>CM053623.1:230701867-230754504 GCA_028646595.1 Phalanger gymnotis
ATTGTGGAAGGGTTATACATAATGATACGCATGTGGCCCATGTTGAATTGCTTGACTTCTTAGGGAGGGTTGATGGGAAGCGAAGAGGGGAGAGAATTTGGAACTCAAGGTTTTAAAAAAAAACAGATGTTCAAAAGTAAAAAAAAAAAGACTAAGGTAAGTGTTAGAGCTGGAGTCAGTTTAATTCTAACTCACAAAGGAGAATCAATTGCCTTGATGAACAGTTAGCTCTCCATCTCCAGATGTCATCAGATCTTGGGATTTAAAGCTGAAGAACCTTAGAGATCAATTAATTTACCTCACTTGCTACACATAAAGGGAAAGCAAAGTCCAATGAGATGCAGTGACTTTCTCCAAGGTCACATGAGTAGTAACAGAACTCTGATTTGAATACAGAGCTGGTAACTCCAAATCCAGTGTTCTTGCCTCAGCACCTTTGGGGAGAAGTTCAATGACCTTTTGTCTGGGACCCTAGTAATGTGCTCTCTTTTCCAGATTAAACATGTCCATTTCCATCACTGGTCACCCTATGATCTGGTCTCCAGCCCCATCATCATTCTGGTTGTCCTGCTCTGGACAATCCCTAACTCATCGACATTCTTCCTAATGGGTGGTACTTACAACTGAACATCAAAGTCCAGAGAAGGTCTGAGCAAAGTAGAGAACAGAATAGGAGAACTGTCACCACTGTGAGTGGTATTTACCTATGATTTATACAACCATATTTATTTATTCATTTTACACTTATACCAAATATAATTATCAGATAAGATTGAATTGGACTGGACTAGACTGTACTGGACTAAGCTGGATTGAACTGGACTAAACCGTATTAAATTGAATGAGACCAGAATGGACTTAACCAGAGTGCACCGGACTGGGCTGAATTGGATTGGACCACACTGGATTGAACTGGACTTGATGGACTGGATTGTTTGAAGGCTTTTCTGTCCACATAGCTTGGAGATGATAAATATCCATGATGGCAACATACATTAAAACATGTATTGTTCTTAAGTGTTTATGGACCAATATTCAATCTGGAGCATTGAATGCCAATTTTTTTTGTCTTAGGACACACTGAATTCTCCAGGATGTTTTGGAGGAAGGTTTTCTATTTGCTGTATGAGTATCTGTTGTCTGTTAGTTTACAAAAGATAGACAGCTTTGGGGACATATTTCTGTTCATCTGTCTGTATTTAATGGCAATAACTCGCTGTTTGGTTGCTTCTCTTAACCCCCATTGGGGGTTTTCTTGGCAAAGATACTGAAGTAGTTTGGCATTTTCTTCTCTAGCTCATTTTACAGATGACAAAACTGAAGCAAACAGGGTGAAGTGATTTGTCCAAGGTCACACAGCTAGTAAGTGTCTGAGGCTGGATTTGAACTGAGGTCTCCCTGACTTCAGTCCCTGTGCTCCATCTACTGCATGACCTTTCTGCCTAGATAGAATTAACTAGATGCTGATTTTTGTAACTTAGAAGGTTGTCACATAATTTCTGCTGTGTGTTTGCCAATTAAGCACCAAACCTTAAGTTTGTGTGCCTTGTAGATAACTAAGTTATGATTTCTGGGATCCATAACACGACCATCAGTCATTAACCCCTCAGTTTCCCCAAGCAAATCCACATCCTTTGCCATTCATTCAACATTTCTTGGTCAATAAAAGGTTGAGTCCATATGCATTTCACCCACAGAGAACCTCTTGGCTTTTAGCTACTAAAGCAGCTCCACATGGAGGTCAAACAGTAGTAGTGAGATTCCAAAAATCAAATGATATGAATCATTGTCAACTTTTCCTCTGGCTATGATCACTCCAGATGTATTTCTGAAATCTATTATGATTATTATTTATATTGTTATAACAATAGTAATACAACAATGATTAATATTATTGTTAATAATTAGAATTTACATGGCACTTAAAAGTGTGTGAAGCACATAATAGACATTATCTCATTTCATCCTCTCAAAAACTCTGGGACGTTAGTACTCTTATTATCCGCATTTTACAGATGAGAAAACTGAGCTTGAAAAGGTTTAGTGATTTACCCAGGGTCACACAGTTAGTAAGTGTTTAAGGCAGGATTTGAAAGCAAACCCTGCTGACTCCAAGCCCAACCCTCCCCCCTTGCCACCCAGCTGTCTTTTCTCTTATTTTCATACTTGTCAAAGGAATCCAGGGAGAACTAAGTTGAAGACAAGTCACTGTTCTGCTAGCATTCTTTTATGTTTGATATTTTATAGATTATTTACCAAGTAGATAACATAGCTGTTTTGTCATTGAATGAAAGCATTATTGCTGTTATGGTTTATTATGATCTCCTGAAAGAGACCTTTCTGCTTCTGAATATGTTAGCATTTGATTCAAGGTCCATACCAGACCCTCGGGCACAATGGAGGGTATACACACTTTGTACAAGTGTAGAGATGACACAATTTGAAAGCTACATGAATGATTCTCCCAGAGTCCTTGTCTTCCTCTGTATGATGGTATTTGGCCAAAAACTTCTATTTTCTTTCTTTTATGGTCCACTTTGCTTCATGCTGAAGGCTCTGAATCAACCAGTTGCAGATTTCTGAAAAACATTGCCATGTGCCTAGTGCCCTGCAGTTAACAGAAATCTTTCTGTGGATGAGGTCAGGAGGTGGAAGTCAACTTCTTTTCAGAATGGTACCAAAGCAGATACTAAACTTTGGCCACTATTTTGACTCTCATCAAGGCACTCTCTCATTAGGAGACTTGGGCCAATCAGGGGAAGTAGTGCAGCCATTGTATAAAGTCCTGATGGGCCATCTTCCCTGACCATGGTGATGTCCCACTTCTGCGGATGCTGGTAGTACTTCCCACTGGAGATGGTTCTCATTCATCCACCCTCCTACCTGGTTCCCTCCTTTGTGCATATATGGAGGCCTTCTCTTCCCTCCCAGATTATATGTGCCCCCATTTGCCTTGGAGTACTTTGTCGACTGTTTGTTCTCTCTCTGTATCCCTAGTTCTTAGCACAGTGCTAGCCAGACAGTAAGAATAAAATAAATAGCTGTTGATCTTTCTTTAGGAATTAGAATCAAAGAATTTAGAACTAGAAAAGACCTTAGAAGTCATCTGGCAAAAATGTTCTCATTTATCCAATAAGTAAGTCACTAAGTGGATAGAAGCAAAAACCAATAGCCAAACATCCCAGTGAGTCCAGAATACAGCATGTCAAGCCAAGCAGCGAGCTGGAGTGTTGGCTAGAGGTCCAGAGTGGCAAGCAGCCTTTGTCCAGGAGATAAAGCAGTTCTGGCAAGAGCAGTGGAAGGGGAAAACAATGCCAGGGGTTAGATGGGGTTGTCCTGAAGCATGGAATGCCTTTGCTGGCTATTTAGGGTAATTGACGGGCCTCAGACTTCTCAGTGAGTTAGGGGCGTGTTTACCCAAAGCATGTAAAGACTTCCCTTGGTGGAATGGTTGGATGAGAATAATTTGTTCCTATGGCCATGAAGGTGGCTGAAGCAGGTGCTCTGGAGCCTTAGAGCTTGATCAGACATTGAAGACAGCAAGGTCACCCACTGCATCCTGGGCCATCACCAGTCATCTTGACTTTTGTCTCTCCATTGAACGTCAATGACTCTGGAAGAGAGAGTAAAACTATTAACTTTGTGCAACTCTGCCTCACTTAAATACAAGTTACAAATCACCCCATGGTGGCATTGGTCCTCTTCAAAAGTGAAGGGTGAACAACAGAGAAGTAAAGGAGAGGGGTTGGGAGGGAAGACCAAATGAGCTCCTCAGAATCAGGCTCTCAAAATCCAAGAACTGGAAGAAACCTCAGAGAGCTCTATGTCCATACCTGAGAAGAGATTGTCTCTGTGCCAGGTCTGAATCAGGTGATCCTAAAGCCTTACACTCCCCAGTAACTGAAGGCTTCCTCCTGACTTCATCCAATGAATGGGGAAAACAACCATCTGCTGAGATAGCTCATTCCATTTGGGGGCAGCTCTAATGGGAGAGAAGATTTCTCTTTTCCTTACATCAAACCTAAATCTGTCTCTCTGGAATGCCCATCAATCTCTATTCATTTTTCCCATTGGGTAAAACTGTCCCACACCTAGAATGCTTTCCCTACTAGCACCCTGGCTTCCTTCCAGACTGCTTAAATCTCACCTTCTGCCCCAATCCCCAGCCCAGTCTTCCCCTATTGTCAGTTACATCATCCACCGTCCTCATGTGCCCTGGTCTCAGGAGCTTTGGCTTGCTGGCCACAGTCTCCCAAGGAACTCTAGTTTTAGCAATTGCTGTAGCTGTATGCAAGCTTGTAATTTTATCAATGTAAATAACTCCCAAGGAACAAATTCCTTTCACTGATGCAGATCAGAAGCCTCTAAAACTTTCACTGTTGCTTGGGGACCCTGAGAGGTTAAATGATCACCCTGAGGTCCTATAGGCAGGATGTGTCAAGGCAGGACTAATTCCAAGACCAGTCCTCTCTCCATAAGCCATGTCCTCACTTCTCAGTGAGATCTGTGAGGACTCAGTGAGGATTGAAGACATTATTGGACATGGGGCTTAGCTAGGGTAGAGGACAACAGAGGGCTACTATCTCTGTCATTTTTTTTCTTTTTTTTTCCTTTCAAATTTATTTATTTTTAGTTTACGACATTCAGTTCCACAAGTTTTTGAGTTCTAAATTCTCTTCCCCTCCCTCTCCTCCCCCCTCCCCACCCAAGATGGCATGTAATTGGATATAGGTTCTACATACACCTTCACACTAAACATATTTTCACAACGGTCCAGTTGTAAAGAAGAACTATGGAATGAACCATGAGAAAGAAGAAACAAAACCAAACAACACCAACAACAAAAGAGAGAGGAAATAATTTGCTTCAATTCGCATTCAGATTCCGTAATTCTTTCTCTGGATGTGGATGGCTTTTTCCATCATGAGTCTTTGGAGTTGTCTTATAACCTTGCATTGCTTAGAAGAGCCAAGACTACGTAAGTTAGTCATCACAGATACAATGTGTTTGTAATTGTGTACGATGTTCTCCTGGCTCTGCTCCCCTCACTCAGCATCAGTTCATGCAAGTCTTTCCAGTTTTCTGAAGCCCACCTGCTCCTCATATCTTATAGCACAATAGTATTCCATTACATTCATATACCACAGCTTGTTCAGCCATTCCGCAGTTGATGGGCATCTCCTTTGATCTCCAATTCTTTGCCACCACAAAAAGAGCTGCAATAAATATTTTCATACATATGGGTCCTATTCCTATTTTTATGATCTCTTTGGGATACAGCCCTAGAAGTAGTATTGTTGGGAAAGGCAGCTCTGTCATTTTGACCATTGACTCAGGGCTCCAAATGGCTTGTAGAATCACAGCATCTCAGAGATGCAATTCAGCCCATCTCTATCTCCAATGGCCTGCCTGGAGTCAGAACTCCACCCAGAGCCTGAGGTTGGACAACCTTTCCAATGGGTATCAACTGCATCAGTCTGTTAAGGTACAAGCCAGTATGGGGAACCTTGAAGAGTGGTACAGCAGATAGTTCTGGGAACACAAAATACAAGGCAAGTATCTTGGTTTCTTCCAGTATGGTTTCAAACCAAAGGGCATTCCAGAAAGGCTTTTTCCTCAGACATTTCCAAACAGCCCCAATCTCCCTAACTTCATAGATGGACAAGGATCATTTGTAAATACTGCCCAGATGTGGAAAGGGTGGTGGGTGGAGACGAGTGAAGAGGGAGGCCTAATTGGCATTCTCCCATCCCAAGAAACAATCCTTTTTTCCCTCATGAATCAAGCCTGGGCTCCACAGGTTAATACTTTATATGGCTAAGTCAGCAGCCGCCCAGCTAAATTTTTGATGAATCAAACAGTAAAATATTCACAACTTGGAAATCCATAATATGCTTTATATTTTTACCATTTTTCCTATTTGGCACGATGGATGTGACAATAAAGATTGAGCATGGGGAGGCTAGGCCAACAGGCAGGAGGGCCCACAACATAGACTCCAAGCTCGTCCAGAGTAGATTAAATTTTCTTGCAAATACCAAGTGATTCTAAAAAGCGCGTTTATTAATTTAAAAACTGGGTCCCAAGATGTGAAAACCCAAGGCAGGGGCTGTGTGGTGAGCACTCCTGCTCCCTGGTCCCACTACATAAAAGCCAGGGGATAGAGGCCCTGTACTATTCCACTCCACCTCCACCTCCACATCCCGGCCTGGGCACCCCCACCCGCTCAGCTGCCCACTCCCCTTCGCCTCTGAGCCAGGAGTCTCCCAAATGAACTTCCAGAGCCAAGTGAAGTCGCAAACAGGCCTCATAATTCACGCTGCCAAGAGGCTGAGAAACGGCCCTTTTAATGGCAAGAAGCAGAAATAGATGATTACTTTCGTGATGGATGGGCTACAATGTGCAGCTCAGCTACAAACGGGGAGGAACCGGAATCCTCTGAGATCGCCTCACTGCCAGATAATTCAATTACAAACACCTCAGTTAAGGCAACTCTGCAGCTGCCCCCACTGCTGGCCTGACCGCTCAAGCATTAGCTTGGGGAAGGTGGCCCGATTTTGTGGAAGAACTTTACTGGCCTAGGACGGCAGAGCTGAGAAGGATGTGGGGATGGAGATCCTGGAGGGGCCTGAGAAGAGGAGTGTTAAGGCTGGGAGGGAGCTTAGAACAGGGGATATCAGTGCTGGGAGGAAGCTTAGAATGGGGGATGCCAGAACTGGGAGGGAGCTTAGAACAGAAAATTGATTGATTGATCAATTGCTAAATAATATAAGAAACACAAGCAAAAAATATCAATGCAAATAGAAACACAATAATGACAACCTCAAAATGAGTAGAACAAAAAACAAATTAATATTTGTGAAAAGCAATTCACATCTGTGGGGAAAAATAAGTCAATATACCAAAATTTCTAGGCTGCTGCTAAAGCAGTTCTCAAAAAAGTCTATCATCTGAAAAGATCTATTAAGAAATTAGAAAAATAGGTTTGATTAAATGAGCATGCAATTAAAATGCACACTCACACACAAAGAAGAAATCTTGAAAATTAGAAGAAATATAGATTAAATGGGGAAAATGAAGAATATGAAAAAGCTCAACAATAACTCATCTAAAGTTTTTTTAAAAGACTAACAAAATTGATATCTTTAGCTATGCTGATTTCTCAAATAGTAGGAAAATAAATTTCCCATCTTAAAATGAATAAGAAAAAAAATTGAGAACATATAAAACAAATATCAAAATCTACTGTATACCAGTGCATGCTATAAAATGGAGATTTTAAATGAATTGTATTACTTAAAAATATAAAATAACAAAATTAACAGGACATGCAAAACAAATCTTAAGCAATTCAATTTCAAACAATGAAATTGAACAAGGAGAAAAATATTTTTTAAAAGATGGACCAGAAATATCATTGTCATAGGGAGCAACTTACCACACAGAATAGCAACTCGAAATTTTGGAGATTCATAACACTAAAGGTATATTTCTTTTAAAATACACTATTTTAATGAAAAAAAATAACTCTACAAAATGGTTGGAATAGAAAAGGTTTGATGCTTAAAGGATTAAGTTCTGTCTACAGAACTCTGCCATCCAGAATAGATTTTGAGAAAAAGAGAAAGAAGGTCACTGGGGCACTGATTTAGTTGGACAACATTTAGAATCTTAACTCCTTAGAAGACCAGACTAAAAAGAAAGAAAATGAGAATGTGTAAGAAATTAAGAGAGGGAGAGAGAAAGTGGGAGGGAGTGGAGAATTAGAAAGAGAAATAGAATGATGAATATGAAGAACGGAGCGATGAGAGAGAAATAGGAAGAGAGAGAAGAAGTAAGGAGAGAGAAGAGAAGAAAGAGGGAAGGGGCTGGGGAGAGGTAGAGGGGGAAGGGGAAGAGTGAAAGGAAGGGGAGAGATAGGGGAAGAGAATTGGGGGAAGGGAGAGAGAGAATGGGCGTGGAGAAAGGGAGAAGAGGAAGATGAGGAGGGAGAGTGAGGTAAGGCACTCGTGTCCAGATTCAACAAAAAAGTCCCTCCTGGGCCGAAATGTCTAGGCATGCTGTTCAGGGGGCAGGTCTGCCACTCCCCAAACGGGGTTCGGTAATTGCTGTCGGAGCCTCAAAGACTAAAAATCGGTTTTCCTCTCATGCATGAAGAATTTCTGTCTGATTGATGACAGCCTGGACCCTTCTCTTAGCCACGTAGCCGCACTAATTTGCGAGCTAAAACAATATTAGCAAATCGTTAATGATCCATGAAACTGCTTCACCAGCAGCCATCTCAGGCTCTAGCATGTGCAAGAAGCTATTGTGCGCTTCCTCCCACCGGACAGGAGCTGCTTACCCTGAGGCCCACCATGGGTGCCCTCCTCAAGAAGACAGCTGCCTGGCTTGGGCTCACACCAAGATTGCCTAGTTGGGATTAGCATGTCATCCAAGAGAGCCTCCAATGGAGCCGGGGGAACCATTTGAGTTGAAACTTTCACATAGCCTCAAAACAGGCTCAGCTCTGTGCTCCCAGCTAATGACTACAATTACCCTTTAGGTCTCCCATTACATGCTCTAGTTAGACAATGAACTACCCAAGTCACAGAATCAATCTCAGAGAAGGAAGTGACTTCAGATGGCAGCTAAGCCATCCCGTATATGAGTGGGTTCCTCTGTAACATCCCTCATGAGATATCATCCCAGCAGAGCCTCTGCTTGGTGACTGGCCACAATGGGAAGCTCACTATCTACTCAGGTATCCCATCCCACTTGGGGACAGCTCTGATTGTTAGGAAGTGCTTCGGCCCAATTCTGCTCTGTTAACTTTGTCAGCCTAATATTCTCCTCTGGAGCCATGCTATTCCCAGTTTGTACTTGCATAATTAAATGTTTGAACCCAAACACAAAATTTTACATTCACTGTTGTATTGGAGTGGCTTGCCTTTCTTTACTTAAAGAGTTTAGCAACATGGTTTTGAGAAGGCTTGGTCCATGGGCTTTACCAGGCCGGCAAAAGGACCCATGGCACATGAGATATTAAGAAATCATCCTTTCTACCATTTCCCCCAAGGAGTTATTCCAAAGTACCTGGCTTTGGGGATTTGTGACAATGCATGTGGTTCTCATGTTTGAATGTTTACAAAGTATCTCCTCTAACATGTCCCCATGAGATGGAAAACCATCAAGGAAGAACTGGGACTCTTAGGGAGTAGTGAGCTCTCCATCTCTGGAAGTCAAGTGATGCCAAGAATATCCCCATGTTCAGAATCAGGTCAGACTCTCAGGTCCTTTCCAACTCCCAAGTTCTGGAATCTGTCTATCTAATAACACTCAGATAGATTTATGGGAATCCCTTTCACTTAGAAGAGACTTCTAAATACTTAGCCTAGTCCAATGTGGGGGGGGGGGAATCCAGCAGGAGACTTTTAATAACTGACTTGCTGTTTATCAGTCATTTGTTAGTCATGTTGGACTCTGTAACCCATTCTGGGTTTGTTTTTTGACAAAGATCCTGGAGTGGTCTGTCATTTCCTTCTCTGGCTCATTTTACATATTAAGAAACTCAGCAAACAATGTGAAGTGACATGCCCAGGGTTACACAGCTAATAAGTGTCTGAAGCCAGATTTAAACTCAGGAGGGTGAATCTTCCTGACTCTAGACCTAGTATTCTATCCACTGAGCCACCTAGCTTTCTTTAGTATCTTTATATACTATTTTATCTTTATCTTTATATAGTATCTTTATATGCTGTGTTCTTTTTCACAATCTCCCAAACATCTTACAAAATAATCATTCTAAACAAAATAATTAGATAGCCACTTATCAGGTGGAATGTTGAAAGGATCCCTGGTAGACTCGGACTAGCAGTAATGCTACTTGGGACATCATTTTCAGCTTGGAGATTTGGTGTTATTCCCCTAGAAACAGTGTAATGAATGGGGTTTCATTCCTTGCCAGCCCATATTACAGCCTGTTTCACCAGCCATATAGCTGAATTCCATTTGTTTGCAAAGAAAGAAAATGGTAGAACATGGCGGTGCCTTAATGTAAGTACTTAAAAAAGAACACAGGGGACAAAAATGAGTAAGAGAGAGGGAGCCTTAGTTGCAGTGAATGCTGAATGTGATGCTTGAGGGAAATCAAGCTTAATTAGGGGAAGATGGGACTAGAGACTTTGTGCAGATTTTCAAAGGGTTGCATTGCATTTTCAAGGTCTTTAAAGGTTGATCACAACGGTGGTTTTTTTTTTTTTTTTTGGTCATGTCTACTCTAGCTTCCTCTTTCATAGCTTCCCTTTTCCTTCATACAGGTGGGTCATTAGTAGACAAGTGATCCCATTCAGCCATGACCAGGGTCGTTTTTTTAAATTTCAAGTCATGAATGAAAGGGGGAGGGAGGGAGGGATGGAGAGAGAGAGAGAGAGAGACAGAGACAGAGACAGAGAGAGAGAGACAGAGACAGAGACAGAGAGACAGAGACAGAGAGTTTCTCCCTTTCACATGGTTCACTTAACCTGGATACTTACTATTCATACGCTCCTTGTTGCCCCCTCCCTCCTCCGTTCATTAGCTCAGACCTGTGGCTAGAATACTCTCCTTCAATTAATCCACTTGTTGCAGCATTAGCTCACCTTTTCCACGGAGCCTTCCCTGCCTCCCGCAGTTGACTGTTTTCTCTTTATTCAATTCTCCTGGAGGACTTTGCTTACAAGCCTCCTTTGTCCCCTTTGCCCTATGCCTTGTGTCACTTTTTTTGGCAGTCTGATTCCCATTTTCTTTTGTTAAACCTGAAAGTTTTGTTGAAGGAGGCAAACAAGCTAGGTGATAGAAAAATCCATGTTGTTTATTATTTTCCCTTAAAGCATAGCTAAGCTAGCTTACTTGTATGTACAAGGAGTCAGAGCACAAGCTCTAGCTGTCTGAACAAAGGAATGAGAAAACTTATATATGTTATTTTAGCAGACCCAGCAAGCCTGTGTTACCTCACTTTCATGACCCCTGTGTATGTTTAACCATGATACAAGAAGAGGATTTTCCTTAATGGAATAGGGTTGTAAAGAATGTTGACAAAGGTCAGTTAATATTAAGCGAGGCAGTGTTTCTTAGGATTAGGGTCTCATCCTTTAATGGCTAACAGGGGAAAGAATGTCCTTAGGTCAGTCTGATCTGGCCTTGTTGACAGTGGTAAGGGTATTTCCTGAGCAAACTCTAGAGAACAAAGAAGCCCAGGTCCTGGATCTTCTTCCAGTTACTCATTAATTCAGGCTCTGGGTCTGGTTGAAATTAAAAATGATATGAAATGGTATAAAACATTCCACACTTTGATTATAGATCCCTGAGGTACAGATCACACCACTTTACAACTCTGTATCTCCCCCAGTGCCTATCACTGTGTCATACATAATATTAAATTGGAGTCAAAAGGATATGTGTGTCAGGTGTTAGTTTAGATAACTTTGAAAAATATAGTCCAAGCATCAAGAGACAAAAACCACCACCTATACATACCAGGAACAGAACAATAAAGCAAAAGTAGCCTGAAATAAAGTTTAAAACATGTTTGGGAATAATTCCAGCTTCTACAGGGAACTGGGAAGCACATTCCACATTTCCATGCATCGGTGCATATCTGAAGGAGGTAGAACTATCAAAGTCATGTGGCCACTTCTCAAATGAACCAGAACTTATGCATGTAAATGATTTTTATCACCATCAAATATATCCCTTCTGGAGGCTACACTCAGTCCTTTGAGGGCACTAATGCTGAAAATACCCCTGGATCCCCTTTTGGGGATTTGCCTTCAAAGACTGAGCTTGCTACCAAAGCCCAAAGCTGCTCTATAATGATGGCTGTTAAAAGAATAGGGAAGCCAGGGCTATTGAGCTGTAGGGACAGGGAGGCAGCAACTGTGGGCAATAAGCCTGGAGGACAGTAGCCTCTTGCCCCCTCAAAGGGAGGGTGGGGGGATTTGGTATTTTAAGCTCTGTGTCCTCAGTACCATGCATAACATTGTTGTGATGCTATTTGTAGATTTAAATTGTGCATAGGACAGTCCAATGTTCAGCTTTCTCCACAAGCTCATATTTCTTTTCTGTGTTCTGTATGTCTCTGGGGCCATTTTGTGCATTGGACTGTGTTATGAGCTGCCAATTGTCTTAGGTGCTAAGTAACATGGTGTTTTGTTCTTCAGTCATTTTTCAATTGTGTCTGACTCTTCATGACTCCATTTGGAGTTTTCTTGGCAAAGATACTGGAGTGATTCACCATTTCCTTCTCCAGCTCTTTTACAGATAAGGAAACTGAGGGAAACAGACTTAAGTGACCTCAAGTAACAGGGTGACTTATGTAATATTAATTCATTCTTAAGACATCAGTATTAGCTGGGTTTTTTGAGAACACAATGATCTCCCTTCCCTATGATTCCAGGTGGCTAAAGCATCCTGAAGTGCTTGCTAGCAGTCGGAGGCTAATAGGACCTTGGCACTGGTCAATATTCTTTGTGAAGGTATTCTGAATTGTAGAAATACTCAAAAGACATTGAAAGTCATTTTAGGGGATCAAGGTGGGAGATGAATGAATGATACCATTTATCATTGTCACTCAACTATCTCTAGGATCATTAGGGGGATCAGAGATCAAGAATCAGAGGGACCTCAGAAGTCATTGAGTCCTGCCTCTTTATTTTACAGATGAGGAAACTGAAGTGTTATTAGGAAGTGAAACGGCTTCCCTTCTTCCATGGCCTCCAAGCTAGATCTGAATTTAGAATGGTGTGAGGAATGACCAGGCCACATCGAGCATCCTAAGTTTTCTTCTAAAGAGAATGACATTCACTGGGAGGTAAGAGGCAGGATGAGTGGGGAAAGAAGTGTATTTGAGTCGAGTGTCTAGGGTTCCAGTGCAAGCTCTGTTACCTGGGCTACCATGGGGAGGTCTCCTCTGATGCTTTCTTTGGGCTTCAGTTCACTCCTTTGTGAAATGAAGGAGTAACTTAGATAAACTTCAAAGTTCTTTCCTGAATGCCAGGTTCTTGGTAAAACATTGCTTTCTTCTTCCTTCCTTCCTCCCTTCCTTCCTTCCTCCCTTCCTTCCTCCCTCCCTTCCTTCCTTCCTTCCTTCCTTCCTTCCTTCCTTCCTTCCTTCCTTCCTTCCTTCCTTTCTTCCTTCCTTTCTTCTTTCTTTCTTTGCATCTCTCTCTCTCTCTCTCTCTCTCTCTCTCTCTCTCTCTCTCTTTCTCTCTCTCTCGGACTAGAGCTATGATTTTCATGGCATAGTGAGTTCATGGTGAGTAAACTTCTCCTGTCTCCCAGTGTAGAGCCACACCTCCTCTGGAGAGGTCAAATGACTTGCCCAAGGTCACACAACCAGCATGTGTCACAGATGATGCATAGATGGAAGTGTTCCTGTCTCCCAGCCTTTCTCTCTCTTCCCTATGCCAGGCTGCCCTTCATCTTATGGCTTATACTTCTGGGTTTTTTATATAATGAGGAAATGGCACCAAAGGCACGCATTAGAATATAAACAAATGAAGCCAGATTCCTTGGTTTTGTCTCTGATTACATAGCTGGCTTTCCTGGCCAGGGGCTCATCACAAGAGGACTTCCCCCAAACTATGCTAGAGGGGTGATGAAGCCCAGGTCTGGGATAAAGAGATGCTCATCATAAACACGTTTGTCAAAAATGAAGTTTCCCTAATATGCTCTTTTTAAGCAATGCCTTAGACCTGGTAAGATTTCCTCTCACCTTGAAATCTCCTCATCTGCATCAGGGATAGAAGTGAGACTCAAAGTATTATGTTCAATGAATTTTCTTGTCACTTAGAACAGGACTGAGGATGAGAACTAGGGTCCTGTAGAAAGAAAATTTACACATATCATAGAATCATAACCATGTGCTATAAAAGCAACAACACGTGCCTTTTTCTGGCTTCCCTCTAAAAACGGTGGGGGTGGGAGGAGGTGGCTATATTCAGATGCTCTCCTCTAGCACACTGGATTACCAGAGCTAGTGTCAAGATTAATGGACCTAGAAATCTGTATGTACATTTAAAGTAGAGACCCATTAAAGCAGGCTCCACTCATTAGGCATGTGGGATATTTCTCAAAATGCCTGGACTAGTTTGGTTTTTCTACTTTAGGGGATGCTTTTCTTTTACAAAGAGTGGAGAACAAAAATGCATTTGGGGGGCACTGTTAATATATTCAACAGCTAATTTCCTAAACACCCTTGTGCATTTTGGGCATGTCTTCTCCTGAAGACAATGGAAATATAAGCTATAAATTATTCTTACCTATTCATTATAGCAGGTCCCTTAAAACTTGTATTGAAAAATACTGTTGGTCTATTTTGATTTAAGTGGGTGAAAAATGTCAAAGTAGATTTTTGAAGATATTCTTAAAACGAGGTGGTTTTTCTTTACTTTTACTGACCAGTATTCCAAGTAATTAGCACAATTGTGTGTGTGTTGATAAGTCCAACCCCTGCATTCTAAAGAAAAGGAAAACTGAGGCCAAGAGAAGCTAAGTCACTTGCCCAAGGGGATACATGTTGTAATTATTAGCATAGCAGGTGGACTACTTGGCCTCAGAGATCCCTCACACCTCTAAGTTAATGAGCCTCCTGAGTATCATGGAGGTAAGAAATCAAGGGACCCGAGGGACAATACATGAATGATGATGCTTTGGTTTCTTGCATCACTCAGCTTGAGCTGATCTGTTAATAGTGAGCATAAAGATACATGCTATGTCTTAATCATGATGGCAAGGGGTATTCTACAGTATTCTCCACATCAAGAGAGGAAGGAGTGGAGAGGGAGAGTGGGAGAGAAAAGAAGGAAGAAAGGAAAAGAGAAAAAGGGAGAAAAGAGAGGAAAAGAGAGGAGAAGAGAGAGGGAGGGAGATGGAAGAAGGAAGGGAAGAAAGGAGAAAAGAGAGAGAAGAGAAAAAGAGAGAAGAGAGGAGAGGAGAGGAGAGGAAGGAAAGGAAGAAAGGAGAAAAGGAGAGGAGAGGAGAGGAGAGGAGAGAGAGATGGAGACAGAAAGAGAGAGTAAAGAGAGGAAGGAAGAGACAGAGGGAGAGAGAGAGAGAGACAGAGACAGAGAGAGAGAAGAGAGAGAGAAAATAAGCAGAGTCACTTTCCTCTCTGGGATTTCTAAAACAAGTTGTTTGGAATAACTTGAGCTCTAAGGCTCCATTCAGCTCTGAATGCTTTGATTTCATTTGTGGTATTCTCCCAATGTTTTCAAAACTGGATTTGATCTGTTTACTTTCCCCTTTTTCTGCACTCCCCACCAAAAAAACACACATTCAGGTTGTTCAGATTGCTAAAGCCTTCATTTAAAAGAAAGAGATAATTCAACTGGTAGAAACACTTTAGGAAAATAGGGAGCAGCTAAAGTGGGCATAAAGAAAATGATGCTCTCATAATTACAGTGGTGGCCTCCCAAACATCTTTAGCTTTTACAGACCATGTCTACAATATGCCAGATAAACAGAGACATATCCTCAGCGATCTACCTTTGCCATAAGGAAGGTGTCATGGGAGTGGTTAAAAAGGTGAACATAATTCTTGTAAATGAGAGAAAGTGAATTTCAACATCTTCTAATAAGTGGGTAACAACACAAGGAAATGTGTAGTGTTCAGAGCTGGAAGGAATCAGAGATTATGTAGTCCTGTGGCTCATAACTTGGGGGCTGTGTGTGTGCCTATAACTACACATACATACATATATGTGGCCACATACACAATGTGTATATATACACACCTATATGTATACACATTTGTGTCTCTATATGCAAATGTGTGCATACATATATGTATACACACATATATACATATATACTCAGATGTATGTGTGTATGTTTAGAAGGATAGATAGATAGGTAATTATTTCAATAGAATCCATTTCCTTTGTCATCCTGTGTATTTGATTTTATATCTTTTACAACATTATTCTGAGGAGTGTATAGGCTTGACCAGATTGCCTAAGGGGTAGGTAACATAAAAAGGTTAACTTTATTCTAACCTTTTTGTTACAGTTGAAGAAACTGAGGCCCAAGGGGAGGAAGGGACTTATAGTAATATAAGCTAATAAAATCAGCCCTTAGTCAACAAATTGATTCAGCAGATGTTTACTAGGCCCTTCTTGTGTGTTAGACTCCGTACTGATAGTTGGGAGTACAAGCTGAAGCAGAAAGAAAGACAGTCCCTGCACTCAATGAGATTACATTCTAATGGGGAAAGACAACGTAGGAAGCAAGTTGAAAAGAGGGCTGGGGTAGAAGCAGGTGCCCCCAGAACACGGTGAAGGAGGAGACCTGGAGAAATCATGAGGGCCTGCTGAGGAAGAAAGGGGTGGCTATGGAGAGCCTGGGCCCTTTGAAATGAGTTTCTGGGGGAACTAGCTTTGGACAGAGCCTCTGAGGCCATGTAGTCGAAGTCTCTCTTTATATAGTTGAGGAAACTGAGGACCAGAAAATGGATGTGAATTCATTACCCAGAATTCCTTCCATAGCCAATCTGGGGAACAACCACTTGGTTTATTGTCTCTTGGTCTTTCAAAAGAACCAGTTTCCTAGCTGAGAGTGAGAGCCTGCCTCTTTTCTCCCCTACCTCTTTGTGGAAAGTATAAATCCAGCCCAAACATCTTTTTTTTTTCTCTTGCGCCGCTCTGGGAAAACATTTTCAAAGGGGAAAAAAAAATCTCCGACTCATTTTCTCTCTGGCGTTCTCTTTGGATATATAAAACTCTTCAAGCATGAACAGTCTGGGGAAGCCTGTGTGAGCAAATGTCTCTGCAAACCAAGAAGCACTCTGCCAGGAAATAGCCAGTGCTCTTCTCATTGGAAGATATCTGGCTTCTCTGTCTTGTGAGCATTCATTCTGCTTCCCATGTGGTTCAACTGCTGCTCAGTTATGTACAAAGGGAAATGGTCTGGTGTGGTCTGTATCAAGAGACCCTGTATCAGAGTCAGAACACTAGGCTCAATCCTTGGCTATGGAATCTCATTATCTGAACACAAGCAAGTCATGCCCTTTGTGCCAAGCCTCAGTTTCTTTCTCTGCCAAATGGGCATGATCATTCATGTCCTGCCTCACTCATATGGATGTGGTGAGGAAAGTACTTTGTGGTCTTCAAATTCTCATGGACACATGAGTTACTAGGCTTTAATAGACCCAGGTCTTCACAGACAAGGGCAGACTGTAGTCTCTCCACAGCTTTTCGTTCCACATAATTCTTGGCCTTGTCATTCAATTCATCAACCACAGAATATCTAGCCAACCAACTGCAGGCCTCCTTCTGCTTGAGTCAATTAGTTGACTGGGACTTAATAAGCTCCTACTATGCGTCGAGCACTTTATAAGTGCCAGGGAGGCAAAATAAGGCAAAAAAAGTCCCTGACCTCAAGGAGTTGAGAGTCAAAAGGGGAAGACAACATGCAATCCACTTTGTACAAACAAGATATGTACAAAATAATGTGGGGCAATCCTAAGATTAAAAAGGACAGGGAAAGGGGTCTTTGCAGGAGGTGGGACACTAGCCAGGACTTGAAGGAAGCCAGGAAATCTGGAAGTGGAGATGAGGAAGGAGAGCATTCCAGGTAGGGGGGATAGCCTTTGCAAAGACTGGAGGGGATAGGATGTTATTATTGGAGAACAACAAGGAAGCTCCTGTCACTGGATCACGAAGTTGCAGGGGGAGGGGATAAAGAGAAAGAAAACATGTTTTAAGAAGACTGAAAAAGGTGAGAGGTGACAAGGTTGTAAAGGACTCTGAATGCTAAACCGAGGCTTCCTATTTGATCCTCAAGGTGATGAAGAGTCACTGGAGTTTATTGAATGGGGTGGGGGTGACAGGGTCAGAGATGTGTTTAGGAAGGTCACTTTGACAGCTGAGGGGAGAATGGACTGGAGTGGGAAGAGACCTGAGGTAGGGAGACCCACCCAGAAGCCATTGCAAGAGCGAGCTGATGCTTCCTTAACTCCTCGTGCACTGGTGTGGTTCACAGCCTGCCACCCCTAAGCCATGCCTTTCTTTCATTATGGACCCCGGCTTCTTCCTTCTCTAATTTCTTGCACATGAGTGGTTGTTGCCAAAATTCAGTGGCCTGCTGGATCCATGTGGAATTGATCAACATGAAGCTTTCTGTTGCCTTTTGAGTCACCTGGACATGGGAAGGCAGTGGGGAGCATGGAAAAGGTTGCTGCAAAGTTCACCAAAATGTGGTTTCTAGTCACTGTTCTGACATCTACTGCCTCTGGATAACAGGTGTGCTACCAGTACAAAGCATAGCTGCCAAAGAGAGGTCATCAGCACCAGGGCCTTTCAGGCAGATTGCAAGAGAAGAAAAGGAGAGTGGACATGGGCACAGACCCCTCATCCATCCTGCCTCTCTCCTTATGGCCTTTGGTTTGGAAAGGTCTCTCATTTCAGGCAATGGCTATCTTCCCCTTTCAGAAAGTCCAACAGATTTTCTAGGACACAAGTGATGGAGCTGTAGACAGATGACCATGTGACCCAAGGGAGCTGAGAGCTTCTATCCAGGACCTCATGTCCCTCGGCTTTTGCTCAAGTTGCAGAGCCCTTTGGAGGGTTCCAAAGTTCTTGATCACATTCTAGGCTGTTGGCCATGTGAACTGTGTATATATAGACAGTGGGGCAGTAAGTGGGGAAGAGGGTACTTTGGCACTTACTTCCTGACAGGGAGTTACTAAGGACTGAGCTTTGCAGATACCTCTCATTCCTGGGAAAGGAGTACAAAGGACAAAAAACTGGATTTTAGGCCTGACAGGGTTTTGGCCTTTGAGAGAGCCTGGGTCTGAGGACAAAATGGAAAATCCCATCTATATTTATGTTATGTGCCAGTAGTGTTTCCGTTTTTATTCATTGTTATTGACTCTGATTAAATGTTTATACATTAATGGCCTAAGAGAGTTGAATCAATGAAGCAAATGGTGGGGGCAAAATAAAGGCCATGAGTCTTATGATGGGAGCAGAGTCATTGGCCTGATTAGTGGAATCAGTTATCATAGGCCTAGATCAATGATTCAGTGATACCACTCACAAATAGGAAAGGGAGAGATGAGAAGGAGAGCCCCAGCTAACTGCCCTAATGGTCAGAAAGAGGCAAAGGGAACGTGGTGCGTACTCCCAAGCTCCCTCTGGTCAAGTCTGGGTGTTGTGCATGACTGGAGGACCTGAGCACTTGTCAAAAACTACTTCTGATCACCATAGCAACAGGCTTGGGTCACAGCTTCTCCTAGTGTCCAACCTTTGTGACCCTGGGTAAATTGTTTCCTTATTCAGAGCCTAACATACCTCCTTTGTGAAATCAGACTTGTCAAATCTATCACACATGGCTGTTGTAAGGAAGGAGCTTTGTATATACAGATTGTATTATAACACATTACAGAGAATGGGAGCTGCCATATCTAAATTTCAGACCTGAGAAGTCGGACTGAGTCGAATGGTTCCCTACAGGGATAATTTCCCGTCTCAAGAAAGTCTCAGAAATAATCTGATTGAGGACATGGGTTTCTACGAGAGTGGATGATGACATCCTACTTTCCAGGACATCACTGTCATGAATGGTCACTCAACTACCCTAGGAAGGTGTCTGGAACTTCTCAGAAGTCTATTTCTGAAGGTAACAGCCCATTCTGATCCCCTGGACAAAAATCCAGCCCCATTTAGAGTCAGTAATGAGCTCCATGAAAACAGGGTGCCAGTTGAAACTTTAATGTTTACTAATGGCGTAGAATGTTTTCCTGGTCCATTAAAAATGCTGTCAGGATCTGGCCAGCCAATTTGTTTCTAAATCTCCCAAACTGTGCTATCATAGAGCTCATATTTCTTCCTTTTACCTCTGAGAATAGCACAACAGACATTGCGAAGAGTTTGCTGAAATCTAAGTAGGTGCCTGTAGCATTCCAGGCCTAGCAACCTGGTGACCTTATCACAAAAGGGAAATGAGGCTTGTCTGGCATGAACTCATCCAAATGGAGCCATCTTGGGTTTTTCATCATCATCGCTTCTATTTCTAAGTGCTCCCAAGCCATTCCCTTAATAAAGTGTCCCAGAATGTTTCCAACCAAAGCAAGTTCACTGCTCTCAAATTTATGAATTTCATTCTTTTCTATTTTTTTTTAAAATTGGAACACCATTTTCCTTGCTCCTGTCCTCTGCTACCTCTCCAATTCTCCATGGTCATCCAAAAATCCAAGCCAGTAGCTCAGCCTCATGGCAGCTCTCTCATCCCAGGATGAGGCACCAACTACACAAAGGCAAGCATATTCAAAGCATCTAAATGCCGCCTGGCTGTATCAATTAATTAATCATCAGGAGATATTTATGGAGTGTCTACTAGGTGCCTGTGTGCCAGGTACTGTGCAAGCTGCTTCAGAATCAAAGCCAACAATGAAAGTTTGTCCTCAAGGAAGCTTGTAGTCTATTGGAGGACACATCTGTAAATGGAAGTACATACTTAACGTCTACAAAATAATTTCCACATGACCACACCTGTGAGTAGCTAACATTTCTATGGTGTGCACGTATGTCATGCACTGTACTAAGTGCTTTACAATTATCATCCCCTTTCATCCTCATAACCACCCTGGGAGGCGCATATATTATCATCCCCATTTTACAGATGATCAAACTGAAACAAACAGAGTTAAGTGACGTGCCCAAGGTCACACAACTAGGAAGTATCTGAGGCTAGATTTGAACTCAAGTCTTCCATACTCCAGGCCCAGTTCTCTATCCACTATGCCAGCTAAGTGCCACAATTGAAGTAGTTGAGGTCATTGCAGTTAAGGAGATCAAGAAAGAATGAAGTCAGGTTATTTGAGGGAGCCTTACCAAGTATTTTTGAAATCTTCTAATATGAGAACAAGGGTAGGATGAAGAGGAAGCCTGTGTGTCATGGGGTGCCTGAGGGGTGATGGAGAATGCTCCCAGATCCCAAGTGGAGGACAGTTCTACCTAGAAAGGAAGAGAGCTGCTGAATCCCTGTAACAGAATGAGGGCCTGGAAATGTCCATGAGGAGCAAGGAGTTTATCAACTCCCCCTCCATTACAAGAATATCATTTCACAAGGAAGAGGAGTCACCCAAGCCTAGAAAGTATAATGAGAGATGCAAGGGCTTCTGGGCTTAGAGGTGGGGGGAGCTTAACAGGTGAGGGGCTGGGTCCCTCTGTATGCTGTAAGATGAAGATAACTCAGTAGTGAAGTGTAAGATTAAGGGACAATTGTTAACAGTAAAAGGATGATCCCAGAGAGCATGATGGGAGGGACTGGCAGAGGAGGGTAGAGAGAGGAGTGATGTAAGGCTGGAGCTCATGGACATGGGAGATTGTCAGGTGGGGCTTCTTGTTGCACAGGAGCTTTCACTACTGAAGCATTTTTGTTCTATCCTCAGTTCAAAGCTCATTCTTCTTGAAAGTGCAAAGCGAAGAGAAATAAGGAGTTCAGCCTTCTCAACATCATCCATTTATATCATCCACTCTGCATCGAGCAGCAGTCTCATCAGCTCCATGATTCTGCACTGAGCTTTTAAATAGGACTGTTTCTGAACTGACAAAGCCCTCCTGGGGCATCTTAATGGCCTGTGCTACCCTTTTGCCTTTGTCCTCAGTTACTTGGCTTTGCTTCTGTTTTCTGGAGAATTTTTCAAAGCAGCTTGTCAATCATTTGCCTGTGCATTGGATAGTTTTCATTCAGGGAGTTGCTGCTTTGAGTGGGATTGAGTTAGCCATACCCTGGAACTCCTCCAATGCTAGCTAACTTGATGCTTCTAACCACAACCCAGAAGGTGAGATGAAATACCTGGATCAATCACAACAGACTTGGTTTCAGGAATCATTTCACTTCATCTAATGACTTTCAAAGGTTTTTCCCACTTGGACTAAAACCTACACTTTTTTAGCTTTTATTTTTTTCGGCTTAATAGTATTTTTCCAATTTTATGTAAAGATAGTTTTCAACATTCACTTTTATAAGATTTTGAGTTCTTATTTTTCCCTTTCCTCCCCACCTTCCCCAAGACAGCAAGCAATCTGATATAGGCTAGATATGTACAGTCATATTAAACATATTTACATATGGTGACTAATGTTGTGAAAGAAGCAGCATAACAAAGGAGAAAACCATGAGAAAGAAAAAAACAAAAAAAGAGAAAACGGTATGCTTCAATCTGTATTCAGACTCCATAGTCCTTTCTCTGGATGTGGATAGCATTTTCCATCATGAATGTTATCTTAGATCATTGTATTGCTGAGAAGAGCAAAGTCTATCATAGTTGATCATCGAACAGTGTTGCTGTTACAGTATTCTCCTGGTTCTGCTCACTTCACTCAGCATCAGTTCATGTAAGTCTTTCCAGGTAGAACCTACCGTTGAGATTGATTAGTTGAGCATCTTTTCATTTATTTTAAGTGGGATGGACTGGCTTGATTTCTCTACTCAATCACCTCTCTCTGATGACAAGTTTCTTTCCTGGTTGTCATGGCAGCATGTTGATTTAAATTACAGACCCCTAAAATTCTCCTGTTTGTTTTTTTTTTCTACCCGCAGGATCTGTTTCCTAGCCTAACCATTCCCAGGATATATTTAATAAGATGAATGGTGAAACCGAATTCTAAGATTTTACATGTGTTCCTATAAAAGTTCATCTTATTTCATTCAGCCCATTATTCTAGCCTGTCAAGATATAGTATATATGTATATATATATATACACATATATGTGTGTGTGTGTGTGTGTGTGTGTGTGTGTGTGTGTGTGTGTGTGTATATATATATATATATATATATATATATATATACCCTATAAGAACTAACAAGAAAGAGGAAGAGAACAATTATTAAGTGCCTACTTTGTGCCAGGCACTGTGCTAAGCATTTGACAAATACCATCTTATTTGATCCTTATTATAATCCTAAAAGGTAAGCACTATAATTATCCCCATTTTTAAGCTGAGGAAACTTAGGCAGGCCAAAGTTAAGTGATTTGCTCAGAATCACAGAGCTAGGAGGTATCTAAAGCGGGCTTTGAACTCAGTTCTTCATGACTCCAGGGTCAGTAATCTATCCACTGCACCATCTCTCTGCCAAGGTGGAAAGTCAATATGTTAAGCTCTCTGGAGCAGTTAATAGAGTGTACAGAAACCCTCAGAACTTGGAACTCAAGAAACAGGGTGGAGGAGAGAATTCTCCAAGGTGGAAGCCTGGAAGGGAATGATACACAAATCTGGGAGACTAGAAGCATGGCGGTGCCCTTGACAAAAATAGAAAACTTTGGAGGAGGGGCATGTTTGTAGGGAAAGATGATGAGATCTATTAAATTTATCTATTAAAAGTGAAGCCCATTTTTTTCTCAAGAAATCTATTTTCCATTGGGCAAATGAGACAGTACATTATCAAGTGTGATTTTTTTTAATAAAAAAAATGGAATTGAAATATTCAGTGACTCAGGTCCCTGATAATTATGGTTCCTATCCTATACCCTTCTTTTATAGACAGAGGAAACAGTAAAAATGACATGCACAAAGACCCCTGATTCCTGGGTCAGAGAAGCAGGGTTAGAACGGAGAAGAATTCCTCATAGCAGACATCCAGCCTGCTTTTTGTCCACCATGTGACCAATCAATTAGGTTCCTAGACCACATGTTTGGGGCATCTGAGTATTAGCAAATTGGGAAGATGAGAAATCTAAAACCTGTAGCCACAAAAATCAATCAAGCTGAGAAGGCACGTTATTGATGGTGTTTAAGTATCACTGGAGGGGCTTCTTGGTAGGTTCCGCTGAGAACTGAATCAAATATTCCATACCAGATTGAAGCTTTCCTCAGCCAATCTAGGCCAGTATAAATTGGTATCATGACAGGAAGACTAAACTGGAATTCAAGAGGTCTGAGATTGAAGTCAGTTTTGGTCTCTTAGTACTCAAGTGAATTTGACCAAGTGATTTAACTCCTTTGGGACTCAGTTTCCTTATTGTGATATCTTACTGTGATCTCCAAGATTCCTTCCACCTCTGAAGATAGATTCCTATGATTACCGTCTCTAGGCCTATAGTTGGTACTCTAGGGAGCCAGACGAAGTATATAAAGATAGCCCTTGTCTTCAAGTGGCTTACCCTCTATTTGGGGACACAATAAAAACAAGATGGAATAATACTTAGAGCATACACTTGGAATCCTAGAGGTGGAAAAGCTGCAAAGAGCCTCAGGAGATCTTTGTCCCAGTGTCCTACCCTTAGGTAGGTAAAGTATTTTTAGAAGATGAAATTGAGACCCCGAGAACCTAAGGAACTCAACAATTCATCCAAAGTCACATTGAGTGGTAGAAGGGATGGGAGCAGCCCTAGACCCC
Source organism: Phalanger gymnotis (assembly GCA_028646595.1). Taxonomy (NCBI): domain Eukaryota; kingdom Metazoa; phylum Chordata; class Mammalia; order Diprotodontia; family Phalangeridae; genus Phalanger; species Phalanger gymnotis. Next base: position 230,726,230 of record CM053623.1, read on the forward strand.
AGAATTTCTTCTAGCTCCTAGGATATTGCTCTTACCTCTTAATTGCTAATTACGCAGTATAAGCATAAATTCTGTGGAGCTCTCACCACAGGCTCACTCAGAGGGGAAGGATAAATGTTTACCCATCTCCACAGGAAGTCGGGGCTTTATGGCCCAATGGGGATGCACAGCATGGGAGAGAAGGAGATGACAAATCAGAACACTGGCTTGGGAGTCTGCTCCAAAGATGAATGTGCTTCTTCAATAGTTGATCAGTTCCCCCTCCTCGGAGGTCTTCAACCACACTGGACAGCCTCTCATCAAACATATTATAGCATGGGTTGGAGTAGATAATGGCTCAGGTACCTCCCAACACTCAGATTCTGTTCTTCTCTCTGACCTGCTCTCTACCATTACTCAGAACTCACTTGTACAAAGGATCTTTAAAGTTTTAAAAGTACTTTTTATGCATTAACTGCTTGAAGCTTTACAATAAACCATGGAAGGTAGGTGCTGTTTAGAGGTATAGTTATGCTTATTTGACAGGTAAGGAAACTGAGTTGATTATGGTTATATGCAGCTAGGAAGGGTCAAGGGTAGTATCTGAAACAAGGTCCAGATGCAGCACTGTAGTGTCCATGTCAAAAAGTCTCTCACTAATTCTCTCTATGACCATGAAGTAGTCAAACACCCTGTGTCTCAGCATCTTCCCACTAGAGCAATAGCTTTGAGAGTCTAAAAGATTTGCATTCAAATCATGCCTCTGAAACTGAGTAGCTGTCTGACCTGGGGCAAGACACTGAAACCTCTATGTACCTTTGTTTTCCTCATAAAAAGAGGGGATTCGACTAGATGGTCACTAAGGTCCCTTATAGCTCTAAGTCCAGGAACCAATGCATTCCAAGATTTCTCTCAGCCCTAAGTCTCTGAGAATCTAGAAGGTAATCAATGTGGAAGTGTGTCCAGAATGCTGGTCAGCCCCGATGGCCCCACCAACTCCCCAACCTTCTTTTCTATACCAATATGGAATATTCTTTCTGTACCTTCACAAGATAGACAGAAGGAGAGACTCCAAAGGAGCACATTTTAAATGAGGGCATTTATCAAAGGGGGGAAAGGGAAACTAATTATATTCCATGAAAGATGTTCTCTTAACCGATTCCTAGACAGAGCGTTTGCTGTGAGCAGCTGCTAAGTAAAAACTTTCATCTTGTTTATTGTAGATGACAACGGGATGTATGGGGATAATTTGTACATAAAAACCAAAGTGACAACTTGCTGTTTTGCCACTTTTGCAACCTGAGGAAATATATGTTTTTTTTTTCAAAAAACATGTTTTCTTTAAAACAGTTGGTTAATTTAGAGACAAAGAAAAATGAGTGAACTTGCAAAGGCAAATATGGCAGCTGTGTGTGCCAAAGAGATCATCACACAGCCATGAGATGGGTGCCTGTTAGCAGCAGATGTAGGTGGTCTGGGGCCATGACACGCAAGCATTTAGACTCTGCTGGGGGGGAAGGTACCCATGGGGCCACACCAACAGGGCATATAGAAAGGGAGAAAGACAAAATGACATTGCTGTGATTTTCAGAATGCTCTCCCAATGCAAAGGAAGTAAATGAAGGAATGAGAAGGACACTCGACACAGTGGTGGCTGGAGTCTAGAATCTAGAGTTCATTTCTGGGCATCACAGTTTAGGTAGGAGATTGATAACATAGGAAGTGTTCAGGAGATAGAAACCTGGATTGTGGAGGAACTTAACCTGCCCTTTGATGAGAATTGAAGGAGCTGGGGAGTCTTTGCATTAAGATGAGATGTTTGGAGGGGGATATGATCACTGTTTTTAAATATTGGAAGGTTGGTCATATGGCCACTTGTTATATACATTATTGGGACATTCTTTCATGCAGTTGGATAAACAGCTACTGAAGTCCTTTCTATCTCTCACATACTGTGAATCTGTACATCTTTGCCAACTAATTGCTGGATAATGGATAAATCTGATGGCATGCCAAATTAATCATTTTTTCCCAATCAGTCTTTCAATCAACAAATGCTTATTAAGCAACTACTCTGTATTAGGTACCATGCTAGGCACTGAACCAAAATACTTCTTTCCCAGCAAGCTCAGCTCCAAACAGGACAATTCTACATATACCAGGTGGGTTAATTTCCACTGGGTGTTTAAAATCAACTCCCTCCTAACACATAGTCAATAGTATGGCCCAGCATGATGGCGAGTTCACTCTCTGGCTGTAGCACCTCTTCCGGGGGTGGGGAGAGAGGGGATATTTCTTCTGAGATGTTCTGCTTTCTGGGTTAAATGCATATTCATACTTTAAAAGTGATATTATTTAAACAATAAAGGGAAGTGGCTCATTGGGAGACACTCCTGATGAGCAGATAATTGCATGTTACAATAAATGTTATACATAAAAAAATACTTAGGATAATTCACAGGGACAAAAAAATTCCCTGATGAGGGGTAAGTTAAGTGCTATGGATTTGTCGTTGGCTTTTTGTTTCTGACTTTTCTTTAATTTCACCAACGTATTCGTTAGAGGCTGAGAAATGGAAAAGTGGTTCCATTTCCTGGCTGGGGCATCTGCTCGGTCAAAGGCCAGTTTGAATTGGATTGGAAGTTTCTAGCCTGCTAACCCACTAAACCTCTTCTTACTGTCTCTAAGAATAGCATTTGTGAAATCCAGTCTTGGGTCCAGTGGATAGATATGTCTCTGCCTTTTCAGGAGAGATTTCTGGCTTCTGCTTTTGCTTCCTGGCTCCTATACCAGGGATGTATGCTTGCTTATCCCTCCCTGCTGAGATTTGTTGTAACTGTTTAGTCATTTTTCAGTTTCTGACTCTTCCTGACCCCATTCAGGGTTTTCTTGGCAAAGATCTTAGAGTACTTGGCCTTTTTCTTCTCCAGCTCATTTTACATATGAAGAAACCAGGGCAAACAGAGTTGAGTGACTTACCCAGAGTCACACAGCTAGTATATCTCTGAAGTCCAATTAGAACTCAGGTCTTCCTGACTCCAGGCCCAGTGCTCTATCCACTGCCCCACCTGGCTGCAGGCTGAGATTCTACCAAACCTCAAGACCCCATGCAAAGGTCACTTCCTGTGGAAATCCCTCTAGCCACCTCCATTAGAAGGAAAGCTTCTCAAGGAAATTGTTTCATTGGTGATGTTTCTCTTCTTCTCCCTAATGCCTGGCACAGTGCTTGGCACAGAGTAAATTCTTAATAAACATTTGTTGATTGATTGTGCCAGGTAGACCCATGGAACCTTCCTTAACATCTCACACCTTCATGATATTGTGTTTTGTTTTCTGTTTATTTGTGGATTCTATAACCCTGCCGGAACTGTGAACATCACAAAGGCAGGGAACCAGTGGGTCCTTGGGCAATATGGCAGTGGATAAACCTGGAGTCATGAGCCCTGCATTTGAATCTTGGCTTTGTCATTTATCTGTGAGAAACTGATTAATCTTTAAACCATCATTGCTCATGTATGCAATAAGGGAGATGAGCCTGGGAACCTTGGAATTAACTTCTGACTTTAAGCTATGATTCTTAAGCTTAACCTCTCTGGGCCTTAGTTTCCCCATCTACCATTGGGTTAGTCTAGAGGACCTCAGAGGTTCTTTAGAGCTCAAAATCCATGACCCTGAGGTTGCCAGGGGCATCCTATTGTGCCTTGAGACAAATTCAACTTACAATGTCTTTCATTCCTTAGATTGAGCCTAACCTGCCTTTCAGTACATAATACATCTAATGTTTCAAAGGTTTGCATTGCAAGTATCCTGGGCAATGATAATGTGATCCCGATGTTTTAGAGATGGGACAATGACACCCAATAGGCAATGGCTAGCCCAGAGTCACCCAGCTGACTCAATCCAGCACCTTTCCCACAATTCCATGCTGAATCCAAGCAGCTGATCTGAATTCTCTCAAGAGCATAAACTAGGGGCTTCAGGGGAATGTGAAAACCTACCCAAAATATGGCTGAAACATGGGGTGTAACTGTACAGGAGATGCAGATGTTTCTTTCAATCTGTGTCCTAAGTCATACCTTTAATGAGCCCTGTTTTGCTAATTCATGCAAATTATGAGTATTAGTATTGGGAACAAATGAGCCAGCAGCCCTCCTTCCCATCCATCCTTGTTTCTGCGTATGCATCCCAGACCTCTGGCTGCCACAGACAGCTTTACTGGTGAGCTCCAGGTGGTCCCACAATACTCAATTCCCCCTCTCACCCACCCGCCCCACATGCCAAATGGACCTGACACAGTCTCCCTGACCTGCTGTGAGGAACAAAGCAGATGGTGTCAGAAAAGCAGACCATTAATCAACTATCAGGGAGGTGGCTGGGTGCCTGGGAGATAGCCCCTACCATAGAGACAGGAGAACTTGGTGCAGGCACCAGCTCGGACCCAGATGTGTGACTTTAGCCAAAGCATTCACCACTGAAACTTCAGTGTTCACTTTTTTCCAATGGGGATAATAGTGTTCACACTGCCTGCCCCCCTTAATGTAAGGAGGGCACTTTCTATCCCATAAACTACCAGAGAAAGGGAGCTAAGAATACATTGACCAAAAGGTGGGTTCATGAGGAAACTGTCTCCTGTGGAGCTGTGGGCTCTGCAGAAGTTGGGAGAGGGAATGGGAAAGGAGCAAGGACTGATTGGTTTATTAAGGGCCTACTATGTGCCAGATACTGTTTGAAGCAATTTACAAATATTATCTCATTTGAGCCTTTTCTCTGATGACCCATCAAAGTGTGGTTCTGAAAGGCAGGGCAGCAGGGAAGGTGGAAGGGGGAAGGAAGGGTGCTAGGCAGCTAGGTGGTGCAATGACCATAGCACTCAGAAAGATCTGAGTTCAAATGATACCTCAGGTGCTTTGCAGCTGTGTGAACCTCTCTCAAACTCAGTTTCCTCAATCGTAAACAAAAAACTATAATAGCGCCCATCTCATAGGGTCATCATGAGGCTTAAATGAGATAATTGATACAAAGCACTTCTCAAACCTTAACTAACTTCATAAATGTATTATTACCTCTCCACTTTACAGATGAGAAAACTGAGATCTGGCGACACTGTAAACTGCTTCGACAGAGGCTATGTCAGAGCCTGGACTAGTACTAGGTACATAGCCTTTTGATTCATTGTCCTCCTTGTGCCAGCACAATGGTTTTTGCCCTTGTTGTATCCCTAGTGTTTACCACAGTGTCTGGTACATAGTAGGCGCTTAAAAATGTCTGTTGACTTGACTTGAAAGTGAGCTAGTTCTGGAGGAAAGAGAAGGGTGTAGGGCTGGGCAATGGGATCTCTCAGGTCCTGCTCAAATCCAGCTCTTCTTGCCATCATCTGACCCAACCGATGCCATATCCCAGGCCCAGCCACCACCGCCCAGTCAGTGAGCCATCCCTCCAGGTACTCCATCACTGAGGATCTGTCTTCTCCTTCCTGAGTGCTCATCTGTCACCCCCAATGTTTGCCACTTGGAGACCAATGCTGCCTTGGGCATTCCTCTCTGGAAACATGCACATCTTTGTAGCTAAAGATTTAAGGATCCCAAGTGAAGCTGATAATGGAAGCAACACTGAGGGACACTGAAGTGGAAAGAGCGTTGGTCTGTGCATCAAGAAACCTAGGTTGGTCTTAGCTATACTGGTGACCAACTAGACGGCCTTCAGTGAGTTACTTCCTCTTTCTAGGCCCCATCTTCCCCATCTCTAAAATGAGGAGATTGGGCCAAATGATCTTTAGGGCCATTCTAACAGAAAGCTTCTCAGGGACAGTGATGTGCTTATAAAAGTGGCACTTCCTCTTAGCAAAGCCACATGCATCATTTCAGAGCTCTTCTGGAGACAGTGTCTACAATTTTGTCATCTAACCCAGGGGTGACAAATTCCAATGCAATGGGACCACTAATCTGTATGTAAGGATGTCTGCCAGCTCCATATTGACTTGGTTTTTAAATGTAATATTATCTGTGCTTTATTATATTTTTCTTTATTTTTAAGTTGTTAAATTTATTGCTTATATATTATTGAATTATTTGTTGAATAATTTATTGTCAAATATTTCCCAGTTACATTTGCATCTGGTTTGGGCTAGCTACTATTATTATGATCTTCCCCACTTTACAAATGCAGAAACCGAGACCCAGAGACAGTGCGACCCCCTTAAACAGAGGCTGTATGGGTCCATGTGTTTGAACCCATGATCTAAACCATTCATGGGTCAGGGTCAGTTGTAATGGGAGAGATAGTAAGGAAGGAGAGGAAAAGATGCTTCGGAACAGGGAATTCTTTAATATCTCTACCTCTAGAGAAGGACCTAAGTAGACAAGAACACAGATGTGCAGAGGGAAACCTGTTTTGGACTGGTTCAAAGAACCGTGGAACCATGTGGGAAGGCAGCTATACTCACCACTATAACCAACAATGCATCAATTGGGGAATGGCTGAACAAACTGTTGTTGTGCTGTAAGAAATGATGAGCTCAATGTTCTTAGAAAAACAGTGAAAGATTTGCACAAAATAACAAAGAGCAAAATGAGCAGAACCAAAAGAACATTGTATACGGTAAGGGCAATATGGCTTTAAGAATGACTTCAAATGAATAAGTCATTTTGGCTATTACAAATGTCCAAATTAACTACAAAAGACACATGAAGAAAGATGCTATCTATATCCAAAGAAGGAACTGATAAATAGAAGCACATATAGAATTTTATACACACACACACATATTTATTTATGTCTAATGGTAGCCATCTGGCATGTGGGGTGGGAGGGAAGACAAACAAAAGAAAAACAAGAAATGTATTACATATAAATTTTATATATGTAAATGACTTCACAAATTGTACATAATAGATTTTCAGTTGCAATCGTTTTGGGTTATACCATGTTATAGAAATGCTTGTTTTATCCCAAAATTAAAAATAAAATAAATTTTTAAAAATAACTATGTTGGAAGGTTCCTCAGAGCCCATCTGGTCTAACCTCTTCATTTTACAGATGGGGACACTGAGGCCCAGAGAGAATAAGTGACTTGCCCAGATAGGTTCAGATCACATAGGTAGTAAGTATGAAAGGTGATATGTAGGCAATAGCAAAGTCCTTCCCAGATGAAGCCTCCTATGAGCTTCCTCTAGATGGAACCACCAATCAATCAAAATAGGTATGTGGATATTTGGGGTAGGGAGGAGGTATCAATGGCACAAGGGCCTATGAGACCCTGAATTCCCATGTGAAGCATATCAGAGAGGGACTATTCCATGTGAGGTCTGGGGATGAGAAGGAAAAGAAGCTGGGTCAAGGAAGGCTTCCTGGAGGAGAGAAGCTGGGCTTCCAAGGCTGGGGCGAGATTCAGTAGGTACAGAGAGGGAGGGAATACAGGCCTGGCCAAAGGTTCATGCTCACCCACCACCCTCCCTGGAGAAGCATCCCCTAGCCTCACAGCCTCTGCCAGACAAAGCAAGGTCTCTAAGTTGGGCCTTCCAGCCAGTCACACAATAGACTCCAGATGCTTCCATTACATCATCCCTTAGTTCACCCCGCTCTCCTAGGCCATCCACTGTCCTCCAAGTAAATGAGATAGGTGTGATGTCATCTAGACTTGGTGATTTATTATTATGCATCAGAAAAACATATTTTATAAGCACAAAATTGAATTATAAAATGAGAGACAAGTGGGTGCTTCTTTCCCCAGACCCAGACACCTGCCCTGCCCTCTCCCCAGCCACCTCCAGAGCCTATCTCCAAGGTTAGTTATGAGTTCTATGGATGTCCCCAAAGATGGATGTCTCTTTCTTCCACATTAGACTAATGGCATTGCCTTATCAGTCAACAAAAAGGCATTTGTGCCTTTTGGCAACAATTAGGCCGGCTCTTTGATCTGCACTTCGCTTTAATTACTAATAGATTAATCCAGGCCTGGAGACCACGTGTAATTAGCATTCTGGTGATTGATTTGTTACAAAGAAATGACCCTGATTATGTTCTTAGTAATCAGTTTATTGCTAATTGGCTTCCTTTCATTAAAATAGAAAGATCTCAACCTAGAGAAGGGGCCCAGGTATGGAGCTATTGTAAATCTGGACAAAGGCAGGCCTTTTGTCAGCCCTGTCCAGTTGGAGTTGGATGGAAATCTCATTAATGGGTGGAATGGAGGGATGTGACCTCTGGCCCAATGTCTCTGCCAGCTGTACTGGCAGGGATTGATGGTCCAAGAAGAGAGGCCAAGGTTGCTCGAACGCTGAGCCTCGGAAAGCATTGTTTGCAGGGCAAAGCATGGAGGTTGATTTATTTTTGACAAGGCTGAGCTGGGAGACTGTAATTAAAGATGTTCCCCCAACCTCAGAAAGACGAAAAATTCAGAGCTTGCAATTAAATCCTTGGCAATGAAAAAGCCTAATTAGTTAGAATTGTTCTTGCCCCAGATTTAAAAAAACACAAAACAAAACAGAAAAACAATTCCTAGAGAAGCAGAAACCGAATGAAAAGTCTCCATTGGGCTCAAAGGTTAGTCATTAGTTGGGAAAGTCACCTAGTTTCCCCATCTGTTTGGCCACTATGAAAGGCTCAAGTTGAAAACCAACCCTGTAATTATCACATACAGACTCCAAACTCATCTTGTGAGTCATGCCAAAGGCAGTGCTAGGCTAGGGATGGCAGGAGCACAGGTGTGTTTCTTGGGAGATGTTCAAGGCCCAGGCTGATCTGCCCACATGATAGGAGGCACCTGTTGTGAGGAGAGGCGCAGGGCACCACCACATGGGAGAGGGAGTAGGGTTTGACTTCTGATGTTAGGAATCAGATGAGGGGTGGGCACTTCATAATCTCCCCATACACTACCCGCACTCCTGCTCCAGGCATTTAATATCAGGGTTCATTACCTAATCTCTGGCTGAGTTATTGGTTCTTGAGAAATTTGTTTATTTTTTAAAATACGAACCCACCCTCAAGGAAGGTCAACTAATAGAGAACCATCTTATTTGTCTTCTCAGATCCCCTGGGGCAAAATCATCCCCTATGATACGTGGTGATTAGGTTCACACCAGCTCTGCTGGGTCTCTGCGCCTGGTGGGATGTGAGGGGCTCCAGGCCTCCTCATTCCCAAAAAACTTCCTCAAATGTTGTCAGTGATGACTTGAATTACATCAGGAAAGAGCCATTATTCTTTTAAGGCTAGAAGGCCATTTCTCTTATTGGTCTTTTATGTTCATTAGCTCGAATGAGATTTCTGGGTTACAGCCAAGGAGCCAGACCCAGAATTGGGAGAAGAGAGAAGGCAGGATCCCCCTGGACAACTTAGCTTACAGTGACTCCCAAGTGGTTCCACATGGCACATGCCATTGTCTCTTTGACACCAACATTCTGCTTAGGTTCTATGGCTGGGAATCAGGGAAACCCAAGAAGGCTGAAGATGCCCAATGGCAGGATATTCAAAGAGAAGTGGGGAAATGCAAATAGACTGAAGCAGTCAAAGATTCCTTTGCTATTTGTTCTGTGTATTCATGTCTCATCCTTGTTGTCTCCTTATTAGAATGTAAGCTTTTTCTGAGTAGGGGCTGCTTCATTCTTTGGACTTATACCCTCTCCATCTGGCACAGTGCTTAGTGTCTGGAAAGCATTTAATAAATACCTTATGATTTATTGATAAATTGGTTAAAAGGCATCATTAAGGAAATGTATCATCAGCAAAAGAGATAGTCTTTCTTCAGGTCATATATGAAGAGTGAAAAGGAACAGACAGCAATAAAGGCTTCATTTCTCAAATATATAAAGAATTGAATCAAATTGGTAAGAATACAAGTCATTCCTCAATTGATAAGTGATCAAAGGATATGAACAGGCAATTTTCAGAAGAAATCAAAAGTATCTATAGTCATATGAAAAATGCTCTTAATCACTATTGATTAGAGAATGCAAATTAAAACAATTCTTAAGTATCTCATCACAACTATCAGATTGGCTAATATGAGAGAAAAGGAAAATGATAAATGTTGAAGGGGATGTGGGAAAATTGGGACACTAATGCTTTGCTGGTAGAGTTGTGAACTGATCCAGCCATTCAGGAGAGCAATTTGGAACTATGCTTAAAACTGTATATACCCTTTGATCCAGCAATACCATTCCTAGGTCCTTGTACATCAGAGAATTTTTTAAGTGGAAAAGAACCTATTTGTATAAAAATATTTCTAGCAGCTCTTTTTGTGATAGCAAGGAATTGGAAATCAAGGAGATACCTGTCAATTAGGGAATGGCTGAACAAGTTGTGGTATATGAATACAATGGAATACTATCGTGCTATAAGAAATGATGAGCAGGCAGACTTCATAAAACCTGGGAAGACTTACTTAAACTGATACAAAGTGAAGCAGAACCAGGGGAACACTATACACAGTAATAGCTATTGTACGATGATCAACTGTGAAAGACTTAGCTCTTCTGATTGATACAATGAGCCAATGAGCCAAGACAATTCATGATTAAAATTAAAATGCTGTTCACATCTGTGTTGTTAAGCAAAATTGTCTCCTTAGTATGGCTTTTGTTCCTTTTGAGTGGAAGTACCTTCAGCTGTTAAGTGCTAAGCCCCAGGCCCAAAGCCCTATCAGGTGTGAAACCTGTGTGGGTATAGATTAATGACTTAAGAGGGGCCAACTCAGGAACCAATGGTCTCTAGTCGTTGAGGCAGGGCTTGAGAACGCCAGAGGCTCGGCTGAGAGGAAAGGTGAGCCAAGAAACAGTTTCAGCGGAAGCGGAAGCTGCTGCTGCTGCGGAAGCCTGAAGCTGCGGAAGCTGTGGAAGCTGGAAGCTGGGGAGGCAGGAAGCTGCGGAAGCAGGGCTTACCCGTGTGTAGACCCAGGAGTGCGAGCAGGAACGTGAGGCCAGTAAAAATGATTTGGCTAAATACTATCTTGTTTTTCTGTGGCCTCCTGGTTACTCTTGTGAGGTGGGCTTTCTGGGCCTGGAGTCTTTTTGTCAAGATGTCGGAACGGAGAGGCTGGTTCACAGTTCTGCTGCGGTGGGGCCTAAATAAATTTCTTGTTGTTTTCTCCTTAGAGAACCTCTCATACCTTGTGATTTCGAACCATTCAAACATATACATGATTATATTTGAGATTATAAATTCGGCCTTCCTACTACAACATCTGGAGAAAGACCTGATGAAGTGTGAATGCACATCAAAGCATACTATTTTAAACTTTATTTTTGTGGGTTGGTTGTTATCTGTTATTGTTTGGTTTTGGTTTGGTTCTTCTCTCACAAAATAACTAATACGGGAATATTTTTGCATAACTGGAAGTGTATAACCTATGTCAAATTGCTTACTCTTTCAGGGACGAGGGAGAGAATTTGAAACTCAAAATTTCAAAAAAATAAATGTTAAAAATTGTTTTTACATGTAATTAGGAAAAATGTGGATAGATAGATAGAGATAGAGATATATATTTTAAAAGTAACAGATGGACTGAGTGAGGGGCACTTGCTGGATTGGTACCCAGAGAACATTGTTTTATACATACATACACACACACATATACATGCACACATACATATATATACATACATGTGTATATCTATCTATATCTATCTATCTATCTATCTATCTATCTATCTATGTAAAAAGAGAGAGAGAGAGAGAGAGAGAGAATCACCTGGTGCATTAATTGGATTTTCGGAACCCTGGGACTCATGAATGGCTTCTGGAGGGTGGTGCCACGAGCTGAGTCTTAGAGAGATCTAGGTGTTCCAAAGCCAGAGCTGTGCATAAGAGCCTGCCAGGCATGGGGGCCAGCCAGAACACAAGTACACAGACAGGGGATGGAATAGTAAGTCTAAGGAACAGGGAGCATGTTGGGTTATCAGAGGTGCAGGGAATCAGGAAGAGGAACATGTATGGAGATGTTATGGAAAGACATAAACTTCATGGACTCAGAGGGGTGGCCTGAATTGATAGGACCACAAATCAGTCATTTAGTAAGCATCTATTAAGTGCCTCCTGTATGTTAGGCACTGGGAACGTAAAGATAAAAACAAAAGGGTCCTTGCTTTCCATGGATTTATTCCAGTGTGGAAGTTGAGGAGGAAGATCTTCTCAGGGCTTGTTTAATTAAGAGGTAGGGGAGGGCAAAGAATAGAACTTGTCCTAAGGTTCACATAGACACTGTATTCCACCCACCCACCCCTTGTCTCTCTCACTTCAATATTTCTAAGGCCTCTGTTTGCATCTCAGGGGTTCCCCTTCCTTCCCCTCCCACAGCTCCCTCCTCCACTATAACTTCAAAACCACCTTCGTGAGTTGCTGAGGCCAAGTATAACATGACCCTCCAACAAGCCTGGAGACAGGATTCTGCATGCTTAGTTAGACTGGTCCTTGACAACTGCCTTATAGCACCTGGAAGAGTACCCATGCTTGAAGCCTTCCCAGGCTGGGAGGATCCAGCAAGCATAATCTCTGGAACCCAGGGTCAATTCTCCACTTTGGCGAAGGCTGGAAAGAAAATTCCAGCTGAGAGAATCCAGTACAATCAAGAAAGTTGCCCTCAGAGGGAGCCAGTGAAGTCAAACCTACTGAGCTGAGGGGTAACCAATATGCTTACATGAGATCTGGATGCATCAAGGTGACTACACTCATTGTCATGGACATTAGCTAAGCAGAGCTGGCCCTTAGTGAAACCCTGGGTGGTTTTAGCTTCACCTGGGCAACTAGCTGGTACAATGGAGTCAGAAAGACCTGAGTTCGAATTGCAAATATTAGCTGTGTGACCCTGGGCAAGTCATTTGACCTCTGTCAGTCTCAGTTTCCTTATATATAAAATGGGAGTAATGATAGCAGCTGCCTCCCAGAGTTGTTGTGAGATCAAAGGAGATAATATTTGGAAAGCATTTTACAAACCTTGATATGCTATGGAAATGTGGACTCTTACTGTTATGCAAGGTAGGAACTCTGGCACTTGAGGTGAAGCCTGTCTCTACCGCCCCCCCTCCCCACTCCACATACATTGGTTCACTGAGAGTCACCTAAAAGTGGAATCTCTTAATGTCACAGAATTTTGCTAGACCTTAAGCTCCACGAGAGCAGGGACTAGGTCTTATATAAATAGTATATCTCACCCAGCATCTAATACTGTACTGTGCTCTAAATAAACATTACTCCCAACTAGAGCAAGTATCCCAGATAAATGAGGTGATTGGCTATTCTCTGACCCCAGCATGGTGATTGGTGCCTTGGTGCCTTGGTGCCTTATGGAAACCATCTCCAGTGCCTGGAAGGTTTTCTCTCTAACTTTCTTTTCTTCAAGGCTCCAATCAAGTACCATGTCCTTCCTGAAACGTTCTATGATGCCTGCCCAAGCAAATGATCTGAGATTTATTAAGATCTTACAATGTGCTAGGTACAGGATATACATAGGCCATGAACCATTGTCTGTCCTCAAGAAGCTAGCATTCCCATGTGGGAGAGAATCTGTGCATGTGCATAGATATAAACAAGATCCATGTATATGTACATATATTTATGTAGATGCAAACAGACACAAAATAACCATCTGGATATTTGATCCTATAAATACAGATGAGAGGCAGCTATGGCCCAGCTGGCTTCGGCCCAGCCCAGCCTCTGACACATTCAGGCTATATGACCCTAGGCTAGTCATTTAACCTCCCTGGGGCTAGCCAACACTTACAGACTACAAATGCCCAGAATATGCTGCCCTGTGCCCACAGAGGAGTTTGTCACATACAGGAATTCCCTTTATCAATGAAATCCCTCACTCTCCCAGTGAACACATACACCTAACCACCCCAGCTGAGAGAGGGGTGGAAAGGACATTGCATTTGGAACCCAAGGACCTGTCTTCCAATCCTAGCCCTAGGCTCCTCAGATGTTTTCTTGATCTGATATTCTTAAACTCTTCCTCAGTCTCTCTTCTTCAGCTACTACAACCTACTCCATAATCTAATTAGAGCATTCCATTGGGAAACGTGGTATATCTCTGCAAAAGAAAGGACAGCCTTTGAGAGTGAAGGTCCCACCTGCATGCAGCTCATAGCCATGCAGAGTCATGGATCCACTGAGTAAGCTTTGAGGTTGTCTAGTTCACTTCCCTCATTTTACAGATGACAAAACCAAGGTCTGGAGGTGTTAAATGAGTTGTGAAGGGTCATCCACATAGTGAGCCCCAGGGCTGCAGCCAGCATTCATCCCAGCGACTCTTTCGATGCACTGGCGATGTATGTGGAAGCAGGATTATTATCCCATTTTACATAAGGGAAACCGAGGCTCAGGCAAGAAGTGAGCTGCCCAAGGTCAAACAGTCAGTAGCAGAATTGAAATGTATGCCTGGGCTTGGGATTTCAATCTCAGCCGACTTTCTACTCAAATCACCTTGTGTCCTGAAGTAGACACTCCATAACATTTTCTGAATGAATCCACAACCTCTCAGTCCTGCTTCTTCCTTTCCAAGAGTATTTATATACTGAGTCTCTGCTGCTCCTCCACCTCCTCCAAGTCACAGCTAAGCCACTGAGTGGCTACTGCTGCTTGGAAGAGTCTAGGAACCCGGAGAAAGATTCATGTGCTTAGGAGCGAGATCAGGAGATTTCTCTCTGGTCAGAGTTAGCCAACAGTGGTCTGGCTGGTGGAATGTCTCATCCTAATAAGCACCATCAGTCTTTCCCTTTCCTGAGAACTGAATCCCCTCATGGTACATGCTCAGTGAGTTCCATAAATCTAATCAGGTAGGAGCTGAGCAGTATTTTACAGCTGTAATCAGGACGCACTCCAGCTGCAGTAGAGGGCTGGGGAGACAGGCCCACTCTAGGAATGTAAATGAACTGGTAAGATGGGAGGGAGGCCTTAAGGGCCACGCTCTGACTGTAGCTAGACAGCCAGGGCTGGAGATGCCAGTGCTCAGCCTTGCTGTCATCCCATGCCCACCCACCTAGGGTCACTTAACTTCAGGTACCAACTGTGCCCAACCCTGTACTGGTTACAAGGTAGGAGAGGACCACATCCCCAGCCAATGGATACCTTCTCCTCCTCCTTCAAAGTCCACTCTTTCTTATATACTAGGCATTGTGCTTAGTACTGGCGATGCAAAATGGAGAAGTAGGCCCATACCCTTTTGGGGTGAGATGAGGTAAGAGCTCATCTAACTGAGCTTGAGATACAGGGATAGAATCCAGCATTGGGTGGAAGGGAGGGATGAGATATATGCCTGGAGTGTAAATAGCATGGTTTGGAGATGGATGGGCCTGAAGTAGCTGGAGGCCTGATATGTGTCAGATGAGATAAAGGCCCACCAAGGACGGGCCTAGGATCTCAGCAACGGAGGCCAAGCTTTGTATTTGTTGGTTTAGGTGTGAAGGGTACAGGCATCAGGATGGTGGCTGGAGTACCACCATGGGTGTCTACAAGGAACCCAGAGATGAAAGGTAACCTCAGAGAGGAAGGTTCTAGCAGCTGGGGTGGGGAGGGATGAAGAGGGAGTGATGGTCAATCCCCATATTTTAGAGCATGAGCCTTAAAAGTCAGAGAGTGCAAGCAACTTGCCCTAAGCTTACATTGTTAGTAAGTAGCATAGTTGGGTGTGGAAACCAAGTCACAAAACTCAATTTCAGTCTCGTTCCACTGTACAAAACTGCCATCCTTCATCATAATTGTCTTTGCCTTTCCTTGCGATTCTATGACTGAGTTCTAATGGTCATTACCAAGGGCATTACCAGTTAAATAGACTTTCTCTTCAGCACCAACAACTCCACACTCATTTCTGCATCTAAACTTATGCCCATCTCAGTGGGGAGCTGGAAAGGTTTGGAGTTAGGACCTCAGAGGTCACCCAGGCAAAACTCTTAAGTTGTGAGCTGGCTAACAATGTCCCTAACAAAGCATCCTCCAACTCCTTCTGAAGCACTCTCAGATGGGACACTCACTACCTTGCCAGCCAGCCCATCCCATCTGGGGACATTTGTAACCTTCAGAATTTTTCCTGAAATCAAGCCTTACTGGACCCTTTTGTCATCCCCTCTCCCCATCACCCCAGTGCTCCTAGTAATGACCTCTGTGGTCAAGCAGTGTATGAACCAGACCCCTGGCTTCTCAATGGTCTTTAGATACTCAAACTCAGCAATGATTTTCCCCTAGACTCTGGGCAATATTGACAGAAGCCAGCCTATTCAAAAAACATAAGCAAACTACCCAGAAATGTGTACAGAATGCAAATGCCCAAGGAGAAAATTGGGGAAAATAGGCCGTGCCTGCGTTTATAGCACAGAAAATTGTTTTAGCAACACTGCATTTATATGCAGATAATATGGACCCCAAAGAGCCGAAATACTAAAGACTCAGTATTAACTCTGCCACAGTCTCCTTTTGTCAGATCGAGGACATATGACCCTGTAGTCTGAGACAGATAACACAGATAGTGATTGGCTTTGAAATATTGATATTTTAACTTTGCAGCCAAAGTCCTTTTTAATAAAATCTGTTTTAGTTATTACCATCTGTCAAAGGTTCTGAAGCACGCTCTGTTCCCACCGGTAAATGGAGGGAAGATGTTGGTGTGCTTACCTTGGGGATTATGATGGTAGTCAAGGAAGCTGTGTCCTCCCTCAAAGCATTCAACCTTCCTCTAGATGAGGGAATATTTCTGTGTACTCAGATGGTCAATCCAGGCTGACGTGATGTGTTAAGGGGTAGTCTCAGTCCCCTCCTCTGGTCAGAGCACATCTGTAGGATGGTGTTCACTTCTGGGTGTGATTGTTTGAGTTGGTAAACTGGAGAGAGTCTAGAGAAGGATAAGCAGCATGATGAAGACACTGGACACCGTGGTATACAAGGCGTATTTGGAGGAACTGGGCTTGTTTAGTCTGGAGATTGCTGTTGTTGTCTGTCCTTCATTCTCAAAGATGACCACTCAGGGAGGTGATGCCACAACTTGCAAGCGAATTGGATTTAAGTGAGGGAGGACTGTGCAAAGTCACCAGCCTCACTTTCTCCTCTGGAGCCGTCTGGGTCTAGTGGCAAGATATGGGCCAGGATGACTGGAGATGGCCCCCTTAGCCTGGAGAAGACTTAAGAGGATCACCACAGCTATCATCAAGTATTCTAAAGGGCTGGAATAATATGGAAAAGTGATTCGATTTAGTATGCTTAGCCCCAGAAGGCAGACTAGGAGAACTGTAATACAGGGTTGCGGATTTCAGGCTGGTATCAGGAATAACTTCCAATAATTAGAACTGTCCTAAAAAGGAACAGGCTGCTCTAGGAGATGGTTTATAGGTATTCTAGCTGAAAGACTTACTGACCACTCATTGGCATGGTTTCAGAGAGGATTAGGAATTTTAAAAGTACAAGTTACACTTTGGGTTATTCAAGGTCTCTTCTCTATAATATTCTATAGAAACCAAAGGAAGGGGCCATGGAGATCACTAAATCCAACCCACGTTAAAATGGGTGTGATTACTATGCTCTCTGGCTGACTAACCTCATTCTCTGGTCTCTATCGCTCTTGGGGAAAGGGTCAGTCAATCAATAAACACCCACTTATTTGGCACACATTCAATGTGAGGCTGAGAAGTGGATATCAGCCCCTCCCCTCAAGGAGCTTGTGAATCTTCACCTTCTATGTTTCATACAATGTAGTGATATAGGCCAACAAGGCCTATAGCTTTCTTCCAGGCACAGTTCAGGTGACAACCCCTCCTGGAGATCCTTCCTGATCTACCCATTTGTTTGCATACTCTCTGTGAAAATGTCTTTTATTACAGGCATTTTGTAAATATTTTTTATTTACTTGCTGGTGTACAAGTTGTCTCTCCCAGTAGAATATAAACTCCTTGAGGGCAGGGACTATTTCAGATCTGTTTGTTAATCCTCAAGGCTTTGCACATAGAAGGCACTGAGTTAATTGACAAATATGAAATGGTTTCTGCCTTCAACGAGTCTACATTCTACTGTAAGAGACAACTGGGGTACTTGTACAATCACTTGTGCATGATTGAGACCCAGAGAAGAAATTTCCTCAAGGTGATATATCTAATAAATAGATGAAAATAGTAGTCAAGTGTTGATCTTGAGTTTCCTCCCAGGATCCTTTCCTTTCTAAACTACATGGCCCCTGTGGAAGAACAGCAGGTGTGGTCTTTGCCTTCAGGAAGCTTAGTTTAGTTGGGATATGGAATAGTGACAGTGGTTAAGTGTGGAAAAGTATACAAAGTACAGGATGCTCACATGCCTTTGGAAGATGTCAAGTTCAAGAGTCCCGGGCTAAAGTGTGTGGGTAAGATCACGGCAAATTATAAAGTTCAATAAAAACCATCTAGCCCAGAGGGTCTTAACCTGAGATATATGAAATTATGGTATATTCTTTTTAATTTTGATGTCTTTTATTACAATTTGTTTTATAATCCTATTTTATTTTAAGCATTTAAAAATACAGTTCTAATTGGGATACTAATACACTGTTGGTGAGTTGTGAACTAGTCCAACAATTCTGGGGAACAATTTGGAACTATTCCCAAAGGACTTTAAAACTGGGCACACTCTTTGACCACTACTAAGTCTATATTCCAAAGAGATCAGAGAAAAACAGGAAAACAACTTATGTGTACAAAAATATTTATAGCAGCTCTCATGGGGGCAAAGAATTGGACATCGAAGGGATGTTCATCAGTTGTGGAATGGCTAAGTAAGTTGTGGTGTATGATTGAAATGGAATGCTATTGTGTTATAGGAAATAATGAGCAGGATGGTTTCAGAAAAATCTGGGAAGAGTTATATAAACTGATGCAAAATGAAGTGAGCCAAACCAGGAGAACACTGTACACAGTAATAGCAATATTGTAGGATGGTCAGTTGTGAAAGACTAAGCTGCTCTGGTGATGACAATGATACATTTCCAAAGGACCCCTGATGCTATCCACTTCCAGAGAGAAGTGATGAACTCAGAGTGCAAATTGAAGCATACTTTTTCAACTTTATTTGTGTGTGTGTGTGTGTGTTTTCTTTTGTAACAGCTAATGGAGACATGTTTGTGTGAGTTCCCACATATGATCAACATACTGCTTGCCATTTCAAGGAGTGGGGTAGAGGTAGGAAAGCATGAGGGAGGAGAAGAATTTGGAACTCAGAATTTTTACAAGTGAATGTTTAAAATGTTTGTCCATGTAATTGGGAAATATTTTGTGAAATAAATACAAATACATTTTAAAATAAAATACAATTTTAGAAATGTTTCATAGGCTTCATCAGACTGTGTAAGTATCAGGACACCAAAAATGTTAAGAACTCCTGATCTAGTCAAATCAAGATGAATTTGGCTTCCGTTTTTTCCTTCATTGTGTACCTAAAAGCACTATTAAATGATTCACTGTTGTTGTGTTGTTATAACTACTACTACCACTACTACTATATCATACCTAGCCAAAACTGGAATGAGCTGTTTGGGGGCAAATGGGAGTTTTTTTTTCTCCTGCTCCTCCTCCTCATGATCTTTATTAATGATTAATAATACAAATTGCTAACATTTGGATAGCACCTCATGGTTTACAAAGCAACTTGCAAATATTATCTCATTTTATCCTCATGTCAACCCTAGGGGCTAGATGCTACTATTAATCCCCATTTTATAGATGAGAAAATCATGGCAGACAGAGATTAAGTAACTTGCCCAGAGTCACACAATTAATGTCTGAGGCTGGAATGAACTGAGGTCTTCCTGCCTCTCTCTCCATGGTACCGCCTCACTGTTCCCCACATTAGAAATACAATAAAGTCCATATCTGCAATAGGTGAGAGGTTGGAAAAGATGGTCTCTGTGGTCTCTCACAATTCTCCATTTCAGTGAATCCAGTTTTGCTTAGGGAAGGACATAGGATTGAGCCTAGGAGACCCACCTCCACAGGATCTCCCCAAGTTCTGGCACTTGGAGTCCCCAGGGAGACTGAAGATGTCCTGACTGTACAAGGGTGCCATCTTTAGAAATCAAGTGTTGCCAATGGCCAGTCAGGTTTACAAGCTTCCCCTAATTAAATTTACTTTAGGAATGGAGGTCCTACTCCTGTGTCTGTTAACTCTATTTCTCATTCTGGATATAGTGAAAGAAAATTCAAAGCTATAGCTCTGCTACTTTACCTTGATATGGGCAAGTGGAGGGCAAAGATCTATTATCCAGATGGGAGGAATATTTCATTTCTGTTGGAGAGGTATTAGAGAAATTGGGGGGCATGGAAAGTATTCTTATCTTTTTCTTTGAAGAGTTTATGTACTTAAGGTGCCTCTTGCTTGCCCAACAGTAATACCCCCAGATATGGCACTTCACTCTTAGAGGATTTGTAAAATACTTATTGCATCTAGCATAAACAGTGCAGCAGTTTATCCCATGTGCCAACTTGAAAATCGGGTTACTTCTTCCTAGGAGAGGGGTATGCCTCCCCCCATACACTGCTTCCAATATGAGATTTCTGCCTTTTTGTTTCTCTAGCCCCAGGTTGTTGCCTCCTCTCCCTGAAGTCCTGATCAAGCAGGGGGAAGGGCAGGCAGCTTGTAACCCTCTCTGCCCCAAACAACCAGCTGACTTGGGAAGCCACAGGATCAACATGGGTTCAGCTAGAGGAATCACTTTGGAAGATCCATTAACAATGCATCAATGTGCCTTTTCCCAAGCCTCTTCCAGCATTTACCATTTACCATGTTTATCATCTTTGCCACCCTGATACATATAAGATGGAATCTCAAAATTGCTTTCATTTGCATTTCTGTAATTAATAATGACTTTGAACATTTCTTTTTTCATATAGCTAGTGATAGCCTGGATTTCTTCCCTTGAGAATGATCTGCTCATATCCTTAGACTATTTATCAATTGGGGAATGACTTTTTTTATAAATATAGATCAGTCCCTTGTATATTTTAGAAATGAGACTATTATAAGAGAAACGAAGTTCAAAGATTTTTCCCTTAGAGAAGTGTTTCTCTTTTAATCTTAGCTTTGTTAGATTTGCTTGTGCAAAACTTTTAAAAATGTTATGTAAAATCAAAATGATGGACTTGATCTTCTGCAAGCCTAGTTCTTCACCTCATCTAGAATTTTGGGTTCAGCTCAGAGTGCCACATTTTGGGAAGGCCACTGAAAAACTAGAAAGCATGAAAAACATGAGGACCACAGTTCTGAGGCTCCTAGAGACCCTGACAGTGAAGATCAAGTGAAGACATTGTAGACATTTACTATGAAGCAGAGAAGATGTGGGGGAAAACATGCTGCTTCTCTTCAAGTGCTGCCATGGGGAAGAAGGGTTAATCTTTGTTTGCTTGGCCCAGAAGTGACAGAGATTTTTTGGCTGGTAGGTTGTTTTTGTGTTTGTTTATTTGTTTTGTTTTGTTTTTACCAGCACCAAGAGCTGGAATGTATAAAGAGATAGTTTTGGTCAGGTCCAATAACAAATTTCCTAACAGTAATATCTGTCTAAAAGTGGGATGGGCTGATGGGATGGGAGTTCCTCATTACTGGATTTCTTCAAGCAGAGGCAAGATAAGCACTTCTAGTCTGCTCAAGTACTAGGTAGAGTATATGAAATTCAAGGTGCCCTTCATCTCAGAGACTTCCATTGTATGGCCAGGCTGATGGGGAAGCTAAGGGAAATCTCTGGATTCTCATGAGAACATTCTAACCCATTCTGCTTCCAGTGATGCTAAAAGACCTGTGGGAAAGAGGAGACTGACTTCTTTATTACATACTACATGACCCTCAATTACATGTAGTCCTTCCTTTTGTCAAAGGATAGGAAGACTGTCTGACAGAGGTGAATGGTGACAAAACAGTCTGAAGCTTGCTCTGACTGTACTGGATTCTTTGTTGCTAAGGCAACCACTGCCTTCTTTCCATCTTCTTCAGAACAACCCTGTGCCAATGGAGGGCTGACTAGCCTGTCACAGAGAGGTTAACTAGTTCCCACTGCAGAACCCAGAGTTCCCAAGGAGGTTAGCTCACTCTGCAGATACCAAACAGCTGAATTCCAAGCAAAAGGGAGATTATAACATAGGGAAAGAGGCCCCAAATACTAAAAGATATACATTCAATATTTTCCAACAGCAGCTTCATCCCATTTGCTCCCTTCCTCCCTCCCCAGAAAGCAAACAAAGTAATTAGGCACCTTGAAAAGGAAAGGCCTAAAAGTAAAAACTCTTGACAATCTCAGACAGGACTAGTACCAATGGAAAGTTTAGAGTGTGAGAGGAGAATGGGTCCCTCTTTGTGTACAAGGTCCCATCATCCTTCCTTGGGATGATCCTGGATTCCTCACTCTCTGTCACTCCCTATGTCTGATCAATTGGTTACTGGTTCTTTTCAATTCTGTGAACATACCATCTCTCACATTTAGGCCTTTCTCTCCACTCACAGGTGCAGGATCTCTCAACTCTAGTGCAGGATCTCACCAGGCTTTGCCCTAACTATTGCAACAACCTCCTGATTGCTTCCCCTAACTCTAGTCTCTCTCCTTTCTGATCTCTCCTCTGCCAAACTGCCAAAAGAACATCTCTAAAAACCAGCTACGATCATGTCATTTTTCTGCTAAGTCATTGTCGGTTTCTCCCTATTGCCCCTGGGATAAAGTAAGAATTCCTCAGCCTGTCATTTGAAGCCATTCATAATCTGGCTCTAGACATATGTCACATGATTTCCCTTCATGTCCTGCATGTTCTAGGTAAGTGAGATCAAGCAGCTGCCGCTGCTCAAATTCAGACTTCCATCAACCACCTCCACACCTTTGTATAAAACCTGCTTCCCATATGTGCATTTACTCCAACCCTCCATACCTGAGCCTATTAGAATTTGCAGTTGATATGAAAATTAAATCAGATGATCACTTCCTTTGAGAAATTTCTTTCAATCTCCTTGCTTGTATGTGTATCTCCAGCATTTAGCACAATACCTCAAATATAGTGAGCATTTAATAAATATTACCTATCTACCTACCTAAATATCTGTGTGTCGGTCTGTCTATCTATCTATCTATCTATCTATCTATCTATCTATCTATCTATCTATCTATCTATCTATCTACTGATCTAGCTATTGGTCTATTTATATAATCTAGCTATTGGTCTATCTATCTATCCATCTATCCATCCATCTATCTACTACCTACCTATCTATCTATCTATCTATCTATCTATCTATCTATCTATCTACTGCTCTCTATTGGTCTATTTATATAATCTAGCTATCGGTCTATCTGCCTATCCATCTATCTATCTATCTATCTATCTATCTATCTATCTATCTATCTATCTACCTATCCTCTACCTACATACCTATCTATCCATCTATCCACCTACCTATCATCTATATAGGCACCTGAAATAGCTAGATAGAACTCCCAGTAAACAAACTTCTACTCATATAGATAAGCAATTTTTCTGCCTATCTGTCTCTCCTAGTCTTGGAGTTGCCTGGGGCACCAAGAGGTTAAATTACTTGCTCGAAGTCACTCCATCAGTATGTGTATAAGTGGGACTTGAAAAACCAAATCTTCCTGAATCAGAGGCTGACTCACTGGCTACCATTCCACACAGCCTGTCATTTTCCTCCTCTTCATCTTCCTCATTCTACCTTGTTTGGTAGCTATCATGTCCTTCTGATATTTGTACTATACTGTATGGGCTATTTGATTTAAAAAATCTCATCCTATGGGAGGAAAACAATAATTAAAGTATATGCACTTTGGCACACTTCTAGATTGTTTCTGGCCATAGGCCTTTTGGAGTGAGATAGTTACATTTTTTCTTTCATCCAGCTCCTGGAAAAAGTGAAGCTCTTGGCATCCAGGTAACGGAAAGAGTAGCCCCAGTAACTTGGCACCTGTTTGGTGAAGGGTGAGGCTGTTATCCAGAGGAACAGGGTAGTCCTCTTTCCCTTCTGGGGTTGTAACAAATATTCCTCATGCTGGGAACAGCACTAATAGAGTTGATGGGGCCATTATCCATCTCCCCATGGACACCCCACTAAAACAACTCCTGATTTTGGACTGGAGGCTGAACGTAACCTAGAAAGTCACTGAGACGTCTTTTGCTTTTCTAAATTAGAGTTTTAGAAATAGGTTTCAGAGTTGGGAAGGATGAGTGGGGATTTGGGATATTTTGACTTTAGAAAGACATCAGTGCTTGTGGCCCAGATACCATGAGCGGATGATTCAATTGATCTTTACCATCTTGAAATCACAGGACTGCAAAGTCTGATGAGACTGCCTGTTCCTGAGTTGGAATTCACTCTACAATAAGCCTAGCCAGGGGTCATCCAGCCCCATCCCACCACTCCCTGGATTACCTCTCCTAATAGGAGCCCACTATTTCCCATGTTGAATTCTACTTTTGTGTTTTCCCCCTCCCACATTAACATAGAATTTACCTCTCTGTAATAACTCTGCTCTAGGACAGCCCTTCAGGTGCTTAGAAACAACTATTGCCCTACCTCCCCTCCAAAAAAGTTACCCCACATTTCCTCTGCCTTAACATATAAATTCCTTCCAATGACCTGTGGCATGGTTTCTAACCATCCTGGTCACTGTCCCCATGACACTGTAGTTTGTCTAAATCCTTTAGATGTGATTTCTAGACCAGCACCTAGAACCTCAGATTGGACCTGAGCAGGGCCTGGTACAATAGGACTCTCACCTCCCTATTTTTAGACTTCATGCTTTTGGCAAGATAGCAAAATACTGTGTGGCCTTGTTGAGTTGGAAGAAAGATGTCCGGAACAGGTCTTCTCTTAGTAGGCAGTGCAGGAATTTTTATCCCCACTTTACAGGTGAAGAAATAGGTTAGGGAACTGAACATTTGTCTAGAAAAACATTCTTGCCCAATCTGAGTTGTATCTAGCACTCCTGACATCTGATCTAATGTGGTTTTTGATTACAGGATACCAAGCTCATGTGAGTCAGATAGTTATGGGGTAGCACCCCTATACCTGAATTTGGGCAGAAATCTACTTTTCATCATAGTCTAAACATGGTAGCGACATCAGAGGTCGTCTGGCCCAACCTCATCACTTTACAGATGAGGAAGTTGAGCTCCAGAGGAGGTAAGAGGATTTGGTCAAGGTCATTTAGGCTGCATGGATCAAAGGTGGGATCTGAACCCAGGCCCCAGAACTCAAGAGCTTTCCCCTCCTTTTTCTACTTTCATTTGGGACATATGTGCAGTGGAGTGGATGGAGGCTAAGGTGGTAGGGAGAAAGGAACCACGGGTCAAGAGGATACAGGAGGACGGACCCTCCCCAATGAAGTTAGCACATTTCTCTTTGACATCATTAGCCTTGTCTTTATCCTCTCTGTCCCGAGTTTCTTCTCCCCTGCTAAGTATCCAACACTCACTAGTTTTCCCCAACTCAAAGCAGAACCTTTGTGTCATCTCCAAAACATGGGTACTAGAGGGGATACCCCTTCTCCAACAGTGTCTAAGGGGAAGGGACCAAGTTCCTGCTCTAGCTACATTCTGACTGAAATGGCATCCTTTTCCTCCTATGAATAGAAGGGACACTAGTCAATGGATAGCATCCAATATCCAGTAGGGAAAGGAGGTAGCCTTCTTTGGAATCATGGGCTTTAAAGCTGGATCTGGATCATGCAGGGCAACTCTCATACTCTAGAGATGAAGCCCAGAGCAGTAAAGTGACCCACCTGAAGGCACACAGGAAAGACCTGTCTGAGTTGGGATCCCTGGACAAGTTTCCTGACTTCGAATTCAAAGTTTTCTGCTACACTGTACTTCCTGGTCATCTTAAAAGCCCATATTCTGTCTTCTCATGCCCACTGTCTCTTTACATATATGATTATATGGATACGGTCTTTGTAGCCCCAGTCTGAAGAGTTCTTTCCTTCTTTCCCTTCCTCTGTTTCTTCAGGATAAACTTGGCAGTTGCAAGTGCTTCCTTCCTATTCAGTGGCTGCTGACTACTAGTCAAGTCATGTAGACAGAGCCCCCTCCAGCCTCAATCCCCAAACTTGCCCCCCTCCACTGATACATTGAGTTCTTAGAAACAAAACTGCTATTGAGTGTTCTGAGAGGGTGGCCATGCACAACACAGTAGTACATTGGTCCCCACTGGTGTGGTTCCCATTAAAGATCAGTATGTAGACTCAATCAGCTCTTAGAAAAGACATTTATTTAAATGGCAGAGCAAGAATAATAGTTTAAAAAAACACTTGGGGCATACACACCCACAAAGATCAACAGAATCATCAGGTTTAGTGGACACAATTAAAATACAGTGGTAGTGATACACTTAGGAAGGGACTGGTGGCCAGCAACTCACAACTCTAGACTCTCAGGGCCTCAATTATTTTTCTCTCTTTAGAGAATCCTCATGAAGTTCATTGTAGAGTAAGGTGTCTGTAGTAGTGATGAATGAATCACTGCTGCTATATTCATGCTGCTTTGGTTGGATGGATAGTTCATTTGGGCTTCCTGCTCAAAGAGCAAAGTGTCTCCACTAGCTGGATTGATCTACTGGTCATGTTGAGCTAGGTAGATTTCTCATTAGTTAAGACTGCTGCTGGGCTGGAAAAAAAGTTGCTCAGCCCCTGGAATGGCTCCTCAAATAGTATAGCATCTTCACTGGATGAGTTGATCTGATGGACTCCTTGAATTTGTCCTTGATGGGCAATTGAAATCTCTACCACCTCAAGCCTTAGACTTGGCAAGGTCTTACTGTGCTCTTTTAGTTGGACTGTTATAGTGTTCCTTTCTAGCTATGGTGGTACTGTGTTCTTTCAGGAAGGGCAGAGAGTATTAACCTAGGATTGATCGAAGCCTATCCATTTCTGCTATCTCTAGAGTCTGAGGCTTGTCACATCCCAGGAAAGACATGGAAAAGGTATATACTTTTCTATTTAATAATTCTTCCTGTTTCATATCTGGGTTGCCTCAGAGATACCTCATCCTAACTTTTTAGGACCAACCAGTTACATTTCCCAGTCTCTATTTGGGCCTTATCCAAACAAATGGCTGGAGAAAAGGATGCCTAGCCAGTATATGCCCCAGGCTAAGTTCATTGTCTTGAATGGCCTTTCCAAATGCAGTTGAATTAATCAAAGCCTGAAATCTGAAAAAGATGGAATGCTTTATACTTGAAAAAACTTCACCTTCATATTTCATTGCATCAATATTTGTCCCTTTATGGCCTGCATCTTTGAAGATTAGGACACACACACAAACACACACACACACACACACAAACACACACACACACACACACAAACACACACACACACACACACACACACACACACCCTTACATCCAGAAACTGCTGTACCTACATTGTGAAAGATGAGCCCCCATCCAAATCAATAAAATAAAGGTGTGGGTCTGTGATCAACCTGGCCTATCTGAGAGCGCCACCTGTTGGAAGGTGAGGGGAACTGGCTTCCCATCTAGTGGTCTTACATGCTTCCCCCCAGTTCACTCATTTCTCCATCAATTCCTCCTAAGGCAATATCATATTTTGACATAAATCCTCTTTACCTTTTTCCTCCTACCTTCCCTCTCTCCAAGTCTTTTGAGGTTACCTTCAGGAAATTTATCTCCTCCCTCTTCCCTTTTTTTTTCTCTCTGGCATGTCCTAGTCCTGCCTGGCTTCTTTCCCTCTCTCATTTTCTCACTTTCTCCAATTACCTTCTCTTTCTGACATTCTGTTCTCTCTATCTCAGTTCTGTCTCAATCTCAGCCTCTCTCTCTCTCTCTCTCTCCCTCTCTTTCTCTCTCTCCCTTCTTCCCTCCCTCCCTCCTTTCAATTGTGAATTAAATAAAAAAGTGACCCTGATCATGACTGAGGGGGATCACTTGTCTACTAATGACCCACCTGTATCAAGGAAAAGGGAAGTTATGAAAGAGGAAGCTAGAGTAGACATGACCAAAAAAAATAAAACACTGTTGTGATCAACCTTTAAAGACCTTGAAAATGCAATGCAACCCTTTGAAAATCTGTACGA
Organism: Phalanger gymnotis; assembly: GCA_028646595.1. Classification (NCBI taxonomy): domain Eukaryota; kingdom Metazoa; phylum Chordata; class Mammalia; order Diprotodontia; family Phalangeridae; genus Phalanger; species Phalanger gymnotis. Next base: position 230,754,226 of record CM053623.1, read on the forward strand.
AGTCTCTAGTCCCATCTTCCCCTAATTAAGCTTGATTTCCCTCAAGCATCTCATTCAGCATTCACTACAACTAAGACCCTCTCTCTCTTACTCACTTTTGTCCCCTGTGTTCTTTTTAAAGTATTTACATTAAGGCAATGCCATGTTCTAACTTTTTTTTTCATTACAAACAAATATAATTCCAGCTGTATGTTTGGTGAAACAGGCTGCAATATGGACTGGCAAGGAATGAAACCCCATTCATTACATTGTTTCTAGGGGAATAATCTCTTTTTTTTT
>CM053623.1:230755004-230817224 GCA_028646595.1 Phalanger gymnotis
GATTTCGGACCATTCAAACATATACATGATTATATTTGAGATCATAAATTCGGCCTTCCTACTACACCTACCAAATCTTGATGAAGGAGTCTAGCCATCCCATGTCACACAAACCCCAAATATTCAGAAACAATGCCACCTCCACCCCCTCCTCCCAGGACCTGGTCCTTCTCCCACCTTTTGCATTTCTCTGTGTCCCCACCCTCCTTACAGTCACCTAGGCTTGAGACCTCAGTGTCATCATCTTGGGCTCCTCATCCTCTCTCGTGCTCACTCCCAATCAGTCACCAAATGGCACCCACCATATATCCGAGCTCATTCCTTTCCTTCCTACTCCCTTGCCCAAACCTAGTTCACGTCCTTACCAAGAAGGTGGTACAAAGAGTTACAGTCTTGGAGTTAAGAGCATGGAGCTCCAAGGTGGGCTTTGTTCCTTACTAGCTGCATGACTGATTCAAGAACCTGCCTTTTCTGCACTTCAGTTTCCTGTGTAAGGAGCCCAATTATGTCTGTAAGGGATGATTTTTAGAATCAAAACAACTAGTGTTTATAAAAAATAGTGGTTATAAAAATACTTCATAAACTCATATAAACATGCAAGCTCTATACACAGCAAATGTTAAGTCAGCTGAGGGGGGAGGGCATCGGTGGCTATGGGGACCAATAAAGGCCTCCCTCAGGGTAGGGATGGTATTTTTGTTTTTGAATCATTGGAACTTAGCACAGTGGATGGCACATAAGCACTTAATAAAGGATTTTCATTCATTCATTTAATCAACCAAACATTTTGGGGGCTCTGTGAAGCATGGATGGGAGGATGGAGAGATTAGAAGCAGGAAGACAACACATGTAGGGGAGTCGGAAGGCTGGGGTCCAGAAGTTGACAGGGAGGGTAAGTGAGACCATAGAGGAATAGATTGACACATCCCATCCAGGAACAATGGCAGACATGATTTAATCAGGATTCATGGCCTTAAAGTGGAAAGGTTCGGTGGCATGGTAGTGGAGGAATAGGTTCTTGTGAAAAGGATATTGATGAGAAGGCTGAGGAGGAGGTGACCAGTGAAGGGGAAGTCAAGTGAAGTAAGGCTGGACATTTCCTGTTATAGGAGAGGCGTGAATAATCAGAAGTCAGGAAATCTGGGGTAGGAGTTCCTTCAGGGCAAGGAGGAAATTCTTTGGGGAGGCTGGGCAGGTGGCTATTGGGAGGCTGCGAAGGAGTTGACAGGAGTAGAAGGAGGCACAGGTCTGACCTCACTCTCCTACTCTAAGCCTTCATGGGATCCCTACTGCTACCATGATAAAATACACATTTCTTCCACAAGCATTCAAAGCCTTTGGGCTCCAATTTGATTTCCTCACATCTTCACTCACCAGCCCCTTTTGCACCTCTCTTCAAGGTAACCTGTATTACTTGCAATTCCCCAAACACATCCTACAGGTGCCTGTATCTACACTTGGTCTCTCAAACTGTTCTCTTGTAATGTTATGCCCTGCCCCACCCCTCCAGTTTCTCCATCTTGCCCCAGCTCACCCCACTGTTTTTACTCCCATCTCCACAGACCCCACTGTTTGTGTTCCCTTCTCCACGGAAATAATCCTGCCTCAGCTTGTCTCACTGTTTGTGTCCCATTTCCACAGAAATCTAATTGTGTTCTTTCCCTTTAAATACTCTATCCCTACCCCTACTTGTTGCTGTTCGATTTGAGTAATTACTCCAAACAGTCACGTGCTTCAATAAATCCACATCTAAATTTATATCCGGGTCTCGCTCGCTTTTTTTCGGCACAATAGTAATACCTCTCCTGAGCCACCACAGATGTTCCTTCCTAATCCCTGCCTCTCATTCAAGTGCCAGCTCATATACCACCTCCTCCATGAAGTCTTCCCTGACCCCTCCCAGGTAGAAGTGACTTCCCTTTTCCTCTGAATATTCAGGACACTTCTTTTCTACCTCTCATGTTTCTCATGACATAGTACCAAGCCCTAAAGGCTATAGAACCATATATCTGATCTCCTAATTTCCATTCTAATTCTCCAGTTCCTCATATTGGTGAGAAGGCATCCTTGGGATCTCAGAGGTTATTCCAACGCAGTCTAATGTCTACCAGGTGATGCTTTTGAGAATAACGGGGAAATTCAGAATAAGGGAAGATATAGGAACAGAAAGGGTTTTTCTCCTCTCTCCCTTTCTCTCTGGCTCCTATCTGACCTTTCCAGATTTACTGTGCATCACTCGCTCTTGATGGATTCTGTCATCTTGCTAAATTGGCCTGCATTCTAGTGCTTGCATTTGATATTTCATTCCCGACCTCCATGATTTTGTACAAGCTGTGCTCTTCCCTCCATCATCTTGCAATCCTTAACTTCCTTCAATGCTAAGCTCAAGTGTCACCATCTACAGGAGGTTTTTCCTGGTCCTCCCCAATTACTAGTGCCTCCCCTTCAACAGCTTCACATTTTCTTTATTTATACTTTCTATCAAAGGGTTCAAATTTTTTCTTCCAATAGAACATAAACTTCATGAGATAGGGACTTTTCTTTGTCACCTTTTTTATCCCCAGTGCCTAATAGTATAGAGCTTGGCACACAGCAGGAGCTTAATAAATGCTAATTGAATGAAGGGAGGAATTGAATTGAATTCACTCTGGGAAAGCGTAACCCAAACTTGGCTGACTGGAGTAGCATCACTCAATGCTGTTAGAGCCTCAAGCCTATGAAATCTGAGACGCAAAGGGCACAGCCAGAAACCAATTTAAAGAGATGGAGCCTATTGACTTCAGCAGGCCTTGGGAAGAGCACATTTCTATGATCACTGAGTGGGCATGTTGGAGTTTGTTGTTCAGTAACTTTTAAAATAAATACAATTCACACATCGATCCCAGAGAAATTATTCCCGAAGCTATCTTTAGAAGAATCCGTGAATAAAACACGTCCTCCACCTATTACAGGGGACAGTAATGAAAGCTACTCTTGCCAGTCTGACATGAGTCATTCTGATGATTTTGATTTGGAGACAGGGCAATGTATTTCCAACCTTCTATGGAAGATGGGGAGCGAGGAGAATGTGGAGTTTTTATTCAAATTGCAAAGTTCCATAAATATGCAGAGGATACATAGGCCCAATGGGAATACACCATGGAGTTTTGATTTGGAGTTGAATTTAATTTGTGCTTTAAAAAAAAGAAACTCACTCTTTTCCTCTATTATATAGTTTAATGATTTATGTATTCATTTAGAGAATCAGACGTATACATTCAGAGAATCCACCCCAAATATTCACATAAATTTTTTGTGCCCCACCCATGGTAGAACATCCCAAGCTCATATTGTTCTGATCAGCCACAGCCTGACATGCTGTAACTCTAGCATAGTGATGTTATTTTGGTCCTCTTCCATAATGAAGGACAACAACCAACCAACCATTGAACAGGCAGTCCACCCCCCCGAGGATGGGAGATAATCACAATTTTACCTTGAGTGGATTATTGGGAATTTTGACAAGATTGAATATACAGCTATGCCACCATCAATGCCCCTTCAGCCCAAAGTCTTGCAGGAGGCAGTGAGCTGAGCACTAGATTTCTTTGGTGTCCCAGCTCTTGGATTTGAAAAGCAGTTCTGCTTCTTACTAGCTGGTAACTTTAAGCAAGATATATTCTCTCTCTGGGCCTCAGTTTCCTCCTCTGTAAAACACAGTTAATAAAAACATGTAATCTCCATTTGCATTTGGTTAAATTAACTCTGGTTTATGGATGCAGTGGGATATTAAGTGGCCTTCTGAGGAACAGTTAAGTTATAAAGAACTGGGAAAGTTTAGGCAGTATTAAAGGAGCAAGGTCTAGGAAGCAAGAGACATACTGGCTGCCATGGAAATAACATTGACATCAAGGGGTAATAAAACTTGGGTCATGTTCAATGATAAACCAATTTTAGCAATGAATTAATCAGGGGAATTGAGCTCTGTAAGGAGAGTTTTTTTTTTTCTCAATCAGTTACTATCTATTTATTAAAGGACTCTTGGTTGGGTATCAGGCTGGATCAGACTGGAGGTTCCAATTTGTGTATGTGTTGGGAAGTGATTTCTGGGCAAAAACAAAATGAATTGATACATTTCAAAATAAATCAAGAAAAAAAGAGTGTGCAGAACTCTCAGCCCATCTACATCTAAGGACTGTCAAGAGACAAACACTCTGTTTGTGGTGAAACCCGTGTCCATGGGGATCAATGTTGTTACTAAGCCTATGGAATGGCTCCTCTATCTATCACTGCATTAAAATGAGATATATGTTTCCTCTTCCCATTTGATACATTATCCTACTAAAGTCCTGTGACCCCCTTGTTGAGGAGGCAAAGCCAGTGCTATTGCATTCCTTTTCAGAGATAAGGAAACTAAGGCTCAAAGAGGGGGTCATAAGGTGAAAGAGTAGATTGTCTGGATCTTTTATTCCAGTAATCTGCCTTCCAGGCCAATGGCACCTATAGTTTAGAAAGTATCTTCTGTGTGACAGTTCATTCAGGACATGAAGCAGGGAGGCCTGAAAGGGTGCAATGAAGACAACGCTATATATAAGGCCCAAAGCCTTGAATGACAGCTCAGCTACTTACTATCTGTTTCACTTTCTTCTGGGCCTCATTTCCTTCATTTACAAAGTAAAAGGCTCAGATGAAGTGCTCTTGTAGGTCCATTCAAGCTTTATCTTCTATCTTCCTCCTTTGTAAGGGTGGATATAGGGCCAGGCCTTCTTTTTGTCTTTGCCCTGAGACATAGCAGTGGACACGGCAGGACTTAGATCATTCAAGGGCAGCATGGAAGAAGCTATTGTTTGACCTTTATTTTCCAAGAAGACCATGACATCAGGGAGGTGATGCTATGATATGGAAGTGAACTGGATTTAAGTGAGGCAGGGCTGTGCAGAGTAACCAGCCTCACTTTCACCTCCAAAGCCATCTGGGTCCAGTGGCTGGATATAGATCAGGATGACTGGAGATGACCCAGGATGCAGTGGGAGACCTTGTCCAATGGATGGGGAAAAGTGTTCAATCCAGTTTCAGACACTTACCAGCTGTGTGTCCTTGGGCAAATCACTTAACCTCTGTTGTCACAGTTTCTTCATCTGTAAAATGAGGATAATAACAGAACCTATCTCCCAGGGTTGTTGTAGGATAAAAGGAGATAATATTTGAAGAGTGTGTGCTATTCATTGAATTAAATAAGTAAGACAATGAATAAATATTCAAATAGAAGGTCATTTGCCATCACTCTCCCTTGGAGATCATACGATTTGCTATTTATCTACTCTACATCTTCGCTTCCTTCTTCAATGACATTTCTATTGGCACAGAGAAGAAACAGAGAAGGCATGCCTCCCCATTCAGCACTAGCCCACTTCAAATGCCTTTGAGGAGTCACAGCTTTCAGGGGCTTGGGTCCAGGCTACAGCTTACCTTCACCTTGCTATGTGGTCCTCTCATGAATTCAGTGGGATAAAACCTCGTTAAGATTATATTACTGACAAATTTCTCTGCCCCACTGGCCTGCATCACTGCAGCCTGGCCACTGATCCCAGCAATTAAAGGTGTTTGTGAAGGTGATTACTACAGATAGCATCAGGCTATTTGTCATTGGGTCTGAGATTGTGTGTCCTGCACTGACTGAGGAAAGCAGGAGGGCTTCCTGAGGGTGACAAGACTCTGTGAGCTGGCAATTCTTGGGCATCAGACTATGGACAAAGAGGAGCAGAGAACAGAAAAGGACTTCCAAGGCCATCTTGGCCATGGCCCCCATTTTACAGATTAGCAAAGTGAGACTCAGAGGCATTAAATAATATTCTTATGGTCAAAGCTGGAATTTGACCCCTATTGCCCCAAAGCCAAATCCAAGGCTCTGAGGAGGACTTGGAATGTTTCCTACAGCCATGCTCAATGACACTGCACCACACTTTTTCTTTAAAATCCTATACACAAAATCATGAGACTAGGATGGGCATCAGACTGGAAGTGCTCTTCAGGCCAGACAACAATTCCCAGCACATGGAAGCCTCTTAGGCAGAAGTTTCTCAAGGATCCAGAAATAGCTAGGCTTCAGAGAAGCCAACCCAGATAGTTGAGTTAGAGGCCTGGAGAGAGTGCTGGACTACCACAGACATCATTGTCATTTTCATCATCATTTTCATCATCATCATCATCATCATCATCATCATCATCATCAAATGAGACAGTGTTTCTTAGCAGAACTAGAGTTCCCCTCCAAGCCAAGAAGGTCGCCTCTGATGTATGCTGGCTTGTGACATGGGGTAAATCCCTCAACCTCTCAGTGATCTGGGGTGCTCTCAAAGGCTACATTGGTAGAAAGTTTCCTCACCTAGGAATTCCTTATACCAATGAAATCACAAGTCTGGTCCTTATCCTATAATATACATTATACATATTACATAGACATATATTCAATACATTTACACATTTGCATAAATACATACATATGTATACATATATGTGCACACATTTATGTATATATAATATGATATGAAATGAGATGAGATGATTATGATATGATATGATATAAGCAGCTAGGTGACCCAGTGCATAAAGTACTGGGCTTGGAATTGGGAAGGCTCATCTTCCTGAGTTCAAATCTCATCTCAGTCACTTACTAGCTGTGTGATCCTGAGCAAGTCGTGTAACCCTATTTGCCTCAGTTCTTCATCTGTAAAGTGAGCTGGAAAAGGAAATGACAAACCACTTTAGTATCTTTGCCAAGAAAATCCCAAATAGGGTCATAGAGAGTTGGACCCAGTTGAAATGACTAAATATGTATGTATATGTCTATATGTGTATATATCATTGTATGTATCTTTATATATATATGTATATATATATACATATAATTTACATGTACATATTGTTCTTTTCAGGTTTGCAAAGTGATTTATAAATATTTACTCCTCTGACTTTCAAAACTACCCCCTTAAATGGGCACCTCCATCCCACATCCCAACTGAGGAGCCTGAGGACCAGAGGTGAAGAGTCTGCCCAGGGACAGACCCAACCTTGGGAAAACCATGTGCGCCATCTAAGACTCACTTCCCTCATCTTTAAAATCTTTAAAACCAGAAGCATGACACTTGTAAATTCCCTCCCTGGATTGTTGTGAGGATTCAACATCTAGACCTGGAAAAACCCTCAGAGGTCATGTAGCCCAAGCCCTTAATTTTACAGATGAGAAAACAGGTCCAGGGAGGCTCATAATCACAGAAGGAGCAAGCAGTAAAGTCAGGCTCCACAGTCTTCTTGTACGTCTCAGTGTGAGCTTTCTGTCCCCCACATCCCACTCAGTTGCATAGATGATATGTACAAAGCTGTTTTCAAGTCTGAAAAGACCTATATATGTGTCAGCTCTTATAATAACCCAAACAAGATTTTTAATGCATTTTCCAAATAAAAACTTTTATTGGCTTTATTACAAAGCTGGAAGATGGGCTTTGGTTTGTGCTTGACCTCATCATACAGTCATATGTTAAAGGATACTGAAAATGAAATTATCGCATTGTTTGGTTCTCAGCTGCAGGGGTGAGCATGCAAACCACTTCATTATAATTCCTCCCCTCCCCCACTACTTCTCTGACCCTTACTTTGGGTTACATGGGTAGTAATCGGAATTGGACTCAATGATTTGGAGGGTCCTTTCCAACTACAGATCCATGATACTGCAATCCCAGTTTTTTTCTGCTGCTATCGAGCAAAATGACTGTCTACCACATGATGGGGAGATGGCTGAGTCAAAGAAAATCAATCTCAAGTTCACACCTGAGGAGATGAGCTGAAAGGTGGTGCCAATGACAGAAACTATCATTCTGAAAAGGAACCAGTTAGGATGGGGTGGGTAATGGATGCAATATGAGACACATTGATCAAAGGATTCAAGCTCTAAAGCTGGGAGGACCCTCAGGAGTAATCATCAACAACTTCTAGTCACTTAGGTGGAGATGCCCAGGGCCTGTCAATTTGTCCTCCGCAATGTCTCTCAAATATGTCCCCTTGTCTCCTCTGATCCTGCCCACACCTTGGTGCAATTAATAGCTGCTGGGAGGTCTGCTTCCCTCAAGTTTCTCCCCACTCTAGTTGATCCTCCATTAAGCCACCAAAGTGACTTTACTAAATCCCAGGTCATCATGTCCCACACATGCATACACACATACCCCACCACCACCCTAAAGAAACTACAGTAGCTTCCTTTTGCCACCAATAGAGAATACAAAATCCTCTGGCTTTCAAAGCCCTTCATAACCTGGTCCCCTCATACCCTTTTAGTCTTCTCACACTTTTCTCCCCAAAACCCTTTAATCCAGTGACACTAGTCTCTTGGCTGTTCCAGGAACAAGACATTCTATCTCTCTCAGCTCCAGGCATTTTCTCTGTCTCCCATGCCTGGAATGCTCTCCCTCCTCTACTCTGATTACTAACATCCCTGACCTCCTTTAAGTCCCAACAAAAATTTCTTTTTCTATAGGAGTCCTTTTGCAAACCCTCTCAATTCCACTGCTTTCTCTCTTTTAATTATTTCCTATTTGTCCTTTATATAGTTTGCTTTGAATATATTTGTTTGCATGTTGTCTCCCCCATTAGATTGTAAGCTCTTTAAGGGCAGAAACTTCTTTTGCTTCTATTTGTATCCCCAGTGCTTAGCACAGTGCCTGGCATATAGTTGGAACTTAGTAAATGTTTATTGAATGCATGATGAAATATCTTCAAGGCAATTAGAGGTGTGAGTCTGGCATGTAGAAGAAAGGTTGATAATGGCACTTAGCTAGGCAAAAGTGATCCTAGATGCTATGGGAGCGAATGCATTTGTCAAAAGGAAAGTGTAGAGAAATAAGAGAAAGAGACCAAGGATACCACCTTGAAGAGCATTGACCTGTGGTAGTAAGGGAGACAACAAGGAGGCTGAGAAGGAGACAGAGAAGACGGTGCTTAGACTAGCAGAAGTTAACCCGAGAGAAGGCTCCAGCCTTTCCCCTTTTAGAAAACTTGAATTTCCCTTCTCCAGTCCTACTGCATCTCCCCAATCTCCATCATCTTTCACTGACAATGACTCTGAAGCCACATTTTCCATTGTAATAATAAAAATAATACTTTCTACTCCCAGGGTCCTATGACAAGCTCCCTTGGGGCATTTGAGTGTTCTCTTCCTCCCTTTTCTCAGATGTGTCCAACCATTCCAAGATTTTGGACATCAATGCATTCATAGGTTCCTTTCAGATCTAAAAGGAGAAGATCATATGCTTTAGGCTGAGAATATCCTTTGGAATGAAAGTTTATCCCTTCTTAACATAAATAGTCCCTTGTTATTTGAGGTTGACCATGAGAGAAATTACACCTCTGAAGAATTGCAGCATGAAACTTTATGAGACATAAATAAAGTCACAGCATCTGTATCCTAATCACCTTTGACACAGAGTCCCATCAATAGTCCCAGGAGGAATCTTACAAATCGTGTTTCCCTGAATCTCAACTAAAGGAGTGAGTGTAACATCCGATTTCCCGACCTTCACTTGCTAAGTGCTGCTTGCTGGCTTTCATTCCTCACTAGGGTGTTGTGAATAAATGATTAGCTGCTGGTGCTGTTGGCTTCAATAGCTGTATCCCTAATGCTAAGGACAATAAAATAAATGTTTCTCTATAAATATACATTATTAATCCACAGATACCATCTCAGAGATATTCCTGACAAGCCAAACCAGATAATGAATTAATCTCACATGCATTTTTTGTTCTTCAATATTTCAAGATCTCTTCATAAAGACTCAGATAACAAAATTTTTGATTGCTTCTGATCAAAGCAATTACAGAATTTCAGAGGTGCAAGGTACCTCAGAGGGAATCTACTCAATCCATCATAGGTGAAGGGGGATTCCTCTCCAACATGACCCAAAAATTGTCATATGGTTTTAAGACCTCCGGTGAGAGGAAAATCATGGCATCTTGAGTCGATCTATTACATTCAGACAATAGTTATTGTTAAAAAGTGGTTCTTTATCTAAGTTGACCTAAATCCATGCCTGGGCATCTTTCCCCATTTCTCCTCATTCTGCCTTTTGAAATTGAAGAGACCTAAGCTAATCACCTTGCCCCCTGATAGTCATTCAAATGTTTAAAGACAATTATCTTGGCCTCTCTAAGTCTTATTCAGGCTAAACTTGCCAATTTATTCAACTGATTTATTTAACTGATCTTCTTACGTGAGCTCCTGAAGGCAAGGACTGTCTTACCTTTGCCTTTGTTTCTCCAGAGCCCAACATAGTGCCTGGTAAAGCAAATGAGTGTTAATTAATTAGCTGATATGGAACAAACTTAAGGGCCTTCATTATTCAGATGCCCTCCTCTGGACACTACTCCATCCAATCAATGTCTTTCCAGAACTGTGGTCATGACATTCTAGATGAGGTGTGTCTGGGGTGGAGGTCAGTGGGAATCGCTTCTTATTCCTAGAAGCTATTTAATGCAGCCCAATATCCCAGGTATCTCCTTTTAAGATTGTAGTGTTGTGCCAAAAAAAAAGCAAGCAAGTCCCGGATATCCAGGGTGTTTGGGGGTGCTACAGGCCACCCCCAAATCTCACTGGGACCTCCAGAAATGTTGTGCCAAAAAACAAGTGAGACCCAGATATAAATTTTGAGGTGGATTTATTCTACCGCGACTGTTCAGAGTAAAGACTCAAATCAAACAATCCCAAGCAGGGGTAGAGTCAGGGTGTTTAAAGGGAAAAAACACAAACCGATTTCCATGGAGATGGAAGCACAAACTGTGGAGCAAGCTGGGGCAGGATTATTTCCATGGAGATGGAGGGGAAAGCAGAGGATAGGGCACAACAGTAATAGCTTAAAACCCACAAAATTTTATCAGATGAATAGCTGCTTAGCTACGCCTCCTCGATCTTGGACTTGTAGAGTTGATTTTTTGAACCATAGTCTAAGACTTTACATTCATGCCTACCAGAATATACCTTATTCAATTTAGTCCAATATTCTAACCCATCGAAATCTATTCTGACCTGTACTGCTTTGCTTTACTTCATGTAAAAATTTCTGCCTGTGGTTATAAGTAAAAATGGTCAACACTATGCCACCAAGCCCAGATCCCTAGTGCACTCCATTACAGACTTCTTTCCAATTTGACATGGAACCATTCATGGCCCCTTTCTGGCATCAAGCAATCAAATAGCTTGAAATTCTCCTAATTGCTATCCTTCCTATCACACTCTGCTTAAGCTGACTTATATAATGTCACCTCCACATATGGGTGACAAAGATAGATGTGTGACTTGAGTGCTACCTGACACTTCCCCAGTGAAAGGAAGATCTTCAGAAAGGACAGAGTGGGAAATCTTTGGAATCATGCAACTCTAGGCTATCCTCCTCTCCTCTGCTTCCATGGCAAAGGTCTCTATTGTCATAGATGGATGATCAATCACACCAAAAGGACTTCAAAGACATCCGCAGGTGGGGAGATATTTATAGAAGACTTGGGGAGCCCCTACCTAGGATAAGCAGCTTTTCTCCATAACTGTTCCACAATGGAGTGCTTTACCTTGAAATGGAGCTGATATGGCAAGACATTTCCAGGCACCCAAAGTTCCCCAAATGAAGAAATGGGAAGGTTCTAGAGTTTGATGTTCAATTGAAGATGATGAAAGGTTGATGCTCTGAAACAAGAAAGCAATATTTCAGAAGCTCACTGAAAAGTTAGAAAAAATCTAGAGGCAGTGAAGGCACTGGAGACCCCGTGCAGGGATTACTTAAAGAAACTGGCCATTTGTCTCCTTTAGCCATTATAAAAGCCCTGTGGTGGGGATTTATAAGGAGGCAATATGCTATAATGGAAAGAGCACTCTATTGGGAATGACAAGTAAAACTGAGTTTGACCTCTGACTCTGCCCCATCTGGCCATGTGACACTGAGCAGCCACATTGCCTCCTGGTGGCCTTGGAAGAGCATGGTATGGGCTGATTCCAATGGTTCTTTTCCATCTCTACTGTTCTGTGACCTGCTTCACACTACAGAAGAGGACATTTACAATCAGAGAGAATTTTTTAAGCATACTTAATAACACCTAGAGGGAGTTAAGGGTAGCGAGTCCAGTCAGTCAATCAATAGTCAGTCAAGAAGCATTTCTTAAGCATAAGCATGTACCATTTGCTCTGCAGACTCTGTGGGCTAGGTACTGGGGATACACTGGCAATGAAGAGAGGTGGGGATTGGTAGCAAGGATGCCGTTTCTCTGCTGGGTCCAAGCCTGGGTCAGCGTAGTGCAGAGGAAAGGACACTGAGCCACAGGAGCTGGCTTCGGATCCAAAGTGTTTCACTGTCTAGGAGTGAGAGCTTGGCCAACACCCTGTCCTCTCTCTCTCTCTCTCAGTTTCCTCTTTTGCAAAATGGTGTAGGACTGATGATGGTCCCATTCAGCTCCCAGGCTCTCTAATTCTACAGACATCCTTGCAGGCTCCAGTGCCCTGTCTCTATAGAACATAATCATGCTCAGCCCCAGAGACTGTTTTATGGTGCCTTTCAGGAGCTGCGTCCAAAGGTGCTTTACATAAGAAACATAATCAGAACAATAAAAGCTGATCCTCTAGCCATAAAACTCAATAAGCAATAAAGGCCACAGTATGTGTATCTGTACATGTGTTGAGACACACACACACGCTCAGCCTCAGCTTCCAAAAGTAAGTCAGAAGAATTAATGATTCTTTCTTGCAAGGAACCCCAAATTTCTTTCTCTCCTTCTCCCTTCCCCTCTCCCTCCCCCCTCCTTCTCCTCTTCCTCCCTTCCTCCCCCCATCCCTCCCTCCCTCTAAGACACTGTACATGCCGTCTTTGTAAGAATACAGTTGATAGTCCTAGCTCATTCTGTAATAATGGAGCAAGGGAAAGAAGGAACCCTGGCCTAGCGTACAAAAAGGAAAGGCAGAAGGACAGAAGACCCAAGCTCTAATTTCTCCTCCACCATTAACGACAACAACAAATCTCTTTCCCTCTCTCTCTCTCTCTCTATCTCCTTTCCTCTCCCTTCCTCTCTTGCTTCCCCATCTTTCCTCTCTCCCTCCTCTCTTTTTTCCTACTTTCCCTTTATAACTTCTTCCCATTTTTCTAATTTTGCCTCATGGAACCAATAACTACAACTCTGGCACTGAGCAGACATCTTTAACCAAGGCCGCTGGATTGGGTAACGGACCTTTAGAAAACTTAAGATCAAATCTAGCTTCAGTCACTTCCTAGCTGTGTAACCCTGGGAAAGTCACTCCAGTTTCTTTGGAGTTAATAATAGCACTTCCCTCCCAGAGTTGTTACAAGGATCATATGAAATCATAATTTTAAAGCACTTAACATGGTGCTTGTCACATAATAAGCACTGTATGTTAGTTGTTGTTGCTGTCATTAATGGTGGCAGAGAAATTAGAGCCTGTGTCTTCTGTCCCCTGACCAAGGTTCCTTCTGCTACTCTCAGCTGACTCACTCCTTACCCTCTCTCTTTCCTTTGCCCCATTATGACAGAATGGGCCAGGACCACCTACTGTATTCTTACAAAGACAGCATGCATAGAACCTCAGAGTGAAGGATTTCATGTCAGGAAGATGAGGAAGATCCCAATCCCATCTCAGACACTTATGAACTGTGTGACTGTGGCCAAGTCACTTAACCCCTCTGGGCCTCAAGTGCCTTTTCTATAAAGTACAGGTTGGCCCCTAAGACTTAGTGTAATTTTGTGCCATTAAAGCTGAAAATGAAATTAAGACTTTTGGAACACCCAGTAATTTCAGGGACTTTAAGGTGCTTGTGCCAGTTTTCATGAGATTATAGAACTGCTAAGCTCACTGTCTTCAGGAAAGCTATTGGTGGATGGATCACATATGGGATTTCATTACTCTGAAGTTCTATGATCCTATGGGTCAGAGACTGTATGGCCCCCTGATCCTAAGTATCTAAATTTGATAGGTCAAAGATGTACCAATTCCATGATTCTAAATGCCTGAGATTCTATTCTAGAATCCTCTGGGCCCAAGCCCAGATTGAGATTGATTCTAGGATTCTGAGATTCTAAGATTAGATAAGTCAAAATTCAGTTTTTTTTTTGATTCCAAATGTTGAAATTCTCTCATTCAAACAGCATCTCCAATTCTACTGTGTTGAAGCTAAGACCCAGTATTGTATTACTCTGCATTTCTGCATCTCTGATTCTATGTCACTTGCTCATTAGTTGGTGACCATGACATATCCATATTAATAAGGAAGAATGTAGAGATGTAAGAGCAAATAAGAAAGGAAACTTACTCTAAAGATGGGGAAGAGCTGGTCAAGTCTTCCTGACTGGAGATTTTTTATCACGTTAATATTGGAGTTTTTATTAATTTAGTGGGCTTCTTAATTAAAGCTTCAATGAATAATTGAAATAGCATTTTTGATTATGCCGAAGTTGGTGCCATTTTCAGTTGTAATTGTAACTAATAAATTAGTGAAATAGGGAAGATGATGAAATTCCATCTCAAGGGGGAAACTTATAATTTCCAGAATTTATCTACATGTCATTCAGAAGATTTATGTCAAAGGAAAGAAAAAGTAGAAGAAGGCCAAAGCCAAGTCTCACTTACCAGCTAAATCCTCCCCATCACTGTCTTTTAGAATCCTGGGCACTCAAAGAAAGAAATGAAATGCAACATGCTTTCTTTTCATGCCCCACCTTACTAAACATCCCCACCACCTCCCTGGCCTGCCTCCCCCTCCCCCAATGTGGGTTCTGGAAGTCCACCTGCCCTTCAGTGCTCTCCCTCAATGATTCACTCATCCTACTCCCAAGCATGTATTCTATATTCCAAACTGACATGATAGTACCTTGCCATGCACAATATTCCACATTCCATCCCCACACATTTGCACAAACTATCCCAATGCCTGGATTGTGCTTCCTCCTCATTGCCAACCCTTCAGAATCCTAAGGCTTGGTTCATGTTTTGCCACATACAGGAAGCTTTTCCTGGTTCCTCCCCACAATTGTTAATGACACCTCCTTCCTCAGGTGACCTAGTACCTAGCGTTGATGTTGCATGTCCCAAGAGAATAAAAGGGTTGCAAAGGAACGGAATTTTTTTTTCTTTTTGATCCCTAAGGGTAGCACAGGGCCTGGCACATAGTAGGCCTTTCATCTACATTTGTTCAAATGCCTGAATGAATTCTTTTAGACAGCATGTACTCATCATGTACAGTTTGCAAGGCCTTGTGCTTGGTGCCTAGAAGAGACAGAAAGTTTAGAGAAGGTGTGGCCCTTGCTTTCCTGGATTGTGAGGTCCAGAAGGCAACACAGATGAATAGCATACATGACAGCAAACTATCAGCACACCAGAGTTGTGCAATTATGGTGTTCTGAGAGGTCTAAAGGCAAGATTCAAGGAGGAAAGACTTCTCAGAGGAGGAGTAACCAGAACTTAACTTTAAAGGTTACACAAATATTTAATAAGTAAGGAGGGTAAGAAAGGGCATTTAAGGCATTAGAAACAGTGTGAGAAAAGAATTTAGGCAGGAAGTATCTAGGTATCCTTAGCATATGAAAAACAGATTAATTGGATTAGAGCCTAGAGTTCTGGAAAGAGTCAGGAGATAATCCTGGAAAGAGTTGCCTCATTAGAGAGAGCCTTGAGTGCCATAGAAAATTTGGAAGTTAGTATCATCAAATGGGACATTCCCCATGATGTTGCTCCAAGTAATCTTGCCTGGATTCAGAGCTTCAGCTCTTTACTCATCCTCCACCTAAACCTCCCCTCCCTCAAGGGAAATTTTTTTCCTTCCTTTTCAGATCAGAAACATGCCACAAAGAAAAATGGAATCATATCAAGAGAATGATCAGACTTCTTCCCAAGCCTTGTCTTGGAGAGTCGTCGCTGTGTTCCTTTGACTAACGTGGCAACGGGATGCTGACTTTAACTAGACTGACCCTCAGTCTCTGATCACACACTCTGCCACTGGGCCCAGGATCAAAGAGTTTCTAGCCTGGGAGAGCCAGCCAGAGCATAGCTTCAAAGCTTGGGCCACTTCTGCCATGACGCAATGAGCCATCAGAAGAGTGAAATGAAAATGATCCTATTAGTAAGAGAAATAGCTAACATCCATGTGGAGTCCTAAGGTTTACAAAGCCTTGGTTAATCTTCTCCTGTTTGGGCCACATGATAACCCTTCTAGGTCAATGTCCTTATTACCACCATTTTAGTAATGAGGAAAATGAAGCCAGTTGTGAGTTGTCCATAACCATAAAGCTAGCAGATATCTGAAACTAGATTTGAATTTGTTTCTTCGTGACTCCAGAGCCAACCTTCCTTCTACCGCACCATGTAGTTAACTGTCTCCAGCTCAGGTAACAGAGGGAATGATAGGCAATGCACTTCATGACAGCATCATGTGCTTCTAAATGGTGGGTTCCAGTTTGGGGAAAGTGGCTGGAAATCCCATTCATTCATGACTCTGCCTCTTAACCTAAGTGGATGTACCTTGGACACCTTAACCCCAAGAAGTCTGAGACTGGACTCATCATCATCCTCTGCAAACCTTCCCCTTCCCCTCTATCATCTCTAATTCTGTTAAAGGTAGAATCCAATGCCCAACTCCCTGTCCTCATAAGCTTTGAGTCACCTCTAATTCTTCTCTTATCTTCACCCTACACATTGACAGTTGTGAAATCTGCCTGCTTTTCATGGAACAAAAGATTCGATATTTGCAAAACACAGTCCCACTTTCCTATCACACACCTACCATGCCAGTTCATGCTTTATCTCTGTTTGCCTGTGGAGTCTCTCTGCAGCTGGTTTCTCCCCTCTTCCATCTCTATTCCATCCAAATGCCAAAATAAGCTTACTTATGCACTGTGACCATGTGACTCCTCTCCTTAACAAATCCTTCAATGCCTCCTCCCTTTGCTTACCAAATAAAGTCTATCCTCACATATCAACATTCCATCCCTCTATAAATTAGCTTTCTATACCTAGACATTTGGCCCTTTTATATGCTCCTCATTGCAAGGAAACTCCATAACTCTCCTATCCCTGACTCCTGCTGCTTTGGCCCCTTTTGGGGCCATTCTCTGCACTTGAAATAAACCCCAGCCCCATTTGTCGAAGTCCATTTTTTTTCCTATGAGGGTCACCTCAGCTGCCACCTCCATTGTGTCCTCCCTGATGACATAAGATGATAGTAATTTTGTTCTCCTTCTAGGGTCTCATAGCACTTTGTATTTTTTTGTTAGGTTGGGTGAAAACATTAGTGAAAATGCAAACATCTGGATGAGGAAAGACATGAAAACATATAGACAGCTGCAGCTGTTTGTGATGGCCGATATTTCCTAGGTTAATATCTTGTGTATGTGTGTATGTATACACACACGTATATATGCATATGTATATGTACATGTATATATACACGTATGCAAATTATATGCATGTGAATATGTGTTCGTATATATGTATATGTATGTATGTCTGTATATACATATATATGTGAAGATTCAAGACCTGCAAAATTGAACCATATGTTTTTTTCCCCATAACCCAATCCTCGTCCAGTGTGTCAGTCAACAAGTATTCCTGAAATGTCTATGTTCCAAACATTGTGCTAAGCTTTGGGGATTCAAAGAAAGGTCAAAAACAGTCCCTATCCTCAAGGATCTCACAGTCTAATGGAGGTGACAATGTGCAAACAACTATGTATGCACAAGATAAATATAGGTGAATTCAAGAGAATCTCAGAGGGAGGACACTAAGAAGACAGGAAAAGACTTCTTGCAGAAGAGGAACTTTTAGCTGCAACTTGAAAGGAAGCAGAGATTCTAGGAGATAAAGATTAGCAAGTTGCAGCCATGGGAGAGAGTTAGAGAAAATTCTCAGAATTGGGAGATGGATTTTCTTGTTTGAGGAATAACCCAGAGGCCATTGTCACTGGATCTCAGAGTGCATGGAACAAAGAAAGATATAAAATAACTAGGAAGGCAGGAAGGGCTTTAAAATCCAAACAGAGGATTTTGTATTTGACCCTGGGAATAATAGGCAGCTACTGGTATCTATTGACCATGGGAGGTATGGAGAACACCATGACCTCAGGTTCACAACCCCAGAGTCAAAAGACCCTTGATTTGTAAGCAGAAGGAGCCTCCAAGGCCTGAGTTCAAGCCACTCCTCATTCTGGACATTTTCCTCTCCTTCACACCCGCATCTAACTGGTTGCTAAGTCTATATCCCTAACATCTGTCGTATCTGTCTCAGATGGATACAATGATAGATCCATGACAGTATGAATATAAATATATGCTATATGTTCAGAGTGGAATGGCAATCCTTGAGGCACTCTCTTATGTTTCTTCTTGGAGCTATAGGACCTATATGTCCTGACCCATAGTTTTTGCTTAACATGTGTTGGATAAAATGTGTGCATGAATTGAGTCCCTGGATTTTTGTGATGGGACATGTCAAGGATGGAGCATTAAGTGTATGTAAGACAGGGCATAGAGAAAGAAAGGTAATGCTGTGGTCAGATTGATCAAGTTATTTTAGGAAGTAGTGATGGGAACCAAAGGCTACAGGGAAGAGTAGCTGAGGCAAAGGGACTGGTGATGAGTAAAAATGCAGGTATATAGAGCTAGAGAAAGCCATGTATTTTATGTTATGCCCCTAGCTCAGGATGCTTGAGCTGTGAGGTGTGGGAACATGGGTGATAGGAAGGTGGGCATGCCTTATTGGCATGCTTTGAGCCCTCAGATCTCTGTGACTCTGGGTTAAAAGCCCTCCCTTGCAGCAATAATGTCATTGTGGAGCAGGGATTAACAAGCCCTAACAGATGGTGCCTATCTCAGTGATACATTTCTGAATCCTCAGCAGTATTCACACAGGAAATGGAGACGGAAGGATCAGGGTCAGAGCTTGGAGAGTGATTGAGATCCATGTGACTGCTGGCAAATTTAGAACATTTCCCCTGTTTGTATCATACTTCCTGGCGTACATGTTCTCTGCCCCCCACAGCACACCCACCCCACTGCCTCATATGAATTGGCTCTAAGCACATAATAAGTGCCATGTAAATGAGTCATGCACTCAGTGAGTTACATTTCAAGTGAGGTCAAGGCAATATGACACTGGAAAACCTCAATTTGTAATTATATCAATGGTGTCTTGAACCCAAGCCAGTCATTCTTTTTGTTTGTTTTTATTCCCATATTGGTCATGTTATGAAAGAAAACACAGACCCCCAAAAATCATGAAAAAAAAAATGAAAAATAGTGTTTTGATTTGCATTCAGAGTCCATAGTTCTCTGTCTCTCGCTTGCTCTCACTCTCTCGCTCTCACTCTTGCTCTCTCACATTTTTCTTCACAAGTCCTTCAGAATGACCCTGGATCATTTTCATAATATGAGAGTAGCTAAATATTTCATAGCTGATCATCACACAGTGCTGCTGTTACTGTGTACAATGTGCTCCTGGTTCTGCTCACTTCACTCTGCATCAAATCATATAAATCTTTCCAGGTTTTACTGAAATCAGTCTGCTCATCATTTCTTATAGCATAATAGTATTCCATTACAGTTATATGCCACACCGCTCATTCTTGAAATAAGTTTCACCTAAATAAGACATTGATAAAATCCCCCTAGAATGTTCAATTTTAAGCTTATGATTTTTATTACAACTGGAGGTACCTGAAATCCACATATTCCTTTCCTCTGAACTTCAACTCCACAGAAACAGTGCTCTAGGCTTGGGGAGTTCTGCTTCATGTTGGTGCTTATCATTCTTTTTCTTTTCTCTCTTGCTGACCATCATGAAATAATCTTCATTTTTCTTTGAACAGGAGAATTCATGGAGCTGAAAGTTAGAAAGATGCAGCTTATTCTTGCCACTGCTGAGATTCAGCTGATGTGAAATGTGTTGCTGACCCAGAAATTGCAAATTTTCCAAGATTGTTTTTAAATGGAATTTATGTCATTTTAAAATGACATCAATGATTCATTAGAAAAAAGGGTTAAACAATGGCATTTTCCAAAGTTTCCTCTTCATATACGGCTACTTCATTACTGAATGACAATGATGAAAAAGGAAGTCTTAAAAGCATAGTGTCTGGATGCCTCCTTGTCCAAGTTGTATCCTAATCTCTGGAAAGCTGTCCTGCCTCATTTCTGCTTCAGAAGATCCCTCATCTTTCCTAATTCTCCCTACCCTGGTATTAGCATTCTCGGCCTCTTCAAATTACTTGGTACTACTTTGACTAAATGTCTATATGTTGTGTCCATCTCCACAGACCATGAGAGTATAAGCTCTTTGAGGGCAGGAAAGTTTTGTTGGGTTGTGTAGCCTTTGTATCCCCTATACCTAGCCCAGTGGCCTTCGCATAGGGGAAACAATAAATATTTGTCCAATTTAATTCATGTGAAAAATAAATTATACGTAGTTTAAAGGGTTATAAGTCTACAGTCTCAAGAGGCAGATGTGAGGAGTGAGAGAATTCCAGGCACAGGAGACAACCAATGGAAAGGCATGAAGATGGGAGCTGGAACATCATATGTGAGGAATGGCAAGTGGGCTAGAATGGCCAGCTTGTAGAGCGCATGAAGGGGAGCAATGTTTCAGAAGATTAGAAAGGAAGGAAGGGGGCAGGATATAAAGAATTCTAAATGCAAAATGGGGATTTCTGTTTGCTTATAGAGGTCTTAGGAAGGTGTTGCTTTTATTGTGCTTTAAGAAAATCACTCTGACAGCTTTATGGAGGATGGATTGAAGTGGGGAGTGATTTGAGGAATGGAGACCTATTAGGAGACTATTGCAGGAGTCTAGGCAAGAAGTGATAAAGGGCCTAACTATGGTGGTCTGACAAGAAAGAAAAAGGCATATGTGAGAGATGCAGAGAGAGAAATTATATTCAGCAACTGATTGTATGCAAAGGGTAAGAGTTAAGATGACATTGAGGTTATGAACACAGGTTTTGGAAAGGTGCTGGTGCCTCCAGTAGTGACAGGTAAGTTCAGAAGAGGGGTATCTTTGAGTTGGAGGGGATGTGGAAAATGAGATCCATTTTGGAAATGCTGAGTTTGAGATGTCTATGGCATATCCAGCTTGAAATGTCCAATAAGCCATTGGTGATGCAGGCCTGACTCTCAGGAGATGGGCTGGCACTGGTTCTCTAGATCCAGAAGTCATCTGCACGTAGTGGGTAGTTGAAGCTGTGAGGGACGATGTAGCAAAGGACTTTGTAATGAAAGGAATTTGGAACTGAGGTTTTGATTATGTAGCAGAAGCTAGAAGTCATAGTAAAGAGAGTCCAGATGTCAGAAGAGCTGATTTCTAATCTTGCCTCAGTATATTAGGAGCGCTTTCGGGCTTAGAAAGTGACTTCACTTTTTTCAACATCAGGTTCCACATCTGTAAAATGGGACTAATCACAGTTACTTCATAGGGCTGTTGTGAGGATAAAAAGAGATAACACATAGAAAATTCTCTCACAGCATTAGAGAAATGCCAGCTATGTGGATGGTGAAGATGATGATGATGGTGGTGGCAATGATTTATTGAGATTATGATAACAGATGAGAGGCCCAAGTACTGATCTGACATCCAAAGACTGCTAGGATAGACCTCCACACTTACCCATAGTTAGACCATATGGGAATTCTTGTGTTCAGTTCTCTGTGTCATGTTTTAGGAAGGATAATGGTGAATTTTAGTGTATTCAAAGTAAAATGACCAGGGAAGTAAAAGGAATAGAGAATAGATCATAGGAGGATAATTTGAAATGGGGATGATTTCACTGGAAAACAGAAGCCCTTGGAAATTGTGGGGGAGAGGAGAAAATCTACTTTTTAGAAGACAAGCAATCATAAAGAAGAGAAATTAGACTTGGTTTGCTTGATGTCAGAGGGAAGGAACAAGAATAATAGAGGCGAGATACAAAAAGGAAGATTTTGGCTCAATGCAAGGGAAAATTGTCTAGCACCAGGCGTTGTCCAAAATTGAAATGACGTCCCTTGGGTGGCAGAGGGTGTTCCCCCACATTCTTATTGTTTGCTAGTTCAGAGGTGTTGAAGAAGAGATTCCAGTTCTGCTGTAGATTGGGTTGAGTGTCATCTGAGGCCCCTTTCTAGCCTGAGAGGCATAGTTATTTTTTTTTAATTTTGATTCTGTGATCTTTCAGTAAACTAAAGAGAATTGGAAAGAATCACGCAGGATGACAAGGAATGTGTTCACCCCCAATGGAAGAAATATCCACTTATAAAATAAGAGATTCATCAAGGTATCAAGGCATTAGCTAAATATTTACCTAAAGCAAGGATCCCTTTTGTTCTCTGTGGCAAAAAGGAAAGAGTAGCAGAGACCTGACTTATGCACTATTCTTGGCTCTGCCACTTATTAGTTGTGAGAAAATGAAGTGACGTAGTAGAAGAAAGAGAGCCCTGGACTTACAGTCAGGAAGACTGGATTCAAATCTTGCCTCAGACTTTTAGTTGCTGAGTGATGCTGTGCAAAAAAAAAAATTAACCTCTCTATGATTCAGTTTCCTTATTTCTAAAATAAGAGTCTTGGACTCAATGACCTCTAAGATATTTTAGTCAGTTTAGACCTTCCAACTCTGAATTTATGTTTTTTTGATCTTATGACTTTCCTTATCTGGGCTTCAGGTTCTCAAAACATAAAATCAGTAGAGTGGGCTTGATCATGTCTAACATCCTTTTCATCTGCAAAATAAAAAAAAAGCAAAGATGGCACTTATACAATATATGACAGATTACTTCACTTAAAACCACATAGCAAAGTCAATAGTACCACTTTTATCATGCCCATTTTAAGGATGAAGAAAGAAGGAATCAAAGAGTTGACTTGCTCCAAACCACACAATTAGGAAGTGTCAAAGTTGGAACCCAAATCCACATTTTCTTATTCCAATGGCAATTTCCTTCCTAATACAGAAAACTATCTTAATAATGTTTGAGATTACAAATCAGACAACAGACAGGCAATAAGCAGTTATCAAGAAGTTACTTTATATCAAGAACCATGTTCTTCTCCTTCCCAAACAGGCTCACCTCTCGCCTAACAGTTCCCATGCTCTCTGTTATCCTCCCCTCCTAAAAGCAAGATTGAAATTAAATAAAAGTTTAGCTTTAGTGAAAATATCTACAAGGCTGACATTCCTCTACTTGTCTTTTCAATTATCCAAGCAAACTTTAGGAAACTGGGAAGTTTCACATTGTTTATAAAAATGCCATACACTCTCTCACTCTCTCACATACATAGGAGAAACTCACACCAAGAGCAATATTTCATTTACATAACATCAAGAGAAATTAAATGAAATATAAATTCTTAATTGGGATGCTGAAAAAACAGAATGAACATTAATTCCATGTTAATAAATTGGGTTTGACATTTACAACTTCATTAAACAATGAAACACATTCACAGTACATGTAACTCAGCCCAACAAAGGCCAAATTAAAATCCAGTCCTGTGCTTAAGTTATGGCAGAATTGTGAAATAGATTTGAGAAAGATGCAGGTCTGTAAGGGGATTCAAGACTTGATATTAATGACCTTGATACACAACCTGGCAAGTAACCAACATTCTGTCCTTCAGTAACTCATTAAACCCATCATTCCTGTGCCCCCCACTCACTTTCCTATCCTAGAACAGGCACCAGTGGGAATACAGAGATAAACAGGCTACAATGCTCATGGAAAGCCTTTCTCAGCACCTGGAGAGGAGACATCCAATTGTGACTTTGCCACAAGTGAGAAGGATTTTGCGTGAGAGAGAGAGGTCCAGTTGATTAAGTAGTTATGGAAAGTGAGGAGGATTAAATAAGTCATGAGAAAACTTGGGTGTGAGTCTGAGCTTGACAGCTAATTGCACCACCACAATAGAGTGATTTAATTTCTCTGAGAATCAGTTATCAGGTCTACAAAATGGGGATGCATGATCATCATTATCTTTTGTTTGTTTGCTTTGGACATGTGCTTTCCTCTGCAAAATCCTAGGTCAAGCCTTCATTCTAACAGGGAGCTTATTCTCTGGAAGACTATGCCAGCAGAGTCCAACATCTGGGTGGTTGTACCACCTTGTAAAGGCTTTGAGGACAGTTCCCACAATGGACTGTGTCTGCTTTCTGAGGACCAGCCCCTTCAAGTGAAGAAAAGCTAATCACAGTCTCTTAGTGATAAATAATTTGCCCAAAGCAACCTTTCATGAAACATACATATGTTTGTGTGTATGTGTATGTGTACGTGTACGTGTACGTGTACGTGTACGTGTACGTGTACGTGTACGTGTACGTGTACGTGTACGTGTACGTGTACGTGTACGTATATGTATACGTATACGTATATGTATATGTATATGTATATGTATATGTATATGTATATAACTGCTTTGTGACTTAGGCAGACCCCCGTCAGTTTCTACAATGGCAGAGAGCATGGTAAGAAAGGGGTGGTGTGGGGAAGGAAGATGTTAAGAATTGCTATGTTTTTAGAGCATAACTAAACCTTGGCTAATGACACTCTAAATATGGAATCCTTCTACAATCATCATTGTATGGTCACTCTCCTGGAGGAATGGCACTGGACCAGTCCCTATATTCTCTTTGTAAATGAAACTAGGAAAAAGAAAGAAGTTTCAGGCAAAGGGACATAGGTTCTCCTTAGAGAGCCACAGAAAATTCTGTCCAATGTATTTTTTCCTATATCCTGAGGACAATAAGAAATATAATTTCTGTAGGATGTTTAAATTAATCTGACACTTTGAAATGGATTTAAATGATCATGGATTTTGGAGATTCTGATGCTTCAATTTGGAACCTTATTAACACTTTTTTGAAATGAGATTAAATAGTGTCAAGATAAACACTGGCAACTGAAGACCTGTATATCTACTTTCCCAGCTACATGATATATTTGCTTGCTTATGATAAATAATTCTGAAAAGATCAAGATAAAAATAGTTACACCTTAATGTACCAATGTTGGTTACAAAGAATGAAGGACTTGAAAAATGTATAAAGAATTCAGAAAGATACTCCAAATTAAATCACCATGTACAATGATATTGGGAGCCTTCAGTGCAGAGGTGGGAATAGATAGCTGAGGATGAAGAAAATATGTATGAGGAAATGTGTCAGGAATCAGAAATGAGGAAGGCTTAAATCTGATAGGCTACATCAAACACATACTTCTGTATCAAAGATATTTCCTTAGAGAAAAGGGTTATTAGGGACTGGAGATGTTGAGCACAAGAGAACATCACAACAAACAAACAAATTAACAAATAAATACTATGAAAAGATGCTCAAAAATTGATTACTTTTAAAAGATAGGAAAATATCCTTTAGTGGTATAGAAGTTATCCCTTAATCTTCTGTGTACTCTCAGGCCAACAGCATATTAAAGCAAATATCAGATTTAACATAAACCTAGAATAAAGAAGAAAAAGAAAATAATATGACATGTACTTGAAACCACTCAATCTTGCTTTGTTTAAACAAGGTATTGATCATGAAAAATGCCAGGTATGATAGAAATAACAACTGAGTTTATTTTCATTTCATATAAAAGCTTACCAATACAAACCAATTGTCAAAGCTAGGAGATTAAAGGGGCCTAAAAAAATGTCTTGGTTAGCAAATGTGCCTTATTTTATGGGCTGAGCAAGATGGCAACCAGAAGCAATGCTGGCCTAAAACCTAAACTCATTTGTAAAATCTTGCTAAGAAGGGTGTTTGAGACCATAAGCAGTATCATTTTGTAAAGCAAAGAAAAGCAGCAGAAGGCAAAACCAGCTTGAAGCTCGTGGAGAAACCCAACATCATTCCAAGGGTATTGAAGGATGAAAATGGTTAGATAACAAACAGAAGAAAAGTGGAGGTGATCTGAAAATATTTTACAACACACTATCAAGGACAGGGAAGTCACCACACTTGCACTCCGCTATCACGGTCTCAAATGTGCCTGTAGGAGATGAAAGATAAAGATGGGAAAAGCCACCAAATTTTATCAAATGTACACAGAGGAGGTCCATGCTGGAAGTGACCAAACAATGGGACCGTCAGGGGATCAATTCACATGGTATCTTAAAGAGAAGACATTAAAAGGTGGGGGGAAAGTCTCATATTGACATAAAAACTTATTAATATAGAACATATTGATATAGAAAGTGATGACAAAGAACATAACAGCTTCTGACCAATATCCCAACTTTTCCATCTACATGCAATTTTTATGTGCCACATTTCTATATATATCTAGAATATTTGCAATGAAGATATTAGCAGAGAACAGGTTGGCTTTACAGGCACTGGGCCAAGATGGACCCTGTCTTTACCTTCACATAATTGACTGAAGGATGTACAGAATCCAAATCTACTGTGCCTATGCTTTGGTGACTATCAAAAAGAGTTTGGTTTCAGTAGAGCAAAATGCTACCTTAAAGACTTTGCTCCTACAAAGTGTTTCCCAGGTAGATATCAACATCAGACAAGATTTCTTGAATACTATAACAATAGAAAAAACAACCTTGTATAATTAACCCCTTGAACACTGACATCAGAAAGAACATAATAGAGGAAGACATTTGGTATTTGCCAGACTGATGGAGGAGATCAAATGTAGAGTGCAATTTGGGAACTGATTCTCCACAAATAGTGAGGTTACCCAGATGCTCCTGCTGGTGGAAGACATTAGTTGCATCAAGCTCCAGAACACTGAAGAACATCTTGGAAGAGAAAATGTAGCCATTCAAAAAAGTTTGATCTAGCAAGTCACCCAGGAAAGACAAGTGGATGAAGATTGGCTATCGTCTATATTATGGCATGGAAATGGATGAATGACACATAGACCTTGTGTAGAAGTATAGATATTTGGAATAGATAGCATGGATGGAAAAAGCAGTGGACCTATATTTAAGCTAGAGGAGGAAAGCAGGTTGGATAGTCTTTAGGAAATTGCAGAGCTCCTATCAAAGGACGTTAAGACTGTGGATATCTCCCAGAAAAAAGGACGGTTTTTTATGGTAATATGCTAATAGTATATTTTAATATGGCAATAAGACATGAGACATGAGTTTGAAATTGTCATATAGTGCATAATGGAAGACAGGTGCTATAGATGAGAAAGCTAAGACTCAGAGATTAAGTTAGTTGGCTGTGATCACACAGCTAGTAAATTTTAGAGACAGAATTCAAACACAGGTCTTCTCAATGCTAAGCGCAGCTTTCTAGTCCCATGTTTCCTCCCCAGTTTAGTCCTGGTTATACTCCTTTGGCTAATCGGTAGGGTGTTTCAGTGAGCAGATTAGAAAGCATAAGAAGCTGATCTTCAAACACAAATCCCAATCTAAAGCCACGGATCCTATGAGCGTGTAACCCAATTAGTCAATAATTCCATACCTAGGCTACTGTTTGACTATCTACCTCAGCTCCCAAAGACAAGACTGAAGAAACAATTCACAGGATGAGATTGGAGAAATTCTAGCACAAGCACCATTACTGTATTTGCTGAGGAATCACAGGAGCAATCTGTGGTGGGGACTACTTCATCATATAAAAATTGCTGACATTATTCAGAGGCAAATTGAATCACTAGAATATGATGCTAGGGATAAAGGGAGCTCTACTCAGCAGATTGACAGGCTATACTAACCCCACCACCACCACCAACATAACTGCTCAGTGAGCTGCCAAGGAGATGGCAATGAGCAGCCCTCTCCTTTGCAGATGAAGTCGGACCAAAGTGGAGGCAAATAGCAGTGTTTGCCTTAGCCTCTGGGCCCACATCAGGCCCAATACTCCTGGGCTACAAAAAATTTCAGCCACATCAGGATGGCTCAGTGCACAAAGCCATTATTACACACATTCATTCAACAAATGTTTAATCACTAGCACCTACCATGTGCAAGATTTTGTGACACTTGCTAAGTGAGGTGCAGAGAAAACGAGCCTGGGGCCCCTACCTCAAAGAGAGAAGATCTTGGTACAGCAACAAGACAAGACAAATCTCTGGCCAATGGGCAGAGGAGAAAGGGACAAGGAAGAGGCAGGAAGGCACTGAAAACAACTTTGCTCTTTGGTAGAAAACAGCTGAAAGCGGAAGCGGCATGTTCTAGTGGATGGGGTACAAGGTTTGGAATGCAGAAGAAATGGATCTAAATCTCACCATAGACACTTACTAGCTGTGGGGTCCTGGCAAGGCTCTTTAATTTTCAACGTTCCATGCAATTTTCTAGGACAGGAGTGAGGAACCTACCCCTGCTCTAGGACTATAAGTTACTGCATTAGTGAAAGGAGCTTCTGCTCCCAGAGTTCCACATACCAGGACAATCAAAAGTCAAACTCTACAATTAGTAAAAACACACAAAATCGATTTTAAAAAAAACTGAGGGCAACTTCAATTTCCATTATGATTCGACAAGAATCTACTAATTGAAAAGCAAAGGATAGTGGTGCAAGGAGCCCCAGATAACTGGATAAAACATATAACCTCCTCCAACCCCCAAAAGGAGACAAGAAATCCTAGTATGAAAACAGTGCTGAAGAGCCTCACGGGAAAGAAAACCAAGTTCTGCAAATAGAAAGCTAACTGTGACAGCTAGCAGGGAGAAGTTGGGGTTTCAAGCCATAGGACACATAGGATCTCATTTCCAAGAAGTATGAAGAGCAAGTAAAATACTTCTGGTTCAGGTAGAGATTATGTTCTATTTGTTTCTGTCCCTTACCAAGTGCCATTGGCATAATCATAGCGGTCTCTCTACTAGAGGATATGATTCTACAGGTAACACAAAAGAAGTGGTCTCTAGTAAAGGGTCAGAGAGAGGAGAAAAGGTCAAAGAGAACCATAACCCTAACTCCTTTTCAGGGATTTGGAGGTAGCCACATACCAAAATGCTGTGGACAATGCAGATATGTCCTATATTCTGGGGTGCCAAGTTGGGATAGGACCGAGTTTTCTGAGAATTTATCAAACCTAACAGCCATGGCCTACTTGCTGACCCAACAGAGGCTATAAGATCAAAAGAGTTTTAACCTTAGAATAGAGGATAAGAGAGAAAACCTCTGGATACTGTCCGAAGAGACTACTGAAGAGCACAGACCTTATGACATAGTAGGAAGAAAATAATTGGAGAAACCCAAAAATGCCGAGAAGAAAATATCCAAGATGCCAGTCAGAAATAAAACTTATGGACTCATAAAACTATGTTCAAAGGCAATTAAGTATGAGTGATTTTTAAAAGTAATCTCATATCTGAATGTAAGGAAGAAAATTTAACCTTAGAGAAATGATTGCAACCCGGTGAGATGGTTCGGATAAATGAAATCTGATTAAGAGCATGGTGTCAAAGCATTGTTTATGAAGACAATGTACTCTTGAGAAGAAGTAATGAGCTGTAAGTGGGAAGCATTTCAATAAGGATCTATAGGAGAAACAAAAGGGAGCTTTTGGTTCCAATTCTTCTGCCTGGCATTCAAAGATCCCCATAGTCAGGTACCACTTGGTCTTTGTACCTTTCTCTCAGATTGCTTCTCTATAGGTTCTCAAAGCTCTTGTAAAATTATGTCACTCTGTTGACTGAAACACGGCCATCCCCACTCCATTGCTTTGCTCAGTCTATTTCCTATGGCCCTTTCTGTAATCCAAAGCCCAATTCAAATGCTGTCTCTAACAGGAAATCTCCATTAATACCTTCTCTTGGGAACAATTCTTCAATATTTTGATCTTACCTTTTTTCCCACCTCTCTAACTCTAGTCTCATTTCTGCTGCTTGCTCTTTGTGTGACCTCTAGAAAGCCATTTAACCTTTTGGGGCTTCCATTTCTTCATTTATAAAATGAAGAGATTCAATTCAATATCTCTGAGTTCTCTTCCAGGTATAGCTCTAAAATGATAAGATCATGTAATGTGTATATTGCAGTTAGGACACCCTACTCTATAGTGGGAGCTCTAATATCTTATATCAACTTTTCATCACCTTACACAAGAACAGCAAACTGTACACAGTCAGCATTTAACCAATGTGTTTAAGTGAATTTAATTGAACAAATGGAAATTTTTTCATTGTTGGAAAGTTCTTTCTTTGGCGCTAATGCCAATCTCTTTTTAAAAAGTAAATTGTATTGATATGGATTTTTTCACTTCCTTTTCCTCCCAAAGACCCATCCCTTATAAGAAAGAATTAAAAAGTATGTGGGAAGAGGGATGGACTTCAACAACAATAACTAATACATCAAAAATTCTGATTATTTTATGTGCTATTATTCATCTCTAGCTCCTATCCTCTTAAGGAAGGAAAAGAAGGGCTGCTTTTTCTACTTTCTTATTGGAGACTAAGCTTGGTCATTCTAATTTGGAAACACTCTGTTTCAATGAATATGTTGTCTTTGCATTTATGCTATTGCAGTCCTTGGGCATATTGGTTTTTGTTTCCTGGTTCTACTTACTTCATTTTGCATCAGTTCATCTATGTCTTCTCCAGCTTCTCAGTATTCATCATTAGTGTTGTTTCTATTAGCTTAGGAGTAGTTCATTGAATCGATGAGCCACAACTTGTTTATCCAGTCTCTCTCTCCTTTCTAATATATCCCCATTCAACCAACGCTTGAAGATGTCCCCATGGTTTGCATTTCACTCTTCCCTGAAAGAGCTTATTCCACTTTTGGACAGTTCTGATTGCAGGGAAGTTTTCGCTCTACACCAAGCAGAACTTTTCCTTGCTGTAAAACTCCCATTGTTCCCTAATCTCTCTTCTCCACAAAAATCTTTTATACATCTGAGGAAAATCTTACATCCCCATCTGCACACCATTCCCCCAGTCATCTCTTGAACAGCACCACTGATAATAAAACAAATAATATAACAAAAGTCATAAGCAAAGTGTATACCAAGAGCCACAATAAGTTACAGAAAATAAAAGTCACCAGGGATTGAAGTGGGAGAGAGTTCAGGGAAAATGAAGGCATGCTTGAGTTGGGCCATGCAGGATATGTAGGATGCCAAAAATAAGACGTCAGCTTGTCAGCTGCTGGGAGAGTGGGGAGGTGAGCCAAATATAGAGACTGGGAGGAGGAATATAAAAATGGGTGGGGGTGGGGATAATGGAGAGCATGACATGGCAGAATGACTTGAAGGAACGGAGCATGTTTAGTCTGAGAGGGGAGTAAGAGGAGATCTTCTCCTTATCTGCTAATATCAGAAGAGCTGTCATATAGAATAAGTGCCCATAGGCCCTTGAGTCAGACATTCCATCTCCAGTCTCCAAGCCTTTCATTGGCTGTCCCCTAAGCACTGAATGCTTTCTCTCCTCCCTCTGAGTCTTGGAAAAATCAGTTTCCTTTTAAGATTGAACTAGGGTCACTTTCTGAAGGAGACTTCTGTACTTCTGCCTCAG
Source organism: Phalanger gymnotis (assembly GCA_028646595.1). Taxonomy (NCBI): domain Eukaryota; kingdom Metazoa; phylum Chordata; class Mammalia; order Diprotodontia; family Phalangeridae; genus Phalanger; species Phalanger gymnotis. The sequence goes on from CM053623.1 coordinate 230,786,446, forward strand.
CTGCTTGGTCTTCCCATCCAAGGTTACCTTGAATCTTCCTCATGCTAGTGATGATGATGATGATGAGACATACACACAGGTAACATATATACATATAGGCACGTGTGTGCATACTCATATATGTGTACACATGAGTATACACATACATGTCCAAGTGGTATTTCATTGGCTCCTCTGGCAGAATGTAACATCGTTGAGAGCAAGACTTGTTTCTCTTTTGTCTTTGTGTCTCCGGTGCCCATTACAATATAGGAAGTGCTTAATAAATTCTTGGCGATTGATTGTTGACTAATATTGCATAAGTGACTTCTTTTCAGGTAGGAGTAAAATTCAGTGTCCTTATTAGAGAAGAAATAGAGGGGATGTCCACATTGGCTGAATTGGACAGGAAAAAAAATAGTCACATGGCATAGACTGTTTGACATTGACAGCCATAGAAGATGTTGCAAAGGGGCCCTAAATATTCATGATGCCTGCAGTTGTACCACACTGTATTGTGGGGAGCAGATCCCTCCAGAGCTCAGAATCCAACATAAAGCCAGAGGATAAATAGCCCTTTGAATTCTATCCCCTCAAACACCAGATTCTGGCTGCTGTTGCTGCAATAATGCCCTGAGATGGAGCTGGCCATTAGTTTCTACAACAGATGCCACCTAGCTGGGTCTGCTCTGCACCTGCCATCAATCCCCCAGCACATCCTTTTGCCATTCAGTTGGGTTGGAATGTCAGAAAGCAAGGGTGTTGTTGATTCTCTCTTCTCTTGTCACCTGTGTTCCATTTAGGTTTATAGGTCCATTTCCTCCATGATAATGAGTTCGCAGGGCCTGGAATGCTGACCAAATACTTTCCCAGGCATCTGAACCTGACAAGTGGTCATCCTGATTCTTCTTAAATTCATGTGATGGAGGGGGGAGGTGCATCCCCTTCCAACGAGCTGAATTATATTAGCAGACATTCTTAGAATATTTTAAGGCTTATAAAGCACTTTACTTACATCATCTCACTGGAAACTCATAACAACCCTGTGGGCTAGGTCTTACAGGTATAATTGTTATTAGCATTTTATGGATGAAGCTTCTGCTCAAGGAAGGTAAGGGACTTGTCCATTATTGCAGACATAGCTAGCTAGCATTTAACGCCTCTTTATGGTCTGCAAAGCACTTTACAAATAGAATCTCAGTTTATCCATGGGAGGTAGGTATTAATATTATCTCCATTTTATGGCTGAGGAAACTGAGACGGACAGAGGTTAAGTGACTTGCCCAGGGTTACACAACTAGCAAATATGGGATCCATATTTGAACTCAGGGCTTCCTGATGCCGGGCTTAGTGCTTTATCCATAGCGCCACCTAGCTGCTATGAGATAATCAATGGCAGAAGTATATATTTTTAGCATAGGTCTCTCCTCACAGCCAAGTCCAGATGTTTCCCCATGACACTATGCTACCTCTCTAAAAATAAAAACGATTTCAAAATAGGATGATTTTAACCCTCTATAAATTTCTTAGCTTATCATTAGTGCCTATTCTGCCAGCTACCAATGTGAGGAGCCTAGCCTTCATGTTGCAAATAGATAAGCAGGAAGTTATGAAATAGCAGGACAATTTTCTGCTTGTATCTGTTAATTGCCATAGCTACATGACCTAAACCTGAATAATATCTAGGAATATTAGATTAGAAGCTCGGTGTTACACATCCTAATGAATCCTGATTATAAAGGAGAATGGTACTCTCATGCTTTGATTCTGGTTTCTTCCCCTGTAATGAGAGAATAACAAAAGGGGGCATTGCCATTGGAGATTGTGGGATTCTACATGGTAGTCCTTGTCTGTTCCTATAATTATACAGATAAGTTGAATATCCCAACCCAAGGACCCAACACCATTAGCACTACAGCCAGGCACAGCCCCAGACCAGAGTAGAGGTAGCTGGGTCACTGAATCACAGAAAATCAGGGCTGAAAGAGGATTCAAAGGCTGTCTAGACCACCCAGTTCCTGAATATGAGGCACCTCTATAACTTCCTGACAAGAAGTGACCCTTCTAATGACTGTAAACCTCTGGTCAGAATGACCTATTTCCCTTTGTTCCACTATTGGACTGCTCCCATTTGTAAGAGCTTTTTGTTCCACCTTTTAGTTGTCTGCCTCCATTCCTGCCCTTACCCGTGACTCCTCATTGTGTTCTCTAAGATGAAGCCTCACAACGTCAATTCCTATCTCATGGAAGAATTCAGTCTTCAAGTTGTTCTCAGAACTGAAGACAATACTCCAGATCTGATCTGACCAGATATGTGACAAAAATGAGCCTGTTTACAAGGTGCTCTAAGACCGAGTTTTCTTTGCCTGCCAAGTCACACTGTCAACTCATATTAAGCTTTGCTTCTACTGAAATACCACAAAGGTTTAGCTATAGCCTCTTATCTCATATGCAGGAAATTGATTGTTTGAAACCAAGGCAAAGACTTTACATTTTCCCCTGCAAATTTGAATTTTATTTGAGGAAAATACTTTAGTTTGTCAAAGTCTTTCTGAATCACATACATCACACATGGGTTAGCACTCCTTCCTAGTTCTATGTCTTCTCCAGATTTAAGAGACATCTCTCCCATACCTTTATCTAAATCACTGATAACATTTTAAAAAGCACAGTTCCTTGGGCACAGTTCCACTGGATGTAACCTGTCAATTTGCACTAAAATATCAATGATTACTCTTTAAATGTGTTCACTGAGCCAGTTCAGAACAAATCCAACTGTACTATTACCTAGTCAACATCTCTCCAGCTTTCCTGCCAATGGTGTGAAAACTTTTTTTGAATGCTTTTGATAAGGCTTCCAGGCTTGACTGAAGAGAGCTGTTTGCAGCTGACCTATGCTGGAGCCCCATTATAAGGCAGCAAGAGCAGTGGGGAAGCTAAACAGGAAGAAGACTAGAGCTTGGTGAGGGGAGTAATAGTCCACTACCAATAAGCCTTGCAGCTCATAAGGCAGCTCTGCTAAAGATGAGCCATGGGGCTTACACTCTTGGATCCTGGGAAGACTTTGCAAGTGTTATGATTTCTCAGTGTGTGTCTCCTAGTATCCAATCCATAGAATGGCAGCTATTGAAAATGTATGTGTGGGGGGGGGCGGTTGTATTTCGCTTCCACCCTCAACATAAATTTAGAGTCCAATTCTCATTTTACAGATGAAGAAGGGGAAGTCCAAGAAGATTAAATTATTCACCCAACGTCACAGAGCTAGGAAACATCAGAGGCATGATTTGGCTCAAGGTTTCCTGACTCCTCCAGAGTTAACACTTTTCACTGTACCACTTGTGTGCTGTGGTTACGCTTTCTACTTCCTTCTTTTCTCAGGGTCAGGCTTCCAGTACTATCTCAGTCTATAATAAGGCTGGTCTGAAAAAGCTTCAGTCGCATCTCTGGTAGAGGCAGTAACTGCCTAAGATAACATGCTCCATCAAGTTTGGGGCAGATTGGAGAGCTCCAAGCATAGTGCAGTCCCAGGAATGCCCATGTGTGCTCCCAGGCTCTAGTAGTGCAAACCCAAGAGGGGATTTGGTTTTAAGCAGCTCAGGCATCTCCCAAATCTCTCCACAGCTTGACATTAGAAAGCTCTCTTGAACAGCAGGTAATCAGGCCAAGGTGGCTGGGTCAGCTCTGGCAAGAATATATTTCCCATTTTGGCTCCTTCCTCCCATTTCCCAAGCTCTACCCTTGTTATTAATCTTAGCTATGGGGCCCTGTCCAAACTTTTCAGCAAATCTGTGTTCATGACATACATTGGATTGTTCTCATCAATCCAGGCTCTGACACCTTCAAAAATGCTGGAAAATTAGGGGTGACCTGAAAATTATCAGAATCAGAAAACCAACAGAATTATCAGTTGGTAATGCACAGACCTAACACAGTCACCATTAGCACCACAAACTAAGCCAACAAATCACAGTGAGCAGTATAGATTAGAGGGGAGAGAATGCTTCTAAATGTGGGCTTCATGTCTCCCTCTGGGGCACTCCTTTAGGCATAAAATAAAGGCTGGGAGAGAGATCTGGGTCCAGCCACACCAATCATATAAGTATTGTTGGAAAATATCCATGATGTGGGAGACAGAGGCACCTGACAAAGGCAGCATGAGGACAGTGAGAAGAGACTGAGACTTGAACTCAGAGACCCAAGTTCAAATCTAGGATCTCCAATTTGCTACCCATGTGACCTTGGGCAAGTCCTTTCCCTTCTCTGGGCCTTAGTTCCTCATCTGTAAAATTAAAGGACATAAATTAAATGGCCTGAGTCATTGCGCCATTAAGCCTGTGACCCCATCCTACTGTAGTGCCTGGATATTTGGCTCCTATCTGCTCTTATACCATTCTTCTCCACATCCTTCTGTAGTTCAGCCAAACTGAACAGCTGTTTCTCCATCCAGCTGTGTGATATCAGGTTTCTATCCATTCACTCATGCTATTCTTTTTACATGAGATGGCATTTCCCCCGTTTGGCTGCTGAATCCTTGCCCATCCTTGAATTCCAAGCTTGGGTGCTATCCCCTCCCTGTTGATTATGACCTTGACCCCCAGACATCACTCATGTCACTTAGCATCTCTGAAATACTTATGAGGCCATGCTGTTGTGGTTCTCTGTATTTGTGTCTTCACCCTCTAGCCCCCTGTGAGCCCCAAGGGGCCTGGGCTCACACCAGATCTTACCTTCCTATCTCTTCCAAGCTCAAACACAATGCCCTGCACATGGACAACACATGAGGAATAGTTATAGAATAACTGCACGAAAGTTGAATGAATTCTTGACATTGCACAGAAAGTATAGCAGAGTGGGTCCATCTGTTTGCAAAGGAGTTGACATTGTCATAGCACTTTGCAGTTCCAAAGCATTCTTAGATATAGAGCTTCCTCTAATCTCCACAATAGCTCTGCAAAGAATGTGGGAGGAGGGATAGAGCCCCATACAGTGGAAAGCATACTGGGCTTGGAATCAGAACTGAGATAGAATTCTAGCCCCAATAATTATGTTAACAGGTGATCTTGGGTTTTAGATGTCCTACATGACCTTGGGTGGACCCCCTTCCCTCAACACACCCCAGTTTCTTCACCCATAAATGGGAAGGGCTTGAGCAGATGCCTTTAAGGTCCCTTAGTTGTATGGTGAAGTAGAAAGATTGATGGGCCTGGAGTCAGAAAGAACCGAGACAAAATTCACCCTTGGGCACTTACCAGCTGTGGGACCCCAGCCAAATCATTTGACTTCTGTCTGACTCAATTTCCTCAACTTTAAAATTGGCATATTAAAAGCACCTCCCTCAAGGGGCAATTGTGTGGATCAATGAGATGACATTTATAAAACCTTTAGCATAGTACCTGACACATAATAGGCACTTAATGCTTATTTCCTTCCCTTCTCTCTTTTCCTACCCACCCCTTTACTTCAAGCTGTAATTCTCTGGCTGTTTACATAACATTTTTTTTCTTTTCATCACTCTTTTTTTTTATAGAGGAGGAAACTGAGACCTTCCCAATGGGCCAGCCCAGGCACCCTGCACAGACTGTCACATCTATCCCTTGTTCCTGAGCCGGTGGCTGCTTTGCTGTCACTCTTATAGCTAAACTAAGGTCCATGTTCTTCCAAAGAGGCTCTGATGGAGAGATCCAAGAGATAAAGGATGCTGTCAAATCAGTGAAGGGCCTCACCTGGTCTGCCTTCAGGACAACATGATATTTACACAGTCAGAGAGTTTGTTCTCCGCAACATGCGATATTATCTAGAGTCCAGGATAGATGCAATTTGATCTCAGTTCTGTTTGCTTTCCTCCAGTCTGGCTGGTCAGAAGGTTCAGTAAATAACATCCCTGAAGCTCTCCCAGCCCCCAAGCCTGTGAAGAGACCACTCCCAGTGCCCCCCAAAGGGATTTTTCGTTCTTCCCTTTGCTAGGTGATTGAGGTCAGAGGGTAAGGTGAACCCTGAACACAGACATGCAGATATGGTCCAACTCAGCCTTCTCAAGCAGCATATGATGAAGTGAAAAGCCACACTGGAATTCCACTATCTAGTTTTCAAAAGCCTTTCCTCACATCACTTCAAGAATTATAATTAGCCCTCTCTTTTGAAGATGAATGCTCAGAGAGGGAAGCCAACTCATCAGCAACAGAACTGTGACTAGAACCAAATTTTAGGACCTCAGGTCCATTATTCTTTCTGCTGCATGATGCTGCCCCTCAGCAATCACCAGCCTAGAAGGAGAAAGGATCTAAGGTCACAAAATCCTCTACTTGAGAAGGAATTCCCTCCTACACTCCAGAGATTCGCCCAGAATTTAGAGCTGAAAATTAGCTAAAAGTTAGCTGTCTCCATTGGCAAGATGACAAGATGAAGTCCCAGAGGACAAAGAACTTAGTTCCAGGGACTCATGAGCATTTAATAGCTTAGTTATGATCTAGATCCCATCTTAGAAAAGGCCAGTGTCTAAACCATCCAGAACAGATGGCTTCCCCTTGGTGAAATAGTTGCCAGAAGTAGAGAATCCGTAGTTTCTGGCATTTTTAATTATAAGGGAAATTTGCAAATTGTATGTATTTGTAATTCTTATCCCATCACCTAATAAGGCAATAAGATTTCTACAAATATTCATGAATGACATACAAGTTTCTGATCAACATGATACTCCCAAGTTGTTCCAGTTTCCTTCCTACCTCTCCTCTTTTCAGTTCCTTTGGTCCTGTTTTCCCCAGGGCTTCAGTTCTTTCTTCATTAATCTCTTCCTTGCCATCTGGTCTCACTCTCTCTTTCTTGACTTGTGATATTTCCCATCATCTTAGCCAATCGGATCCCATTACGGATGGTCCATGTAGAGACCAGCTCTCCCAGAGTTTCCTCCTCCCTATGCTCTTCCTTTGAACCTTGCTGCTTTTCATGGTGTCATTTTTTCATGCATTTCTCAAGGAACTTTTGATTTCCAGGTGCTCTCCAAGCATTCTTTCCAGACAATGATCCTGGGGGACAATTAGTACAAGTTTCATCATCTCCTTATTACCCAAGAAGGAACAGGCTCGAAAAGCTGGTGGGTTTGTCCAAGGTCAATAAGCTAGGTTCTGAGTTGGGATCTTAGTGAAGGTCTTTGAACTCCAAGTCCAAGGATCTTGATATGAGATCACACTGTCTCTCCTAGTGTCAGTGATGTATGGTCATCTTTACTTAGCTCCCACCATGCCCAAGTCCTATAACTAAGCCTAGAAGCTCCTATATTTCAGAGCTTAGAATGGTAATTTAAATATATATATTACATATGTATGCATACAAAAAGACATTATATATACATGCACATATGTGTATATATATATATGACACTTACTACATGCTTGCTGATTGACTGACTCATTTTCCATTTTTCTGCTTTTTTCTGCCTTTATTTTGGGCTTCTCATATCTCAGAGCCCTTGCAGGAGCTGCAAGAGCCTGGCTTCCTTTTGCCAGTGTTAAGTCAGCATCTTCTTGACATCAACGCCCACACTGTTATCAAACTTCCAAATTACCCAGCGATTGTCAGAGTGTCTGTTGTAATGACACAATTAAAACCTCATCAACAGGGAATGAAAAGCCACCACCTGCAAGATACCTAACCTGACTCCATCATGCAAAGAAATTTGTGGGGAAGAAAATCAGAAAACTTTTTTTTTTAAATCCGAGAAAATTTTTAAACCCATACACATGCACACACACATGCGTACACACACACACACACACGCACACACACACACACACGCACACACACACCAGAGTCATTATATTTAAATTCAGAGTCTCTTAGAGCTAGAAAGGATGTTAGAGATGATTTGGTCCAAATTTTTCCTAAAACAGAAACGAAGGTCCATGGAGTTGAAATGATTTGATTAAGGTCATACAAGGTCCAGTGCCATAACTAGGACCCAAGTCCTTAGATCCCCATACCCAGCACTCTTTCCACACTGTTATTGGCTTTAGAAATGTTAGCCTTTAAATTGGGAGATAAGAAAAATGTACCCTAAATATCTCTTCCATTCATCTTGGCCAAAGCCTGCCAGTCTGCCATGCCTACCATCTTTGCCCTGGCAATGACGAAGTTTGCACTGTGACCCCAAGCACTGGATCCCACGTTTTCAGGTAAGAAGAAAAATTACTAGCTCTCAGGTCTCCAGCTGTAGATTTAAAGTTTATAGAAACACAGCACATCAAAGGTGAGAGGACCCTTAGACAAGAAAAGAAAGATCGGTAAGCCCAGAATGTTAGCACTTCCAATAGGGAGCCTAGAAATCACTGGGCCTGCTGTCTTCCTTTTATGAATGAGGAGAGTAAGGCTCAGCCAAGATAAGCATGTGATGGATTGGGAAGAATCTATGGCCCATTGGCAACAGGGTTGGAAGTGGGCTCAGATTTCAGCTCAGGGGCTTATGAGAGTGTCCTTGAACTTATAACTTGTCTTCTCTGGGTCTCAATTTCCTCATTTGAAAAACGAGACAGTTGTACAGTAAAATCTCTAACATCCCCTCTAGCTCAATTGTATCTCCTGGGATTGACTTCCAACTCCATATTTACCATGTCATCACTGGCAAGTCACCTTCCCTCCATACATCTTAATCTCCATACCTCCTCACCACCTCCTCCAGGAAATGCCACCAGGATTGCATACCTCCCCTTTCCAGTTCCCCCTTTATGCACTGTCTTCTTGTATTAAAATGGAAGCCCTCCTCAGGGAGGCTATCTCAATGGCACATATCAGTATCCCCAGAGGTTTGCACAGTGCTTTAAGGAAGGCTCTGTTTCTCTCCACAGATGCTTGTGCCCTCCCTGTCCCTGCAAATTGCCTTCTGTTTGCTTAGTAAATCCTTCTATATGCCCATGTGGTTTCCTCTGAGAGAATGGAGATCCTTGAGGACAGGGGTTGTTCCCCATTGTTTTTGAGTCCCTAGCACACAACCCTGTGCCTAGCATCTTAAAGGTGCTTGATTAATGGATCTGTGTGACATTATTGTCATCGTTATTCTCCATCAATCCCTCCAGGACTAAGTTCTGGTTGACAGTGGCCAAGAAACCACCAAACAAGCATAAAGCTGCCCCGTTGTACCCCAATTATCCACCTGCCTATCACCAATACACGCTACCCGATTTGCATTTCTAATACAAAGGATGCACTGCACTGAACCATTCCCACTCCTTCTATCTTGGTCCTTCTTGTGGCCAAAGCAATCTTTTGAAACAGCTGCCTCAGATCAGAGAGAAAAGGGACTCTTGCTGGTTATGAAAAGGAGGAAAACTAACTTCTCTGACCCAATATTTGGCCTTGTGGTAGACTCTAACCACTAAGCAAGTGCTTATAACTGTTTTGAAGCATAGATATAGACAGAAAGCCAAATATTGGAAAGCAGAACTCCCATGCAGAGCCAAGGGAATGACCTTCTTTTCTCATGTGTGGAGAGGGAAGGTGTTCTGGGGGCATGAGCAGCACCATATTATTGTCATGGCAACTGCCAGCAATTGTGCCGGCAGCTCCCACTGCCTTTGACTATCTGAGGAAGGCTCACAGAGGATTAACCAGCTAAGCCTGCAATGCCATTCCTGTAGACGGGCTGCGTCCTCAGTGTCCCTAATCCCCCAGTGCTTCATTAATGCTCAAGGGACCCATTCATCATCCCACTGATGTCTGTGCTGCATCCATGTGCAAATGGGAATCTGCGAATTAAAAAAAGATGAATTGTTTGACTGGATTGCAGAGTTAGCAATCAGTGAAAGCCGGCTTATCATACATCAGATCAAGTTAGGACAAGAAAAACAAATTGACTTGGAGAAGGAGGAATGGGCCAGGGATCAGCAACCCCAAGTTGTCTCCTTAAGTTGTTGATGAACTTGCTACGTGACCTTAGCCAAATCATTTAACTTCTCTATTCCTAGTTTGGCCTGCCAATGAGTGGGGGGAGTGTGACTGCCCCCACTCTGCCTTCTATGTGATCACAGAATCCAGCTGTTACCTCTATCCAGAACGGCATTGACCAGTGGTTTCCCTCCTCTCTGGGTTTATCTGCAAGGCTATAGTATATTAACATGTTAGCCAAGAAGTGATGGTGTAGCCTCATTCTCCCTCACGCCCTACATCTATTCAGGTGCCGACCAGTTATTTCTGCCCCCACAATATTATTTGCATCTCATTCCTGTATATTCAGTGGCCACAACCCTATTAAGACACTCATTACCCCATCACCTGAATACTTGCAGTGGCCTCCTAATTGACCTTCCTGCCTCCAACCTCTCTCCACTCTAATTAGCCTACACAGAGCCACCAAAGTGATTTTTCCAAAGTGCAGTGTTAATCAAGCTACTCCCTCACTCTACAAACTCCAGTCACTCACTATTGCCTCTAGCACCAAACCTGAACTCCTCTGTCTGGCATTTAAATCTTTTTGGAAACAGATTCCATCCTACATTCCCAACCTGGTTATACATTCACTCCCTTCCACACACTCTGGAGTCCTGTCAAACTGACGATCTTCTGTTCTTCTCACATGATACTTCATCTCTCATCTCCATCTCTTTGCACTTGTCTTTCTGCCATGCCTGGAAAGTATTCCCTTACTACCTCTGTCTCTGGGGATCCCAGATTTCCTTGAAGATTCACTCAGTTCAAGCATCACTTTCTACATGTAGCCTTTCCTGACTTCCCCAGAGGCTGAAACTTTCCCTCCAATATTGTCTTCTCTATATATTTTTTCAGTCAAAAAACATTTATTTAGCACTTTCTATATTGTAAGCATTCTGCCCAATACTATGGATAGAAAGAAATGGAAGCCGCATTTCCCTACTTGAAGGTTCCTTCCAATTTCCTTTAGAAACATTACCTTCTTCCTAATGACCCAGAGGTCTTCTTTTGGGAATTTTGTCTCCTCCTCCGGGAGGAATTTGTTAGAGCTTTCACAAAAGGGATATTTACTCTGAAGATATAGTGAGGAATGAAGCACAAAAACTTCCCCAAAGCCCAAGGGGATTTTCTGCTCTCTGCATGCCCATTTACTCCATATCTGGAGAGAGTGGGCTCAAACTTAAAGAGATTGCTACAAAGCAATCTGCTGCCCTTGACCAGCTGGCTCCAAGAGGCCTTTTCTCCAGTCTCAAAATCCCTACAACATTCTCTCCGGGGTATGACAACTGATGGATGAGCTGCTTCCTCACTTGGTTGGGCTAGGTCTTTACCAGGCAGAATTCCTCCTAGGCTCCTCAGTAACAGAGGCTGTTACTGACTCCCATTGCTGAATCTCTGCTGTCTCTTGTAGCCTTTGGATCACACAAGACCTTGACTTGTTTGACTCCATCTCTCTGAATCATGTCACTATTGTGTTTCTCTTGCTTCTTGTGCTTGTATTTCAAAGTTTCCATGTAGCTCTTGTCTTTTCTTAACTAATTATTGGAAAGCCTCTATAGTGGTGGCTCAGAAATCTTGGGTGACCCAGTCTGTGGCTCCTTGGTTTTTGTTTTTGTTTTTCTTTATAGCTGCTTACAGTATTTTTTTCTTTGACTTCAAATCTGTGGATCTTGGCTACAATATTCTCAGGAGTTATCATTGTAGGGTTTCTTTCAGGGGATTATCAGTGGATTTTCTTCTATTTTTACTTTGCCCCCTATTTCTAATGGGTCTGGGTAGTTTTCTTTCATAATTTCTTGAAATATAATGTCCAGGGTTTAGAATTTGTTTGTTTGTTGCGGTGTTGGTGGTGGTCTTAAAGAATCTAAAAGATTTTTTAATTATCCCAGCTTGATCTGTTTTCAAGTCAGTTGAAAAAAGAGATCTTATAGTGTCTTCCATTTTTTCAGTCTTTTGGCTGTTTCAATATTTCTTGTTGTCTCATGGAGTCATTGACTTGTTTGAGCCATTAGGATCTGGAGAAGTCTAATGCTTGGTTAATGTTTTGTGTCTTTTGTGCTAAGTTAATGCTACTTCCAAGTCTTTCCTTCATAGCTCTTAATTGTTTTTCTATTCTTTTCTCTATTGCACTCATTTCATTTATATTTTTTAATTTTTTTAGCTTTTGCATCATTTTTTCTAGGAATCTTGTGGTCAAGCTATGTTCTTCTTTGAGATTTTGCTTGTAGATATTTTGGAATTATTTTCTTCTGGATTTCCATCTTCTCATCCTTGTCACCATAATTGTTTGATGGAATCTTTGATGTTTACTCATTCTTTCAGCCCTCTTTCACAAATTAAGACTTTACAATAAGGCCAGGTTCTGTACACTTCTGGAAAGAATAGAACTCCAACAGACTACTGCTAGCCCCATCCATTGTCTGTTATTTGGAAGATTCTGTGGATTAATAGGGTCAGTACTGCAGATTCCCCTTTTCACTAAGCTCCTAGCTAAGGTTGTGGAGCTGCTATAGGCTTCAGACTAAACTGTAAGGTGGAACTTAAGCCTTGTTCTGGTGTCAGAGCTACTACTCACTACTGTTCTTTCTCTTTTCCCAATATACAGCCTCAGTCCCATGGCCACTCATTACCCTGGTCTGTCACTGCATAGCACAACTCTCCTCAGTCTACACTTGATCTGAGACATTACTCTGGAGTATAAGCAATGGAGCTGCCAGTTGGTGCCTGCTCCTGCTCCCTGCACAATGTCGGGCCTTTCTGAGCTGTAGCTGGGCCTTTGTGCCCCAGGGCATAGCTCCAGGTGCCCTTGTATTATATATAATATCTATGTGCTTATGTATGTGCCCATTCCCTTAATATGCCATAAGCTCCTTGAGAACAGGGGCTCCTTTTGGTCTTTATGTCTTGAGCATGCAGGACAATGGCTGGCATGTTTCACAGCTTAATAAATGGTGAGGGACAGATTGATCTTTTCATTTCACATTCTTCCCCATTGAAGCCCAGAAAGGTTCGTTGATTTTATCAGGGTCACACAGGTAGTAAATGTGGTAGTTGAAATTCAAACCCAGGTCCCTTCTGGCTATGGTCCACACCATTGGACCCCAGGGTACCCACACTCAAAAGAGAACATTAAAAAATTTCAGAGACACAAATGTTTCCCTGGGATCAGTACGCATTAGATTTGTTTTCTTGAGCTGCTTTTGATACAGGGACCCCCAGGACCCTGGACCCTGTCTGCCTCTCTCCTGAGAGAAACATATGAAATCCTGTTTGATTATTCAATTGACAGCTTGAACTCAACATATCTGAAATAGAGCACATTGTAATCTAAAATGTTTCCTCATTCTGACTTCCCTATTTGTGGCAATAATGCTACAATCTTGCCCATCATCCGGGCCTTGAATTTCTAATCATCTCTGACCTGTCCATTGGCCCTCAAAATCAGTTGCCAAGCCTTATCAACTCAACCTCCATAAAATCTCTTTCATCTCTTACCTCCCCACTATTCCCAATACCAGGTCCTCATCCCTACTCACCTGAATTACTTAAGCCACTCAACACAAGAATTTGCAGCAAATGTTGCAGAATTGAGATCAGTCACATCAAATAGAATTGAACTCCCACACCTGATCTCATCCTCTCCTAGGGTCCTCTCCTAGGAGTCATGTGGGAAGAAGAAAGAAAGGATGAGTCACTCAACTGTATGAAGGCATGCCAAGAGGCAGCATTGTAAACCTGATAAGTCACTTCTATAAACACGCTGTGTGTTCTATATCCCTAGTCTTATAATGTTACCTTAGTTCTGGAGGCTTCCTTTAATCACACTGTAGCCACTGGAATCTAACAAACATGAAAAGAAAAGAACCAGAAGATGCTTTCCAGAGTAGCTCTTTTGTGGAAAGTTTATGAAAAGTAATGCATAAAAATGACATTAAATGAGAAGACATGAATAGGGCCCATCGCCATGGGGGAAGGGAGCTCCCACAGAGCAAAGACCACAAATCCACTGAAGCACTGAGGCCTTCTTATCATTGGAACACCACCTCCCTCTACATCTGCTCCTATTTATTGCTGCTCAGGGTTACAAGAGCTGGGAGTGGGAGTAGGAGGGAGGGAGCGAGCAGAGGAAGTGATATATGTGGCCCAGCTATGCCAGTGAAATGCCAGGCTCACAATCCAGGTCAGAGAGAAATCGGCATAGGGGCCTGCAATGAAAGCGGACTGCATGGAGCTGGCTGCCCACTCTACTCCTCCTGCTCTGTGGGAGGCTAGCAGTGGATAGATGGCCAAAGTCCAAACCAGAGAGCCAACCGCCAAAATGGCTGAAAGCACCAAGTATGAGCTCTAGCTCCTACTGGCTCCCAACTCCCATTCCTCAGGTTAAGCCAAGATCTCAAGTCCATTCCTTGTACTGTGAACCCCGGGATCAGAGGTCCTCCAGTTTCTGCCTTTTCATCTAGGGAGCAGAGATTCAAATAGGCATGCTCCCATCACTGTCTTCACTACCTGGAAGCCTCCATCTGTAATGAGTCTATTGTCAGGGGTAGTCCTGTTATTGCTTGATTTCAGAACCAGCACCTAGAATTTGAGTCCTAGGACATTTGGCCTAGCTCAGTCCCAGGTTCAGTGGCAGCAAGACAAATGACTAAAGCAGGGTGTACGTATATGATGACGTAGAATTAAATCCACAGGGTTCCTTGTCTTTGATCAATAGTACCTATAACGAACCTAGTATATTAATAACCACACAGAGCATTGAACCTGAAAGCCACTTCAGAGGATGACAAGCTTCATTTCTCATTTTGCAAAGAAAGAAACTGAGGCCCAGAGAGAGAAAGTTATTAGTTGTCAGTAGGAGTTGAACTAGATGACTTCAAAGGTTCTTTCCAAGTGGGTGAGGGGCAGTAGGGGTGATGGTGGTCATGTTCATTATTGTTTTTGTCCATGCTGGGGTCTGACTAGAATCCAGGTCTCTTTGTTCCTCATCTAGTCCTTCTTCTCTAGCTCCCAAAGGAAAAGGCTGAAAGCTCTCAGTCAACCAACAAACATTTATTAGGTTCCTCCTATGTGTCAGGCATTGTGCTAGGTTCTGAGAATACAAGGACAAAAGAGAAACAATCCTTACTCTCAGGAAGCCTATATTCCATCCAAACCAAATGCTTTGATTGACATATCCATAGAGAAGGGGTATAGGATCTCCAGACTGCAGAATTTAAAAATGAAATGGGCCCTCAGAGGCCATCTAGTTCAACCCCCAAAAGTTTGAAGAAGAATAAACTGAGCCCCCCCCACCTCAGCCGGAAGTAACTTACCTAAGGTCACTCATACTGTAAATACCAAAGCCAGGGCTCAAAACCAGCTACTTTAACTATGAATCAACATGTCTTTCCACAGCACAATTCTGCCTCTAGGGCATACCAAAAAGTCAAAGTCCAGGGCATAATAAGAAAAAGGGTCATGACCCTTTCTTGGGTTCCCATGCCCCTGCCATCCCCAATTTTTGATGCCTTGAAGTACTGATAACTATGTAGACTTGGAGGCATCATTTTATCTGATTCTCCCATCCAAAAGGGGAGGAACAGATTTTAGACATAGCTGGGGAAGCCATGAAGATGTATTTGCACAACATCCAAGACATTCATAAACTCAGGTCAAGAGCTTTTCCCAGTCTCTTGAGTGGCTGGAGCCTCCCCTCCCAAGATTCTGTTGTATTTTCTTTGTCTATCTTGCATGTAGTTATATGTGTGCATGTTGTCTCTTCCAGTGGAATGTAGACTATTTTAGGACATGGCCTGCTTCGCTTTTGTCATTGTAGTCCAGCACAATACCTGGCATCTACGCACTTAATAAATGCTTGCTTGATTAGTTGATAACCTTAGAGCCAATACCTTCTATCAATTCATTTCTCAAGTGATAACTCTGTCATTTTGGGAGCTCAGGTCATCCACTAAATGTCCCTGTATGTTCCTTCCTACACTGAGAGTGTATGATTCCAGTGATGACATTAGCACATGGATCAATCCCTCTCATATAGTGACTGAATGTGTGTTGCCCATGGTCTCTCCATAATAACCCAAAGAAGTGGGTCACACCATTGCCCTTATTTTACAGATGAGGAAATAAATCCTAGGAGGAGAAATGACTCACCCAAGGTCACAGAGGTAGCAAATGATAAAAGCCAGAAATTAAGGTCAGTGACATCAAGTCAAACACATGTGTCACGCCACAGCAGAGCAACTTGCTTTCTCCATTTCGATGCGAGAATTAGGGTAGACCCAGGATCAGTGGCTAGAAGTTACATTTGGCGGATTTGAGCCATGGGAAGGAGGAGGGTAGAGGATGTCCTAAATGTAGACCAATCCAGAAGTATAACAGGAAGCTTCCTTATCTATAGAGGTCTTCAAGGGAAGGCTGATTAACCTTTGCCAGTACATTTGTGGGGGTTGGCTAAGAAGGAGCTGCTGGTCTAGGCCATATGGAATGAGAATCTATGATTCTACAAAATGTTTGTTGAATGCATGAAACAGCTTCTTCAGGTAGGGTTGGGCAGCATGATCTTTGCACTTCTTTCTCCCTCAAGAAGCTTCAGCATTAGGCTCCCAGGTTCTGCCCTCTGCATTGTGGAGAGACAGAATACAATTTTGAATCCATCCTGCTATCTGACTGGTCCCTCATTTCTGTGAGATCTTTTTGAGCTGAGATAAATGGCAAATGAACACTGGATGAGAATCCAATTTAACTGTTTCCTAATTCAGGAACCTAATTAACTTGGGTCTGCTTTGGGATCCTTTTGCTCCACTTGAAATGGTGATGTTGGGCAAGCAGATAAGGAGAGAGATGGGTCACTGTATTTACACTTGCTCATTGTTCCCTTTAACATCCACGCCGAAGAGGGAAAGTGCCGATCACAATTAAAATGCTGCCTTTATTCCATTTTAGCCGTAATTGACCGAACCCAGCAATTTGTACTTTGATTCTCTCTGTTAAGCAATTGACGATCACAAGCCACTGTTTGATAATAACACATTCAATCACTCAGCTCTCATTGGTGTATTTAAAAATAACTCGGGAGTCTATTGTTAAATTAGAACACACAGGGACAATTACACCAGGAAAAGATATACTTAGTTATCAACAATTTTGACAATGTCTCCTTAGACTATGTCGTGCCAGATTCTGAGTCAGAAGGACCTGAGTTCAAATTCTGCCTCTTCTGAATACTAGCTATATGACACTGGGGGAAATATTTTCTCTCTAGGTTTTCATTTTCTCAGCTATCAAGTGATGAGCTTGGACTAGACGACCTCCAAATTTTTTCAGTTTGGGGACTACAACCTTACGTATGATCCTACATGGTGAGAAGGGCACATTGGATATCTGACAAATAATCAGAGTACCTATGGAGAAGTCCACCTTTGGCCCCCTAGTTAACTGTGTGACCTTGGGCAAATCGCTTCATCTCTGTGCCTTGGTTTCCTCTTCTGAAAATGGAGCTGATAACACTACTATTGCCTCCTATAGGGTATGAGGTGAGGTTTAACTGAGATAAGTGAGGTTCATCAAAGTGCTAGACTTGAAAGGGACCTTAGAGACCATCTAGCCCAACCATCTGAGCTCACAGGTGAGGAAACTGAGTCCAAGAAAAATTGAGAGATTATCTTAAGTTTCCACAGATTACAAATCTTAATCACGTGATCTAAGCCTTTCATTCTTGAGGACCAAAGAAGGGGTTAAGAGATGCCTCCAGTCAAATGAGTTAATAACAAAGCAAAGACTTAAAACTAGGTCCCCTGACTTTCAGTCCCATGCTGTTGATCTAGTTAGGGACCAAAAAACAAGGAGATACTGTTCCTAAAGTCACTGCTAGCTGCCTTCCTTTCTTTAGTTCCTTTGTTCAGGCAACAGAGTGGGTAGGGATTGGGTGACTAGAGAAGCCTCTCAGGAGGCAGCTGGTGATGCAGTGGACAAAGTATTGAGCCTGCAGAAAGATCTGTATTCAAAGTTGACCTCACACACTTACCAGCTCCGTGACCCTGGGTAAGTCACTTGACCTCTGTTTGCCTCATTTTCCTCAACTATAAAATAAGAATAATAATAGAACCTACATGATAAGGTTGTTGCGAAGATTAAACGAGATATTTGTAACATGCTTAGCATGGTACCCAGCACATGGTAGGAGCCAGATAAATGTTTTCTTCCTCCCCTAGAAGAAGAATTGGACTTGACTGAGTGGGAAGGAACCTCACCTGAACAAAACTGGTACAAAGTCAAGGGGCTCCTGCTAGACACAGGCATCTGGGACTTTGCTGGTATTGGTGAGATTACACAGAACCTCGGTTAAGTATCCTTGTCTTTCAACAAACACTGATTAAGGTGCCTAATGCGTGAAAGAGCTGATGTTGAGAACTGAGCATAAATTGCTGTATTTTTTCTAAGGCACATTGTCCTCAAGCAGCTTACATTCTCATGGGAAGGCCAGAGACATAAGATAAGTAGACAGGTAAGTGCTTCTTATGAAGCATGCCTTCATTGGAGGTTCTTCAGGAGAGGCTGGAGAAGATCTTGCCTGGTGTGTTACAATGGGCAGACTTTTCTGGCTATGGGTTGCCCTATGGTCACTACAGTCCCTGCTGGGTCTTAAATTCTCAGATTCAAGTATCTGAAGTGCCACTTTGTGGAAGGAAGATTAGGTTTGTTCTGCTTGGCTCCCATTGGGAGGAATGGGAAGAAGTTATAAAGAGGAAGATTTAGAATTGATAGAAGGAAAATAGCTGTCCAAGAGTGGAATGGATGTCTCAGGGAGCAGCGGGTTCTCTTTCCCTGGAGTTCTTCAACAAAAAGCGGAATGACCACTTGTCAGGCATATTGGAGATGACTTTCCTTACAGGCGGGTTTTGGCCTAGATGTTCTCTGAACATCATGGGGAGCTAGGTGGTACAGCTGCTCGGCACATAGAAGATGCTTAATCAATGTTTAGTGATAGGTTGATTGGATAGAGCACTGGGCCTAGGATCAGTGAGACCTGAGTCCAAATTTGGCTTCAGCCACCTATTAGATTGTGTCCCTGGACAAGTCATTCTGTCTGCCTCAGTGTCCTCATTTGTAAACTGAAAATAATAACACCTCTGGTAAGAATAAAATAAAGTGACTTTTGTAAAAACACTTTGCACACTGCTTGTTTCATAGCAGGTGCTTAATCAATGTTTTCTCCTTCCCTTCCAACCCTTCTGAGCTTTGTTCCTAATTTTCAATTGTGTGACACTATCCCAAAGGTTGGAAATATAGGACTGAAATGATAGTGACAACTTGGGGGGATATAGAGGTGTAAGAACTATTCGTTTCAACAAGAATTAAAATGCATACTGTGTGTCAGGCTCTGGGAACAGAAAGCAATAAATGCAGCCCCTGCCTTCACAGAGATGATATGTTTTTTAATAAAGGGAGTAATTACGGAGGGAGTGACAGGAAAATTCTCTCTCTCTCTCTTTCAATATACAACTGTGAGTGTATGTGTATATATATATATATATATATGTATATATATATATATATATATATATATACACACCGACACAGACACACACGCACACACACACACACATACATATATTTATAATCTTTCACATACTAAATTTTAAATTACTTTACATGTATATACATATCCATATCTGTATATGTGTGTATACATGCATATATCCATATGTATGTTTATATACCCATATATATGTATATACACTAGCTTTTCTAAGCATTCTCTTAAGAGGCTCTGTGATTTCCCATCTCTGATTTTTTTATGAATGTTCCCTCCATCTGGATTACCCTTCCTCATCATTCATCTGTGCCTATTGAAATCATATGTGTATGTGTGCATGTGTGTGTGTGTGTGTACACAGAAAGGCATTTCAGACTAAGTGTAGGAAAGACCTAACAGCCAGAGAAGTTGAGAAAGGCTTTGTGTAGGAGCTGAGCCTTAAAGAGAGTTGGAGATTCTCAGATACAGAGGGGAAGAAGGGGGGCATTGCAAGCATGGCCATTTGCCATCTTCGTGGAGATAGTAATTATTGATATGAGAGAGGAGACAGATGATGTCAATGATCAAAGGCAAAAGAAAAGGGGATGGCAGAGGATGAGATGGATAGATAGTGTCATGGAAGCAACAAATAGGAGCTTGAACAGACTTTGGGAGATAGGGGAGAATAGAAAGGCTTGGCATGCTGTGGTCCATAGGGTCATGAAGAGTCAAACATGACTGAACAACAATACTTCCATCCTCTGCTCAAAATCCTTCATTGGCTCCTGATTATCTGCTTGGTGTGGCATTCAAGGCCCACCTTTCTCAAAACCTCACCCCACTTTTTCAGCCTTGTCTCCTATTTCTCCTATTTATTCACTCTACACTCTGGGGATACTAGGCTTTCCCACCATTCCCTTAAGATTCCCTATGAGTTTCCACCTCTGAGCTTTTGATAAATGTCAGTCCATCAGAGTTGCCCTTCCTCATCCCTCATCTGAACTTGCTGAAACCCCAAGCATCTTTCCTGGTTCCACTTGCTCCAAGAAACCTTTCTTCCCTGATCTCCATAACTAGAAGTGATTCAGGTCTTTCCATTCAATTCAACAAAGACTAAGTAAGTATCTAGGTGCTGGGGACCCAAAGAGAGATGCGACACATAGGTCCTGTTTCCATGATGTTGATCACCTAATGAGGGATGGATATGTCCACAGATAACTGTGGAACAAGGGAGAGAAGAAATGTTTGATCTGAATATTGGAATTCACTGAACTGATGATAATAAAAGTAAAAGGAGGGAAATCCAGCCAAAGGCCTACGAGCAATCCAAAGAAGAATTTCTGCTGAGAGAGGCATGATGGGATGAGGGGGGAAAGCAGAGGGGGCTTAAATTCAATCCAATTCAATAAGCATTTAGTGAGTGTCTTCCTATCATGTCTCAGGCTAAGTGCCAAGCAAAAACACAAAAACCAAACAATCTGCTCTTCTCAAGGAGTTTACATTCTACTCAGAGGTGGTGACACCTGGGATGAACCTAAAGATAATCAGAAAATAAGGGCACAAAGGGATCTGGTCATATGACCTATAGGTCATAGGGTAAAATTGTTAGGGACCTTAGAAATTAGCTGGTCTAACCCTTTAATTGTACAGAAGAAGAAATAGGCAGGGCGGGGCGGTCAAAGAGGGAAAGTGGTTAGTACTTAATTTGAAATCAAGAAAACCTGGATTTTGGTCCTGCATCAGAGACTTTAAGTATGACCCTGTGCAAGTCATAACCTTTCTGTCTAGGGGTTGTCTACTTCATAAGATTTTGGGGAAAATGCAACCATAAAATCCTTACAATATTGTAGAAATGGGATTTTCATACAAATTTGCACAAGGTCACACAAGCTAGTAAGTATCAGGACCAGAATTTGAACCTAGGTCTTCTGTCTTCAGCTCCAGCATCTTTTCTACTTTCCCTCAGTAACCATGTGCACTGTGTAGGTCTTTCTACTTTAGGTGGTACTCAGTTATGCCTCCTTCACATAGCACTAGGTCATCTTGCCAAAGAGGGAGGAAAATGTAAGGCATACCTCTCCACTATGTGGTTGTTTAGGGAGGAGAAAGAGTTCCCAGATGGAACAAAGGAACCACGCAGGAAGAAAGAGAGTAAGAGGACTCCAAGGAAGGGGAAGAGAACCAAGCCCAGGGCCATGAAGTTAATGAATGGAAGGAATAAGAGAATGTTCAAGCAGAATCATGGACAAAGCTTGAGATGACATCTCTAACTTTGAATTCTTACAATCATTCTGCTCAAAGCTCAGATTTCTGAGCTCAATCTTCTTTCAAGAACGAACATCATCAACTGCAAATCAAGGGGGTGTCCGTCAATTGGGGAATGACTAAACAAGTTGTCAAATATGAATGTAATGGAATGTTATTGTTCTACAAGAAATGAGGAGCAGACAGACTTCATAATAACCTGGAAAGACATACATGACCTGATGCTGAGTGAGGGGAACAGAACCAAGAGAACATTGTACATGGTTACAGACACATTGAATCTGTGATGACTAACTTTGATGGAACTGGCTTCTCTCAGCAATGCAAGGTTCTAAGACAGCTCCAAAGGATTCATGATGGAAAGAGCTATCTACATCCAGAGAAAGAACTATAGTCCGAATGTATATTGAAACAAACTATTTGGTCTCTCTTTTTTTCCTTTTCTTTCTCTTTTTGGGTTTTGTTTCTTCTTTCTCATGGTTCATTCCATCGGTTATAATTCTTCTTTACAACTTGACTATTGTGAAAATGAGTTTAATATGAAGGTATATAGAGAACCTATATCAAATTGCACACCATCTTGGGGGAGGAGAAGGGAGAGGAGAACAAGAGGGAGAAAATTTGGAACTCAAAAACTTGTGGAACTGAGTGCTGTAAAATAATAATAAAAAATAAACTAAAAAAAAAGAGAATGGACCTCATCCACTCTCAGGACCTTGAAAAAGACACTCTTCCTAACTATATGTCTTCATGTTTCTCTCACTACTTAGAACATCCTCTCACTCTCTTCCTCCTGTCTGAATCTTCTCTAGAATTGAAAGATCAATTCTAGCCTCACCTCTTCTAAGAAGCCTCCCTAGATTATCTTAGCCTTTGTTGAATTCCTCTTTATTATTAGCAACAAGTATTTCTTAAGTACTTATAATGTGCCAGGCACTATTCTAAACACTGAGGATATAAAGAAAGGAATCAGAGACCATCATAGATCTAGAACTGGAAGATGACTTAGGAGCTGAATCTGATCCCTTAATTTGGCAAATTAGGAAACTGAGGCTCAAAAAGGTTGTGACTTGCTCAGAATCACGATCTACTAAAGTGTCAGGTTGGGGAAGGAAGCAGCATTTTTAAAAAATTGAATCTAGCTTTGTGGTGTAGCAGATAGGGCATCAGACTTGGAAGCAGGAAGATTGCCTTTAAAAAGTCTTTTGCATACCTTTTTAAAGGGTTGTAGAAATGCAAGCAGTTATTATTTCTTGCTTTTGCATTTCCTTTTTAGGTCTTTATGTCTGGCAAGTGAGTCTTTGTGCCACAGCTAGAATTCAAATTCTTCTGTCATTTGGAGAATCCCACCTGTGGAACTCCAGGATTGGAAGAGATCTGACAGGGCCCCTTTTCTGACCAATTGTGCAAAAAGAATGCCCTCTATGCTATGCCTGACAAGAGGTCTAGACTCTGTTGAATAACGCAATGATGGGGAAAATGATGGAGAAAGTAATACAATCACCTACATATACCACTGGATTGGGGGAGCACCACTACATCTAAGCAGTTGAGCGGCTGTTAACAAATGTTGTTGAGACTCCCATCCAGGGAATCAACAGATCCTTCTCATGAACAAGCCTCCAAAGCAAAACACCGACCTCGGAATATACATACACTTCTCAGAGCCAGAAGACATCACAACTCTTGTGACTCAGTGCCCAATTAGTTTAGGACTAAAAGGCATGAAAGCCTTCCTACAAGCAAGCCTCCCAGTAAGCAAGCCTCCCCTAAGCAAGCTCCTCCCCCAATAGACTCTATGTGACTCAGGATGTATCACAGTTGTGATTAAACACATGTGTTTACATAGGCCTATTAATGGATGAGGAAGATCTTCCCATTCCATCAACATTACAAGGATAAGCAAGTAGTTGGAGCATTTAGGGAATTCTCTTTCTTGGGTGATTTCACTAGCTTGGAGATTCTGTTTGGCTAATTCTTGACTGAAACATGCATCGAGGAACCAGATTCTTTAAGGATCATACCCAAGAATTCCCCATTTCATTGGCTCTCCTCAAATCTCCATGCCTAAAGTGGATTAATGTCTACCTTTATAAACACCTAAGGAATGAGATAACGGTGCCAAAAGTTCATCTGAACTTCGGAGGAAAAAAATCACTGAGGTAAAGAGGCAGGGGGTGGGATTCATTTCCCAACTTCTGAGCATCGAAACATCACATTATGCCTGGCCTCAGCCAGGTCTCTCTTCTCCCCCAAGCACCTTGACCCACCTGCGACTAATCCTTCACTCAGCCTGAAATAAAATTCATTTGTTATTGCTACACTGTTAGTCTTGAAACTATATATATATATATATATATATATATATATGTATGTATCTTAAGATGTATAACCTACAAATGAGGCTTGAATTTGGGCAAGAATGGGCCATAAAGTTCTCATTACCAGAGATGGCAGAAACATTTGCTTTCAAGCCATGTTGAGTAGACTATTAAGTGAATTCATGAGTGGGAGATAGTGAAGCGAAGTCAGCTGATCTTGCCCTAATATTAACATTGGAGTAATTAACAGGCAGATAAATGAATACACTCTCTCCTTCCAATCTATCCTGCATAAACTGCCAGCTTAATTTTCCCAAGGCACAGCTCTGACCACATCATTTTCCAGCTCAAAAAATCTCCAGTGACCTCTCCCCACCGCTGATGCCTAGATGCCTTGCTAGGAGCATATGCATATAAATATGTGTATATGTACACATACTTATATATGTATATAGCTACACACACACACACACACACACACACACACACATATATATATATATATATAAAACAGAGATAGCTATCCACACCTTTAGCATTCAAGGCTTTGGCTATTTTGGATACCCAATCAATAAAGAAGAACCTATGGCACCACAAGCACAAGAACATATAGAAAACAAAACAAGGAGCATAACATCATATCTGGTTGCAAAGTGTTTCCCTAGCAACAACCCTATGAAACAGGTAATGTATGGGGTTATTACTTCCACCCTCATATTCCAGAGGAGAAAATTGAGACTCAGAGAAATTATAGATTTACCCAAGCTTAATCAACTAGTACAAGACAGAACTGAGATCTGGACCCAGATTCTCTTGCCTCCTATTCCAACCTTCTCTCCTCAACTTCTCTCTGAATTTCTTAGGCTATTATTTTTGTCTTTCTACCAGAGGCAATGAATGACTGCACACACATAAAAAGTCAAGCATGTCTCTCTGCTACGGCATAAGGTAAAAGAGATTATCTCTAGACTCAAAATACTGGAGAGTATGAAGATTTGGGAAGCAATCACCAACACAGACATGGTTAGGGACAAATGGTGTCTCAGAAAAATGATTAGGCTTTGAGCCAAAAGGTCTCGTTTCATGTCCCAGCCCTCTCACTGACTCACAGTGTAACTTCGAGAAAGTCACTTTTCCTTTTTGAGTCTCATTTTCTTCCTCTTTAAAATGATGGATCCATTCATATGCTCTTTAAAGCCCCTTCCAGGTCTAACAATCTGTGCTTCTATAAATTACTAGACAGGATGGAAGAACTGATCCAAGAAAGAAAATAGCAAGAAGAAGAATGTTAGGGCTGAGAGGAGCATCCAAACCACAGGAGAGATTTTAATGACTAGAAAGACTTTACAAATAGGAGGAAAAACTAAAGAAACTCTGAAGCCCAGGAGCTATTCAACAGGTATTGTGTTCATTAAAAGATGGTGAAAGATCCAAGGAGCCATGCTGGTTTCTAATCCTAGATTCAACACCTAGTAAATAGGATTCAAGGAATGACAAATTTTAAGCTGAAAGGGAACTAAGAAGCCATCTAGTCCAATCTCTTCATTTAAAGATGAGGAAACTGGGGCCCACAAAAGAAAAAGAGTCCCACAGTGAGTAAGCATCACAGGTTTTTAATCCAAGTCTTGCACTCAGACAGACAGAAGGGTTTCAGAAACCAGCATAATGGTAATCACAGGGAAAGAGAAGATCCAGGATAAAGTAGTCAACAAGGTCAAATGAGGCATAAAGATCAGTCAGACAAAGCCATAGTTATCCTCATTGATATGATGAGCTCTACAACTCAACAATGCTCTCTAATGTTAGAAGGTTCTTACAGTATGGTTTTATCGTGGGGCAGGGAGTGATGATAATAAAGATGCCAGGCTCGTAAATACATGAATTGCTAAAATTCACTCTTCTAATGTTCACACCCAAATCTGGCAGCCATCTTGCCCACTCCAGGAGCATTCTTGTCTTTCAAGTGCATTAAACAATTGATGTTAAAACCTTGATCTATTCATCTTTCTTCCTTTTTTCTTCCCTCTTTTTGCCCTTTCTTTTTACCTATCCATCTATCAGTCTACCTAGCTAAGCAGCTAGGTATTCATCCATCCATTTGACCCCAAGAGATTCTACAACAGGTCTACACAAAAACGAGGAACATTAAGTAACTGTGAAGTCAGCATGACACAACCTTTCAGGGTTATTTGAATTGATGAATTTAAAGATAAGATTGAACTGTAAGTCAGACTCAAGCAATGGGATGAGGCAACGAACAAATACATTCAAATATCATAATTTCCCCTCAATTTACTTTGTTGTTGTTGTTGAGTTCCAAAAAGGTGCATGTTTGTGTCGGAAATGGCTCACCGAGGGAAGCAGTGGGGAGTCGCAAAGTTAATCAGCTTCTCCTCACCCCTGGCTGTGACTCTCATCTGTGGGAATGAAAATGGAGGTATTTGAAGGAATTTGACTAGCTAAAAAGGCATAACCAAAATTGTGCACAGAGCAATTTAGGAGCTGCAAATGAGTGAAAATGCTGGGGTGGCAGGCAACGTTCCTGTCCTTAATCTTCATTTTCCACTCCTTGGATCTACACTTTGATTAGCTTTTCTCTTTCTCCATCTGCTTGGTTCTGTTGTTATTAATTTGCCATCGATTTTCTTATGCAGTTTTTCCAACTGTTACCATTGACCCTATGGAGTTCTGACAAATCGCTCCTCCACATAATCATATGCAAATTTATGCTGGAACAAAGCTACAGTCTAAGGAGATGGTGTTGGGTTTTCTCACTGGATAGGTCACATGCACTTCTTTTGTAATGACAAATTTCTCTAGAGGATTTGTAAGAGGCATCTTCCTACAGTAAACCAATGAGGAACTTTCCCCAAGGGAAGGTACCTGCTATGCATCCCATTAGGCAAGATTCTAATAATATGGCTTGTCTGAAAATAGGATAAGCTGCCTTGTGTGATAATGAGCTCCCCATCCACAGAAATTATAAATATTATAAAATCATAAAGCTGGAAGAAAATTCAGATCAAATCATGAAATTGGGGTACAGCAAGGGGCAATTATTTGGCTAAGGTCACACAGATACAAGTAGCAGATTGACATTCAAACCAAAGATGTCATGGTCCAGTAGAGAGAGTTCTGGATTTGTCATCAAATGCCTGGGTCAAATCCCATCTCAACTACTTACCTTCATGATCTTTGGAAAGTCATTTATCTTCTCTGGGACTCAATTTCTCAGTAGTAAATGAGGGGAATCAAGTAAATCTAAAGTCCCTTCCAGCTCCAAAACTATGCTTCTCATTCCAAGAGCCTCTCCCAGACTGTTAGGGATGGTGTGGGTGGGATTACAATATTGGAAGGCAGATTGTGCTAGATCCAATTCAACAGACAGTTATGGTGTGTAGGACATAGGGAAAAATAAGGATGGTCCCTATCTTTGAAGTGCTTCCAGTCTAAATAAGAAAAGAATATGATACATACACAAAGAAATCTAATGGCAAGAAAGTATAAAGAACACATGGAATAAAACCTACCCAGGATGGCTGCTAGTGCAGGTTCTTTTATCTGCTTAACTAGGAGAGACAGCTGTTTCAGGGGTCAACAATCTTCTTTAATTAAACATAAAAATACAGAGAAAAGAAATAAATACCAACAGACAAAGCAAAACTGAGATATATGTGTGTGTATACACATATATGTGTATGTATACATATATATGTATATACATATATATATGCAGAGAGAGAGAGAGAGAGAGAGAGAGAGAGAGAGAGAGAGAGAGAGAGAGAGAGATTCACCACTGAATTGAGAGAGGCTTTACCTCTGAGCATTCAAGGAGCTCTGAACATATGGCCTCTCAGAATCTCAACCAAGGAATCACAAGGTCCTTCTTTTAAGTGAGCCCCCAAAGAAAAAGCTCACCTCTCAGAATATGTACTCTTTCAGCTAATAGGCTCAGAGCCCAAATCCTCCTGACTCAATGCCTAATTAGAAATTAACAAAAAGCGTGTAAGTCGTCCTACAAGCAAGCAAGCTTCCCTTAATGGGCTCCACATGAGGCCTATTAATGGGTGGGGAAGATCTTATTCTCCATTAACCTTACAGAAGCCAAAGGACAAGGTCACTTCTGGCCAAAGTTAGAAGAATTTAGGACAGGTCCCAGGGTGAAAGCAGCTTCTGCAGTGAGCCCTGTAGGCCTAGCAGGACTATGGACTATAAAGTACTTTCCCACTCTAGAGTTCTTTTATTGCCTTCTAGCATTCTAAGAATCTACCACTCAAGTAACTCTTGGTCCTCACATTAGAAATCTTCTCTTGGGACCTATTATTATGTAGTGAGACATCAAGCATAGCTTAGCTAGAATCAGTTGAGACTGTAAGAATCTATCCAGAGCTCAAAGAACATTTCTTAATTTGGAAAATGGGAGCAAAGTATAGAGAGATCAGTCCTCAACCAAATTTCAGAACCAAAGAATCTCAGAAGGCATCTAGTGCTTAAGAGGGAAGACTAACCCAAACATCCCTAAGTAGTTGTCACCCAGTCACTGCTTACAGACTCCTGCAACCTCCAAGGCTGTTAATCCAATGGTTGGTCAGCTGTTGTTATTCTGGAATTTTTTCTTTGCATGAAGATAAATCTACTTCTACTTCGATCACAAATCTAGAACTGGAAGGGAACTTAGAACCAATCCATTAGGGTAGGTAATCTGCAACCTCAAGGCCACATGTAGCCCTCTAGGTCCTCAAGTGTGGCCCTTTGACTGAATCCAAACTTCACAGAACAAATCCCTTAAACAAAACCCCACCCTTTATTCTGGCCCAAGCCCCTTATTTTACATAGGATTCAATGAAGGCACGGACACGTGAAATTATATAACCAGGGTCACCCGTGTAATAAATTGTAGAGCCTGGGGGTGATTCCAAGTCTTGTGGCTATAACCCTCAGGTTATACCTATAATCCTTGGTCTCTGGTCGAGAAGAACAAACTGAATCATTCTTCCACATGACACACCTTCTTCTGCCAGAAGATGGGATCTTATGTTCCCTACCTAAGAAAAAAAACTTTAGGGAAGCTCTTGCTGTGATCTTACATAGATCTGTGTTTCCTCAGCAACATGCTAATTCCTCTAAAAACTAATCAACCTGCACACCAAGAATACATGATTTTAACAAAGGGCAAGAAGTTCACTTGAAACTTTGCCTGTGGAATTCTTGTCAACTCAGCACATAAGCTCAGCCCCATTCAAATACAACAAATGTTTGATGACCATCTACTGGAACAGGATCTCCCTAGAAGCCTTGGACTAATGTCTGTTTGTGGCAAGATGTCTTTGGAGGATGTCGCAGCAAAATATAAGTTTTAAAAATGGGGAGAAGCTGAAATGGCTTCTTGATGAATCCACACCCAATTATATGCCCAGCAACCTGGGTCCAGTTCAGATGAGGTTTGAAAGGTTCAACACACAACAGCATTGGGAGGACTATCTCCTAAGTTCTGAAGGGTGTGGGAGCTGTGTGGATGGAGAGCTCACCCACATCGGTAAAATTATGGCTTCCTAAAATACATGTTAAAAAAAACAACAACAAAAACATTGTGCTAGGTACTGGGGTGGGGGGAGGGACTAAGACATTAGTAAAAGGAACAGGGATCCAAGACGGTGGAGAAAAGGCAGCCACTTACCTGAGGTCTCCTCAGAATCCCTCTAGACACCTTTAAATAATGACATAAAACAATTCTTGGAGTAGCAGAACCCACAAAAGGAGGGGTGAAATAATTTTCCAGCCAAAGTCAAATTGGAAGGTCAGCAGGAAAGGTCTGTCACACAAGTGGGAGAGTGGAGCACAGTCCAGCACAGGCCACATCAGCACAGAACCAGCTCCAGTAAATCAGGAGCAGGTCTTGGGAGCCACTGAATTAACAGTGGCAGAAACTGCTTCCAGAGTTCTCAGCCCACAGATGGTAAGGAGGTTGAATGACTGGTCAGAAGAAGATTATAGAGCTCCCTTTGCTAGCACTGAGGTGGGATTGTGTTACTTTGCCCATATTCAGATCTGGGTTGCAGTCCTCAGTGGCAGGCCCAGGGTGAAAAAGGAGTAGTTCACCAGAGCTTGAGGCTGCAGTGGAGCAGGAACCCTCCCCACAGTTCCAGGGCAGAAAGGAGTGTTTGTGGTCAGTCACAGAACAGAGCACAGGCTTCTGTGGGGCGGAGCCAAGATGGCGGCTGGGAAGCAGTGACTGGCGTGAGCTCCCCACCAAGTCCCTCCAAAAACCTATAAAAAATTGGCTCTGAACCAATTCTAGAGTTGCAGAACCCACAAAGTGGCAGAGGGAAGCAGGGCTCCAGCCCAGGACAGCCTGGATGGTCTCTGGGTAAGGTCTGTCCCACACGGAGCTCCCAGCCCCCAGCTGAGGGGAGCAGAGCTGAGCCCAGCGCGCGCGGTGCAAACAGACCAGACGCGGACCTACCAGACTGGGAGATGGGCGGAGAGTGCCCCGGCATCCTGAAATATTGAGCTGTGGCATGTACCGGACCTCACAGCCCACAAAGAGCAAAGACCTCAGAGAAGATTAGTGGGAAAAGCTGCGGGACTGAGTTGCAGTTCGGCCACTGCCCCTGGGGCAGCGGAGGTAGGGCAGCTTTAGAACTAGGGCTGCAGTTGCTTCTGGCCCCAGGCCCACCTGGTGGGAGGAATTAAGTGGCTGATCAGAGCAGGAGTGAAGAGCCTGCTGAAGATTTAAGCCTAGTCCCGGTAGGGGGTTCTTGGGGAAGGAGGAGTGCTGGTGAGGCAGC
>CM053623.1:230817724-230846134 GCA_028646595.1 Phalanger gymnotis
AGAGACAGAGAAGGAGGAAGAGAGACAGAGAGGAGGGAGGAAGGGAAGGAGGGAGGCAGCGGGGAGGGATAGAGGGAGGGAGGGGGCAAGGGAAAGGGAGAACCTGAGCAGTTGTGCCCTGAGCCAGAAGCAGTGACCATGGCAGGCCAAAGCTTGAGGTTTTCTCCAGTCTTTCTCTCTGATCACTTTTGTTGAATAGGTTCTCAGGTCTCTAAAGGGAATTGCTATCTCCACTTTTTTTTGTTTTGTTTTGTTGTCAGGAAGACAAATCCAATTTAACTGGAAGTATGAGAGGCACTGAAAAGGTAAAGCTTGTGGCCTGTAGGAGGCTGTCATTGCTACTCATTGAAGATGGTGAGAACCTCTCCTCTGACCATCCCCCATCCTCTGGGGAAACCACTTATTGTAAGAGAAACCCATGAAGTCATCAATTTACAGAGCACTTCTTACTCCTCTGGCTTCCCAGCACACACACACACACACACACACACACACACACACACACACACACACACAGATACACACACCTACACACACACACACACAAACACACACAGAGATACACATACCTACACACACACAGAGTGTTCCTAACTTTGTGCTCTACCAAGCTATGGGTAGACATGAAGAGAAGAAGACCTAGGCCCTATCTTTAGAGAGCTCCAGCCTGGAAGGGCTGTAGGAATGAGATATAACCTACAGATTGGACAAAAGTAGCTATTAGCATGAGGCAGCATAGGGCAAAGTTTAAAGGGAGATAAGAGCTCAGTGAATCTGGAGTGGGACAGTACACTGGAGACCTGTGTGCTTAGTGATGTTGGAGGGGGAAGGTGAAAACGAATAAAGACCTCTCTAAGTAGATGCTAAGGGAGAGATGAATAGAAAGTAGTATACCTAAAGGAGGCATGGGGGGTGCAGTCTGAGATTTTAGAGAACTCCAAGATCAGTATGAGCCAATGGTGCAATATGACAGACCTAGGCTATCTTAAAAGGGGCCTAAAGTCCCAGTCCTTGGAGGTGATGCTGCTCCTGTAACTTGGGCTGATCAGATTCCATGGAGGCCTTGATCCCATTCTGACTTCTACATTTTAGGAGGGCCCTGATCAGCTGGAGGGTGAAAGCAAAAGGCTTGAAGTTCATACAATATAAAGGTCAAGTAAGGGAAATGGAAATGTTTGGCCTGGAGGGTAGAAGGGCAGGGAAATAATAGTTGTCTTCAGCTATTTGAAGGACTCTCCATGAAAGAGGGACTTGACCCAGGAGGCATAACCTCAAGGTAGGAGCTACAAGAAGGTTGTAAATCAACAACATCAATTTATACTTGATGTGGGGGTGGGGCATGTCCTAACAGTGAGAGTTGGACTGGGTGGCCTCAGGAGGCAGTGGGACTCTCTTTCATGGAACTATTCAAGCAAAGGCTGAATGATCCCTTATCAGGTGAATTGTAGAGAGGACACTTGTTCAGGTATGAGTTCAACTGAACAGTCTTGGATATTCTACCATTCTCCAAAACGTTGTAAGTCTCTGAGGCTGCCGTAGAAGATATTGAGGGGTACATAAAAGGAGTATCTGACATGGCCAGACTCTACCCACTGGAAACCCATAAAATGATGAAACATCCCTAAGAAACATGAAACAATCTAGTCAAAGTGCAGTAAAACAGACAAGATCAGCTAAAATAAAACCAAAAGGCCAACATTGCTAAAGTTTATTCTCAGATTATCCCCTTTCTCAAAAATGGGATTTTCTCATTTTATAATTTGGGGAAGATGTGAAGCTAAAAGCAATAACTCAATGGCCTCCCCCAAATCTTGAAGGAGTAGGATGAAACTGAGTGACAATAAAATTAAATCTGCAAAATTATATAATTCAATTTTTAAAATAAGTTCTTTGATAAGATTAGAATCATAGAGACATGAGGATACAGATATTCATGTAAAAAAAAAGATGTAGGAATCTTAGTGGACTACAAGCTTACGTGGTTGAGTATAGCAGTCAAAACCAAAGACAAGCCCAATGTGACCTTAGGTGACATTAATGGAAGTTATCATTAGTCCTGCTGTGTTCTACTCTTCTTAGACATATGGCCCATGAAAAGAGTTCATTCAGGACTGACCTCGTATTTTGTTGACAATATTACCAATTTAGAAGATCAGGGGACTGCTATAGTGTCCAATTAGATTTTAGCAAAGTGTCAGATAAATAATCTCATATTATTCCTACGGTAGGGGCAGGGGAGGTGAAGAACTATAGAGTGGGTGATGTGGAACATTTTATACCATTTTGTATCATTTTGGTTATTTCAATAAGACTCAGGGCCTGAATTAATTAACTAGAAGAAAAGCCTGATCCTAACAATCTCTTTGTTCTTTGAGTAAACTCAGAATGTCTTTTCTCTGTCAACAAGGCCAGATCTGGCTGACCTAAGAACATTCTTTCCCCTGTTAACCATTAAGGGATGAGACCCTAATCCTGAGAGACTACCTCTCTTAATATTGTACAGGCATATACTATGCTATGGAATGTTAATGAAACACAGAAACGCTGGGTTGTAGTTTCAACTGACCCTTGTCAACACTTATCTTACTATATTTACCAACCTATTCCATTAAGGAAAAATTCTCTTCTTGTATCATGGTTAAACATATATGGGGATCATAAAAGTGAGGTAACACAGACTTCTGAGTCTGCTAAAAATATTGTATATAAGTTTTCTCTGTCCTTTGTTCAGGTAGTCAGATTCAGGTCTGACTCTGCACATGCATGTATCTGCTAAGTTTAAAGGGAATGAATAAATAAATGTATAAGCAATATGAATTTTTCTCTCACCTAGCTTCTTTGCCTCCTTTAGCCAAACTTTCAGGTTTAACAATGGTAATTCTTTTACATACATGTTGAACTGGTCATACTCTCCCCTGGACAGAATGTATCTGGAGTACTGCTCTAGGGATCATGGGGTAAGAGGCCATTGATAAGTTGGAGACTGTCCCAAGGAGGACCACCAGGATAGTATAAAAAGTCCAGCTAAGACATGATAGTGACATTCAAGAATTGGAAAGGTTGTCATTTGGAGATGGGAGGCAACTTCTGCTTGACTTCAGAGGGCAGAACCAGGAGTAATGAACAGAACTTGCAAAGAAGCCAATTAAGCTTGATATGAGGGGCAGGGAAATACCTTCTTATTAATGAGAGCTGTCCAAAAGGAGAATTGGCTGCCTCAAGAAATGGTGAAGGCTTTTCCCCTTGAAATTTTCAGTCATGGTAATGAAGAAAAGTCGAATTTAAGTCAAGGCATCAAGTATTTGTTGAGTGCCTACTACATATTGGGTGTCATGATAATTTTGAGAGGTACAAAGAAATGTATAAGCTGGTTCTTGCTCTCAGGGAGCTCACTCACAGTCTAATGGGGGACACGGCATTCAAACAACTATATCTGAAAAGATAAATTTAGACCAGGTGTGCATTGATGAGTGTCTGCACCAAGTGGCAACATCAGAGAAGGGAAAGGGAAAAGATGAGGTACAAAAATGAGATGTTATACAGACAATTTTCCAATGAAGAAATCAAAACAATTTATATTCACATGAAAAAATGCTCTAAATCATTATTGATTGGAGAAATGCAAACTAAAACAACCTTGAGATATCATTTTACACCTATCAGATTGGCTAAAATGACTGAAGTGAAAAGCAAGAAATGTTGGAGAGGGATGTAGGAAAATTGGGACATTAATTCACTGTTGGTAGAATTGTGAATTGATCCAATGATTTTGGAGAGCAATCTGGAATTATGCCTAAAGAGTTATTAGAGTGACTATACCTTTTGATCCAGCAATACTACTACTGGATCTATTTCCAAAGATGATTGGGGAAATAGGAAAATAACCTATTTGTTCTAAAATATCTA
The DNA here is from genome assembly GCA_028646595.1 of Phalanger gymnotis. Taxonomy (NCBI): domain Eukaryota; kingdom Metazoa; phylum Chordata; class Mammalia; order Diprotodontia; family Phalangeridae; genus Phalanger; species Phalanger gymnotis. The sequence goes on from CM053623.1 coordinate 230,821,631, forward strand.
TAGCAGCTCTCTTTGTGGTGGCAAACTGGAAATTGCAGATGCCCAATGGGAATGGCTGAACAAGTTGTGGTATATGATTGTGATGGACTACTACTGCACTATAAGAAATGATGAGCTCAATGACCTTAGAAAAACATGGAAAGACTTACACAAAAAAATCTAGGGCAAAAAGAGCAGAACCAAGAGAACACTGTATACACTAATAGCAATACTGTTTTAAGAAAGACCTTGAGTGAATAATTTTGACTATTATATATAGCCAAATTAACTATAAAAGACATATGAAGACACTATCTGCACCCAGAGAAAGAACTGATAAATAGAAGTATGTATAGAATAATTTACATTCATATACATATATATGTATTGTGTATATATATGTATGTGTGTATATATATGTGTGTACATATACATATATACCTATTTGTGTCCGATGGTGGCCATCTCTGGTGGGGGGAAGGGAAGAAAAAAGGGGAAAAATATATTTATATGATACCTTTATTATATATTTAAAAGGAATAGCAAGTTGTACCTAATAGATTTGCAGTTTTACATGCAATCATCTTTTTTATTGTACTATGTTGTGGACTTGCTTGTTTTATTCCATATATTAAAAATGTTTTAAGAGAGAGATGTTAGGAAAATAGAATTGACAGAACTTGGAGACTGACTGGATACAGGTAATGAGTGTAAGGAAGAAGTAGTGTAGGGCACCTTGGCTGTGCACCTGGGGACTGGGAGGGTAGTGGTGGTCGTGCCAATGAAAGGGAAGTTATAGAGAGGGGAAGGCTTGGAAGGAAAGGTAAAAATTCAGTTCTGATGCAATGAGTTTAAGATGTCTATGGGGAATCCAGTTCAAGGGGTCTATTTGTCAGGTCTATTAAGAAGGGATTCCTCTCAGGTACGGCTTTGACCAGGTGGTCACTGAAGTCCCTTGCAATGCAAACTCTGTGATTCTGGATTTATGGTTTGGGTTGGGGCTGAGTAGATGAAGGCCAAGTTCTTTTGACTCTGGGTTTCTGTGAAAGGCAGTCAATCAATAAATATGTATTAAGTAGTTCCTATAGGCCAGGGACTATGCTAAGTGATAGAGAAAAAGAAAGGCAATTCCCTTCCAATCCTAATGGAGAAAGACAACACATAAAAATCAGCAGAAAAGTAGGGTTAATGGAGTGCCTGGCAGGAGAGGGGTCATAATGATGAAGACCAGGGGAGTGTGATCACGTAGGAGATGAAGGGATGGCCACCCCAAGTGCCCTCCTTAAATGGCGGATTTAGGTAGAGAAGCTCTCCAACGTCTACCCTCCACCCTCTCTGATGAGAGGAAGGGAGGGATCTCAAGGCAGGAGGTCAGAGAAGGAGCTGGGCATTTTAGGGGTGATGGGCTCTTGCAGGCAAATGAGAACTTTATGGAGTCCACTTCAGCCAGGTGAGAAGTTAAAATCCTTGATAAACTCCAAGTCTCTGTACAAGAGAGACTATCATTTGGCTGGAGAGCTTGCATTATGGAGTTCCCACCATAACAGGAGGCTTGGGTTGAGGAATGTGTTTCATTGCCAGCCTCAGGCACAGGGAACAAGCTAGACTGGGTTAACTTCAATTTGTATAGAGACCAATTAGCAATATTCACTTAAGCACTGAACAGTGAGGGGTCATTCATTCATGGAAGCAAAGGGCCAGTCTTAACAGCAAATCTAAGGTATCCTGAAAGGACAGGTACTTGGTGTGCTGTGCCTTCCTGCAGCTTCCCAAAGGAGCCACAGGTGAGCAAGTGGAGTGGGGCACAGGACTTAGCTTTGCTTTCCTTCCCATTTAATTGCCTCTGCCACATAATTAAAGTGACTAAGATCTTCAATATATGACTTTTGTTGTGTGTTCTGTTTTAAACCACGTAATTTCTCTCCATAGCCTGACATGGAAGGAACATCTCTCACAGCTTATAAATGTCAGCCAGCCACTCTTTGTCATAACCAACCACATAATTTATAAATGCCAAAAGCGATGAGGTTTTTCCCCATCACCTTCAGGGGACTGATCAGATCTCTCATGGACATTTTTTGAAAATCAATTACGTATGACTCATAAGCTACTTACTTTGTATGAATTGAGAACAAGTCCCACTCAAAGCAAGTAGATCGTTAGAGGTAGGAGGGACCTAACAGATAGCAAGCCCCTTGTTTTACAGGTGAGAAAACCAAAGCTTAACAAGGCTGACTTGGGTAACAACTGCCCATCATGTCTTAGGGTCCATATGTGTTGAAACAACAACATATCAACAAGAATGACACTCTGAGGTATGCGAAGCATTTTAAAAATATCTAGTCTTATCCTCACAACAACCTTGGGAGGTAAGCACGACTAACAGTCTAATTTTATAGATTAGAAATCTAAGGTAGACAGAGGTTAAGTGTCTTTCCCAAGGTCATACAGCCAGCAAGTATCTGAGGCCAAATTTGAACTCAGGTCTTTCTGGCTTCAACTTCAAAGCTCCATCCATTGCCCACGTAGCTGCCTCAATATAGAGAGGAAAAGAATAGTAATAACAACAGCCCACAGTTCTGTAGTACTTAGGAGTTTATCCAACACTTTCTTCAAAACAAGCCTGAGAGATTGGTATTAGAAATATTGTAAATCTTATCATAAGAAAACTTTATCCCTAGAAGGAGAGATGATTTACTCAGGGTAACACAACTAATAAACTCCCAAGGAAGGCTTTGAGTAGGTCTTCCTGTTATCTATCTGTCTCTCTCCTTGTCTCTGGGTCACTGCTTATGTGTCTCCCTGGATATGGTTGTCTCTGTCTTTCTCTGCCACTGCAGAAACTAATGAGAACAGCTGCCCTGTGTATGTTATCTATTACAGATGATCTCATTATATCTGCACAATTATTTCTTTGGAGTAAGTACTACAGGGCTTTTCAGCCCATTTTATGGATAGGAAAATTGAGGCTCACAAAGGTATCTCATAACTAATAAGGACAGAGGCAAGATTGAACCTTGGGCTCTCCTGGTGCTAACTTGTCATCAAAACGTCTTGTGTTCAGAGCTTACTTGGCTGACAGAGGAATGGCATCAACCACTCAGCTCTTGCTGCCATGGCTCATGATAATAATGATAAAGCTTCTCTACTTTCCTATACCCCAAAGTTCTGACCTGTGGATCTTTGGCCACAACAATTGGCATGAGGTGTTTCCTCACCGGGAATTCTGGTCCAAGCAGAATAATCACAATAAAAGCAGTGATGATGGTGGTATTTCCAAACAGTTAGCTTTGTCCAAAACTGATGGAGGTGCCAAATTGAGCTGCCACGAAATGTACAGAGTGGAAATCGATGCTGGATGCAGCACATTTTAAAGTACCCTGGCCCTGGTTTTTAGAGATAGCTCAAGTGGAAAAATTATCTTCAAGGACCTACAACTTTTCCAAAGGACTCATGATGGAAAATGCTATCCACATCCAGAGAAAGAATTAAGGAGTCAGAATGCAGAGTGAAGCAGACTCTTTTCTCTTTTGTGTTGTTTTGTTTTCTTTTCATTCTCATGATTTCTCCCATTTGTTATAATTCTTCTATGCAACACAACTAATGTGAAAATGTGTTTAATAGGAATGTATTTGTAGAGCACATAACAGATTGCATGCCATCTTGGAAAGGGAGTAGGGAGGGAGGAGGAGAAAATTTAAAACTTATAGGAGTGAATTTTGAAAACTGAAAATAAAGAAAATATTTTAAAAAATCTCAAATATGGGAAAAGATAAGGGACATCATTATTGCTAATATAGCCAGGAGTAAGCAAACATCAGTAATGAAGCCCTCACACAACTACTTCCTCACTTCTACATAATCTTTGGCAGAGTAGTCTGGCACTATCGAGTACATCTTTGAAGAAAACTTGAGAAAAGAGAAGGCAGACCCCTGCTACATTACAGAACACAACCTCTGAAAGAGAAAAGCTTTGGGTTCAACCCAGAACAAAGTCTGAAAGAACCACCTCCACCCTGATTCCTTCCATGCATGTAGTATGGGCATCCAACAGTCCTTCCCAGAGGCAATCACAGATAGAACTCTGTTCAATCATCATTTTATTATTAAGTAAGGCATAAAGCAGGGAAATATTTTCTAGCCAAAGGTTTTAGCCACCATAGACGATGTCTTGTACAAAGTCAAAATGATAATTGCATCAAGCTCCAGAAAGAACAAGGTTTCCTCAGTGGAACAGAGAACAGTCCATAAAGATCACCCTACCAATCCATGTAGGAAAAAAGTAGATAAAAATGCCTGAGGATCAGACGATGGCATGCAATATACACAACTCTCTGAATTAGTCTATCAGTCGATGTGTCTTAGTCAGATAAAGAGACATTGAATCAAGAATAAGGGAGATCAGAAAATAGTTTGTCTAACAGGCTCATTTTGCAAATGAAAAGCTAAGAAAGTGAAGTGACTCACTCATGGTCACCAGGGTGACAAACACCAATGGGCAGATCAGAACCCAGATGCTCTGAACAAGGCCAGGGCTCTTTCTACTGTACTAAAGTGTCAGTGAACAATGAATTGGTCAAAATTGGTTAGTAGGAGAGTTATAGATTGAATTAGGAAATGGTACCATTCTTTTAATGATCCTCAAATGCCTCATGATACAAAGTCCATTATTTAACACTGACATTGCCCAGATGGGTAGACAATGTGGTCTAGTGAAGAGAAATGAGTCCCAGACTGAGGAAGACCTTGGTTCAGATCCTGCCTTTAACACATACTAGCTACATAATCCTCACTTAACCTCTCAGTGCTCTCAGGGAACTCTTTAAGACTACAAAGTGCAGATTAGGTGCTGATCTGCATTATCAGAGGAAATTCTCTTGCCAAGAGTTTTCTATAGCAATGCAGTCTGTCCAAAATAAATCACTTCTCTCATTGACACTACCTAGCCACAAATCATGAAGAGTCATCCTCTGGAAAGATTCAACCCTCTGGATGGCCCAAGTGGAGAGATGTCTCCCTCCTGGAGAAATGGACAATGCATGAAACATTCCATGGCATATTACCAAACATGAAGCTCTCAAGAAATGACATGCAACATTTCCTAAGGCATGAATGACCAGAAAAGGAGGCAAGCCAGCCATGTAGTAAGAATAAGTATTACTGCTCTTGTAGCAGCAAAATATTAAAAGAATCCCAGAATGCCTCCACACATTCTGTGGATTCTCTAGAGAGAATCTATTTAAAGACATGGACGAGAATGCCGCAGGATGGGATGGCGACAAGGCATTATATTCAGCACCAGTGGAGACAGTAGCCAAGTGGGATGATCACAAATCTAGCTATCAGAGTCCACTGTTCTAGTCTAGGAAGAAGGTGGGTATTTTATGAATGCACTTCATTGACTCAGATGCTAATGGTGGAAAGGAGGAAAGACAGGAGAGAAAACTCAAAGCAGTCAGTTTGGCATTTGCTTTGAAACAGGTGGAGTGGTAGAAGGGAGAGGCAGGAACTACTGAGGAAAATTAGGTTTTCATTTTAGCCATATCTTTCCTGACCTTCGATACTACAAAGAATTTACGGATGGCCAATTCATGATCTCCTAAACATGACTTGCTTTGACTGTGACCCTTGGTTTTTGTCATTCTCAGCATCCATCCCTCCTCCTTCCATCTCCCCAGCCATACCCTGTCTCACTACTGTTCAAAGCCCCACTGCCATGGCCCCTTTTGACAAGCCATCCCTACTCACTCTCCTTCCTCTGCCTTAAGTAGAACTCACTGTCATAACCTCTTATGTGTCTCTTCTTGACTATCTGGTGATGTATCTGACTTGTTAAGGCACTGAAATTTCCACATATTTGCATATGGTTTCTTCAACTGGTTCACAAATTCCACTTCTTCATGGGAGGGACAGCAACAAACGCAGTCATGGTTATAAATCTCCTTGGAATTAGTTGGACCCAACCAGAGTAGAACTACATAATTGTCTATACACCTGGGGTCATTTGCCAGTAGAAAGCATTTAACCCTTTAGCTCCTCCACAGACTCATATCTCATCTAATAGCCTCTTCTTTCCTACTCCACCCCAAGAAGGCACTTGTAAACACGTATTACAATTAGCATGAGCCCTCTTCGGTTATACCCCTAAATTATTTTTCGTTCCCCATGAAGAGGCCAAATAGAGATGGAGAGTATATTCCCCTTGTGGTTATGCTCCTTATTATATTTCATGAATGATTATTGCAAAACGCAGCATACTTTTCAGCATGTACCATTTGGGTAATAGTATCCCAAGGACAAAGAGGTCTAATGCTCCTTCATTTGACACCATTGGAGTCCAAGCCAATCATTGTCCACATCTGCCTGCCTTCCACAAAGCTGTTTTGTATCTTCCATGAAATATTACCCCATTCAATGTATTTGAACAATGTTTTAATTAATACATTGTAATTTTAGAATGCTTTTAATAGAGCCAGTTTGCAAAGGTTTAAATGCATAGGGGCTACCAAACTGTCCAATAGGGGTATTTAGTTGGAAACCATGTTCAATGTCCTCAATACGACAAGAAGAGCTGACAGTTTCTGGTTGCCTTTTAACGGTCCTGGATGGAGACATGTTGGGTAGTCCGAAGAGATGACATACAAAGCATGATGTCCTACCAACGGACATGTAGAAATCACCCACGTGGATTTTTCACATAAAATACACTTTTCTACTTCCTTCCTTTATTCAAAGAATCGAAAGGTGGAAAGATGCTCTGAGAGTCATTTAGTCCATTATTTTGTTTGCAAACAGGCTGTCTTTCACATAGTTTAACATAGATTTCAACCATCAATTAATTACATAAGTTATTCATGATTCCCTTTTTGTATATATGTGAAGTATAGCACCCTTTGAATCAGAAGACTTGAATTTGAAGCCCATCTCTATTACTTATTTTTCTCAAGTTTAGCAGGTTTAACAGGTTTTAGTAGGTTTAGCCTCTCTAAGCCTCAGTTTCATGGTCTGTAAAATGGAGAAAGCCAATCCCTCCTCCCATCTTTCACAGGCCTATTGGAAAGCAAAGGACAAGTGTATGTGAAAATGACTTAGATGTTGTATAATGCTATGTGTGCATAAGGATTATGAGGACTGTGTGATAAATTGTAAATACCTAAAGAATTAACATCTTACAAGTAAGCATTAATATCTATGAACTCTGCAAGCTTTTATGAGTATTTTTGTTACTCTATTTATTAAAAAGTCCCAATCCCTTGTTCTGATCAATGCAAAGTGTATTTCCATTAAAACTATTTGCCTTTACTACTTTGTGCCAAGGTGAAAGAAAGAATCCCAATTTTAATTTCTGAATGAAATTTTTCAGGTATCATATTTTGAAGAACTCACAAGTACAGGACTGAGGTCATAGTGCATGATCACTTGGTTCATGGTCTACTCTAGAACAACAGCTAGTTTGCTATCCTATAGACATCTGCCCATGTGGAGATGGCATTGACCAAATTGTGTTGGGCCAAGCAGGTTCAATGCAAGTGAATTAAGTTAAGGAAATAGAATACACACACACACACACACACACACACACACACACACACACACACACACACACCATATCACACACAAATGGCCCATTGCTAATACCCCATCATGCCACATCTTTTAGCGCTTATATATTCTCATACATAAACAAAAGCAGAAGAATTTAACTTGGTAGTAATTGAAGAGTTTGTATATATTTGTGATTATTTATAAATGCTAATTGCTCATCTTCCACAGGAAGCTAAGCTTCATTATTCTATAATTGTGGCTAATAAGACTTGCAAAAGGAAAACCAAATTCTGACTCACTTCTCCCCCTGGACAGCTTCTATTTTATGAGGCTGCCCTGCTGGAAACCCAACTAATCCTTTGCTCTTCCTGTCTCCTCTCTATTATCAGAGCTTGAATTCTACTTCCCACAACACTATTTGTGCTTTGATGTATTTCAGCCAGGTAAACTACTCAAAGTACCAACCAATGATAATCCTCAAGTTATCATCCTTAGAGAAGCCAGAGATAATTGTTTGGTTTGTTGACAGCTTTCCAGACACTTGCAATATAATTATAAAATGTTAAGAGCAAAATGGATTTTAAAAGAAAACAATGATTACTGGGCCCAATATGCATGAACACTGACCTTCCCATGCCTCACTCAACCAACGTGGGCAGAACAGTTTCTCAATGTTCACATTACAAGATGATGCTCACTACTTTAAAAAATCGGCATGTCACAATGATTGTAGCATAGGAAGGGGCATCAAAAACCTACTTTGTGTTGAATATTTAAGAGGAATCTCAGGTAAACACTGCTGCATGGTGGGTTTTGTGGTAACTTGAGGCAAGAGACCTGGGTTTTAATCCCAACTACTGATATGACTAGGGAAAACAAATGTAATCTGGCTGAGGTCCAATTCTTTCTCTATAAAATAGATATAATACTACTTATATAACATACCTCATCAAGCCATTGGGAAGAAAACAGATTGAAAGTATGAAAGAACTGAGAGTGATGCTGGAGAACCTGAGAATGCTGTTGTATAAGGATTCCCACTGTAATGGCAGAGGAACCCATGAGCACAGGAAAAAATCCAATTCCTGGCAAGTATGCCACATGGTCCTGGGTACAATAAAACATCTTCTAAGGGAGGCAGTGGGAAGCAATGGAAGCAATGTTGAATATGGAAGCAGAGTTCATGGGTTCAAATTATGGTCTTAACACTTATGACCCATGTGATCCTGAATGGGACGTGTACATTCTCTGAGACAGTTTCTTCATTTTTAAGATGAGGGTGTGAGAGTTGAGCAGAATACTTCAAGTTTCAGCCCAGCTCTGAGATAGTGATTCCATCATCTGTGACCAGAAGTGTGTAAACAGGTCTAGCCTGGATAAAAGATCACAGCTGGCCAGGAAAATTTGTGCTGCCATCACATGAAAAGGATTTTTTTCCTTCCAGTTCCTTGTCAGAGGATATCTGGTATCTCAGGATACCATTAATATTAGAATAAGATACTACTTTTCTCAAAATCCTCCATGGTACTGACCCTAGATCCTTCAAGTTATCCATGGAACTCACTTCTGACTCTGAGTCCCACAAGAACTCTCCATGTTTCCGGCCATTTCTACTGAGGTCCTTTGCCTCTCTCCACAGCCTGGATCCAACTTGGGGTTTCCCAGAGACTTCCATGGCACTGAATCACAACTTTTGCTTATTTGGGGCCCACTTTGCTTTAATACCATATGCAGAGGTGGAACTAAGACTGCGGAGTAAAGGAAAGGACTCAACTGAGCTCTCCCAAATTTCCCTCCAAACAACTTTAAAATAACACCTCAAAACAAATTCTGGAGCAGAAAAACCAACAACCAAAACAATTTAGATAGTTGGCAGGAGAAGTCTGTCTCAATGGGGTGAGAATGGAATATAATCCAGTGCAAGCTGTACACCAGCAAGCCAGCAGCAGGCCTTTGTGGTGACTGAATTGACAGCAGGTAGCATCTCACAGATAGTAAAAGGGTCCGACAACTGCTCATGAGGAAACCTTTCTTGGCACTACATATGGGACTCTGTTGCACTGCCCATATGTGGTCCCAGAGGTCACACTCTCAGGGTGAGAAAGAGCACTAGCACCCTAGAACATGTAGCCACAGGAGAGCAGGGACCCTGGTAATGTTTCCAGAGCAGAAAAGAATGCTTGTGGTAACTCATAGACCTGGCACAGGCCAGGAAAGCAGTGATCACATCTCTCTTTAGATCATACCACATTAGAAGAACTGAAAACTTACAGACCTCCAGAACTAGCTCTGAAAATAGCAGCACAAAAACTAAAAGCTTGGGACAGTTCTTCTTCCACCCCAGGAGCAGAATCTAACTTCAACATAAAACTAAAAGTCAAGGAATATGCTGGGAAAAAAATGAGCAAACAACAACAAAAAAACTGACTATAGAAAGTTACTATGGTGACAGGGAAGATCAAAACAAAAACTCAGAAGGAAATAACATCAAAACAGATACATCCAAAGACTCAAAGAAAACTGTGAATTGGTCTCAGGCCCAAAAGGAATTCCTGGAAGAGCAAAACATTTTAAAATCGGATAAGAGAGACAAAAGAAAAGTTAGGGGAAAAATTAGAATGATTAAAGAAAATCATATAAAAGAGTCAATAGCATGGTAGAGGAAGCACAAAAATACTGAAGAAAATATCATCTTAAAGAACAGAATAGGTTAAATGGTAAAAGAAGCACAAAAATCCACTGAAAAGAATAACTTCTTAAAAAGAAGAACTGATAAAATGGAAAAATATGTACAAAAATTTACTGAAGAAAAGAATTCCTTAAAAATTAAGACTGGTCAAATGGAAAAGGAGGTACAAAAGCTCACTGAAGAAAACAATTCCTTAAAAATTAGAATTGGGCAAATGAAAACTAATGATTCCCTGAGACATCCAGAAACAATAAAACAATATCAAAATAATGAAAAATTGAAGAAACTGGGACATATCTCATTAGAAAAACAATCGATCTGAAAAAATAGATCTAGGAGAGACAATTTGAGAATTATTGGACTGCCTGTAAGTCACAATAAAAACGGAATATTTCATCTGCCAAAAATGATTGAGGAAAACTGCCCTGATATTCTAGAACGAGAGGGAGGAGTAGAAATTGAAAGTATTCACCAATCACCTCCTGAAAGAAATCCCCAAAATGAAATCTCCTAGGAATATTAGAGCCAAATTTCAGAGCTCTTAGGTCAAGGAGAAAATATTGCAAACAGCCAGAAAAAAAAATTCTGATGTCATTAAGAAGACACAGTCACAAGATTTAGTAGCTTCTATGTTAAAGAATTGGAGGTGTTAGAAAATTATATTCTGGAAGGCAAAGGAACTAGGATTGCAACAAAGAATTGCCTACCCAGCAAAACTGAGTATGATCCTTCAGGGGGGAAAATAGACATTTAATGAAATAGAGGAATTTCAGACATTCTTGATGAAAAGACCAGAGCTGAATAGAAAATTTTACTTGCAAATACAAGACTAAAAAGAAGCTTAGAAAGATGAACAGGAAAGAGAAATCATAATCATAAAGGATTCAATAAGGTCAAACTGTCTACATGGAAAGATGATACTCATAACTCCTAAGAATTTTATTCTTATTAGGACAGTTAGAAATGTATACATACACAGAGGACATGGATGTGAGTTGAGTGTGGTGGGATGATACATAAAAAATAAAAGTCAGAGATGAGAAAGAGGGATGCACTGGGAGAAGGCAGAAGGGAGATGGAGAATGGGGCAAATTACCCCATAAAAGGGGCAAGAAAGAGTCATTCTTCACTTGGTAAATAGTCAAAGCATATGAAGAGATAGTTTGCAGATGCAGACATCAAAGTTATCTATAGCCTATGAAAAAAATGCTCTAAATAATTATTGATGAGAAAAATGCACATTAAAACAACTCTGAGGTACCATCTCATACCTGTCAGATTGGCAAATCTAATAAAAAAAGTAAAATGAGAAACACAGAAGGAAATATGAGAAAATTGGGACACTAAAGCATTGCTGGAGGAGTTAGGAATTGACCCAACCATTCTGGAGGGCAATTAGATCTTATATCCAAACGGCTATAAAATTGTGCTTACCCTTTGATCCACCAATACCACTACTGAGTCTATATCCCAAAGAGATCAAAATAAAAGGAATAGGGCTTATATGTGCAAAAATATTTATAGCAATTCTTTTTGTGGTGGTAAAGAAATGGAAATTGAGGAAATGCTCATCATCAAGTCTTGGGCCTGCAGGCTTCCATGTAAATTGTAATTATGTGTAAAACATACACACCTATATCAAATTGCTTGCCTTCTCAATTGAGGGGGATGAGAGGAAGGGAGGAAGAGAATTTGGAATTTAAAGAAATTTCTAAATGAAAGTTAGAAATTGATTTTACATGTAATGTAATCTACATGTAATTTTACATGTAATTACAATTTACACGGAAGCCTGCAGGCTTGAGACTTGATTCCTTTAAATATAGTCTGTCTTGGATCTTTGGCTTACTAGAAGCTTTATCTAGTTCATATTTCTGGAAAATCATTGCCATCAATCTGGATGTGTAATGTCATCAGGTGAAAACTTATTCTACTGATACAGATCAGTGAATCGTCTATAATTTTTAACCTTAGAGACTTTCCTAAAGGATGATAAAATTAAGTGGCTTTTCTGGGAACCAATTGCTAGTACTCACCGTAGGCAGGATTTGAACTCAGACTCAGCTGATTCCAAGGTCTATCTTCGATTTACCATGTGACATTGCCATTCACAGATTATAACTCAATATCTGATAGTTCTTTGCAACTTAGAGCAAAATATGTTTTAAAATAGCTCTTTGAAATAGCTATCTCAAGTAATATTATCTCTTTTTATACTAAAAACTGTTTTCTCATTCTGTGAGAAAAAATATTTTAAAAAGTCATTTATTTTTGCTTCTGCATTCTATATCAATATTCAAAAAGCCTTGCACGTGACTAGGGATCAGCTAAACAGCAGAAAGGATTATCTCATGGAGTAGTGAGCTTCCTGTCACTATGAGTATTAAGAAGTTGGATGACTCATTGTCAAGGGCACCATGAAGATATTCCTTTACTTTAAACTAGGTGTACCTTCATATACTGCCCATCCTAGCAAATTTTTTCTTTTCTTTCTTTAAAAGAATGCAGTACAGTGATTCAGGAAGCACATGACTCAGAGTAACCCAGAACAAAGAATACAGTAATCACTGTTTGGGGCCCACCAATACCATTTTCTGCTTCTTATATGAATGTGCTGTAATATTGATTAGGAAGAAAAGAGATACCTGTAATAGTGTTGAAACCAGGCACAGATAAGTCAGGTACACATGAATGCTATTAATCACACCTCTGCCAATTGCTTTGGCAAACATTTTCACAATTTACTATTTTCCTGTAAGCTCATCAAGGCATGACCTTTATTTCTTCTTCTTTTAATTCTCTCTTGTTCTCCTACAATCTGTTCTACACATTCAGCATCCCAAAGGAAGGAACTGGTGTCAATGAAGTCCCTGGAAGCAATTTTTCACATCACAGCAGGGCTGGGTGAGATGTAATCCTTCTCCATTTGCCTCAGCACCCTTATGACAGACCCAGAGTCTCAGAATCACAGAAGCTCCAGGGCCCCAGGGCTCATCATGTCTAATAGAGACTCTGGTAGGGACAGAGAAGAGCTGCAAGGCATGAAAGAGAAAGGAAGAGCAAGTGGTTTACATAAGAAATCACATCCAAGAGACCCCCATTAGGCTGTCACTGCTGAGCAAAATTGCATAGAAGTAAGATGATTGCCATGACACTTTACCACTTTGCCTCATCGCATCTCAGATCTGAGAGAACCCTTAGATGATGTATGAGCCTATTCCTTCAAGTGAGGAAACAGAATTAACTCAAAAGGTTAGGTGCCTTGCCCAAAGTTAAAGGTAGTAGCAAGAGAGAGATTCAAGCCCCAGTGCCTAAATTGAATGTGATTTCTGCTAGTGGCAGAGAGCTGGGTGCAAGTATAAACTAAGGAAAAAAAACCAAGTAAGGTTGGCTGAACCCTCTAGATCTCAATATGGCCTTACAACAAAGCAATATCTGTTGGTGGCCCAAAGCTCCAGGCCATAAGCAGGTGAAAGGTAGAGGAAGGTAGGGGGAGCAGAAAGAAGGAAAGAGCTAACTGTGAGTGATTATATCTATAACTGAGGAGAATGCTAACAACATTTTCCTTGAGGCACTCACTAATCTAGCTTCCATTCCTGGTGACTATTAGTACCAGGACCTATTATGGTCAGTTCAAAATATGTGGAGAATTGTCATCCTGTGGTGGGTAATGAAGGTGACACCCTACTCATTTTTCTGTTCTTTCCACAACTCTTACCAAGCTCTTACATCCTAGACTAGTTCAACTATTTCAACAGGTGAATAATAATACTTCATCTGGACTTGAGGACATTATGCCATTGTGGCATGGGTGAGACACTTGACCTTCATCAGGCCTTTATTTCTACCCTTTCTTGTCTACTTTTTGGATCCCAAAGCTGAGGTTCAGCTTAGATGAAGTATTATTCATCTTACAAAACTAATCTAGGGATCCTTTTCTCCTAGAATTTCTACCACCATATTCACAAAACCAGAGATGTTTGCTGTTGAAAGGGACCTCAGGAATCAGAATTCAATTTGGCTCAAATCAGATTCGTCTTCAATTAATTTTCAATGTCTCCACTTAACTAAGCTCTTGGTGAGTCAAAGCGACTTCAGCCCAGAAGCCATCCTTTCCAGCACCTCTCCTCCTCCCAAAAGGGTACAGAACTTCTTTGACTTCTCACACCAGCTACTCTTTCACTACCAGAAGGAATAATCATGGTCCCTTTTAATTGCCCCCACATGACTGGAACAGTCCCATAAAGAAGGGTGAGACTCTACAAGGCAAACTAATGATACAAATGTAGCCTATAGAGCACTTTACATTGTGAGTTATTATTAAGCATCGTGAGTTTCCTCCTCTGTAAATTGTGTCATTTGAAACAGACAACCTCTAAGAGTCCTTACAACTCCAAATATGACACCTGTTATCTGAAACCACTTCTGCTCTCTATGTTTCATCCTCTGTAAAATGGGTTTGGAGCAGATGGCTTCTAAGTTCGTTGAAAGCTCCAGGTCTTTGATCCTCTGTTCTCTGTTAGTTCTCAGAACAGCTCTGAGAGGCAAGTCACTCTGATTTTTATTTTCCATAACAGGAAACTGAGGTACAGCAAAGTGACTTGACCAGGGCTCCGAGCACTTAAGTGGCAGCAGTAGAATTTTAACTCAAGATGAGAATTCTTTTGATAACTTCACAGGATCTCTCTTTGAAAAGAAAACTGAGTTTGGAATATACAATAGCAATTGAATGTCATTCTCTAGCTTCAGGGCCTATGCTCTTTCCATCATGACAGGGTCTTCTCTTTTGTGGAAAAGCAAATGGAGTGGAGAACATGCAGCAGGACACTTCTTTTAACCAGAACCATGGTCAGCTACTTGAATTATACTCTCAAATTCCTTGAAACTATTCGGGATATATCTCATTGCCAATCTGGTGTAAAATGAATGCAGAAAAATGGGCTTCCCAGCCAAAAGTAGTCTGGATTCCATTCACAATCACTCTGCCTTCCTGTCCTTCCTTGCTAAGTCCACCCTCAAGTGTATGCCATGTTTCTGACATTCTATCTTGTTTATCAATGGCACTTAGGAATGGCTCAGATATAAATTTCCATATTTAATTTGCTTGTCATCTTTATGGTTTTCTGTGGGCAAAATACTCCAATATTGCTCAAATAAAGCCAGCAAAACCATCGCCTGACTAAATTAGATACTAAATTAAGCTTTCTGGGTTTTCCCAGTACAGCAAGATGCAAATGAGATTGCATTTATGTGACAACTCCAAGGTTCCTAACTCTTTCTCTGAAAGGATGAGGCTGACTCATCCAAGGGGAAAAGAAGGTTAGGAGGTCTGGAAGGGTCATTATTTTATGCCTCCCCTTCTCTTTCAGCTTCAGTATGCCTAGTATCTGGTGCTGCTGCTACCAGATACTTTTTGGTATGTGTGTGATAGAGAAGGTGATCACCCCAGCTGAGTAATGAGAACAAACATGTGATGGGGAAGTTGGATACCACACTGTATAAACAAATATGCTTCCTCTGGCTCTCCTGGGCTTTTTTCTTTCTCTCTGCCGCACACACCCTCATCAGAGCAGGCTCTGTTTTTAAATGTTTATGGGTACCTCACACTTCATTTGGTTGAATAAGAAGCCACATAATGGGCCTCTGATTGGCTGAGGGAATTCTGACTTAGCCAAGTGTGGAGGTATGATGCCTTGGCATTATATAAGTGAGTACCACATGCATCCTGACTGATTTCCATTTGTCCCAAGACTGTCTTCCGCTTAGTATGCAAGTGAAATGGAGGAGTTTGGCTCAAAATTGGGTCCAAGGGAAATTAAACATGAGCTGGAATCAGTTGCTTCTCTAGGTGATGAAACTAGAAACTGTAACCTACTATAAACCAGAGACAGGGGCTCATTTAGTCATCCACATGCTTCACCACCCTTTAGATGAAGTCAGATTCTGATGTTCCAACAGCTGGGTAAAGAAGAGAATGGGGAAAAGCTAGTGCCCTGGATTGCTGGTAAAAGAGAGCTCAGTAGAACACAGCATTCTAGAATCACAGAGGAAGCTAGGATGCCACAGGACATCAACTTGAACCTGTACCTGAACAACAGGAAGCCACCCTCAAACATTTCCAAGAAGTAGCCATTGAGACTGTGCTTGGAAACCTCCACTGAGAAGGAAGCCAATACATCCTGAGTCAGTCCATTTGTTTGGCCAGATCTAATTATTAGAAAGTATTTCCTCACCAATCTGCCTCTCTTGAACTTGTACCCTTTGTTCTTGCCCTCTGGACCCAAGAATAAAAAATATAATTCTTTCTCTCTATGAACCTCCTACAATTATTTGAAGGCAGTAATCACATCTTTCATTAAGCTTTCTCTGCTCCAAGTTAAACAGCCCCAATGCCTTCAATTTCTCCTCAGGTGTCATGGCTTCTTGTTCCTTTGCTATTTATCTTAGTCACTCTCATTGCCATGTGCTAGACTTTGCCAAAGTTCTTCCTAAAATGTTGTGCCAAGAACTGAGTGAAAAAACACATATATGTTTTTGTCAGGGAGATAACACAATTCATACAGTCTTCCACAGCTTTGTAAAAACTGCCTGCTATAAGGTTCCTTGAGAATATCATGTATATTTTCCCATCCCTGCATTTTTGTCAGGACCTAGCCCAAAGTTGGGCATGCAGGAGGCGCTCAATCACATCGATGAATGGAAAAGTTCAAAGACTCCTCATAAGTCACTCAACAAGCATTTGTGAAGCATTTACCATGTGTCAGGCACTTTGCTAAGGTCAGGAAGGCAAAGAAAGGCAGGCACTTTGCTAAGGTCAGGAAGGCAAAGAAAGGGCCCTGTCCCTTTCCCCAAGGAGCTCTCATTTCAGCAGCAGAGTTAACATGCTGGCCTAATTACCAAGTTGGGGGAGGCATCTTGAAGAAGGGAGTATTTGAGCAGAGTCTTGAGGGAAGCCAGGAGGCAGAAGTATGGAGGGAGGGCATTCCTGGCATAGGGGACATATATTAAAAAAATATGAAGTCAGGAGATAATGTGGCAATTCTGGAATGCAGGTATTATCCCAGCCATAGGAAACAGTTCTGTAAAGGGTTAGTGCAATGGTGGTAGGCAATTGGATCAAGCAAATCAATTACTTATCTTATCACTTAAAATAAATGGCGTGATCCTTTGCAGTCAAACCTTCTTCAGATGAGAACAGATGTCCTAATTAAGTATGAACAAGGCTTAGACGTCTCTATTGAATCAATTATAGGCTTTAGACTAAGTGTGAAAAGGCTTTTTCACCCAAAAAAAGGAATAAGAGACATTTGCCGTGACTAACCCACATGTCTACAAAATATTTAATGAGAATGGTCTTTTAAAATGGTCCATGGGGTCAGGAACAATATGGAGAAAGTCTGGATTTACCTATGTATTTTATTGAGTCTGCATAGTTCTGGCTAAATGGCTTGGAAAACCATATTGTGGTAAATGCAGACTCTAGCCCAGTTTCTACTCTGGCTACGAGATCTCACATTATGGAAGCCACATCCCACTTGTCTTATCCTTGTGATGCTCCCAGGCTTCATTCCCCACTTATTCCTCCTCACAAAATAGTTAAATACCAGTTTTGAATGGCTCCTCTGCCTTTTTGTCCTCATTAGCATTGGATTAATGCAGTCCTGAACACCCTCAATAAGCTCCAAAAGAGGATGGAGAGGGAGGTGCTGAAGGTCTTCTCTGTTGTTCTGGCATGGTCTTGTTATGCTCATTCATCAGTGACTGTTCACCCTGCATTTCTCTTGATCTTGTCTACATTGGCTCTACATGCATGGAGTCTTCATAGTGTTAGGGTTTCTTTCTGTAAGGGTCTAGTGAATCCCAAGTCCTTATCACCAAGGAAAAGGTGACTAATGTTTTTACAAAGCTGTGGAAGCCTGTATGAATTGTGTTATCTCCCTGACAAAAACATATGTGTTATTTCTCTCATTTTTTCTGCTTCCCCCTATATCCCTGAGATAACATACTTGAAATCTTGAATTCCTATAATTCCTTTGCATTTCAGAAGGTGATACTGAAATGATTGTCCAGATCACAAGCGTCTTTTACTTCATATCCTTGGACCTGATCCAGCCTCCATCAGTTCCTGCACATCACAGTTTAAATCCCATCCCCTGACCACACCTTGCCTCCACCAGCTTCAAATGCACTTCTTTAAACTCTCTGCTATGTCAACAATCTACACACACTGGGGATTACCTTGAATTTTCAAGATGGAGGACAAGGGAGGATTTCCTAGAGTATCTTCTGTAGTAGACCATGCCTTCACAGTAACATAATTGACTGGAAAGCCCCAAGAATCCCAGATCCTGCTGTGCTGCTTGTTGGTTGATTAGAAACAAGCTCCTGACATAGACAAGAACAAAAATGCTGTCAAGGTCAGTAAGTCAGTAAACATTTATTAAGTGCCTGCTGTGTACCAAGCAGCGTGCTAAATGCTGGGGATGCAAAAAAGAAAGAGTCTCTGCCTTCAAGGATTTTGCAATCTAATAAGGGAAAAGGACAGATGAAAGAAAGCTCAAAGGAAACCTGACAGAAGGTAGCCAATATGGGGGGCGTGGTGGAGTCCAGTCCAAGGAGCGCAGCTAGTGAGAAATAAAGGTGGCCCTCTTAAATGGAGGCTTTGGAAGAAGTGCTTTGCCCTGACCTCCAGCCCTCCAAACCGAAGGTACTAAGGGCACTGATAAGGGATGAGTACCAAAATTTAATCACTTTCTCACTTCTTCTGAGTGATGACCCTTCTTGGGTGGCATGGTGTTGGTGGAGTACAGTCCATGGAATGTAGTTGGTGAGCAATGAATCATTGGCATTTCCAAAGCAAGTGTTGAGATCACAATAAGACTTACAACAATAAATGTATATTAGCACCTCTATATGCCAGGCACTGTACTAGGCTCTGGGGAAACAAGGACAAAAATGATAGAGTCCCTAGCCCCAAGGAGATTACATACTATTAAAGAGGAATGCCACAGATTAAGTAAATATACAGCAACTCAGAAAAAAAATATGACACTAACAACTGGGAGAAAGGGGGGGGTGGATAAGAAACACTTCCCAGTGGAGGTGGTGTCAGAACAGAACTTCGAAGGGAGCCAAGATATTGGAGAGACAGAGATGAGGAGAGAATACAATTGAGGCACAGGGGACATCCTGGTCAAAGGAATAGAGATTGAAGAGAGACTTTCAAGTTAGTGTATAGCTAGTAGTCTGGATTCACTGGAACACAGTCTTCTGCAGAAAAGCAACATGAACAATTAGAAAACTAGGATGGGACTGGGTGGGATGTAAAGATTGGTTATGACTTTAAATGTCAAGGTGACCTTACATTTTATCTGCTCAACAATAAAGAATCACTGAAGATTGTTGTGCCAAAGAGAGACAATCAGGTCATTCCCTTCAGAAGACAACTTTGGCAAAGTGTGAAGGATGAACTGGAGATAGTATGGACAAAAAGCAAGAAGGACCATCAGAATCCTGATATACTGCTATAGCTGAGAGGATCTGAATACCTGAATGAGGGCAATGGTTATGCAGATGGAGAGAAGGTGGCACATGGCATAGAGGATGAATTGAGAAGACTTGGCAACCAATTGTTTGTGACAATTGAGGCAAAGGGAAGAGCTGATGACACCGAAGATTGAGACCTGGAGAGGAGGATGATTTGCTCTGCAGAAACAAGGAACTTCAGATAAGAAGCGTATCCAGCAAGGAAGTTAGTCAGTATTGTCTTTTGACTTGATTTAGAAGTAAAACACCTAATGTATAATTGAGATATTGGATGAGATTTCAGGTGAGAAATGAGGTAAGTTATATAGATTTGGATGTCATCTGTGCATTTGGAACTATGGAAACTGCAGTAGCTAAAAGAAACTGTAGCGACAAGAGCATTTAGGTTGAAGGACACTCATGAGGACATATCAGGTAACAGATGAGTGAGAAAAGGTGCCTGAGATGGATCAGTGATAGATACATGAGGTAAGGAAAGAGAGAGCAGCGTCAGGAAAATCAAGGGAGGAGAAAATATCCTTGATTCTGCTGAGGGAATCAGAAGCTGCAGAGAAGTCAAAAAGGATGAAAATGGAATTCAACAATTTTTAACTAGCAAATAATAGAGCATTTTGAACCTTGGAGAGGAGAGTTTCAGTAGAACAGTGGGGTTTGGAGTCAGCATGCAAGAAGGTGAGAAAGGAGAGAGGGGCAAGAAAGTGGGGGCAACAAATGGTGAGAGCTCGTGGAAAGGTGAGGGGCTGGTGAATAGGCATGTATACAAGAGGGCACAAAGAAGTCAGGTGTTTGTATTTTAAATGAGTAAGGCAGACATGTTCTTATTAGCAGACAGTGGGAAAGCAACCAGTAGAAAGGTAGATATTGAAGATGAGAGAAAAAGTGGAATGATTGGCAAAAAGAGTTCCTTTCATATCTGGAAGGATCTGGGTACAAGTAGGAAGTCCAACCTTGGCAAACAGAGCCAGATAGCAAAAAGAAGAGGGTGAATGGAGACATGGTGGGATTGGAGGTCTAGATTAGAGATCATGGAGTTTATTGTAGATGGAATCAAATTTTAATAAGCAAACCAAAAATTGTTTTTATTATATGCCAGGCACTGGAAATTTGAATATGAAAGCAAGGCAATCCCTGCCTTGTAAGTGATTACATTCTAAAGGGAGTGAGGAGAGAGAACTCATGTAGGATGATAGTGTCTAGAGAAGGGTATTTGGTTTTGGACAAACACAGCGATGGTAATAGAGCCATAAGAGAATAGATTGGCCCAGTCTTTCCAGGAGTATGGCAGTATTGATTAGAGTTTTGGAGCTGGCAAGTTGGGAGTGGGAGTGGGAAGGAAAGGGAGAGGAAAGCAGCAGGAATGGACCAGGGTTAAAAGAGAAGAGTGGCTAAGAGTAGTACTCATCAGTGAGGACTATGTGGGCCCCAATGGGGAAGATCCCGAGCTGAAAGCCTTCAATGGTACAGACTCTTGTCAGTAAAGTAGGAGGTAAAGTTATTTCTGAGGGGGGAGGTAGGATTGGGGGCTTCAGGAAAAGGAAATGTTAATAGAAGCCACTATTGCCACTCAACAATAATTTGTTGAGCACCAACTTACTATGGGGCACCATGCTAGGCACTGGGGACAAAAGGGAAAGAAAATTAAATAAAACCACAGAACTAGCAATGATCCCAGATCTCTCAGTATCAGGTGTGTAGATGGCTACTTACCAGCAAGGACATGCAGGCTTTCCTGCACGGAATCCAAATGACAAAATAAAAAAGCCTCCAATAGATGATAGAGTCCTCCAAATACTCCCATTTATGGAGGATATTGTGCAGACAGCTTCAAGGCCCCAAGCAACTTAAAGCTTTCTCAGTGAAATGCATGGTTACTCAAAAGAAACTAGCCAGAATAATTGAAAGAGGCAAAGACTGTGTGTTTTTCCAGTTATGGCATGCCCTTGGATGAGAGGTTCATTGAGTTAGCCCACCAATACAAATATCACATTGATATCACCGCCAACTGATAGGTAGGTGGGACTAGAATTGAAAAAAGAATAAGAGGACAGGGAAGTGGCTTTTGATAAATTTCATGGAGCTTTCTCCAATCTCAAACTGCTCTCTGTCATGCATACAAATGTTATAATATGGTGCTGTTATATCACTTAGCCAACAAGCATGTATTAAGTTCATACTATGTGCAAGGCTCTGGGGATACAACTGCAAAGTACAAAATAATACCTACTCCCAAGGTGCTTTTGTGTTGTTCAGTTGTTTCTAGTCATGTCTGACTCTTCATGACCCCATCTGGGGTTTTCATGGCAAAGATACTGGAGCTTCTCCAGCTCATTTCACAAATGAGGAAACTGAGGTAAACAGGGTTAAATGACTTTTTGAATAAATACAAAGTACTTAAATACAAGATTGGGTGAGAAGACACAAGCATTTGTGGAGGGGGCAAATCACTAAAGGAATCATATAGAAGTTGGTACCTGATTTTCACCCCAAGCAACAAGGATTCTATGATGCAGAAGTAAAGAGAGAGTACTTTACAGGGATATGGCATTTGAATTGTGGTACAGAGATGGGAGATAAATTATCACATGTGAAAAAGAATTAGAAAGTCAATTTGACTGAATGGCAGCATGCAAGACACATTGGAAAGATGGGTTGGGATCAGGTTGTGGGGGGCTTTAAAAGCAAAATAGAGGAGATTATATTTCATCTTTGATGTGATAGGGAACCACTGGAGTTTACTGAGTAAGGGAATGATAGAGGGTCACATATGCACTTAAGGAATGCCAGTTGGTAGCCATGTGGAGGGTAGACAATAATGGTGGTTGAGAGATCAATTGGGAGACTGTTGCAACGGAAGATAAGGCAGGAGCTGCTAAGTGCCTGGATGGAGCTGGAGGCTTTGTGAGGCAACAGAAGAGGTGGGGTGCTGGTGACACTGTGGAGGTAGAAGCAGCACAGTTTGGCAACTGACTGGATGTAGGATGTGAGGAGGCTGAGGAGTGGAGGATACCAATGTTACCAGTCTTGAAGAGTGAAAGAATGGTGATTAAACCTTTGACAGAAATAGGAAGTGTTGATGTAGAATATGACAGTAAATCATAATAAAGGGTAATCTTTCAACATTAAATGTTGTGGGTAAGCCAAAGAGCAATGAACAAACATATAAGCTGATGGCAATCCATTACCAACAATGATTTGTATGCGAGGTGCAGAGGTATGAAAGATATTAATAGGAGAAATATAGAATTTGAAAGAAGATGCGTCAGTCACATGGTAAGAATGAAGAAGAAGAAATGAAGAGCTCTTGTGTGAATCATCAAACATCTAGAAGAATGCCAATCGTCCATTGAGTATAGGTCCCCTTGGAAGGATTGAAGGGAAAATATAGATAGAAATCCCAGAAGTTGAAAGGGTGCTAATGCACGGAAATCTAATACTGATAATGGGAATACCACCACTGAGGATATCATAGAACCATCAAGTAGCAAAGAAATTTATCTGAACAAGATAAGGGCACACACATTTAAACCAGAGGTTCCTAAAGTTATTTGGCCCTACATTGGTAACTATGGTAGGACTTTCTTGTGGTTTTAGAATGATAAATTAATTCTCTTTGATTGAGTCTTACTAGGTGCTGAACCCAAAACCCACACCCTTTTACAGATGATGCTTGATGATGACTAAAGAGAGTATAAAAAGAGAGAACAGTTATTTACTTGGGGATCTCACTCTTGGAGGAGTGTTTATGTGGAGACTCTGGGCAGCTGTAGCTAAGAGCCCTCCACCTAGTGAACCCAGATGTTAATGCCTCCTTGGTAACTATGAATCGTATTTGGTCTGTTTATAGTGTCTCTTTGTAATTTGTTTGTATTTGCTCTGAAGTTCAGGGTGCTGGCTTTTTCCCCTGAACTAAGAGAATAATATTGATACGTTGGATTGAAATAAGATTGTTAACCCCTTAACATTGCTTTCCTTAGTAAAGCATATCAAAAGAAACTGTGCTGGCAGCATTCTGATTGTTGGGCTTGTGTTGGTCTTTCACCCCCACAGTAGTTGCTAGCCTAATTGATGCAACAGGCCCACAGCCCTATTTTCAAAAAAATTACTCAGCATCCCCCTAGAAATCTACTTTCTTTAACCCTTTAACATTTTTTGAGATTTGCATCATTTCAAAAAATATATAAAATATTTTTAGGTAACATATCTTAAATTTACTAATTTATTGTAAGATTATGGGTTTTTCCTGCATTGAAATTTTGATGACACAATATTGCACCATGTAACTGTATAGCATCATGTTGTAAACAAGTCGTTACACATACATATTCCTGCTGATGCATGCTGGACTTCCCAACAATGTATGACATGCTCGCCTGCCAACACTTGATTGTTAAGACCTGTCAGCGAATTTGACCTCTGATAGGGTATAACTGGCATTTTGTGTGTTTATTTGGAAAATAATGCAATCATTCTGACTTTAACTCTGTTACACAACAGATGAAACATGTATGAATGTTTTTTTTAAAAAAAATTTCTTGTCTTCTTTCCTTATGCTTCGACCACCCCTTAATTTTTTTTATTTGACACCCCTCCAATTGCACCCAAAGCTACTACCACCCTCTTGGATTGTTCTAGCACCCCCAGGGGGTGGTATCACTTACTTTGGGAACCTATGGATTATAAACAAATTGTCTTTGCCATTACACTCATGAAATGTTGGCTCTCCAGTCTGGAAAGGACCTTGGCAA
>CM053623.1:230846634-230863142 GCA_028646595.1 Phalanger gymnotis
CCATTGCCTCAGGGGTGGAAGCCAAACCGCAAACTCTGTCCCGTCCTGCAGCTTTTCCCTCTAACCTTCTGTGTAGTCTTTGCTGTTTGTGGTTTGTGAGGTCTGTTACATGCCACAGCTCAGTAATTCAGCATGCTAGGGCACTCTCGGCTCCACTCCTGGTCTTGTCGGTCCGTGGTCTACCGCACCGCGCTGCCCGCGCTGGGCTATGCTTGGCTCAGCTCTGCTCCCCTCAGCTGGGGGCTGGGAGTTCCGTTTGGGACAGACCTTACCCCGAGACCATCCAGGCTGTCTTGGGCTGGAGCCCTGCTTCCCTCTGCCACTTTGTGGGTTCTGCATTTCTAGAATTGGTTCAGAGCCATTTTTTTATAGGTTTTTGGAGGGACTTGGTGGGGAGCTCACGACAGTTACTGCTTTCCAGTCACCATCTTGTCTCTGCCCCCAATTTAAAATATTTTTTTCATATGACTATAGATAGCTTTAATTTCTTCTTCTGAAAATTGCCTGTTCTTATCCTTTGACCATTTATCAATTGAGGAATGACTTATATTCTTGTAAATTTGACATGTAAATATATTTTAGAAATGAGGCCTTTATCAGAGACACTAGTTATAAAAATACTTTCCCAGTTTTCTGCTTCCTTCCTAATCTTGATTGCATTGGTTTTGTATGTGTGAAAACTTTTCAATGTAATGTAATCAAATAGTCAGCAATTGTCAAAAATAAAATCTGAACCCAGGTCTTTCTGGCTTTGAGGCCAGCTCTTTATCCTTGGCACCATGTTGTTTATTAGCCATCACCACTGATGATGATGGTGGTGGTGGTGGTGATGCAGCTAAACAACAAAGCAGAATGAATTACCCAGTAGGAAATACTAGGAAAATAGAAACTGAGACTGGGAATTACATGAGGGAAAGAGCTAGACCTTGCTATTTGTATCTTTCTGTGTGCCTAGTATAGTCTTCTGCTTGCAGTAAGTAATTAATAATTATTGAAGGTACTAGAAATAAGAGACCCACACCTATCAGCTCTTGTCCATATGAGAGCTTGTGCACTACCATGTATGAACCACTAACCCAGGGGTTCTTAAACTATCATGGAATGACTTTTTGGCAGCATGGTAAAAACTGAGGACCCTTTCTTAAAATAATGTTTTAAATGCACAAGATAAAACACACAAGATTACAAAAGAAGCCAATTATATTGAAATAAAGTCATGAAATGTCTGTTTTAAACTGTTCATAGGTCCCAGGTTAAGCACTTCAGTGATTTGCCTCCCTTTCAGACTTCTAGGCAGCCTGAGTGTTGTCAAATTATTCAGGGACTGAATGAATCGCTTCCTTGGTGAGTGGGTGTTTGCTTTGCATCCTCAGCACTCAGAGGAAACAGTGTGGGTTTGGCTGCTGGCATAAGGCTTTTGCTTGCCTCTGTGTTACCTTCACACCACCTCCCATCCATCTTATGCCAGAGGAACCTCCAATCCCCTCTTATAACCATGCTATAAATCACTCTTGACAGCCCCGAGTCCAGGTTGGGGGGGAGCTTCACAACCTACTGGGAGGCCTGTGGGTGGAATAAGAGAGGGTCAGGCCATATGGAGCTGGGGCACATGCTTGCCTCCCCAGACAATATCTCATCGCGTGCTGAGCTCAGTATCTGCTGCTATGGACTGCATCATGCCCTGGATCCTGTACCCATGGGTTCTACCTCTGAAATTGAATGGACTTTCCTGTTCAATACATATATCATCATTATGTACAACTCTGGCTACTTTCCCATCATTATGGAAGAGGAAAGTATTTCCCTACCATGAATCCCTACATTTAAAGGAAAAGAGTATGTGTATGTGTGTATACACATACATATATACATGCATACATGCATACATTCATAATATATATGCATATATAGTCATAAAACATGTGCATGGATATCTACTAAATATACATGCATATAGATTTTTTCTATTGTTAATATCCTCCAGAGATGTTTCATCAATACCTAGAGACAACCCTTGGCTTTCTAAGACTCTGCCAGCAGAATACAGCTTCTGTGGGAGGCTACCAAGTTGGAAAGGCTTCAAATATGAGCCTGTGAGAGGCTATGGTTTTGTAGTCCAGCTTGTCTATTTTCAGAGAGGCTTGTATCCAGATGATTAATCTGCAGACTAGGAATATTCTGGCTGTGGGAAAAACTGAGGAAAACTTATAGAAGAGTGAGCTTGCAATCTGGGTTGATTGGAAAAAAGAGGACACATAATACAATATTCTAGGTCCTTGTGGGATAAAAGTATATAGAAGATGGATTACTAGTGTCCACCAGATGTTGAGATCCAGAGGAGCAATTTCAGGGGACTGGACAGCCCACCTCTGGCTATCTTCAGGGAATGACAAAGAATGAAAAGGATGGATGGGCTTCTGTGGCTCTCTGGTGCTGGGGCATGCTCACTAATAAGGTCACATGCAAATGGCAGCATTCAAGTTTCCAATTTTCTATTGGTTGCCTGGCCTTTTTGTGTCATTGTCTTTATATTTCGATTTCATAGGCTCGTAGTTTGAGAGTTAGAGTGTTATTCAGTTCCACCCCCTCATTTTACAGATGAACAAATGGCCACAAAGAGGTTCAGTGACTTGCCAGAGGCACACAAATGGTTAAAGTCTGAGGTAGAATTTGAACCCAAGTCTTGATGACTCCAAATGCAGTTTTCTCTCAGACTAACCTCCTATGATGTTGCCAATGTCTATAGAGAATACAATGGGGGCTCATAAAGGTCCTTCTCATTCTACAGTCTTTGGCCCCACTCACTGTCCACTGTCCATAACGGTACTAGTTATGAACACAGATGGCCTCACCACTGCCTCTCCAGATCTCAGAAATAAGCATTCTTCAGGCATTTTGTTTTCTCTTTCCTCTGGGGATTATTAAACCACTTTTTGGAGTGACTGATGATCTCATTGGGGGAATGATATCATCAGCACAATGCCATCCTCCAAATAGGAATGTTTGCAAAACCTCCCTCCACCCTCTGATTTGGACTCAATGCAGGGCACCTGGTTTGGAAATAGTGAATGTGTATGATGAATTTGGGGATCCTTCTTTTCTGAAGGCCCTGAAGAGAGAGTTTGATTAGCTCTTAATCATATGATTATAACTGTTCCAAAATATCATATCTGATTGAGAATGATCAAGAGAGGATCCTAGAATTTTCAGTACTGGTGAAGCCAAGTGGCCATTCTGTGGCCACTGTAGTGTTGATCAGGAAGGTGGAAATGCTAGAGTGAGACTGCTTAACATACCCCATGTCAGCCCACCATGATCAAGACCCCATGATGAATCCCTTTCTGAATTATAGAGTGTAACTTAATCAGAACTCATGTAATGATAGGCTAGAAAAATTCTGGGGTTAGTGGCTACTGGGGCGAAGGTGCTCAATACAGAGTCTGACAACCTGAGTTTTAATCTGGGCCTTGCTGCTTAGTACTACAGAGACCTTGGTTATATCTTTTTCCTTCTATGGTCCCCAGTGACATCTTTTTTTAATGTGAGAAATTTGGACTAGAACAAGGAAGCACCTTCTCTTTCTACCAGGCTTAAACAAATCCAGGGCTCAGACATAGGTCTTTTAAAATTATTTTATAATTATCTGGTTTTGATTCAGGAGCTATTTGATGTGCATGTGTACACATACATATAGCTCTAGGTCTGGTCTGTAAGGTCCATGAGGGTAAGGATTGAAGTGCAAATATCCTATGCTGTAGTACCCAGGACAAGGTTGGACAAATGCTAGATGATGAAATCCTTTTGATGAGGGCATGTTTGATGGGGAATGGAGAAAGGATGCAGGGTATGAAGTCAGGGGACCTGGATTCAAGTCCTACTTGTGCCTCTTCCTATCTGTGTGACCTCGGCCAAGTCCCTCAACTTCTCTGGCTTTCAATTTCTTCCTCTGTAAAATGAGGCATTTGGAGCAGGTGACCTCTAAGTCCCCTTCCCACTGGAAATCAGCACACTGTGAACTTTAATCTATGTCAAAGGTGCAGCATGCCCCCAAGAAGCCACTGCTAGTGAGGAGAACAAACATCGAGGTTGTTTCCTAGGAAGGGGACCCTCTTCCCTCCTGGAAGCACCCCTCATCCCCAGCAAGGATTTCCAAGCATTTATTGTCCTAGAAATTTATAAAGAGAATGATCCTTGAAGGATTAGTTAGGAGGAAGATTTCAGGGGGAAGAGGGATCAGATGCTTTGCTTGGCCTTTCAAGTCGTGGCCCCATTAACCGCTAGAAGAGACTCCCGATAAAATGGAAGCTGACAAGTCTTGCTCTTCAGGTTAAAGACTGTACTACATCTTGATTCACCAATATACCAATATATTTCAGCTATTGGACCAGAGAATTGGCAACCCTGCCCCCATCTTCAGTTTGTGCATGGTGGACATGGTTTGTGTTAGTTGTGGCCATTTAAAAATACACTTTATCAATACCTTTAATGAATATTTTAAAATTTATTATGTGCCTTTAACTTATGAATACCTTTAATTTTTATATTACAACCATTTCAACTATTGATCCAAATCAGATCTTCCCTTGTAACAAAGAAAAAGACAAGGACCTAAAAGTACCCACTACAATGACTCCATGTGAGAGTGCATACATCATTCTATCCTAGTAATGCTCCATCTTTCCATTTATGGTAAGTGTGTTTCATTCTTCTTCAAGATTTTCATTGTTTTTTAAATTATTCAGATTTAAACCTACTTTTAGTGAGTTTTTCCTTTACTTTGCTGTAGTAATTATATATGTGTATATGTGTATGTGTGCACGTGTATGCATGTATATACATACACACACATATATACATGCATATATATGTATACATATATATATACATATAAAATCTTCTATGTTTCACTGAATTCTTCACGTTCATTATTTCTTGCTGCACAGTATTCTACTGTTACATTCATATGCCAGAATTTGTGTTCTTACAATGCATTTCCCAGTTGATAGTCATCGGCTGTGTTTCTTGTTGTCTGGTACCACAAAAGAATGTATTTCATCTCTTTTTCTTTTTCTCTTCTCTCCTTCTTTGGGTTAGATGACAAGCAGTGGGACTGCTGGATCTAAGTCAGGATAATTTAGTCCCTGTTCTTGTGTAATTCTCAATTGCAATCCAGATCACTTGGAGCTCTCCATGGCTCCATTGAGAGTGAATCAATCTGCTTATCTTCCTACAGACCCTCCAACAATGAATGCCCTTTTCTTTTATCCTCTTTGCTGATTTGAATGGTATGAAGAGAAACCTCAGACTTATTTTAATTTTCATTTCTCTTACAGTTTGGGATTGAGAGCAAATTTTCACGTAGTCATTTATTATTTGAAAATCTTTTGAAAATTTTCCATATTCTTTTGTCTCTATGTCAATCTCTGACATGTTTTGGATATCAGATTTTTACCTATATTTTATTTAGATATTTTCCTATCCTGCTATTTTTCTCCAAATTGGCTTCATTGATGTTGTTAATGTAAAAGCTTTTTAATTGCATGTCATCAAAATTCTTTGTTTTATCTTTCATGGTCCCTCAAATCCCTAGGATCATAGGATGATAGATGTAGAGTTGTAAAGGATTTTAAGTACATGTATTTACAGGATTATAGGTGTAGAAATGGAAGGGACCTCAGAGGCCATCTAACCCTAAATGCCTTCACTTTTCAGATAAAGAAACTGAAGTACAGAATGCTTAAATGATTGGCCCAACATCACCCAATGAATAAGTGGTAGTACTGGGATTTCCAACCATGTTCTCTGGCTCCACATTTCCTTGACTTGGTTAAGAATTCTCCCTCTGGCCACAATTGTGAAGTGTACCTGGTCTTGTCCTCTATTTTTTAAAATGGTGTAAACTTTAATATTCAAGTGATGTATTGATCCATTGTAAGCTTACTTCAGTATATGGTATAATATGTTGGTGTAAACTTAATTTCCGCCAAACATTTTTTTTTTGGTTTTCCTGGGAGTTCTTGTTAGGAAGGAATTCTTTCTGCTGATAATACCTGTTTGGAATTTATCCAATACTTTACTACGGTTTTCTGGTGAGCTTGTTTATTGCTTTCCTTGTCTGATATGCTTTTCTGGTTTTTTAACCTGATTCCATTTAAAAAAATAGTGTCTCTTCTTTATAATAGACTGAGGTCTGATAAAAGTCAACCTTCATTCATACTTGTTTTCATTTTTCTCCTCAAAATTCTAGACCTTTTCTTCTTCCACATGAATTTTATTATTATTTTTACTAGCTCTTAAAAGATGTCCTTGGTAATCCACAAATTAATTTAGAGTTGTGGCCACTCTCACTTGCAATGTGACCAATTTTGAGCTTCAGCTTGTGCCCTTTTCTGAATTCATTCAGATGTTGTCGAACTTGAAATGTATTTAAGTGAAAATCAAATTGACTTCTCTGATATATTTTCTCTACGGCTTTCAGTGATCAATGCAGTCTGCCTAACAGAAGGGGCAGGAACATGTTAAGGAATGTTTTTCTCAACCTTTATCATTTCTCACAGAGCTCAGTAAAATGAAATAACCCAGCAGGGAGAGGTGGTCATCCATGGCTTTCCAACCCAACCTATCCCATCCTGTCCCACCCAATCAGGTGCCTTGGTCCTGATCTCCATCCAGTCAGGGCCCATGACTGCATTGTGCATTCTCCCAGTGCAGCTGTCACAGCTGGTTCCACCTCAGCTGAATGAGACCATAGCAGATGGTCTTTTCTGAAGGGAGCCTTCGACAAGAGGGTTATTTTCAGATATTTTAAAGCTGCCATCAACTGCAAATCTAGCCATTTTACAAACCCACCCAGGGCTAATAACTAATTTTTAAGCACTATTTATTCACTTTGACACCCTATCCTATCAGCTAAAGGGACTTATCTTTCCCTGTGTATTATTACAACACAATAAAGCACAATAACTATTGGGATAATTAGGATTATAAAGATGGGTTATGTTTCACAGCCAAAGGAGTGAAGTCAGCAAACGGTAGCAGACATGAAATAGAGAGCGTGAGGAAAGCAAATGCCTGGTGTCTAATTTCTAGTTTCAAATCCATTAAGTAGTGATTCATATCACCAAAGCCTTTATGGAATTCCCTCCCCAGGAGTTTCACCTAACAGGGAGATTTGGCCACACAAATGCCTTTTAGAAACAAAAGCACCTCTGTTGTCTTAACTGTAAACATATCTGTGTCCTCTCACCTCCTCCCAACTTGTTGTGGGTTTCTTACAGTAATCCTCTTTCTAGTTGATTCCTGTTTATCGAGTTTATAATTTTGACTTTGAAATGAAATTTTTATCTTTTTAATTTCATTCATCCCTGCACTCATTGCTATTCTTCATGTAGGATTAGTGCATATGGAGATCTTTTTGGAATTTAATGAAGTTTTCTGACCAGTAGAAAATACACAGAGGAGTAGAAGCCACTTCACATGTCTGAAAGAAGTAGTCATATTTGGGTGGCATTTACCCTTATCAAATGAAGAGATTTGGGTTTATTTCCTCAATTAGGAACTGTCCACAGGGCATGCCTCTAGGAATCAGAGATACAAAGAGGGAAAAGACACACACACATAGGGAACCTTTAGTCTACATGTCTGAGAACAAGAATACAATATATAACTAATAATACATGGCAATCCACAATCTAACAACAGTAACATCTGTATGATCCTGGGAAAGTACCTTGACTGCTCTGTTTCTGTTTCCTCATGTAAAATGAATGTGTAGGAAGAGCTGAGCATTCCAGCTCTACCAATATGCTTTCATAATCTTAGGAATATTAAGGGCTAAGATTCCTATTGCACTAGAAAGACTGAAAAGTGATTTACATACATCATCTCAGTGAATACTGAGAGCAACCCAGAAAAGCAAGCATTGGAAATATTGTTAGAGAGAAGGCATCTGAGACTCAGAGAGTTTAGGTGACTTGTTCATGGTCACACAGCTGGGGGAGTGTCAGAGGTAGTACCTGAGTCCACATCTCTCTTGGCTTCAGCTCCAGGGCTCTAGCCACCATGTCAAAGCCAGAAGAGCAGTAACAACAATGAGGACGTGTTGAACTCTAAGGAAGGGAGGGAGATCTTGAGCAATCAGAGAAGACATCATGGTGGAAAAGGGCCTGGAAAACATTGAATATATTTACAACAGTCCATTGGGCTTAAGGCATTCTACAGCACTTTGCACCCATGGGTCCATTTGATTCCTCCCTGCCTCCCTCCCTCTCTCCCCCTCAATAAATATGTGATATTGGTTTCCAGTCATTACTTTTGTCTCAGCTTTGCAGAGGAGAAGGAATCAGAGGGAGATCGAGGTCACAAAGGTACCTCTTACCAGAAGGGGTGACCTATGCATCTTCTAATTGTCCTTATCCAAAGAAAGGCTTGTCTTCAGCCCCATTTTGGAGACTATGATGGGCCTGGGAGGATCAATGAGGGCCAGACTGTAGGGGGCTTTAAAAGCTAGGGTAAAGAATTTGTATTTGATCCTAGAAGCACTAGGGAACCACTAAGCATTTCTAAGCAGGGAGTGACCTGGTCAAACTCATGCCTTGGGGAAATGCTTTTGTTCCCTCTATGGAGGTTGAATTGAAGAGGGGAAGATATTGGAAGTAGGGAGGCCAGAACCAATGTTATTGCAATATAAAGTATTCTGCTTAGATAGGAAGTTGTGATGACCTTTGCTGGATGGAGGGAAAGACACATGACATTGTGAGAAGGTTGAGTCACATCTCCCATTAGAGGGAAGGGAAGGGAGAATACTGCCTCCTGCCCTTGCATCCCTTGAGGTAGAGAGAAAATTTTGGGAGTAAAGAAGCCCCATTCCCCAGGATCAGGAGATTATCACCAATTTATCTTGCCACCATCCTGTTTTTACATAGCTGTTTGCAAGTTGTCTTCCCTATTAGACTGGGAGAGCTTCTTGAGGACATGGAATAATTTTTGTCTTTCCTTGTGTTTCCAGAGCACTCACAGTGCTTGGCAAACAGTAGGTGCTTAATAAATGGTTGTTAACTTAAAGTTTTCTTTGTCTCAGTTCCCTCATCGGTAAAAGGAGAGAGTTGACTCAATGGCCTCCAAAAGGCCATTCCAGTTTTAACTGTATGATACTATGATTCTTTGGCAGCTGGGCTTCAGTACATTTATGTGACTATGGGCTTGTCAATGTTTTTCACACAGTGACCTCTCCTAAGAAAGCCATCAGCTGCCAAGCAGGTTTTTGTGGCTGGGGGGTAGGGAGAAGACATCTATGGAGCCCAAGGATGTGTCTCCCCCCACCCCCAGTTTACCTCCTCCCTGAATCACAGCTTACAATAGGTGCCAAGTTCTTGCAGAGCTCCTTCCAGGAGAAGCATCTGGAGGCCTGGCAAGATTCCTGGCAGCTGTGTGGGTGGCTTTGGCTGGGTATTGAGTGTGGGCCTGGGGCTTGTTGGCAGTGGCCACCCCTGAATCAAGCGGCTTTTCCTGATCTGCTCTTTTCCTTGGATTTAACAGCATCTCCATACCTCTTTGGAAAATAATTTGGGGCCAGCTCTTAAGGACTCAGGTAGGTAGGAAAGAAAAGGAAGCATCCAGCCTCTTATTCTAAATGTAAGAGAGGATTGAGATGCACCTCAGTGCTGGAAGGTACAAGCCGATGTTCTTATCCTTGAAGTGTTAGTTGTCTGAGCATGGAGGTTCCTTGTCCTCTGGGTGAGCTCTTTAGACCTATTGTCTTCATCCCATATCAATACATTCAAATGACAGGTCCCATTTTTTTCTCTTAGAGCTGCAAGCCACATTACAGGTTACCCTAAGAGTGACCTCTGAGGAAAGACATTGTCAAATACTCCCCAGGCTGAGGGGAAATGGAAGAGTGCCTTGCTCATCTACGGATGGAACACCAACATTGTGGGTCAAGCCACATACACTAGTAACACCACCAACCACTACCACCGCAACCACCAACTAGAATTGATAGGTAACTTCATGGTTTACACAATCCATTACATTGTATCATTTAGTAAAGAATCATAACAGCAGAACTGGAAGGAACCATATCCACCATTCTGTCCAACTTCCTCACTTTCCCAGTGAAGAAACTGAGGCCCAAGCAGGGTCTCTGGGCATCAATCAAAAGTAGGATAATATCTCTACTCTTCTAAGTCACAAGCTGCTGTCTGAGCTTTGGCCCAGCCAAAAGTCAGCCATCAAGTCACTCTCACTTGCTCCAAGCATCATACCAGGCAAAGATGTCCAGTGGCAAGGCCAGTTTTGCACACTTTTTTATAGCTTCCTCAGTAGCAGCACCCATAAGAAGAGAGCTATGATGGGGGTTGTATTGGTAATAATTTACTGTTTTCTCTTTTAATTGGCAGATCATACATTACATAAACAGAACAAATAACACAGACCAGTCTATCCATAGCAAAAAATAGTAACCAGAGAAACACCAACATGGGGGTTTTCTCAAAGCTGGGGGGCTCCTTAACAACGGCTACCCAGAGTCTCATCTGGTCAAACCACACAACACTCTTCCAGTGAGTGAGAGCTCCAAACAAAACACTAACCATGTGACACTTCTTCAGACATTACAACCATGTGACTCAAACCTGTGTGAACTAGGCTTTCTTGTTTCTTAAGCAAGTCATCAAAGACTCTGGGATTTAATCAAAGAAACAAAGGCCAGAATCATCAAAGGCACTTGATTACTTCAATGATCCAAAAGGGAAAACAGTAAAAAAGTCCCACCTTAATTACCAATACAGGAGTCCAAGGTTGCAGGTGATATTGCAATTCCCAATGTTCTCACTTCCCAGAACTGAACAGTAGAAATATCCATTTGATTACACCTGGGAAATTGTATGATGCTTTTAGTGTTTTTATCCCAGGCTATTCTATGTTTCGAAAGTCTATCTTTTTATCTTCAGTGTTACCTGGTCTTCAAGGATCATCTGGATGACCACTAGTTGGCAATATTTCTTCAGGTTCATGTTGGACTCCAAGTCCGTTCTCAGCTTCCATGTTTTTCAGAAACATGCCCCTTTCTCATCTCCCCCCTGTCCCCTAAAATGTAAACTGCAGGGAGTGGTTGGTTCTCCAGGCTAAGTCAGTATTTTCCTCATCACGCCTCTGTGTGTTTTGCGAGACCTCAGCTCCCTGCCCTACTCTGCTATAAATACTTTGCTTTAACAAAAGCAAATTCACCACAGATTTCTGGAGTGCAGAGATGACGGATGACTGCCAATGGGAGCTGTGGCTCGTGCTTCAGCTTGCTGATGAGAACAGAGAGACCCGCTGACACTAGGAGAGATTCACGGTGTTTGTATCAGCAGGCATTCCAGGGCGTCCATGGGCTGCGGAGATTAACTTAGGCAAGTGACTGAAAATAAATCTGGGAGCTAGAAGCTGCTCAAGGCTACAGCTTCTTTCCCACCCCAGAAAGTGAGAGGCTTCCTGGGTGGTGTTTTTCTGATGAAAAATTCCCTCCGAGCAGGACAGATTGAGGCCCAATGGCCCCTGCCCCCAGGGATGTTTACATGAAAGGTGAACTAGAAATGACAGCAAGGCAGAGGGATGATGTATGGGGGGCTACTGGCCTCCATCAGATGCCCGTGTCAATAAATGCCCTGAGCAGCTGGGAGCAGAGATCTCTTTCCCGATGTGGCCCAGCTGCGCCATCTCCATATTTCCTCTGGCTATAAGCCTGCATATTTGTCTTTCCAGGAGAGAATCATGGCCTTTGGATATATCCAGAATTTGCATTTATCTTCAAGATCAGTCAAATGTACATTAAGCACCGATGTATGCCAGGAGCTGTCCCAGGTTCTGGGGATATGTTTCCAAAGAATGAGACAATTCTTACTCCCAAGGAGCTTACATTCTTTTGAGGCAGATGGCAAAGACAGATCTCCATATCTATAAGTAAATATATGTATATGTGTATAGATATAGATATTTACAAAGTGTGTGTGTATATAGAGGGATAACAACTGTATGTGTGTGCATGAGAGAGAGAGAGAGAGACAGAGAGACAGAGAGAGAGAGAGAACAAGGAGCAAGGGTATACACATGTTGTTCTTGTTCATCTTTCATTTTTGAAGAGGACCAATGACGTTGTATCAGCAGGCATTCCAGGGTGTCCATGGGCTGTGGAGATTAATTTAGGCAAGTGAATTGTGCCATTTTGACCTGTGTGTGAATTGGATTGAAATGAGGCAAGTTGCCCCAAATCATCAGTCTCACTTTCTCTTCCAAAGTCACCAAAGTCCAGTCAAGATGACTGGCGATGGCCCAGGGATGCAGTGAATGACCCTGACATCTTCAATATCTAACCAAGCTCTAAGTGCTCCATAACACCTCCATAACAGCTGCCCTCATGGCCATTGGAACAAATTGTACTTATCCACCCATTCTGTTGGGGGATGTCTTTACATGCTGGGGTAGACATCTCCTAACTCACTGACAGGTGTGAGGCCTGCCAGTTACCCTCAGCATGGTTTGGCTTGTCTGCTGAAATGGTTTTACTGGGGTATGGCCACTGCGCATTCTACCTGTGGCTCTGAGAAGCTGTAGCGCACACATATACACACAGACACACACCTATGAAGACTATATGTGTATATACACGTATGTGTATGTCCTCAATACATTATAATATATTATATATGCATATATATGCATGTTACTGTGTATGTATACACAAAAATATATACGTACGACCATGGAATTAACATGTGTGGTACATACACGTATATGTATGTTTTCTTATATGTCTCAATGGGATGTAAACTATGTGTATATGTGTATGTGTATATACACATGTTTATACACATACATATATATGTATCTATACTCTTGTTATCTTCCCAATGGGATGTAAACTCTTGTGAATAAGAATTGATTCATTCTATGCATTTGTTTGTTCATGTCTGCATAGCATAAATATAATGAGGATAAATACAAATCAATACAAAATTGTCCAATGCTGGGTGGAGAGGGAGGACAATAGCCTGGGGGGTGTGTGAAGTCAGAGAACGCTTCAAGTAGAAGATGTAAATAACACATGTTGGCCATACTCAGTTCACCTTATTATCAAAAAGAAATAAAAGGATGAAGAAAGAAGAGCAAGAAAAAAAATCCCTTAATCAAAAAGAGGTCACCAATAATCTCCTTATCTTTCTGTTCAGGGATGGTGGACCAGGGTAATGCTAAGGGTCCGATTTGCCTAGGCTCCAGTGCAACAGTTTGACAAAGCCTCTCCTGTTATCTTTGCAGGGGAAAAAGAGAACTAGGTGGTTCTATAGTTAGGGATATATTCAAACCTGAGTGGCTGAAGCCAAAGAAGAGTTGTTAATGGCATGATGTCTCCAACACTGTCTCTAGCGGATTACTGGAGGGACCTGCCCTTGACATTTTGTTTTTGACCTTTAACCAACAACTTGGAGAAAGGCTCGAAGGACGCACGTTCCAAATTTGTGTGTGAATCAACTAGTGCCCTGGATGATCTTTGGGATCCAAAACATGGGGCTCAAAGAGTACAACAAAGTTTAATAGGTGTAAATGTAAAGTTGGGGTTCAAAAATCAAACTTGGAAGTGTAAAATGAGAGATATGGCTAAGCAGTAGTTTATTTGAAAGCACTGGGGACTTAGGAGACCACAAGTTCACCACTGAGTCAGTAAAGTAATCTGGCAGCAAAGAAAGTTCATATGATCTTGGACTGCATTAGAGTCAGAGTTTTCAGAACAAGTGGACCAATAGGATCTCGGTACTTTGCCTGGGGTGATTGTGAGCATTTCTGGCCTCCTCATTCTGCAAGTGCTGCTGTGGAACTCCAGTGTGCTCAGGTCAGACTGGGTGACTAGTGCAGTGAGTGTGGGCTCTGGAGTCCACATCATACGTGTATTGGTTAAAGGAAACAGGCAGATTCAGATCAGAGGAAAAAAGACTCAGGCCAAACAAGATTGTTGTCTTTAAATGTTCAAGCTTCCTTTTCTTTTCTACTTGGTCCTGGAATGCCAAAATAGTGGAAATTAACAGAGAAGCAGAATTCAGATTGATTTGAGGAAAACATTCCTGATGCTTTGAGTAGGCCAAGAGCGGTATGGGATGCCTTAGGAAGACATGAAGTCCTCACTGATGTCCTTCAAGGACTTGGTGGCTTCGGCACTTTTCAGGATGTTGTGAAGGGGTTGCTTATTCAGCAATGGCTTGGACTAGACAGTTTGTGAGGTCTGACGTACTGACAGCACACTGCCATACTGCAAAGCTCTGATTACAGGTGAAAGTCTCTAAACAAGTAACCATTATGACCAACACCACTTGTATTCAGTTCAGGCTTCTTCAGCTCTTAGCACAATGCCTGGCACATGGTAGGTGATTAATAAATTAATAAATATTTATATAAATAAATTAATAAACATATTTGCTATTGATGACAATGTCCGCACCTAAGATCTGTCCTCAATTATCTGCTAGAATAACCTGATTTCATGAAAGTCACAACACTCATTGGTCATGTGTGCAGGAAAAAAAAATACTGAGAAAAGGATCGTTCGACCCCTCTCAGTTTCTTGAGAGTACAGATGATAGAAGGTGATCAAAGCAGGAACCAGCACATTGTGGTAAATTCCATGAGACTCATTGAAAAACATAGAGTGTAAGAGCAAGTTGCCTCTTTGGGGTCAGTGGGTCCCACCTCCTCATTTGACAGATGAGAAAATGGAAAAGAAGGGAACTGCCCAAAGTCAGAGAGGGACTCAGTGGAAAGGTTAGACCAGAATAATAGAACTTCAGAGCTAGAAAGTCCTGTAGAGAACATGTCCAGGCCCTCTCAAGTGCATGAATCTCTTTTATAATCACCACCAAGTGAGTGATCAACTTCTGAGAGAGAACATCTCTAGTGGCAGAGGAACTCACTTATACAGAATTACAATCACATGAAATCACAGAATTTCAGAGCTGAAGGAGATCACAGAGGCCTTTTATTCCAACCTATCCTTTTCTTTCCATAGTAATACCTGAAAAGTGATCAGGCCTTTACTAGATGTCCCTAATGAAGTGGTACACCAGCTCCCAAGGGAATCCATTCCAATGTTGGGTGGCATCTTCCTCCTCTTAGCTTGCCTTCTATTGTGTGTGTGTGTGTGTGTTTATTCCCAGTGGTTGGCACAGAGTTGCTTAAAAGATGCTTATTGATTGACTAAATAGCTGTCTTTGTTAGTAAGGTTTCTTTTCTCTCTCCTTCAAAACAATTAAGCCCAAGTGTGGCTCTCTGCAGCCCTTTGCTCCTAATTCTGCTCTTTTGAACTCAACACAATAAGACTAATCCGTCTTCCATGTTTCAACTCTTCACATGCTTGAAGAAAACTTGAAGAAAGCTTGAAGAAAACTATCATGATCTTTCCATCCCATCTGAAGCCTGCATTTGCCAAGCTGGTTCCATCAACTGAATCCCAGCGCCCTGATTTCCCTCCTCTTGATGTTCTCCAGTCTATCAGCATCTGTCCTATGGTGTCTATGTCCATGATGCCCAGAACTTAGTTCAGTTCTCCAAGTATAGTTTATCCAAGACTATATTCAGGAAGAAAATTATCCCTAAGCTCAAACCCATCTCTTTCCAAGTTCCATTACTCCTAGATCTCCTGCCCTCACCCCTCCTCTGGGCCAAACAAAACATGTCTAACCTGTCTTCCATGAGACATTATGGGAAGAAGGGGTATGTGTGTTGAGGAGAATGCCGAGAGATGGAAGATTCAACTATGAATTTGTCAAGCTGGGTTTGGGCATAGA
The DNA here is from genome assembly GCA_028646595.1 of Phalanger gymnotis. Lineage (NCBI taxonomy): Eukaryota > Metazoa > Chordata > Mammalia > Diprotodontia > Phalangeridae > Phalanger > Phalanger gymnotis. The sequence goes on from CM053623.1 coordinate 230,862,450, forward strand.
AGTTAGATAAAGAGCCCTTTTGGTTTTTCTCTCATGCCTGATATCTTATCTGGTATAGACTGTGACACTGAACCCAAGCCCCTAACCACTACTGACTGCTGGTGTCATTTCTGCTCTGTCAGCCCCTTCCTTGGGAAGGTGGGATGTCAGGCCACATATTCATGGGAAAGTGACAGAGGGAGCTGATAAATGCATTCCTCCCTTAAATTTTATGAACTCTATTCCTTTTGATTTAAGTGCTGAGAAATTATTTAAAGTTTCAATAAAAAACTCCTGAGGTCAAAAGTTAGGAATGATGAGCTAATAAATCGGAATTGTAAAAATGCTCTTTCCCCTTCCTCCTACCTTCAAGCGATATTAAGGGCAAGTCATATAGACAGAATATATTATAAAAATGGCCCTATCTCTGTAATTGTGGGTAATATGTGGATGAGTAAGCCCTTGACCTTTTGTGTCCCTGACCCAATCCACACAAGTAAGGGGACATGGTTCTTCCGGCTGAATGCAAGCTTGTTCTATGGATGAAGAATCAATCCTGGGGTATTGAGCTGGAAGGGCCCTTAGAGATGCTCTATTCAAACCTCTCAGAAATGCCAGCCCCTTTCATAGATGCAGACACTGAGGTACAGAGTGGGGCAAAGTGACTTTTTCTAGGTCATACAGGTGATAAAGTAAAGACTAGGACTGATTCTA
>CM053623.1:230863642-230899334 GCA_028646595.1 Phalanger gymnotis
CCAAAAACCTCCAACCTGGACTGGACTCAGATCTTCAGCAGGCTCTGTGCTCCTGCTCTGATCTGCTACCTAATTCCTCCCACCAGGTGGGCCTGGGGCCAGAAGCAACTGCAGCTGTAGTTCTGTAGCTGCCTCACCTCTGCTGCCCCTGAGCGGTGGCTGAACCAGAACTCTATCACCTTGTCCCCCTGCAGCTTTTCCCACTAACCTTCTCTGTTGTCTTTGGTGTTTGTGGTTTGAGACATCTGGTAACTGCTGCAGCTCACTGATTTAGGGCCATAGGGCTTGCTCCGTCTGGCTCCTGCTCTGGTTGGTCCACATGGCCCACGCTGGGCTCGGATCTGCTCTGCTCCATTCTGCTCCCAGCTCCATGTAGGATAGACCTCATCCAGAGACCATCCAGGCTGTCTTGGGCTGGAGCCCTGCTTCCCTCTGCTATTTTTTGGGTTCTGCTGTTCTAGAATTGGTTCAGAGCCATTTTTATAGGTTTTTGGAGGGACTTGGTGGGGAGCTCACACTAGTCCCTGCTTTCCAGCCACCATCTTGGCTCCGCCCCCTGGTGAGGCTTATTAATGACCCAAAGTGCAATGTCAGTCAGGAGGTCCCCTCCTTAGAGGTCTTCGAGGATAGAGTAGATGACCATTTCTCTCCTATAAGATGAACGAGGAAGTCTTTCAGCTTCCTCTAGCATCTAGAGGCCATGATTCCATACAAAGGAATGACCACTTTTCATCTATCAAGGGATCATAGAGGTCATTTAGTCCAACATACTCATTTTGCAGAAGAGGAAACTGAGATCCAGTTCCCAGAGAGGCATTGACTTACTCTGGGTCACACTACTAATCAGTACCTGACACAGAATTTAAACTCAGGTCTTCCTGACTTCAAGCCCCACAGTATATCTTCTGTGCCACCTAGCTGACTCTCATTTCCTAGGTCTCTACACCAGTGGTTCCTAATTTTTTGTCCCATGAACTCCTTTCAACAACAGCAAAAACATGCAGTGAACCCCAATGGTAATATAATATACTTCTCATAACATTCTTTTAGAATCATTCATTGAGTACTTATAATAAATACAATAATAACCTTTATCCAAAAGAGCTCCAAATTAAATTTTACACTATAAAATTAATAAAACATAAAAGTTTATTCTAGCCTTAATTATAAAAACTCTAAATATAGAATCATAAAACTCTAATTATAAAATAATTATATAAATTTTATGTAAGACATCCTATAAGAATTAAAAATAATCCTTCAAGATCTCATATGCTTGCTATTATCTGTGAGGCTTCATGGTAGATTTCTTTTTTTATAAATTTTATAGAATATAAATAACATTTTAATGAAATAAGTTGCAACATTTTAATGAGTAAATTACTTGGAAGATGTTTAACAATATAGTAATCACGTAAAACCCATTTTAATGTCAGACTTTTATTTAAACAAAGGGTTTGCAATATTTGCTTCAGCATGAGACAATCACAAATCTGGGTCCTTGTCAAGTTTATTTTTGTATGTTAATTTAAAGTAAAAGTAAAATCAAAATAGTTGTCCACACAAATATGTGGTTGAAAATGGTAGGAAAGTTTTACAAACTTTCTTGCTGAGAGATGGAATTATTTTAGCCACCTAACCAACTGATGATAATTAATAGCTAGTTATAACATAACTTCTCTAATAGTCAACACATTCTGTATTAAAAGATAAATGTATTTACAATTCAATTCCATATGTTGCTTCATTTTTAATAACGTTTATATACAAACCAACCTCTGTAAGGAAAGAAATCTCCTCTTCTGTAACTCTCTTCCATTACTGTCACACCTTTTAAGTCTCCCCGAAACACTACAGAATGACTGACTAGGCTTGCCAACCAGCTCATTTGAAAATCCAGCACAAGTAGAGGAGAAGTTGACATTGCAAAACAGTCTGAATGCCGCAATGAGAGGTTGAGGAAAGTTTTTTGCTGCAGAATGGTCTGACATGGTTTCAGGATGGCTAGTAATGTGCATGGCCTGAGATTGTGGTTTTCAAAGAGTCCGACATTTGTGATGCAGCAAAGCAAACATCCATAATATCTTGATCATGTGGTTAGTGATATAACATGGTTACAGGGCACAAGATAGCAACACAGGAGGTATTCTGGTGCAAGGTAAAGAGCAGATGAGGGCTTGTGAAGGTGTCTGGCCCTCTGTGGGGAACTGGTTGGGGTGTCAATGTCAGACCCTTGTGAAAGTTTGGAAGCAGTTTAAGGGCAGGTTGAGAAATGGCCAGAACATGGTATGCTTGTTCACCATCAAAATTTGATATAATTGCTGCACAAACACTCATACCATCGTTTGTGACCATGATGGTTTCAAATCATTTCAGAAACAAAGCTCTAATGCTTTAAATGAGCACATGCTTGTCACAGAGGAAATGCATTTACAACATAACTAGGCAGTTATTTACTGCTTAACACACCATTAAAGAAGTTATCGTGAACTCTTTGGGCTATTGCTGAAGAGGGGTTTGGGGACTACTAAATGGGGACCACTATTCTAGAGGAAGTATCTGCTGGGGAGGGATTGGTCCAGCAATTGGCCAGTCAAGTTCCCTCCAGCTGAGTAGAGTCTGCCCACCTAACTCTTCATTTAAAGCCTGTCCCATGCAAAGCTGCCACCCCTATGGCCTGAACCTAAGATGTCCTCCTCACTCTTGCCCTATGGCCCTGCATAGGTGCAGATCAGCCTTAAACTCACAGCACCACACTGGAGCCAGAGCAAACAAGAATGAGCTGGAATGGAGTCTATCTAGTACCTTCCTCTATGCCAACTAATGGGAGTGCCCATCTCTCAGTGCCCTGCCTTTCCTTCATCCCCCATCATGCACCCACAATGAGGATTATTCATGGTGACAGGAAAAGACACCTTGAAATATTCATCCTGGGCAATTGGAGAGTTAATAGAGGTGGAAGAAAAAGTTGTCTTTTCAAAGCTCCAAAAGGATCCTTCTGAGCCTGGGCCCCTCAAGCTCAATTACTTTGGTGCTCAGAAAATCACCACCCTGTGTTTATCCAGAATTTCTAACTTTTTCAAAGGCCCTTCTCCACAGAGGGCTCAGTAAAAGACTAGGAAGATTGATAAGGGAGAATTTTTTTCTTGGAAACTCTGAGGCTTGTTTTTAAAGGTTTACATAGCAAGAGTTTATCTCGTACTGTCCAAAGATCTTGTCATTGAAAGGTATCTATCAATCTGTGTTGGTGTCTGATTCCTTCTACCAGAGTGATAGCTCTAGGAAGACAAGGACTATTATTTAGCCAGACTGTGTGTGTATCAGCCCAGAATATAATCTGGCTCTGCACATAATAGGTGCTTAATCAGTGTTTATAAGATAAAATAAGTTTGTGAGACATTTACCAAAAAATAAATATGGTATACTCTTTTGAACAGAGAAGAATCAACAAGCATCCCAGCACCTGCTCCGGGCTAGAAACTGGAAACACAGAGACAAAAGAGAGAAGACTTGGTGCTAAGCTTTTCTAGGGCAGTACTCCTAAATGAGTGCTTTGCATGGTACCTGGAACAGAGTAAATGCTTCACGAGTGCTTGTGGATGCAGACATATGCATTCATTCTCTCTCCCTCCCACCCTCCACGTTTGTTTTTCTTGCTGTCTCTATCTCTGCCTGTCTCTGTCTCTATCCATATATATGTACATATACATATATACTATGTTATACATATATATATACTATATACTATACACATAGTATATGTGTACTATATACTATATACTATATTATACACATACATACATTGGTATATCAATACACATACATGTATATCTATGTGTGTATATCTATTTTGTGCATTGTGTATATCCATATGTTTGTGCATGTATGTACATTTCATGTTATGTTATATCTCCCCCTTTCTGGCAGGGTTAGGAACTATGTGCCTGGAAGACAGAAGGGGTTAATAAATGTTGGTTGCTTGATTGAGGCCCTTCTTCTTTCCCTGGGCTATCCTTCCAACTACAGCCAACTTCTGTCCCTCAGACTACACTCATGGTCTTTCACAGAGTATCCTGTCCCAAAACTAGCTTGAGCAAGCACCTAGTCTCTGGACAGAAAATCCCTCTTTAGCATCTCTGAAAAGTAGTCACCAAGATTCTACTAGAGTAGCTTCAAGTATGAGGACCTCACTCCATGCAGAGGCAGCCCAAGGCTGTTTGGGGCAGTTCTCATTATTAGGAATCATGTTCCTTAGGAGGAGCCCATCCTCTGGTTTGGTCTTGTTGCTCTTGCCCCAGTCTAGGCATCAGTCTACTTAAACTTGCCATGTCTCCCTGAAACAGTATGAATTTCTCTTCATTCCCTTTCTTGTGCTTGGCATGTCCTCACTCACCTCCTTCTTCTTCCTAATCCTTACCTGCCATCCCAGGCCCAACTTCAATATTGCCTCTTCTTTGAAGCCTTCCTTCATCCCTGCTGTGAGCCACAACCCTCCCTCCTCAGGACCAACCTCACCTAGAATATCTTCAGTGTATTTTTATGTATTATATGAGATGTGAACATCATGGTTCTCTATGTTTGTGTTTTACTTTTGTCCCAGATGGAGAGCTCCCTGGGGTGTGGACCATCTCTGATCTCTCCTCCAGTTCTCTGAATCAGGCCTCTTCACACAGTGCAGATGTATACATTTGTCTAATTGAATTGAATTCTCAGTGCTGAGAATGTGAGGACCCCTGTTGACCATCTCCACCTGCAAAAAACTCACCCTTTTCAGGTCCCTAGGCAAGAATATCACCCTGAAGATGAGAGTATAGACACAATTCTGATTACCTTATCATCAAGGTGGTTTCTCATTAAAGATCAGACATCCAGGAATGGCTGTGTTGGATGAATGAAGGAGAAAAGAAAGGAAGCAAGCATTTATTGAGCACCTACTATATGCCAGGCACTGTGCACATATTTGATCACATTTGATACTTACAACCCTGGAAGACAGGTGCTATTATTTTCTTCATTTTACAGTTAAGGAAACTGAGGCAGATGGAGGTCAAGCAATTTGTCCAGTGTCACACAGCTAAGAAGTATCAAAGGCTAGAGTTGTACTTGGGTCACGAAGACCCAGTCCAGGCCCCAATGGCTCTAATCTCCATTGGAAGCTAATCTATCCATATAAGATCCTTCAAACATGAATTGGGCTCCCATAGTCCCCCAACAGGCCTAACCACATGGAGACAATGTTGGACTGGTCTCTCTGCCAACAACACAACCTGGCTAGCAGGAAACAAAGTCAGATACATTCAGAGAAGGGGATGTTCACACATGGGGGTCACAGACCAGGAGACCTTAAGGTCCCTTCTAGGTATTCCATAGGGCACAATTTTCTCTTCCTGGATTAAAATCTTCATTCCAAAGCACACAAATTAAGCCTTTTTTAAACCAAGTAGCCATAATTGCTAATATTTAACTAGATTAAAGTGTTTAATCTTCTTTAAGCAGGGTTTTATGACATCATTCTTGCTGGGAAACACTAAAGGAGTCCACCTTCCCTATAATGGTGATATGGCGTACATACACTGAAGGCTGGGAGAAACTTGGCCTTGGGCTCAAGGCTGATGGGGGCTTGAGCCCTGTGACTAGCTGAGGGAACTTGGAGAAGTGCTGTGATCTCATTTCCTCATTTGAAAATAGGGAGGGTCACCCATGCCTCCTCCTTTCCCCGTGAGGAAGGGGAAGATGGAGGTTTGCCAAATGCCACTATTCAGAAAAGATCTAGTAACTACAGCAGTAAGTACTCACAGTTCTAGAATGCTTTGAGTTTGGCAAAGTGCCTTACTTACATCTCCTGTAAGCCTCACAACAAAATAGGCTCTGCTATTACTACATCCATTTTATAAATAAGGCAACTCTCACCTATGGCTCCTGGAAGCTGTAGTACACACAGTGGCCACACCCCAATAAAACTGTCTCAGTAGACAGACTAAATTGGATTGAGGGTAACCGACAGGCTTCAAATTCATTGGTGAGTTGGGGGAATATCTAACCCAAGTATGTAAAGACTTCCCCCCAGAATGGGTGGATGAGAACAATTTGTTCCAGTGGCCATGAATCAGGCAGTATGAAACACTTGGAGTTTGTTCAGACATTGAAGACAGCAAGGTCATCCACTGTACCCCAGGACGTTGCCAGCCATCTTGACTCTTGTCTTGCCATTGGACTTTGATGACTCTGGAAGAGAGCGGGGCTGATGACTTTGTACATCCCTGCCTCACTTAAATCTAATTCATGCAAAAGGCAAGCCATCACTCCATGATGCCCATGATATCATTGGTCCTCTTCAAAGATGAAGACCAAATAACAAGAAGGATATATAAAGAAACTGCGGCTCAGAGGTTAAAGAACTCTGCCAGGATAACAATGCTAATTAATGTCAGAAGTAGGATTGATGCTTCCTTGTAGAGTGATTGCCCTCTCTACTATACATATAATCCATTGCCCCACCTTTGGGATACTTCAAAGCCTCAGGGTCAAGGAATGATCAAACCATATGAATGAAGATGAAAGACATGCATATTGCTCACACTGATGAATCATTACCATCATAATCATAACTCCTCTTGAGAGCAGGAACTGCTACCTTTGACTTTGCATCTCCAGCACCCAACACAGTGCCAGGTGCATAGCAAAATGTAAACTCCTTGAGAATGTGAACTGCTTGTTCTTTGTGTCTGCAGTACCCAGAAAGACATCAGACACACAGTAGGAATGATATCAACACATGTCAGCTGATAGCTCAATTTATAGAGTATTAATAGATCTTAGATGTCTAAAATGGGAGGAGTTGGGATCAGAGGATCTAGGATGGAAAACAATCTCTGATACTTCAGCAAGATACATGCCTTCTCTCTTGTTCATCCATAAAACAAGGAGGCTAAAGTAAACAAGCCCTAAATTTCTGACCATCTCTAAGCCACGGTGCCTAGAGTGCCCAGCACATAACAGGCCATTAATAAATGGGTTTGGTTGGCTAATGATGCAACAAGCTGACCCATAGTGGAACAAGGGTTAGAAAAACCTTGGCTTGCATGCAGAGGGAGCAACATGGCAGAAAAAATACTGGATCTGTAGCCAGAAAAACTGTTTCATCTATCAATTCATTATGTGGCCATGGACAAATCATTTCACACATTAATGCCTCAGTTTCCTCATGTGTCAAATGGGGATAACAATTCTTATAGTACATACTCCATAGGATGCCAGAAGGAAACATGTTGTGAAGCTTGTGAAGCTTCCACTCTATGGAAACAGAATTTGCCTTATTGTTGGAAGATGATGCAGGGTTTCCATGATCCCTGCAATAGTGACAGGAAACAGGTGGTACAGTTTTTATTATCCCCATTATACAGATGAGGAATTTTTCCAGTAAAGTCCTCCTCCAAGGCCTCATTAAGTGTGGAAGTGACCCTGGACTCCCAAAGGCTGTGCCAGTGAAATACAATCCTACTGATTTGAAAAATCGTCGAGCTTCGGTCCAATGAGAATGTGACTACCAGACTAGCTAGATGCAGTTAGCAGAGGGGGTCATTCCCATGTTGCTGTCAGCCCCTCCCAAACATTATATAAATCACAAAGAAGCTTCAATCTACACTAAGAGAGTTCCTATGGTGACAAGATTGTACATATATATAATATATTTATATATACATATAAAACACACACATGCATATATGTTCACATACATACATGCATATCTAACCTCACTAAGGTCATCCTCATATGGCAACGGCCCCCAACAAGAAGGTCTATAAGAAATCATCTCAAGCAATTTACAGAGTTGGGGCATTCAATTTGACCTAACAAACAGTTAACTGTCTAATAGGTACAAGGGACTTTGCACTTACTCCAGTGCCTCCTTGTGATCACAGAAGTAATTCTCTGAGCTGGGAGACGGAAATCAGCAGAAGACAAGGTCTTACTGAAAAGAGAAGGATATGTGTATCTATGCTTCATGTGTGTTTCTTGAGAACCAGACTAGCTAAGCTACAAGAGGCTCCTCACTAAGTTTAAATTACAGAGAACTGAACTTGGCCCCTGCGGCTCTGGATGACCATCCAAGAAATCCAACCTCCGCAGCCTGAATCAATAAAATACATACTCACAGAGAGAAGATGTTATATTTTTGAAGTAGATGGAGAGAAGTAAGCTTACAAAGATGACAAACAAGTGGCAAAGTCAAGGCTAGCAAGGCACAAGCAGTGGAGTCATTTCCAACAAGGAATTTGACAGTGATTGTCCAAGAATTCCTTTCCCTGACCCTCTTCTACTTGATGGTACAGTGGAAAGAAGAATGAATTTGGAGTGAAAGGATTTTGCTTTAAATCCCACCTTTCCCATTGCCCATGTGACTTTGGGCACATCAGTGCCCATCGGTGTTAAAATGAAGGGAATGGGCAAGAGGAGCTGCCCAAGGTCACCCCAGTAGTGAGGCTGTACTCAGAGGCCCCATACCTCTAGAGATTCTTCCCAAGTCACCCTGTTCTCATTCATTCCCTTGAACTTAATTATCTATTTGCATGTTATTCACCCCCATCTGCCACTCCCCCAGATTGTAATATACCTGAGGGCAGCAGCTGGGTCATCTTTTATTTGTATCCTTAGTGTCTGGCATGTGTTTAACAAACATTTGTCAAATGAGTACATGATACCATCCTAACAGACACAGTGACAGTCATAATGAGAATGAGGGTTAGAGGAAAAGATCAGCTCATTTAGGGCCATGTTGAGTGTGAGGTGCTAGTGGAAGAACTAGGGGCAGTGGGTCTGTAGGCACCTGGAGATGCTGATCAGCCCCACAAGCACAGAGAGGAAAATACCGAGACAGTTTTATTGATAGAACTACCCAAGAGAAAAGGAAAAACCACCACCACCAGAGATTGTATTCCAGCAAAAACCATCCAGGGAGAATTGTCCATGGTACCCCTAGCCAGTGACAGAAGGTACATGCTCCTGGAGGCTTTCAGAGCAAAGCCCAGATTCTAATCACAAAGCACACCAAAGACTTTCCCTTCCGACATAATCAGGGTTTTTGTTGTCGTTTATTTGTTTGTTTTTTAAATGGCTTTAGCAGAAAATTGAAGTCCTCAGCTCCAGCTCCGAGGTAGCAACATAACAGCAGAATTACATTCAGCTTGAAGCAGAAACAGACTAGCCGAGCAGAACAGAGCTCATTATGGGCCAGCGCATGTGAGGAGACGGTGCTGTCAGAAGCAGGCAGGGGGCTGATGAAGCTGGATAGGGAAGGCAAGGACGGCCCCACAGCTCCACTGTGCAGAGGATCCACAGCCTTCTAACTTCTTTCCCAGGCTCAGCCTTCCAGGGCCAATTATCATCATTTATCTACCCGCCTCTCTTCTCCAGAGGTGCCCCAGAAATTTAAGAGCAGCTTAAGAAATGGCAGTATGCTGCCACTAAGTAGAGGCAGAGGTCCACAACCCATGCATTCCCAGCTGTAGGGCTGTACTATCTCTAAACTCCAATCCGAGGGCTTCCTGCTAAAACCCACACATTCCCTGACCATAAATTTGCAAAATTCCTTAAGTAGGCACAACTACCACTCTTCTTTAAAGCAAGTCCACTTCAGCAAATCTTAAACAAGCTTTAGAGTAAAATGTTCTCTAAACCAGAGCTTAGTATTATTGAAGACCAGACTTATTAAAGAGCTAGGCTAGCTAACACATTACTAAGAATCATTCCTGTCTAAGCCTAGCTTCTTTTTAAATACCATCTTTCTCCTGTGTCTTGTACCAGGTAGTCCAAGTGCTCAAGACATCTCTTACCTTTATAAAATCAATAATCTGAGTAGCCATGCCCATTCAGTCTGGATTTGAACTTTTTAGGTATCATCCTGAAACATAGAAGGACAGATTTCTGTTCATCTCTCTTTCAACATGGAGGGAGCATGAGACACCCTCTCATTCCTAATGGAAGTCTTCTTTATCTGGAAGGGAAAGTGTCCTCAGAAAGGTCTGAGGGAGGGGAGGGGAAATGTCAGCCAAGAGAGCTCAGCCTCTTCCCTTAGGCTACTCACTCCCAAAGCTCATATCCATTCCCACATGGTACTTCCTGAAAGTTTATCCAGAAAAGAAGAGAAGAATTAAAAAATGAGATGGGCTTGAGGTAGCTATTGTTTCCTTTCTAGAGGTTCAGAGTCAATCTCACCCACATCTATCTCAAAAAATGATGTGGCTAAGTCCTCCTCCCCTCCAGCTGAATCTGGGAGAACTGATTTACAAAAAAATATCAGAAATTACTTAACTGCCTTTCTCAGCTGGATCCACTTTGGAAGATGCCTTCATTCGGCCTGAAGGTGTAGCATTGTGGAGGGAGGTGTGGTTATCACATCCTGGTTCATGAACAAAACACTGAGCAAGATTTAACTGGCTTTATCACACCAACTTCACACTAAATTACTCAACAGACACCCAAGTCTAAGAGCTAACAAAGCCTTTAGAATAGAGAATATCAGAGTTGGGAAAGGTTAAAGAATATCAGAGCTTCAGGAGATCTTAGAATAGATCAGGAAGATCTTAGATCTAGAAAGAGCTTAGAATAGAGAATGTCAGATTTAGGAGGGTCCTTAGAACATGGAACATCACTGCTAGGAAAGGTTTTGGAAGACAGAATACCAGAGCTGGAAGGGATCCTAGAAAAAATCAACCAGAGCTGAAAGGGACCTTAAGTATCTATCCCAACACCTTCATTTTATTGATGAGGAAACTGAGGCTCAAAGAGTGAATGGTATGGATGTAGCTCAGGTGTCCTGAATCCCAATCCTATTTCAAATATCACATGGCTGCCCAGAGGCTTATAGGCAAGAAGGGAGGTCAGACTATGGAAGACATCTCCAAGACAGTATTCTAATTTCAAAGGCCTAGCCTGATAATGACGAACATTAGCCTTGCAAATGATGATAAAAATAATTATTTAATTAAATTAGACAAAGATTTATTAAGTTCCCTTCCATGAATCCAGGATTTCAAGTCAGGGGACTTGGATATGAATCTCACCTCTTATTCTACTATCTGTATGACCTTAGGCAAGTCACTTCCAATCTCTGGGCCTCAGTTTCCTCATCTGTAAAATTAGGGGGTTGGGGTAGCTTGTGCCAGTGACCTTGTGTGCCTTGTACTATGCTAGGTCAGAACAAGGGCAAAACCAGAAAAAACCTCAAGGTGCTACCTTTTTGTGGCAGTGACACGGCATGTACCCAGATGAGCCAATGTAGAGTCACTTGACAGTGGCAAGGGCATTAGTAATTGAGTCACAGAATGTCAATTGGGAGTGCAGAGTGCCAGGGTAGAATCAGGAAGACTCATATCCATGAATTCAAATCTGACCTCAGACAGACTTCCTAGCTGTGCAGCCCTGGGCAAGTCACTTTACCTTGTTTGCTTTAGTTTCCTCATCTGTGAAATGAGCTGGAGAAAGAAATGGCAAAACACTCCAGTATCTTTGCCAAGAAAACCCATGGTCCAGTGAAGAGTTGTACGTGGCTGAACATCTTCACAGAGTGTCAGGCAGAAGGCACTTCAGTGGTCATCTAGCCTGACTTGTACCTGAAAAGTAACCCCCTCTATCATATCCCCAATAGGCCCACATCTGCCAATGGGGAAAACCCCATTACATCGTCTGGCAGCTCATTACACTTCATAAAAACTTCCTATAACAATGATAAAGACTGGGATCACACTGAACTGTTTAAAGGTGCCTAAGAAACTTCCACCCATTCCTTACATCCAGGCTTGTCTTCTATGACCAAGCAAGTCGATTCCTTCCATTTGACAGGCCTTCAAGTAACTTAACCTGTCTGGGCCTTAGTTTCCTCATCGATAAAATAAAGGGGTTAAACTCATTTGTCCCCAAAATAACCTCAGCCTCTACATCTAGGATACCACGATCTTAGATCTAAATCCCAGCCTTTTCCTCTCCAGGCTGAACAGCTTCATTTCCTTCTATTAAAGTTCACGTAGCATGAAGTCAGGGCCCTTAGTCATCCTGGCTGCCCTTGTCCAGAGGACCTCCACCTCCACATCTTCTCCTCCTCTTCTTCCTCCTTACTTGATTTAATCATCATAAAAATTCCTATGTGAGGGGCAGCTAGGTGGTACAGTGAGTAGAATACCAGTCCTGGAGTCAGGAGGACCTGAGTTCAAATCTGGTCTCAGACACTTGACACATGTACTAGCTGTGTGACCTTGGGCAAGTCACTTAACCCCAATTGCCCTGCCAAAAAATAAACAAAAAAAATTCCTACGTGGAAAGTAAAGGATTAGTATTGTCCTCATTCTGTAGGTGAGAACAAAGGAACTGAGATGGGACAAGGAGTCCACCAAGGACGCATGGCTGGTAAGACCAAAACACAGAACTCCACCACCACCACCACTGAGTATAGTCTTTTTGGTGATGGCCAGAAGAATCAACTATATCATTCAAAGTTTGTTCATTTTTCCACTGTTTTCTCCTCTCCTGTCATCTCTAGGACTTTGGGTTCTGCTTCACTAGGGCACGCACACACAATGCAAATGCAAACACATACACACAGAGAATTTAGAGCTAAGCTAGACTCCTTGGCACCTTTTAAAATGCATTGGGAGCTGAATAAAATCAGGCCAGTATTTTCTGAGGGTGCTCTGGACTATGTACCAGCTGTTCCATCAGTCTAGGTCTCCTGATACTTATTCTTCAAACACCTGGTAGGAGTTTCCCAGTGCAGGCTGGGTCCCAGTCATGGCTCCTGCTCTGTCTAATTGGGGCCATGGCTTCCTTCTGCCCGGGAATGACCTTGAATGTGGGAGTCTGTCAGCAGTCTGCCAGGAGCAGAGCCCAACTATGCTGCTCTTCCCACTCCACCAGGCACACTTAGAGCCCAGATAAAGAAATAGGACTCAGGCTCCTACCAAACTTTCTCCGAGAGCCTCTCACTTGGGTTTGGGTACAACCTTTTATTGGATATTGATTGCAGACACAACTTTGAAAGAGAGTTTGTGGCAGGTCATGGAGAGTATTTATTTATCCATTCATTCAGAAAGCCTTCTTTGTGTGATATTCTCTCACTGCAATGGACTCACCATCTCCCATCCACACTACTACAGTAACTGCTGGTAGGTGCACCTGACTCAGATCTCTCCCCACTCCTGCCCATCCTCCACTCAGGCTCCAAAGTGATTTTGCTAAAGCCCTCTTCTGATCATGTCACCCCCCTCAACTCACTAAACTCCAGGGGTTCCCTATTACCCCTAAGATCAAATAAAAAGTCCTCTGGTCTTTAAAACCCTTCTCAACCAGAACTCTCCAAGGTTCTGACACTTAATTGTCCTCCAGGAAGTCTATGATCTAGATTCACTGGCCTCCTTGCTGTTCCTCAAACATTAAAAACATCTCCCACCTCCATGAATTTGTACTGGCTGTCCTCCTTAGGTGCCTTCCTTCCTCATCTCTGATTCCTAAAACCTCCCTACAAAGATGGCTCCCAGACTGACATAGCAATCAATCAACTAACAAATATGCATTAAGTGCCAACTATGTGCTAAGCCCTACGCTAGGCACTGGGGATAAAAAGACAATAGGTAAACTGTCCTTGTTATATTCTATCATGGGGAGGCTGGAATATATACGGAATATGATATGGAAATGTTTATACATATACATTTTATAAATATATACATATAAATATAAACATATAAAGATAAATACATTCATATATACATATACATTTTATAAATAAAGGCAGTGAGGCCAGAGAGGTGGTCTTGGAGCCAGGAAGACCCGAGTTCAGGTCTCTGACACACCCTGGCTGTGTGCTGCTGGGCAAATCACTTACCCTCTCAATGCTGTTGGCAACTCTAAAACTAGATGTTCAAGAGAAGGTGCTGACCCGTACTGACTCAAAGAGTTTCCTCAGAACAGAGTTTCTTCACCAGTGCAGTTGCCCTGATGCCTAGCCCTAGGTGCCAAATAAATACAAAGCAGGGTGGTGGGATGCAAACAGCTTCAAGTTCTCAGGGTCAGTCTTCTGTGGAATGAGATGCCAGAGCTGAGCCTGAAGGAAAGAGGAAAACTAGGATTTCCAAGAGGCAGTGAAGAGGGCAAACATTCCAGGTATAAGGGACAGCCATTGCATAGGAACAGAGATGAGAGACAGACCAGAGTGGGTGGAGCACTCCAAGGAGGCCAGTGGGCCTGGATTCGAGAGTCCTCCAAGGGCAGGAAGGGGGAATAATTCAGTACAGGTAGGTTAGAACCAGATTCTAAACAGCTTTGAATTCCAAACAGAGGAGTTGGCATTTGATCCAATACAGTGTAAGAGAGAGTACCTAGGATTTTTCTAGTCTGTAAGGGGAGTGACATGGGCCTACCTGAGCTTTAAGAATTATCACTTATGCATTGGAGAGATTGGTTTGGAGAGGGGAGAGACTAGATGCAGGGACAACAAGGATGAGGTTATTTCAATAGTCCAGGAATAAAGTCATGAGGGCCTCAATTAGGGTGGCCACCCAAGGAGTGGAGAGAAAGGGGCAGATGGAAGAGATGCTGTAGAGACAGAAATGATAAGACTTAGCCATAGATTACATGAGGGGGCAATTGAGAGAGGAGGAGGAGTCTAGGATTGCACTGAGGTTTTGAATCTAGAGGACTGGAAGGATGGTGGTCCTCTCAGTGATAGGGATGCTCTGAAGAGGGGAGGATTGGGGAGGAAATATGGTGGGTTCTGTTTGGGACATATTGAGAGCAAAATATCTCAGGGGCATAGGAAAATGGTACTATAGGGATTATTATTTCCACTTCACAGATGAGGCTTGAGAGTGTTTGTGTCTTGCTGGTGATCATACTCAGTTTCAGATGCAAGATAGGAACCCACAGCCTCATCTCCCGGATTCCACTTCCAGAACGCTAACAGTCAAGTCATGCTGCCTAAAAGGAGAAAGTGAACAAAGGTGGAAGGAAAAGGTGCCCTGACAGATTCCAGAGCCTGTGACAGGGTCCCAGGAGACAGCAGGATCCAATGGGGCCAGTTTGCAAAGGCAGACAGGCCATTTGACAGAAGCTTTAATTTGGAAGTGCACAATGAAACGTGATTGTTCCGTATTTATTCCCTTATTAGCATATAATCATTTTCAACACATTGTAATTATGCATGATATTACCATGTTAGCAAGAATCCAGCATGGTAAGCATTCACATTGTTGGTGGGACCTCTTTAGAGGGTGATGTAAACAGGGCAGGAAGAGAGCCCAGGAACAGGCAAAAGTAAACAGGCTGGGGAGGACAAGGAGAGTGTCTCAGCTTCCTTTGGGTTTCACAGAAACACAACATGGGGCAGCTGGGAGAGACCTTGTAGGATATTCCAACTAGCCCCCTAATGAGCAAGAAGCCTTTCATTAGAGAGTAACTAACTGGAATGGGCTTTTTGCTACCATTTTTGCATTTCTTTGTATCTCCAGGACGGAATCCATTGCTTGCACATAGTTATTAATAAATGCTAGTTGGCTGACTGGTTGACATTTACCACCACCACAACTATAAGCTATCTCTTCCTCTCTGGTTCGTGATTTCTGGAAAAGGCTCAGAAGCAAGGCTGACTCAGCAACCTATGTTCCCAGCCTTAACATCCTTTTACGAGAGAGGCTTCAAACTCAGGTTTTCTTAATTCCAAGTCCAGCATTCTATCCACTGTGCTGTGGAGCTGCCTGCCCCTGTTGCTCATTTGTGGGAGGTGGGGAGAGTCTTTGTGCCATGCCAGAGAAGGATGGGGGGGGGGCATCTATCTCAAGAGACTCTCCTTTCCCCAGTCACTCTAGATGGCTCACCTAACTCTAACCCCTTGGCTAAGCCAGCATTAGCACCTCACACAGTGCTGGGCATCAGGGCAGCCTCATCCCTACCCAGCTCCCCTCCCAAACTCTTAGAATATAAGGTCAGGTCAATGGTTCCTGGGAAAGCCAAAGATGTCTAAACAGATGTTTATGGATATGTCATGAAAAGAATCACAGCAATGAAATGGGACCATTTGGCCACAATCTTTCTTACTCTCAGAAAACAGTTCATGTTTAATAATGCACACATTTAACAATTCTCTCCTGTGCATAAAGTGGCATCTTTCTAACAAGCTAAGGAAGAACCTGGTGGGGAGGAAATGACATTTTTTTTAATTCAGAACAATTTTCAGGCCTTCAATAGGGGGGGAAATACATCTAAAGAATACCGTTCTAATTAAAATTCTTTCTTTACAGCCCAGGATTAAAATAAGGCAATTATTTCAGATTTACATATATTCTTAGAAAATTGTCAGGCCTCAAACACTGCTAGGGGCTTGCAATCCTCCCCCTAGCTTTGCTCTCTAGTATTTCCTCATCGGTCCTCACCCCCTCATCCCAACTCCTCCTTCCCATCACAAAAGGCCAAGAAGCACAGATGGGGAGAACAGCACAGCCACCACCAAGAAAACCTTTTTCTCCAAACAGGCACACAAACACAGATGAAAAGCTGCATCTTCTCCTCCCCTGTCTCTGTCTTTTTTGGTCTCTCTCCCTCTCTCTCCATCTCTCTCTTCTTCTTCATATCTTTGCCTCTGTTTCTGTCTCTCTCTCTCTCTGTCTCTGTCTGCCTGGATGACTTAATAAATCCCTCCCCTCTTCCTTTTCACTTTGCATCTCTGTCTCTCTCTCCACCTATATTTGCCCCTTGCCTCCTCCAATACTGCAACCACTCTCAAATCACACATGGACCATAGTCTACTGGTTGGTCTCCCTATCCAAAGTCTCTCCCTATTTCAGTCTATCCTTCACCCAGCTGCCAAAAAATACAGGCATGTCTGACCACCTCCTTACTCAATAAACTCCAATGGTTCCCCCTATTACTTCCAGAATCAAATAGAAAATCCTCTGTTCAGCTTTCAAAGCCCTCCCTATGCTGGCCCCTTCCTACCTTTCTAGTCTTTTTACACCTACCTCCTTTCACGTTTCATTGATCCAGTAGCTTCCTGGACACTGGCTTCCTTGTTGTTCCTAGCACAAGACATTCATCTCCCAACTCCAAAAATTTTCACCAGCCACCCCCCACCTCCCATGCTTACATTCTCATACCTACCTCTGTGCCGGACTTCCTTCAATTTTAGCTAAATCCCCACCTTCTGCAAGATGCCCCTCCTAATCCACCTTAATTCTAGTGTCTTCCCTTGGAGACTAACCCAATTTATCCTGAATATATCTTACATAGATCTCTTTAATAGATCAGTGTTGGTTGTTTGCATGCTATCTCCAACATTAGACTGTGAGGTCCCTGAGAGGAGGGAAATGTTTTTGTCTTTCTTTGTATCCCCAAAGTTTAGCTCAAGATCTGGCACATAGTAGGTGTTTAATAAATTTAGAAGTTGATAATGTCTTTTTCTCTCTTCCCATACACTTTCTTCCGCTTCCTTCTTCCCTTCCCTTCCCTCTCCTCTTCTCCCTTCTCCTCTCCTCTTGTCTTCTCCTCTCTTCTCTCTACCACTCTCCTGTAAGGCTTCCTAAGCCCCTAAATGCTTTCTTCACTGACCATAACAAAAGAAATCCTCAGGGTAGTAGATATTCTAGAATCTACTATATGTATCCCTGCCATCAGCTCTAGAATCTAGAATATACATCCCTTCCATAAGCTCCACAGAGTTAATACTCTGTGGCCCCAGACCAGTCAACAAGGAATTCTGGAGTGTTGATACTGTAGGGTTGAAAGGGACCTCAGAAGTTACAAGCTCTTCAGGAACTCTCTTTACAGTTAGCAGAGATGATGGTGACCAAGCAAACTAGACTCACTCTAGCAAGCCCTTAATGACCCTCAGCACTTTACCAAGTAAAGAACTTTGGAGGCAGCAACATGGACACAGAATCACAGAATGGAACCCTAGAAATCATCATATTCAAGCCTCCTCATCTTCCAGTAGAAGATACATTGGCCCACACAGGGGAAGCCGCGTGTCCCAGGTCATCCCACAAATCAGCGACAGAGAATAGTAGAACAGCAAAGCTCAAAATGACCTCAGATGTCAGTTTTCCCCAATTATCCCTCAAGAGAGTAGACTACACCAATGGCACTCTGGTTTCCATTGGATGTCCTACAGTGATGGGAGGGCTCACTACTTCACTAGGTAAGCCATGCCATTGTGGTACAACCATCATTGTTAACAATGTTTGCCTTAGTTTGACTTAAAATCTGCTTGTACAGGTCCTTTCCATCACATCTAATTCTTCCCTTAGTCTAAAGCAAGACTCATCAAATTCCTCTTCTTCAGACATTTGAAACCATCTATCACATCTTCACACTTTCCTTTCCCAGCCTAAACAGTCCCAGGTCCTTCAAGCCATGCTTGTCTGGCAGGCATGGCAGGCTTCCTGGTCTTCATGATATCCTAGTGACAGCCTCACAGGCTAAGAGGCTATAATTCTGAACTGAATTCTTTTGGGTATTGAAAGCACACTTCCCAG
This sequence comes from Phalanger gymnotis, assembly GCA_028646595.1. Taxonomy (NCBI): domain Eukaryota; kingdom Metazoa; phylum Chordata; class Mammalia; order Diprotodontia; family Phalangeridae; genus Phalanger; species Phalanger gymnotis. The sequence goes on from CM053623.1 coordinate 230,882,158, forward strand.
GTAGGTAGGAAGCCAGGGTTCTCATCTGAGCTAGAAGAGAGAGAAGGTTGGATGTGAGCTGGTGTCTGTCCTCAAGGAAGTCACAGTTTGGTAGGGAGGGATGGGACATCATTCTAGAGGCCTCTATACATACTATGACATGAAAGTGTTTGGGGAAAGTGTAAGCAGTGTGTTCTTAATGAGGATCAGGTGGCAGCCATGAGAGCCGGGAGAGGGAACAAGTGTGACAGCTGCCACAGAAGCAAAATATATGACATTTTCTAATAGAAGAGTCAGGAGGCAGTAATGATATGAAGAGATAGTTCAGCTCAATAGAATGAAGACCTTCTGAGCAATGGCAGCTGTTCAGAGGTGGTGAGGGGCTGCCCCCAGAAGTACTGAGTGCCCCATCACTGCAGATCTTCAAGCTGAGGATGCTACAGTGCAGACATTTTTAACATGGACCCTTCAGATAGATTTCAGTTGGTTCATGAAGTTGGATGGGAAATATATGTCTTTATTGCTGTATCGTCAGTCTCCCCAGTAAGCACATAAATTTTATCTCATTGATTTAACATAAATTTTCTGAGCAGGGTTTCACAGGCTTTACCCTACTGACTGCCCAAAGGGTTAATGACACCCACACACAGAGGTTAAGAACTACTGTCATGGCGGAATACTGCAGTGGGGACTCTTGTCTAGGTATTGTCTGGGCCAGATATCCCATGTGATCCGTTTCAATCTGGGCTCTGTGATGCAACCTGCAGAGACTTCTGGAGTGAAGGTCCAATGGCAGGCAGTGAGCATGACCTTAGTACCTATCCCACAAACTCCTGCTGAGAGAGTGCCCTGGGGAGGTAGGAACTGGTTTCCATGGCCAGGCCACAAGGGCTGCTCTGCACTGCTGCCCTGAACCTGCCTGTCATCTATGGCTTCCCTGGATGGTGATGCTTTGGCCTTTGACAGGCTCCTTCTTCAAAGTGCTTCAGATTTAACATCTCATCTATCTTCCCAACAGCCCCCCAAATTCAGGTCCTTATCCTAACCAAACAGCATTTTCAGAGCCAGCCCTGGGACTTTGGCCAGTCCTTCCAGAGGTGTCACTCACCTCCCTGTGTCAAAAGCCTGCAGGTGGGTCACCCTTGGAGATGAGAAAAATGATGCAGTCTTGGGCTGTATTCGGGAATGTGGAGGCCATCATGCAGGCCTTAGACTATCTGCAGCAACGGGTCCGTGTCTAAGGGCCCATTTTTGGAAAGGCATTAACAATGAATAAACAAGAAGTTATTAAATGCCTTCTTTGTGTGGGGCACTGTACTAAGTGTTAGGGACACAAAAGAGACACTATCCCAGACTTCCAGGAGCTTACTCACATCTGAGCTTATTCCTATAGAGGAAGACGACATCGCACTCTGACACTCACACCCACCTTAAACTCTCTGGCCATAATTTCTGAGGAAACTTGGAAGAGTTTTGTGAGCCAATGCACAGTGAACTGAGCTGAACCAGAACAACTGACACTCCAGCATTCTAAAGAAAACACAGCTTTTGCGAGACCTGAGAACTTCAACCATGTGTGCAGCAGACGGTCCCTACAGCATCTCCTCAACTCCTGCCAGAGCACTGATGGACATCAAAGTCACAAGGTGACCACATTGGTGGTCAAGGCTGATGTAGGAATTTGTTTTGCCAGACTACATGTGTTTGCTAAAATGAATTTCTTTATCTTGTTGCTGTGGTTGTTCAGTTGGAGGTGTAGGAGGGAACAATAATAAAGGCTTATAAAATAAACAATTTTTAAAACAATCTTTCTGGCCCTCTCTTTCCTCCTCTATGTATTAAAGGGATTAGATTAGATGGACCCTGAGGTCCCCTCCAGCTCCCCCTTGACGTTCCTGTCTATTGATTTCGATGTGTGTCAGTTTCCTCATCCATAAAGTGAGGAGCAATGGGCTAAATGGCCCCTTCCAGCACTGACCTGGAGAGAATGAGTAACATGTCCCTTCCACATCACACTGATAGTAACTGGTAGAGCCAGGATTGCATCCAAGTCCAAAGACTTCCAAATCAATCTATTTACCCCTCATGGTGCCGTACATACACTATTGCTGTCAGAGTCAATATCATCGCCACCATCCTTGTTATCATCATCGCCATCAACAGAACCCTCTGATGCCTTGTCATAAATAAGTATGCACTGACTTCTATCTCAGACGGAAGCCTGGTCCACAGTTCTTTTCCTTGTGGGTTGAGAAAGGCTCCCTAAGGCTAAGGAAGTTGGGATATTTAGTAAACTTTGTAAAACGCTTATTTTGTTGAATCTGCAGAAATGTTTATTCGGGGACAATTCTGATTTTCACCCACATATGTGGAATTGTATATTACCATGCAACCCTGGCTGTTGTGAAGTTGTCCTGAACGACACAGTGAACAGACATTGTTGATACCAGCACATAGAGTTGTTCTAGTCCCTCTTTTCTGCTGCCTTTGGAGGCACACGATAATAGCTGGGCACCATGAACAGAACATGGGAGGGGTGAGATACCTTCCCTGCCACTTTTACTGTTTCTGAGAAATGGGGCTAGCAGTTTCTATTGTTTAGTTTGTCCTTGGTCTCCTGTGTGCACTGGAACTCATTGAAGCCATGGTGACCTCAAAGCCATGGTGACCTTCCGGGAAGGATGGTGAAGTCAGAGCCCTTGGAGAACCCAAAGTGCCTAGGACCCCAAGGTGGGGTTTGCCCTTGGAACCTAGAACTGTATTCCAGAGGAACTGAGTTATTTGAGTTATGCTGTTTGTATACTTGTCCTTATACCTTTGAAGTATGTTCCTTACTTTTAAAAAATTATATTCAAAATGCATTCAATGTAACAGGGGAGATAAACTAGGGAACACCAAAAGATGAGAAGCCAAAGGATGCAGGACCATGAGAAGGAGTGAATCCGTGAAGTGAATCAATGGGAAAGCATTTATTATGGGTAATGTACTGGGGGTCCAAATACAAAGAGCAAACACATTTCCTGCCACTGATGAGCTTCTGTTCCAATGGGGAAATTCACATACAAAGGGGTGTTGTGGGGGGGTGTCTCTTTGGCATGAAACATTACTAAGTTTGAGGTAGTTGAACAGAAGGAGATGGGGGCGGGGTAGGGAGGATGCAGAACAGAAACAGAAGTCAGAGAGCAAAGGGCATTGACACTGCATCATGTGACCAATGGATAAAGCAACTAGTGGGGGTGGGGGGAGGAGTGTTTAGCCTGGAGAAAACAAGCCTCAATAGGAACAAGTTTTCTTGGCCCCTGATTTAAGGTGAAATTTTCCACATAACTTGTAGTAAGTTGAACATATCCAAATGGTAGAGTTAAGTACACTTCAATCATGGTCAAGTAGATACCTAAGGGAACTTATCCACTTATTCTGTTAAAGCATTTAGACATAAGTAGATGTGTATTTACTGTTATGAAAGCCTGAACACTGAAATCCAGAAGGGGGAAAAAGGGGAGGAAGAAGGGGGAAGGAGGAAGAAAGAGGAAGAAAGAAAAAGCCTAAGGAGGAATTGGTGGTGAAAATAATGAATACAGAGATGTTGGTACCATTTTTTCAATTCCATTTAATAATTAATTCTATAATTACATATACACAATTTACATATAATTAATTGATTTAATAATAATTGCATTGCAAACAATAACTTACCAAAAGGTTACAAACTCTGTTCTTAACAATAAGTGAGTAAGGAGCAAGAGGAGAGAAACTGAGGCTCCCAGAGGTTATGTGATTGAGGCCGTCAGTGAACGAGGGAGGATTGAAACCTAGCCCTTCTTACTCTACTCAAGTGCAGCTCTCTATAATACCACAGAGTTGCATAAATTTGTGAATCAAGATGTATTTGCCCAGATTACTGATGTAAGCAAATGAAAGGAATGAGTGAGCCTCATTCCCTGCTGTGAAATTCAAGCATACTTATGGAAAATCCAACACTCCTGAGCTCTGCTGACTTTCCTGAAGGAAAATCCCCTTATTTAAAGTAAACAATTGATTAGCCTTGAAAAATCGAAAAGTAAGCAGGAGCCTAATGTGTGAAATGTAAACCTCTTCCCTGCTGCAGACATTAGCAGTCGATCTGCCTTGAGCTATGACAACCACACTTGCTCACACCTATACGTATTTATAATTCAATAGTTGAGCTCGTCTCTAAACAAATGTGTTCATTCATGGCTTTCCTGTACCTGGTGTTTCTGCAAATGTAAGCTGCTACTAGAGGGCATCTTGGAAGCTCACTGCAGTGGGTAGAAATGATGTTGGGATTTTCCTGTTGACAAGACAAATGCCAAACGGCTTAGTTCAGAAGAGCACTCAGCTGTAGAACTGAGGGGGAAATAGGAGGCTTCTCCATCCCAGGCAGGAGTTCTGTCTACCCAGGAACTGCTGTCCTCTTACCCCAGCCTCGTAACTGAATGGAAGATGCATCAGTGATGTAATCTAACTTGTCCGACTTGTGCACGTTTCAATTCCCAAGTACTGATGGCTGGGGAAGGGGGAGTATGGCATAGAGGAAGCTGACATGGTAGATAGGACTGGTGTAGATATATAGGAATTTTCTTGTGTGCTCTCTGTCTCTGTCTCTCTGTCTCTCTGTCTCTGTGTGTGTGTGTGTGTGTGTCTGTCTGTCTGTCTGTCTCTCTGCCTCTCTGTCTCTCTCTGTCTCTCTGTCTCTCTCTTCCTCTCTCTCTCTATCACACCACCAAGCTTTGCCATCATTCTGGTTGTAATCAAAGAGGCTGTGAACATACTTTGGATACCTGACAGATGGAGAGCATCCCCAAGCAGTCCCCAGCTCTAGTTTCTGGGCTCAGAACAAACTCAACATTCCTAAAGAAGAAAAGACTTGATGGTGACAGACTGTCTTGTGGAAGAGAGGTTGGCTTATTAAACTTGACCCCAAGAACCAAAACTGAGGATGGGAAGGTGAGATACACATACCTATCCATCTCTCAGTCTTATTTCCACTAGCCGTTGTTCTATACACTAGACCTAAACTGAAATGATTGGCTTCCTCCCTTCCAGATACTCCAGGTGCTATCTTGCTTTTCTCCTTTGCGTTATTTGCTTGGCTCACGTTGGAGGATAAATCCTGTGGCTGAAGTGTCTCCACCCCCTCTGTTCTTTAAAGTTCCCCTCAAATGCCACCTCTTCCATGATGGCTTGCCTTATCCCCTCAAATGACAATGACCCACCCTCATCAGACTTCAAACATCACTGTGTCCACATCTCTCAGATCCATTTGACAAGAGGACACAGGGCTGCTTCAACAGATAGCCTGATCATTAAGAAGATTCCCCGGATCCTAGACCTGGAGCTAGAAGGGACTACACTTTGGTTTTTACAAAATCGTCTTCACAAATGCAGCCAAAGGGATATGTGGCTACGTGGCAGTTCTTGAAAAAAGCCCTGGATTATTGTATTACAATGATCCAAGACCAAAAGACGCATGATGAAAGATACTACCCATCTCTAGAGAAAAACTAGTGGCATCTGAATGCAGATCGAAGCAGACTTTCTTTTACTTTATTTTTCTTGGGGGTTTTTTGGTCTGTTTGCTTTTGCAGCATGACTAATATGGAAATGTTTTGCATGACTGAACATGTATATTCTATATCAAATTGCCTGCCTTCTAAAGGAGGGGAGAAGGGAGGGAAAGAGAGACTTTGGAGCTCAAAATTTTTAAAAATGAATATTTAAAAATTATTTTAAATGTAATTTGAAAAAATTTAAATTGCAGAAAGAATGAAAGGAAGGAAGGAAGGAAGGAAGGAAGGAAGGAAGGAAGGAAGGAAGGAAGGAAGGAAGGAAGAAAGAAAGAAAAAGAAAGGAAGGAAGGAAGGAAGGAAGGAAGGAAGGAAGGAAGGAAGGAAGAAAGAAAGAAAGAAAGAAAGAAAGAAAGAAAGAAAGAAAGAAAGAAAGAAAGAAAGAAAGAAAGAAAGAAAGAAAGAAAGAAAGAAAGAAAGAAAGAAGCACCTGGGACTATTAGTGGACTGCAAATTAAACATGGGGAGCATAGTATGGTCCACGAAAAGGGCCATATTTATGAGATGTACAGAATAAAAGTCCTGCTGTATCTGCTCTTGTCAGGTCACATTTAGAGTTTTGGGTTCAATTGAAAATATCACATTTTCAGAATATCATTAAAGAGACAGCTATAGGACGCCGTATACAGAGTGTGGGGGCTTGAGACAAAGTTCAAATCAAAACATATGTCCCAGGGTTGAAAGTAAAGAAACAAAAACTTATGAAGTGCCTACTATGTGCCAGGCACTGCACTGCTTGTGAGGATCATTCAGTCCTCACAACAACCCTGCAATGTAGATGCTAATATTAGCTCCATTTTATAAATGATGTAAATGAGGCAGACATTGCTGAAGTGACTTTCTTAGACTCACACAGGTATCAAGTGTCTGAAACTAGATTTGAACTCAGGCCTTCTTGATTCCAGGCACAGCTTTCTATTCACTGTACTGTCTAGCTGTCACTGCATCCCATAGGGACTTTATTGCTCTGTAAGAGATAAATGGAAATAAAAAATATAAGTGGGTGGAAACATGCTTGGGGTGGGTATGGTGATGTTCACAGACACCTGAGAGAAGGAAGGACAACCACCCTCTTCTCTTGCTCCTTGACTAGGTACTTGGTTAGGAGAGAACGAAATTGCTCCTTGGAAGCTGAAGCCCCAGAATTTTAAAAAAATAGGTAGTGTCTCACTGCTCTAATGAATTCAAGTCATCGGTCTTTTATGAAGACATAGAAATAGGTGAAGCTATAGCCTGGTGTGAGGAGAGCTCTCGCTGCATTTCTATCCCTCTATATGCCACAAAATAAGCCCATTCTGTCTATAACCTAGTCCCCTGGGGAAGGGAGCAACGAATAGAATAGTTCTCATTATTAAAGGCCCTTCCCCCATTGTCTAGCCACTCCTTGGAATGTTAGCACCTTGAGATGCTGGCTACATACTATTATGTTTGTCACTGGACATCTGTCACTGGTGAGTGAGACCTCCTCCTTTGGGCTGGATCTGCTGAGGCCATCACTCAGGTCTCTTCATATAAGTTTCCTGATAAAATTCCAATGGTTCCCCCATCCACCCACAACCATTGCAACAGATAATACAGCAGAGTTCCATTCGATAACATTGGCAAAAGTCCTCTGTGTACAGAGCAGTGTGCTGGAAGAAACAAGAAGAATCCCTGGCCTCTGCAGGCATAAAGTCTAGTGGGGAATTATAGTGCTGATACAAATCGCTCTAATTGAAAGTAGGGTACAAAGGTACAAAAAAGGACACAAATAAGTTGTATCCATTTTTCTTCCACATTATCTCTCACATCTGCTTCACCCTCTGTTCTCATGAGGCTCTAAGTCTTAAAAAAGAGAACATTAATTATTATTATTACATGGGATAGTGTAAAAAGAAAGTGATTCATAGCGAAGTTGGAATCATGGCTCTAGGTGACCCAGCATGAATCACTGGTCCTCCCTGGGCCTCTGTTTCTTCATCTGTACAATGATAGACTTAGACTAGATGGATTCTGAGATCCTCAGTTTCTAGATCTATGCCCCTATGTTTATTAGTGGTATAACTAAATCCGAGTATATGTGAGGCTGTATTTTTGCAAGTGTCTATATGTGCAGGTGGTGGAGACGAAACTGCCAGCTCCAACCAAATTCTTGTTGAAATCTGCTGGAAGAGAGAGTGTAATTTCTGTCCATTTTGTGACTTATCACCATGGTATCGGGGGCTCCAGAGAGAAGACTTGATGAGCACAGGAAGCTTCGCTACAGCTCCTAAGACAACAACAACAAGGAAACTAGGATGGGAAATGCTTGAAAGATCAGTTAAAGATGGGGAAGGGAGGAGAGAGAAACCACGAAAAGAAAAATGCACATGGCTTTGCCATTGATCTGGCTCATGATGATGGGGTGCTAGGGTGCCTGTGCCTGAACCCCAATTCCAAAATCACACCCAGTTCTAAAATCACCTTTCTCTCTATACTTGGTCAAACATGAGGAGGGATATTCAGGATCTTGCACAGTCATCTATTTGATCTTATAAGGCAGCACTATAGACAATGGATATAAGCTCCTTGAAGGCAGAAACTGTCTTTTTCTTATTTGTATTCCCAGTGCTTCACATAGTGCCAGGTATAGAGGACATGCTTAGCAATTGGTTATTGAATTGAATTAAATTGGTATCCTTGAGAAGTAGTGAGTTCCCTGTCACAGAAGGTCTTTAAGCAGAAATTGTCAGGGAAGTTGTACAAAGAAATTGAACTATATGACTATTTGGCTTACTTTTGAGCCTGAGGTTCTATAATTATCTGGGCTTTTAATCTTCAGACTTCCTTATGACTTTCACAACAAAACCCAGAAATCTCTATTTTTAAAATCCTAATTGGTGATGCCTTCTGACTGCAAACACACACCTACTGCTTTGCTACAGCTCCCAAACGGCAAAGCCATCTGAAGCTCAGCAGCATACTGTGAGCTTTCCAATTACTGTTTCAGCTTTTTTTTTTTACTTTCATGAAGTCAGGTTTTTAAAAGCAAAAAGGATATTAGAAGTCACCATGGTCAATTCTCAATAAAAGTCAATGTCTTTAGTTTTATCCATTTCCAATTTCTCAAAGTCAATGGCTTGTTTAAATAGGTCAGGTCAGAGCAAATGCAGCCATCTTTTCTCATCTCAGTTCATTGAGGTATTCTGGCCACACTTAGCTCTTTCCCCCTGAAGGACAAAGACATCCACAGACAGAAACAAGAGTGCCTGAAGAATACTAAGGCATGATGACGGAGCATCAAAAAAATTATTCCAGGTCCTGTTTTCATGAGCTAACTTTCAACTTCTACAATTAGGGTCTCTGGAGTCTTGCCTATATGAGACTGCCAAATTTGTAGAGGGCTCCAGCTCATTTGTTTACTCCTGAGGACAGAAGAGTGTAAGATAGAATATGCAACATCTGCTTAGGTTAGTCTGAAGTCCCAGAAGCTGATAAGACCTCACATGTCCCAAATCAGGACCAAAGAGTCCTAAGCTGCTATGTCCTAGACTGTCACAAGACCTTGCTTTATCCTTTGTTTTGATATTCATAAAGTATAACTAAAAAAATTTCTTGTGTGTTGGGTTTTACTATCCATTCAAGGAAAAATGTCCCAATAGATAAAGAACACCTAGTATTTCTAGACCTTGACCCACAGTCAGATGGATAGCCCATAGAGCTCATCCACCCACATATAAATACCTAACAGATGCTATAAGTGGATACTGAGTTGGATCCCAAAAGGACCAGGAAGAGGGGAGCAGACTGCATTGCCCTTGGGAAATTGCAAGGTTCTTTGATTGACCCCAAACATCTTCCTGGTACAAAGAATGGATTTTTAAGCTGCTCCTCTTCTGTTGCTATTCTGTTTCTGAGTCAAATAACACTAAAATACCCAAAGGATGTAAAGTGGTCATCACTCTCAGGCCAATGGAAAGGTATATGGTGGGCATAAGCAGGTTGTAGCATATCACAAACAGGAAGTAGTACCTATCAATCAACATATATTAAGTGCCTACTATGTTCCAGGGAGTGTGCTAAAGGCTGAGGACACAAAAAGATGCAAAAGACAGTCCCTGCCCTCTAGTACCTTACAGTCTAATGAGAGGGGCACTTATAATCTAATAAAGGAAAAGCACAATAAAAATTATCATGGTAACTAAAGAGTGAAAACAGAAGTGGGCTAGTTCAAGTAAGGGATGCCTAACAGGTGCAGGAAGAAAGCGTGGAAGACCTCCAGCCATCCCTTTGGGTGGGCCCCCTGTGGCAGCTATTATGGAAGACATGGACAAGAGTCTTAAGGGACAGGGAGGCATGGATGGTTGCTATCTGCTTCAGTGGAGGGAATACCCACATCAGTGAAGTTACAAATCCATTGAAACTTGAGAGTATATGAATAAGTTTGTTCTTCCTTAATCCAGAATGAAATCCTGAATTTTATTTTAAAAATTTGGTGTTAATTTTGATTTTTTTTCTCTAACTAACTGCACAGTCTGATTCTGAGGTAATTTCAAGTCATCTATAATTATCTTTTTTTTATCCTAAATCATGTTTCCCAACCTTTTTCATTGCCTTCTTTTGGACCAACATATGTACTAAAATAATAAAGGCTAAGAGATATGTTGACTTGGGATCTTGACTGATTCTTCAGAGAATTTCTTTAATTCTTCTTTTTTGTGGAAGATGTTTCCATACATAATCCCTTGCATGTTGTTCCTCATGGTGGTAATGAGATGAACTGCAAGTTAAGGTGGCAAGTCCCTTGGAATGGTATGTTTTTCTATCCATATACATGGGTTGAAAATGACCTTGACAATTGAACTCCTTCACATCTCAGAGGTGAAGCTCTGAGCCCTGCTTCCAATTCACTGGCATGTCTTGGTGTTTCCAGGTTTCATGTATCTTTAGAAGGTCCACAGAGAAGTGGTCCAACCCCTTCAGGTCCTCCCTCTCCTCCTACTAAGGTGCTTGTGGCTCTGTCCTGCCTCCAATGTAGTCTACCTATGGCTCCTTCTGATTCTATGTTCAACAGAAGCCTTGACAAGAAGAACTTCATTCAGATTCTGAGGTATTAAGTGAGAAAAATAAAAAGCCAACTTTCTGGTGGTGACACTCCTGTCAACAGAGTGCATGCTTGCACCAGGAGGTGATGACAAGAATGAAAAAAATAATTAAAGAATGAAATACATAAAACATCAAGGGATGAGTTAAGATGGAAATTGTGCCCTGCTAGAAAGTTCATGGGAAAATGAGGCCACCAGCTTTGAACAGCTTGGGAATAGAGTGACAAATCTATTATCTGTTCACTTGTTGGAAGAAGAGCTCTGGAGAGAGAACAAGCATCTGAAGGGATCTCTTGGACTAAAGATTGAGAAAATGAGTTGTTGATTATCTGTTCCATCAGAGAGTCTTTAATGAGTTCCTATTTTAAGTAGAGTGCTGGAGAGGGGAGAGGAGGCTATCAGATTGAAGCCCTGACTATACGAGCTCATGGTCAGGGAGAAACTGAGAAGGCACAAATCAAGGCAAAAATGAAGGTACAAAATTGCCTGCAAAGATCTTCACAGTCTGAGGAAGAATGGGTATTTGTGCAATGAGCTGTGCATCCTGAGGCAAGTCATTTCCTCTTTGGCCTCAGTTTCTTCTTTTGCCAAAACAAAAAAAAAAGACGTTGGCCTAGCTGACTCTAATGTCCTTTATGCCTCTCATCTTCTGTGTCCAATATTCCAAAGTTCTTGCATAAGCTTATATATGGACGAGTTCAAATACGCTCTTCCTGAACCTCCAAATCCCACATGGAGAAAAGATTTGGAATTCCCTAAGGAATATAATCCCCAATCTAGCTTTCTGGCCAGAGAAGGGAGATTTCATGGGCAGCACCAATTGGCAAATAATATTATGAGTACTCCTGAATTCTAATTGAGTTCTAATGTTGGGCACCAGCCTTACTGAAGGTAAGATTTTCACTGCAGTATACCCTTTAGATAAGAAAAAGAAAATAGGTCACCTGTTTTCTGAAAAGAGTCCTATTTGCAGACAAAGTAAACCAGGTATGAAGAGAAAGGTTTTGCCTGTTCAGAATCCCCAAAGCGTTTACTATCAGAGGGCAGTTTAAACCACCCAGTGGCTCTATGAACACTGGAGAAACTGTGTATACCTCTGTGGGAATGAGGGATTCACCAGGATCAGAGAAGGCTCTTCCAGCAGCATCCTCAAGCTCTCCGTCTCAGGAGTGGAGATGGTGGAAAACTAGTAGGTTGTTTGTGTGCTTCTGGTTTGGAATTGGTTCATTGGACCTTTTGAATACATTACCATTTCTGTAGTCATTTAAACAAAGGATGTTCCACATTCGATATGGATCCTGTACATTTAATTAACCAATAAAATATTAAGCACATGATACACATCAGGCATCATGCTAGGTGTTCGGAATCTATTACAAAAGTGAAACAGCCCCTGCCCTCAAGGTACCTACGATCTATTGGGGGAGGGAGTGTCATGTTCCAAAAGGATGTTCCAAAAGTCTTAGCTCAGTTTAAAGCTTTAATAAGTGAAAACTACGGGACACCTTTATTTAAGGTCTGTGCAGAAAGTTACCCCTCCTCCAGAGGTGTTGCCATAAAGAACTGGCAGGGATGGATGATATCTAACTAGTGGCACAATACCTTTGTGTGTGGAGGGGGAGGAGAGAGAGGAGAAGGAGAAAAAGGAAGAAGAAAAGGAGGAGGAAGAGGAGGAGGAAAAGGAAGAAGAGAAAAAGGAGGAGGAGGAAAAGGAAGAAGAGAAAAAGGAGGAGGAAAAGGAAGAAGAGAAGAAGAAGAAGAAGAAGGAAGGAGGAGGAGGAGGAGACAGACTTGTTTAACAAAGTAAGGTTTGCAAAACACTTTACACATATTATCTCATTTTATCCTTGTAACAACCCTAGGAGTTAGGTTCTGTTATTATTCCCATGAGGAAACTGAGGCAGACAGGTAAACTGATTTGCCTGGGGCTACACAGTTAGGAAGTGTGTGAAGCTAGATTTTAACTCAGGACTTCCTGACTATAATTTCAGTGCTATGGCAACTGAGACATCTAACTGCCTAATGATGGAAGATGGAAGAGAAAAAAAAATCCAAGCCATACTCATCTCCCCTAGGTGTTGCTCCTGAAAGTAAACACAAAACAAAAACAGCCCATGTGAAAAATTGTTGGAACTGAAATCTTCCCAAAGCACAGATCTGACCATATAACTCCTTCCATTTAACAAACACTGGGGGCTCCTTAGCATCTACAGAATCAAATAAAACTCCTGTTTGGCTTTTGAAATCCTGGTCTTTCTTACCTTTCCAGTTTTCTTTGATCCTACACCGCCCCACCCCATACTCTTCAATCCAGAGACACTGGGCTCCTTACTATTCATGCAAAACACTCTATCTCTTGACTCCATGAATTTTCATTTGCTGTCCCCCACACCTGGAATTCCTTCCCTTTATTTCCTCCACACTATTGCAGGAGGTGGTAACAAGAGTGAACTAGGATGGAAAACTGAAGAATGCAGCCAGCCACTAAGAGTCTAGGCAACAGTCCATGTTATACTGTCCCCTTCCCTTTCTTGGAGCACTCCCTGGAGAAAACTCTGCTTCCCCTTACCTCTCCCAGCACTTCATTTTCTCATTTCCTCCTTGATCTTTGGGGAAGGGGGCACAACTTTCCTCCTCCCTATTGTAGTCATTGTGGCCTACTAATAAAAGCTTTTCTTTTAAAAGTTTTCAGGGTAGGGATTTCAAGATTGTATTAAAAGTATGGCCACTAACAATTATTTTAGTCCAAGTTAGTGTACCTTGTGTGTAGCTCAAGTTTGAGAGAGGGAAAGGTAACACAGAAGGGAGAGGTTTTTCCTCAGCTCAGGTTGAAAAGCAGACAGAGAGAGAGAGAGAGAGAGAGAGAGAGAGAGAGAGAGAGAGAGAGAGAGAGAGAGAGAGAGAGGAGGGAAGGAAAGGAAAGGAGAGAAGAGGGGAGAATTTCCACAATTTAGTAATCACTGAGCCATTTCAGTCAATCTGTCACCATTCATTTTCTAAGTGTTTATTACATGTTGGACACTTTTGTAAGTGCTGAAAAGGATTTTTCTGAACCCAGAGAGAGAATTAATCAGGAAACAAGCCAGTAGCAATGAGACATAGAAGTTGGAACACTTGCTCAGATAACTGTGCTGTGCACAACACCGATCCAACCCCTTACTTGGCTATAGAAATATGCATAAAATAGATATTTTGATTTTTAGGAGACACTGGCAGCTATTCATGTAGGATGCGGCAGTTAAGCTGAGCCTTGAAGAATATTGAGAATTCTCAGAGGTATACGTGAGGAAGAAGAGGATTCCAGGTGAAGCACACACTCTGTGTCAAGGTTCACTTAGTATCTGAGCAAAAGTTAAAAATCCATTATTCCATCATCTATTTTGAGAGAAACAGAGAAAAGAGTCATACCTAAGCTTTATTCAGGAGATTCCCTAGAGTTTCCATGGTCTGGGAAAAGAATCAAATTCAGTCTTCACGAAACCATAGTCCTTTGGGGAGACACAGTTTGGGTGGAGGTCATGGCTCATAAGTTATAGAGGAAAATCAAAGAGATATTTTTAAAAGATGAATTCCTTCCAGATTATTCTGTAGAATTTGCCATGTGGACACAGGGAGGGCATACAAGCTTGATCTTTGCCTCTTTCTCTCAGCTTTGAGCACAAGGCCTGAACAGAGTAGCCTTTATTGAATTTGATATTTTTAAGACAAACTTTTGTTTATGTTTTGAATATTTTGCTCAAAGTTGAGTCTTTAGAGCCTAACAACGAAAACATACTTTAGGTCAGCAGTTCTGGTTAGAGTTCTAGAGTTAGGCTTACAAACATTTTCAAAGAGTCTACAGTGTCAACACTATCTTCTTAATAGTACTAAGATGTTTTCATTTCTAATATGATATATATATATATATATTAGAAATGAAAACAGCTTATATACACACACGTGCGTGTGTGTATGTGTGCATACATCTATGTAAAGCCCACATCAACAGAAGCTCTTTGGAGTCCTCAATAATTTTTCAAACTATAAAGGGGACTGAGACCAGAGTCTTGGACTCACTGCTTTAGATCTTTTCATTCTGAATTATTCTATGACAAGAGTTTGCAAGATTAGTTCTCTTATGCCTATTCTCTACAAAGCATAGCAAATCATAGATGTAGGTGGATGGGGTGGGGTGATTTCTTTTACTGCTTGGGAAAACTTATTACACTCTTTAAATCTAACCTTATATGATTAAAGGTTGTCCACACTCTGACTACTGCTTGACCTAAGGAACTCTCTAGGAGTCCTAGAGATGGCTCCAAGGTATTTCTGATTCCCCCAGGCCCAGCTCCACCTAAAGCATTCTTGTTTCAGGTTACCACACCCACGAACTCATGAGAGGTCTACCCAAGCTTCCGTCTGGGGTTCCTTTATGTTTTGGTTTCATTCAAGTTTTTGTAGAATGTTTACAGTTACTTGTACTATCTCAATATATTTTGCTTTCGGGCTGTCAAAATTGTTTAACCACATATCTGGGGTATATGGGGTTTCTCTGTAGAAAACTTTCATCAAAATCCCATATAATATAAATTTTTCAGAATCTGAGGAGAAGGAACCACACCTCCTTTCCAGCTTACTCTCCTCTACCAAACAACCTCATAAATTTGTAAAACTATATCAGATATTGAGGTCCATCCTCACAAACAACAGTAGATAGAAACATAGATGACATCAATATAGATAGATGAATGGATAGATAGATAGACCAATGGATGGATGGATGGATGGATGGGTGGATGGATGGATGGATGGGAGAGAGGGAGAGAGAGATATTTACTGTGACAAAACCTGAACAAAACAAGACCGAGGATTCCACAGAAGCCTAATTGGTAGGCCATAGGATTGAAGGCTGATGGAGATGGTTGCTGAGAATCACAGTTACATTTATAGGTGGAAGAGATGTTGGGGGCCTCTAGACAAATTCTTCCTATCACAGACAAAGAAAATGCCTCTGAGAGAAGGGAAGTGACCTGTCCATGGTCTCACTGGGGGTGAGCCTTGGAGACAGCTTTCGAACCCATGGCTTCTGATTTCAGAGACAGTGCCCTTTAAGAAAGAAATAGAAGTCTCAGGTATTGAAGGAAGACTAAAAGCATTGGCAGGTCCAGGGGTGGAAAGCTTACTGTCATTAATGGTGACATATTCTATTCTGGGGAGGTCTTTTTTAGGCTTGGGGAGATTCCCCCCACCATAGATCAAGCTTAAATCTGTCTCTTTGAAACGTACAGATTGAGAACTGAAGAAGACTGCAGAAATCATCTAGTTCAGCTCCTTCTTTTTACAAATGAGAAAACCAAGGTCCAGAGAGAATAAGAATCCTGCCCCGAGATGCCCAGGATTGTAAGGCACAGAGGCAGGAGTCGAATCCACTCCCTCTAACTCTAAACAGAACAATCTATCCACCCGGCCATGCTGCCTTTTCCTCCCTTGCCCCTAGTTCCAAAGTCCAGTCCTCTTCCATTGTGACAGTCCTCATGCTGAAAGGTGGCTGTCCTGGCTTCCCAACTCAGCCGGTCTTCTCTTCAAGTTAAGCCCTATTTCTTTCAGCTAATCCTCTCCTGCAATAGGCTGCACCAGAAACTCCCCACCCCCTGCATGGCTGTTCTCTAGCTTGTCAAAATCCCTCCTAAAGTGTGAAGCCAGAACTGAACCTGGGGCCATTCCCAAGCTATGAAAATGTTCTCAAACCCCCCAGAGGAAAAGTCAAAGATGTTCTCTGAGTATGGGGCCCAGGCCTTTACCAAGGTCTCCAGCTTCTCCTTGCCTGGCTGTGCTAGGGTTATTTCCAGGTCTATGATGACAGAGCCTTCTCACACAATGAATACTTCACAGACTAATTAGTGCCCATGAACTAAGCTGCTCATTACATCCAGGTAAACAGCAAGCAGGAAGCTGTTACTGAGGCAGAGAGAGCACCACACTCTGGTGCAGCAAACAATGAGCAAACAAAAAATGCATCCTAGGCTTGAGACAGAGATGAGGGTGCAAGGCCTGGAAAGTGCCGGAGGAAATGAAAAAGGCAAAGGAGACACAAGATGGAACACAAAAACTGCTGAATGGCTGATGTCTTCCCTAAAGGCCACGGTGGGGGTGGGGGGGGGATGTTGACTAGGGGATGAGCAGAGTTCCTAGACATCACATGTAATAATAGTAATAAAAAATAGTAATAAGAGCTAACTCGTAAGTAGTGCTTTAAAGTTTACATCATCCCACTTGACCAGGTCGGCATTGCACTAAATTGTGACTGCAGCCACTGCCCATTCAGGCACAGGAACTTGATCAAGGTGACTCAGCTTATTAAGGTTAGGATTAGGTCTTGAGACCACTCCTTCTTTACCCATAGCCAGGACCTGACTCTCCCTTTCTCCCCAGTCATACTCTGTAAGTGAAGCGCACGCATGCACACACACACCACACACACATACATACACTCATACATATATACATTCACACTCACACACACACCACACACACAAACCACACACATACACATTCACACACACACACA
>CM053623.1:230899834-230919128 GCA_028646595.1 Phalanger gymnotis
AAGAAAAAGAAAGAAAGAAAGAAAGAAAGAAAGAAAGAAAGAAAGAAAGAAAGAAAGAAAGAAAGAAAGGAAGGAAGGAAGGAAGGAAGGAAGGAAGGAAGGAAGGAAGGAAGGAAGGAAGGAAAGAAGGAAGGAAGGAAAATGTTGGGTTGACTAACATTAAATATTATTGAATAGAATAACATGAAATTTAGTGATAATAGTCTATTGCTATTATTATTATTATTGTTATTATTATTAACTTCTATGTTATTCTATTCAACCCAACATTCAAGAGAATCTAGACCTTTCAGGGTCCTATGTCATGCAGTTTGTTAGCTATTCCTACAAGTTTCAAAACGAGAAGTTCAACAGGGTAAAACAGAAATAGAAAAAAAATCTACCTAAATCTCTAAAAGACACCACAGAAAGAAAACTTATAAGAATGTCATAGACAAGTTTCAAAATTCCCAGGTTAAGGAGAAAATATTGCAAGCAACAAGAAAAAAATTAATTCTATGGAAATACAGTCAGGATTTCACAAGACCTAGCAGATTCTAGCCTCGGAGTCTTGAAACTATTTCAAAGAGCAAAGGAGCTGGGCTTGCACCTAAGAATAACTTACCCAGCAAAATTTGCGTATAATCCTGAATGAAAAAAAAATTGGACATTTGATGAATTGAAAGACTTTCAGGTACTTGTAACAAAAAGACCACAACTCAATGAAAAATTCAATATAAAAAATACAGAAGAAATATAAGGAAAATATTAAAGACTAATTATAAAGCACTCGTTTTATCAAATGAGAAAATATTTAGCAAGCACTTAGCACTGTACCTGTAACAGTGGAAAATGCTTAATAAATGTTCATTCTCTCCTTCTCCCACCCCCTCTGCCTTCAGACAATTGGATAAGCATGCTATTTATGCCTCTATCCAAGTATTGCTAAAAATGGTAAATAGCGCAGCACCAAGAAAAGTGCCCTAAGGCATACCAGCTAGAAACCTGTATCCAAGTTGACATTAATGATGGTGTTTTGTGTCTAGTTATTCCAGGAGTCCCAAATCCACTTAATCGCACTTTCACTCAGCCCTGGTAATTCATATTATCATGTCAATAAAAGGAATGAGATTTTTCTGGAAGGGACAGTTTTTGATGAAAATATGGCAATTGTTGTTAACTATTGCTTCCTTTTCTAAAAGTTTGTACATCATCCCTTTAATATATAAAAGTTTTTACTCTCCTCCCTTTTAAAAAAATCTCAACATTCTTTTCAGCAGCTTCATTCCTCTTCTCTAAGACCATTGAGACCAACTCATCAATTACATCTGTCAAATTTTTCGTTGCCCTTAAAAAAAATCCAAGTGTGGTGACTTGAACTCTTTGAGGTAAATTACATGTTGTTTTACCAAGCCTTCCACTATCTTCAGTTTCAACTTCCTAGTGACCATTTCTGCTCTACCCTTCCCCATATAAAATTTTTTCTATTTGTAAGAGAAAATAGAAGAAATATGAGTCGACTGGTTCAGCCTTCTCTCTACCTTATATTATTATCCCATTCACCCCAAGCTACTGCCCTATCCCTTCCTAAATAATCCTCTTACCACCCTCTCCCATAAATTGTAACAACATATGTACAACCTCTTCTTTTCTTGTGCATTTATCACCACTTTCTGCTCATTCTGGGCTTGACATGTTCCTTTACAGAGTCATTCACTGGCCCTGTATTCATGCTCTGTTAACTTTCCTCACTTCCATCTTCAGCACAGCTTTCTTACAAACCTCCAATGGCCAATGAATCTCCTGTGCAGCCCCAGGGTCCAGAGGGACAGCTCCCCGTTTTCATCCAAATCAGAATTGCTTCAGTTTGTGTCTTCAGTTTTGTTTTGTTTTGTTTTGTTGAGAGCTTCTCACTCTGCTCGGATTGACTTTTTCTGAAGATTGCTAGTCACTGGAGTGAAAAGGGTCAAAGCAACAGACTTATGGCCAGTCTTAACCCTACAAACAATAGATTCTACCCTTCATTCTCCTTAAATGCCCAGATGAACACTGTCACTCCATGGTGGAATGGCACATCACTTCCTTATGACATGGCAGAGGCTCATCTCAATTTGATGGGGATCCCCAGTTAGGCAGTGTGGTGCAGTGACTCTGGAGTTCCTGGTTTCAAATTTGCCCTTGACATATACCACCTGTGTGACTTTGACCAAATCACTTAAATTCCTTCTACCTCAGTTTCTTCATCTGTAAAATGAGATGATTGGAATCAGCCTTTGAAGTTCCTTCTAAATGTGGGATCATGATCCCATGATTTCACCTAACCACAGATTACTCAGAGTTGTCAAGTATTTAGGAGGATAGCTAGGGCAAGTTGGACCTGAATGAGAATACACAATTCAGCTCATGGAAGGTGATCATTTAGCCCCTTCTCGAAGCCTCCCAGTAAGGGGAAGTACATCCCCCAGGAATACTTTCCTACATGAGCTGCACTGGGAACAAACAAATGAGAGTCTGGGCATTGCTAGCGTGAGATCTTGGAAGAGCTGGGTGCTTAGCCCAGCTGCCTGTCATATTTCAGGCCTATTTAAGAGGCACCATAATTGAACTCTGGTGCCAAAGGCCTAGAGGTAGAAATTTATCCCTAAGTATATGCAGGAAGGCTCAAAAGGTGGGGTGTGTGTATGAAAGAGTGAAAAGAAAGTATGAGTGGGAAGAGAAAGTGTGGCTCAGTGAGTGGGCAGAGCATTGGGCTGCCTCTGTCTTTGAACACTCCTTCCCACACTCCTTTCCTGGATCATCCATAACACATTTCCCAATGGCAAGTGTTCCTCCAAATCTCTCCCCCAGGTCCTCCTCTCTTTGATCATCTCTCTGGGTGACCTCACAGCAATCAGATTTTTATCATCTCCATGTCTAGAGATGATAAATCCTTCCCAGACTCTCTCTACCTGGATGCCCAACAAGATTTCGGTCAAAACAGACTGGTGAATTAAGTTATCTGTGTGTGTGTGTGTGTGTGTGTGTGTGTGTGTCTAACCCTCTTATTGTAGAGCCTGGACTCAGCCCTTTCTGACTCTAGAATCCTGTAATTGTTGCTGCTCAGTTGTGTCTGACTCTTCATGGCCTCATGGACCACAGCACACAAAGCTGTCCAGGGGGTTTTCTTGGCAAAGATACTAGAGTGGTTCACCATTTCCTTCTCCAGTGGATTAAGAAAAACAGATGTGCCCATCGTCACATGGCTAGCAAAGTGTCCAGGGTCAAATTTGAACTCAGGTCTTCCTGATTCCAGCACAGCAGATTCCATCCACTTAACCACTAGCCATGCATAGAAGCCCAGAGTTCTCCAATTGCCTAAGAACAGAGGTGCCAAATATGTGGGACAAACAAACACAACACTCTCAAGCATAGCCCCATCCAGATTAAAATTCAACTAAGAAATATTTAGCAATCAATAAACATTTATTAAGCACCTACTATATACCAGACACTATACCACTCACAAAATAAAATTGCAATAGAATATAGATAATATTAGCACGTGGCTTTCTAAGTCACTGTTCACCTGCAGGGATCTTTCTGTGCAGTGCCATGGCCACTGTTTCTATTTGTGTTTGACTCTACTCCCTCAGGGAGTTGTCAAGAAAATATTCCCTTTTCCATGTTGACACTACAGTCCTCCGCATTTGTCTTGGTATCACAGACTAGAAAGAGCCCAATTGTTCTTAACTAGAAAAGGTAAATCAGTAGAGGGGGAGGATGAGAACCTTCCAAGCAAGGCCAGCCTTGCTTCCTCTGGCTACTTCCAGTGGTGGTTATGTCTGCTTTCCTTTGGGTTGGGTGGGGGTGGGGGTGGCCAGGGAAGGTAGTGGGGAAAATGCTCAGATGATCAGAGGCCTGGCTTCCAATTCTGGCTCTGCTTCTTACTACTTGTATGACCTTGGATAGGTTCATTGACTCTCTGACCCTTGGTGTCATCTTCTGTAAGGGAAGGAGGTTGAATGAGATGAACTTTAAGGTCTCTTCCCACTCTCAGTCTGAGCTATTAAAGACCAAAAACTTCCATGAAGGAGAAAAAAAAAGATTTGAATCAGCTTAGTGTTTTATAGCTTCATAACTACTCTGTACAGATGTACTCTGAAATATAATTCTCCTCAAATATTACTTGTCTTGTCCTAAGGGATTTTATATGAAGCTTTATGTTAAGCCAAAAATGTGAACTTCATTAAAATAGTGATAATTTTAAAAATGCCTTGCAGATGGATTAGGGGGAGGGAAAACCCTCCAATCCTACATAAGATAATTTGCTCTAACCACATTTTTCAACATTACTCCCCTCCTCCTCCACCAGCATCACTATGTCACCCCTCAGCCCTGTCCCTTCTCAGTTCCTATTTATAACTTACATTTCCATGGTTCATTATGGTTAATACTAATTATAACAGCAATAATCAACTCTTCACAACGCCACCCATTGCCGTTCTCTGGGCTGGGGGTGAGGGGGGGCAATGGTCAAGTCTGGGAATTCTGGCCGTAGTTAGAATGATATGTGGTGGGGACTTGGCGTCCTGACACTCTTCTTATCTCTGTGAAGGAAGGAAGGTCTGGTGAGACCCCTGGAACACTGATCAACTTGCTTTGGCCATACCACTGATCCCATTAGCACTCCCAGCCAGTGGGATGTAACCACTTCGGTGGATTGAAGAACTAGAAAGGTGGAAGTGAAGGGAGAAGAGTAGGCTGGGCCTCCAGGGAATGGCTGTTCTAATCAGCTTGGATGTAGAGGCCAGCTGAGGGAGTAGTATTCCCATAGTATTCCCATTCTAGTGCCACAGAGAGGCAAGATAAATTGGGAGCTGTAAGAAATATTGGTATCCTACCTACAGGAAACATGTTGGTGTTTCCTGCTGTCTACTCAAACCATTAGAATGGGCAGCTGGGTGGTTCAGTGAACAAAGCAGCAGAAGACCTCAGGTCAAATCTGGCCTCAGTTACTTACTAGCTCTGTGTTCCTGGGTAAATCACTTTACCCTGTTTGCCTAAGTTTTCTCATCTATAACATGGGGATAATAACATTGCTTACATCGCGGGGGGTATTATAAGGATCAAATTAAAAAATAATTGTAAAATCTCAGCAAAGTGACTCACACATAGTACATACTATATAAATGTTGACTATTGTGGTTCTTATTATGCAGGGACTGGGTATGTGCATTTGGGCCATGATGGGATAGAATGTATCTCCCATCAACAAGGGCTTCCTGCTGCTTTCCTGCAAGTTCATGTATTTTATTTTATGTGCTTAAAAACATTATTTTGAGAAGGGTCCATGAGCTTCACTGAGCTGCCAAAGAAATCCATGACACAGATAAGATTAGGAACTCCCAATCAAGGCCTTTGTTGTGTCTGAATAAAGAAACAAAAATAGAATTTAGAGCTGTAAGAAACCCTAGCCATCAGCATCGAGTCTAGTCCCCTCATTCTACAGATGAGACAAGTAAAGTCCTGAGAATAAAAGGGACTTGCCCATAGCTGCCTTGACAGTTAGTGCCAAAGACACAATTCGAACTCAAGTCTTCTAACTCCATGTATCTCTTATTGCTGGCTATTCCTTTTTCCCATTGTGTTTTTTAAATACATGATCATGCATTTATTACTCATCTCTCCATTAAGCCATGAGCTCCTTGGGAGCAAGGTCAGGTGATGTCTTCTTCTCCACCCCACCCTAACTCCAAGCGCCCCCTGGGGTCTGTATGTAGCGAATACATAGTCATCAAATGTTTCCTAAATTCCTTTGATTTGACTGATCCAAAGTAGGCCCATGAATTAGTTTTAGAGTCAAGAGAGAGACACAGTGTGAGGCAGTGCAGAGATCTCTGGATTCTGAGTCATAGGACCTTGATTCATATCTCGGCTCAAGAAATCACTCCCTTTGGGTTATTGGGCAAGTCACTTGTGTGGGGAATGAGGAGGTTGGCGAGATCTCTCTCTCTCTCTCTCTCTTTCTCTCTCTCTCTCTCTCTCTCTCTCTCTCTCTCTCTCTCTCTCTCTCTCTCAGGTTCCTCCCAAGTCTGGATTCTGTGCTCTAGCCAAAACCAATAGACCCAGCCTCATAGGTCAAAATCTCCCAAGCATCATTTGTGTTATTGTCTAAATGGTGTCAATTAAATTATTAGACAGAACTGCTTTCCTTCTGAATGTACCAACTCTTTTGAAAACCTGTCTGTGGACAATGGTTTCTTGCAACCCAGGACAAGGGAGTTGACCATGTGCCTTCCTTTTCTGATCTCATCTGACAGAGTTTTCTCCTGGCCCCTTCCAAAGCCAAGTGCCCGATTTGGTTCCAAGCCCAAGCTGAGATAAATCCTTTCTGCAAAGGCCCCAGGATGCTTGGAGAAGCACTTGTGACAAAAGCCGCCTTCAGCATTTTCAGGATATGTGCTGCCAAAATTCATTAGTTATTCTACTAAAGACCTGCACGTATGTGGAGAGATCGGCCCCCAAAGGCCTTTCAAGGGAGAAAGATGTTGTGTAAATGGCACTAAGAGTGACTTCCAGGAATACATTGTATTAATTAGAATCACAGTTGTCCTTGGTCTGAATCTCACCAGGTTTCAGAGAAGAGTCTCCATCCCCAGGGGATCCACCCAATGCAGGTTGTACTTGGTCTGGCATCACAACCTAAAGACCAGATTCTGATTCCATTTGAGGATGTCCATCTCTTATTTCATCAGCCCACAAAGACCAGACACCAGTTATGCATTGCAGAGCTCTGCCCTTATTGCCAGACTGGATTATCAAGAGTCAACCAATGGTCAATAAGTTGGGAAGCAATATGGTATCATGAGGCAGCTACGTGGTGCAGTGGACACAGAAACATTCCTAGAGTCAGGAAGAGCTGAGTTCAAATCCAACCTCAAAAACTTACTAGTTGTGTGACCTTGGGCAAGTTGTTTAACTCTGTTTGCCTCAGTTTCCTCATCTATAAAATGAGCTGGAGAAGGAAATGGCAAAGCACCCCAGTATCTGCCAAGCAAACTCCAAATGGATCATGAGGGGTCAGACATGACTGAAACAACTAACCATGAACATAGTATAATGACAAGAGACTGGAATTTCAAGGTCTATGGGCTGAATTGCCTCATCTCCTTTTAACTCACTGTGTGACCTTGGCCAAGTGCCTTCTACTTCCTGAGTTTTAGTCTCCTCCTCTGCACCATTCCTATCTACGTCTGAGCACAGTCATGGGGATGATAGAGCACAAAACTGAAAAGCACCTTAAAGGCCATCTACTCCAAGCTTTTGCTTGGCAGATAGGGAAGTCCCTGAAGCCAAGAGAGGGAAACCAACTTTCCAAGTTTGCCCAGATGGCAAATAACACGGTCAAGATTCAAAGTAAGACCCTTTCACTCTATATCCAGTGCCCTTTGGGATAATGAAAACACTTGGCTGTGTCAAATGGCTATATAAATGTCAACTACTCCTACTGAATGGCAATTGAGTCCCTCCATTAAAGGAGCTGGGAGCCTCCCTGGTCAACATGTCCCCTTCTCCATGTGAACTCGCCAAACTAGCCATCTCTCTGTCTCTCAGATGTAGCCCTTCATAGCCCATCTCCATGCCTCGAATGCTTCCTCTCCTCTCCTTAGCCCTGTAGCATCCATTCTCTCTTCCTTGTGGATACAACTTCAGCACCACCTTCTACAGGAAACCTTTCCAGATCTCTTCAGCATTCCCTCTCAGGCTCCTGTGGATATAGCTATCTTGTATTTATTTGTTTGTATATCTTGTATTTATTTGTCTCTTTATACTTATCCTGCATTAATATACATATGCCCCACTTGTCTCCAATGTAAGTTCCATGCCGGTAGGATTTTATCTCCATCACCTAGCCCAGTACCAGGCATATAGCAGGCACTTAAGAAATAACTGTTGGTTAATTGATTGAGGGGTCTTAGAGATTATCTTGTTTAGCCTCTAATTCTATAATTGGAGACTCTGAGGAATCAAAGGAGGAAAGGAACTTGCCTTGAGTCATGGAGCAGGTTGGTATTAGATCTAGGATTCCAGCTCAGATTTTCTGTCCTGTCTATGACACCATCTTGTCTGCCTTACTTTACATGCCTTCAAATACTTGAAAGTCTATCCCTTGGAAGTAAGATAAGATGCCCACTGGCAGAACACATAGCAACAAGAGGAAATTAAAAAGAGATGCATTTAAGGCAGATAGAAGAAAGATTTCCCAATAATGAGAACTATCCTAAATGTAATATCCTGTGGAGGTGGTGAGTTCCCCCTTTTTAGAGATTTTCAAGACTATCTTGAATACCCTTTTGTAGAGTGAAATCTTGTTCAAATTGATCCCCTCTGAGGTGACTTCTAGCTCTGAGATGTAGTGACATTATCTGCAGGCTACACAAAGATCTGCCCAGAACAGGAAATTGGAAATCTCTCATTGCCCTAGGAAATCCTACTATTTCCCATGAGTGTTTGGCATGCCGTCATTCATGGTACCACCTAGGAGAATCAAAAAGCATTTCTTAAGTGCCTACTCTGTGCCAGCTACTAAGCTAAGTATTGGGAACACACACAAAACAGTAAAATATTGTCCCTGTTCTTAAGAAGCTTACAGTCTAACGGTGAGACAACTTGCAAACTATCATGTACAAACAATATACACAAAAGATAAATTGGATAGGAGCAATTCAGCCATCTTGCACTCAGATGCTCCCAGTCAGCTAATGCTTTCCCAGAGATGAATCTCTGTGGTGGAGCAGAGCAATGTGGAGGACAGATCCTGACTTGGGAATTCCTAGTAGAGTTCTTGTCCCAGCTCAGCAGCTAACTTCCTTATGTAATCCTGGGCAAGCGACATCTCCTCTCCTAATTCAGTTTTCACCTTTATAAAGTGGGAACAATAATTCCAGGCCTCCCTTTCTTCCTCACAAGGTGCATGTTTTGAAAATAAAGAACTTTATTCATTAGAAACCGATTTTCAGAAATGTCTGTGGATTCTTTGTATTTGCTAATAAGGAAAGAGCTGTGGTTGTGTATTGTAGATCCCTGAATTTCAAGCAGGATAATGGACCCTAAAGAATTCTCTCTCTCTCTCTCTCTCTCTCTCTCTCTCTCTCTCTCTCTCTCACTCTCTCTCTCTCTCTTCCCCTCTCCTTATTTCATGAGACATTCCTCACAGCTTAGGTACTAGTGATTCCAAAGATTGCTCACCTCTGGCCATGACTGAAACTCAGTTTCCTCATCTGTAAAATCAAGGCACTGGACTCCAAAGTCTCTCCCAGCTCTAAACTTCATGGTCTCAGGTCTTTAAGGTTCCTTCCTTGGAAAGGAAGCAAGGAGTAGAGCTGAGGTTTTCTTCATCTCTCCTCTGCTGAGAGCCGGTATCATGACCAGGCCCTACATCCCTGCTTTGGGAGGAGGCTTTGGCCTGGAGTCATCCTCTGACTGTGCCATCCTGAGCTTGGGCTTGCCTTGTTCTGGGTCCCAGGTGCAAAGCAGTGTTGCAGGAAGAATCTGATTGACTCTCAGCCTGAGATTCTCATCAGGTATCATGAAACTCAGGTCTCCAAAGTCCCCTGAAATGTGGTGTGTATGAAACTTGGCATCAAGCACAGCTCTGGGATCTCAGCCTGGCTGGATGAGGGGCTCATGTCTCCACTCCTTGTCTGGAAGGAATAAATCACTCTCTTTCCTATTCTCTGCCTCTGCCCTCCCTTTAGCTTCCAAGGAAACAGTCATTTGCAGAAGCAGGGAGATAAGGGAAAGTACAGCTAGGGAGTATCAGAACATTCTTTGGGGATGAAGCAGTCCAACTTCCTTATCTTACAAATGAAGGAATGATATCCATAGAGACCATGAGACATCTCCAAGAAAAGAACAGTCGAGTCTCCCTCAAGGATGTTATGGTAAGGGGATTTCTACTCTAGTACAAACTAGAAGAGGGGCCTTCTGGGATTCCTTCCATCTCTGAGATTTAGCAATAAGACTCAGCAATGGTTAGCTATGAGAACTGAGGGAGAGAGAAGCATCTGTGATGACTCAGAGATTTCAAGCCTTGGTGGCATGGAAGGACACTGGAGCAATTAACAGAGGTAGATAGAAGAAGAGAGTGGGTGCAGCAGGGGAGGTGAATTCAGGCTATGGAGTGTGAGTCTAAGATTCTGGCAGGCCCTCCAGGGAAGATGTCTGGCAGGCAGCAGAGAGGGAGGCACTGGAGTTCAGGTGAGACATAGTGATGACTAACAGTGAGGATTAGTCACATACACTAATGAGTACAAGGTAGACTGTGAGAAAGAGCCAAGAAATATCCAAACATTATTTGGTGAAATTTGAGGAGACAGAGAAGAGGTCTAGCTGGGGACCTCAGGAAAGGCTTCCACTTCTCTTATTTCCCCCAGCAAAGGTGATTTTATCCTGTCTGAAGTCAGGGTCTCAATGGGTTCCTCTTGTCTCTCTCAAAGGGCCTATTACAGGGAGGAGACCAGGGCATGGGTTTGGGGAAAGTTCATTTGTGGAGCCTGAGAGAGGCCCAAAGACCTCTGCCTTCCCCATCTTCAGGATGCCTTGTTTCTAGGCTTCCCTTCCCACCTTCACTGCGTGGTACCTATGCCAGTTGGATCATGTCACTTTCTTCCTTTGTAAAAAGGATGAGCTTTCATTACTCTGAAAGGTCCTTCCAACTCTCAATGCTGTGATCTTCTTCTCGGATCCACTGATCCACTTCTCCTCATACCTACTACTTGCTCACTCTTTCAATCCCTCTACATTCTCTTTTCTCTTTCTTCTTTCTCCTCTTCTCTCTTCCCTCTCTTTATGTCATTTTTCTTGCTCTCATCTTTTTTTTCTTTTCTCAGTCTCTTACTCTTCTTTCTACTCTTTATCATTCTTCTCTCTCATCACTCATTTCTTTTTCTCTCTTTTCTCTCTATCTGTTGCTGATTCTCTTCTCTGTCTTCTTTCTCTTTTACCTCTCAAATCTCCTCTTTTTATCCCCTCTACCTCTTACTCTCTCCTCTTTCTTTCCTCTTTCCCTCTGGCTCTTCCTCTTCTCTCTATCTGTCCCTCTTCTCTTCTATCAGAATTTGCACCACTGGGCCTCAGTTTCTTTATCCATTAAATGAGACAGTGAAATTCAGTGGCCTCTGAGGTCTCTTCCAGCTCTCAGTCTGTGGTCCTATTACCCAATCAATAATGGACCTTGAGGCATGAGCGTTGGTTTTTATCCATATGTTCTCCAATACACACCAACAATCTATGAATGCATCCTTCCATCCATGCCTACCATAATCCTTCCTACAACTTCATAGAATATATCTCAGTAGCTGACATAACCTAAAACTGCACATACCGCTTCAGTTACATTATTGATGGGCCTCTGCAGAGTTAGACAGGATGGTTCTTGACAACAGGTATACAATCTATCCCTGGCATGGTGGTATCATTAAGAAATGGAGTAACCCTTCATGGGTGCCTGACATGCCACCTCATCAAAAAAGGCCATCTCCATGTCTATGATTCCTCCAGATAACTAGGGAGTATTTTGAAGTGTTATAGTTCTGACAAGATGACTGTTTTAGGTGATGTTTTTTCAAAATGTGTCATACTTCATATATATAATGGTTATTGTATTTCTTGCCTTCTCAATGAGAGGAGGGGGGCTGGAAGAACGGAGAGAATCAGGAACTGAAAATACAAATTTAAAAAAGAAAATTAAAATGTGTCATTGGGTTAGAGAGTCCCTAAGGTCACTGCCAGCTCTGTTATTAGACTCTGTTCCTTTTTATTCTAGTCTGTACTCTTCAGTTCTGCTCTGGTCAGATCTGGTCTGTTCCTACATGACCTTCAGCAAGTCTCCGGACTCCTTCTCTAGGCCTCTTTTAAAAAGTAGGTCTTGGATCAGATGACCTCCAGGGTCACTTCCAACTTCAAGATCTATGAGATACTTCATTCATTTCAATTCCTTGGCTTTCTCTTCTATTGGATTCAATTCTAGTGATTTCTGTCTTAGCCTACAAAACTGTGGTCTTTAGTTAATGAGGCTAATAGACTTAGGTTTTCCTCTAAGGGAGGATATGTTGGATTGGAATATGTATTGAGTTTGGGAGATATTAATTCTTCTTGGGAAAAGTCATGATATGTAGGAAATTTGAAAATGACCATGGTGAACCTAGAATCCTAGGTTCCAGGATTTCGTCTGAAATAGCTAATTGGCATTTCCATTGTGCTTGGTTTGAGTTATTTTTGCATGTCCCCTCTGGCATGAGGGTTATCAATTCTCTTCCATATTGCACCTGAACTTTTGAGGTACCAATTTTGTAAGTGACATTCAAGTACGACAAATGAACATATTTATATTTACCTGGATTTGAGTTCCAGTCCTGACATTGACCAGCCATTTAACATTGTGAAAATCCCATCACCCACTGAGCCCTTCTTTCTCCATATGTAAAATGGAAAGACCTTTTCAGCTCTAGATCCCATGATCTTATGTCCTGTTTCATTCCATTCTC
Organism: Phalanger gymnotis; assembly: GCA_028646595.1. Taxonomy (NCBI): domain Eukaryota; kingdom Metazoa; phylum Chordata; class Mammalia; order Diprotodontia; family Phalangeridae; genus Phalanger; species Phalanger gymnotis. The sequence continues at coordinate 230,912,341 of CM053623.1, forward strand.
TTCTTAATCCTAAAAACATACTGGACAGACATCCTGGAGTCTATTTAGAAAACAGAAGGTATATTAGCTCATCAGTACGCCAGGATTTCTAGGTTATTCAAAGAGAATGCTCAGGGAGATATTAGGAATCACCATATGTTGATTGTTATTATTCAGAGAAGGGCACCGTCCCTCTTTTCCCAAATAAATCTATATATACTCAGATACAAAGAGAGCCTTCAACATCAATGGGTCAGGCACACAGTCATTACAGGTCACACTTGAACCCAGGTCTTCTAGTCTCTGAGACACAAGGTCGCACAGCTGGTATGTCAGTATTCAAACCCAGGTCATTTGCTTCCAAATACCTTGTTCATTCCATCACCCCATAAATCAAGAGTTTGAGTTAGCTCATCTCTAAGGTCCCTTTTGGCTTTGACCTTCTATGATTCTGTGACATACATACATACACACATACATACACACACACATATATATACACTTCTTCATTGCATGTCAATCAGAGCTCACAACCGGTTTTCTCTACTTTCTTATTTTGTTTTTCTTTTCCTGCCTAAGTTTCCTCCTAGCATCTGCTCTAAAAGTCTTGGCCATGTTTTTGTCCTGGCATGAAGATGAGCTCTCCATGGTTCTCTGTGCCATGCAGGAGCCGGCACTAACCATAAGAAAAAGAACCCACATCGACTCTGGATTTCCTCTGGTGTTTCACTGTGTTGTGAGTGATTCTGATTTGCCAACCTTCTCACTTTTATGTTTTTAGTACACACTTTGGGAACCTCTGTGGAGCTTGGGTAAATAATCGTTGTTATTAAAAGTTACCACAGCTCATATAGACTAAACACTCCCCACCCCATTTCAAAATGTGCAGCATGTCTTATCTTCCTCCAGAACAGGAAAGGTTGGGAGGCCCTCACTGTCAACATGCACTCCTTGGATTCAATTTCCCTAAAATCATAGACTAAAATCAAAGAACCTTAGAAAAGAGAGGTTGGTGTAATGTGAAGAATGCTAAATGAAGATCAAGAAGGCCCGAGTCCTTCAAATCCCTGCTTTGCTGCTTTATTACCTGAGGCAAGAAGTCCCTTTCCCTCTCTGAGCTTCCCTACAAATTATCAAACAAGGAAGAAAAGGAAGAGGCAGATAGTAATGTAGCTCCTAGTAATAACTGCCCTATTCTCCTATTCCCTAGCATTCAGACCCTGAGAAAAATCTGTGGAGGGGAAGTTGATGTTCACTGTGGAACTGATCCATTTCCTCCTCACTTGGTCTGCTACATAGACTCTGACTGAGGAAGAGGAGCAGAAGGAGAAGGAGGAGGACGAGGAGGAGGAGGAGGAGGAGGAGAAGGAGAAGAAGAAGAAAAAGAAGAAGGAGAAGAAGAAGAAGAAGAAGAAGAAGAAGAAGAAGAAGAAGAAGAAGAAGAAGAGGAGGAGGAGGAGGAGAAGGAGAAGAAAAAGAAAAAGAAGAAGAAGAAGAAGAGAAGGAGGAGGAGAAGGAAGAGGAGAAAGAGGAGAAGGAGGAGGAGGAAGAAAAGTCCCACCTTATATAACAATTTAAGGTATGCAGAGTTCTTTACAAATATGTTCAGGGTCACCTGTATAGTAAATGAGGATGGATTTGAACTCAGGTATTCCTGACTCCAGGACCAGTACTCTATTCACTACACCTCCTAGTTGTCCTGAAATATTATTGCCTCCATGCTAATTAGGACTGTAACCCTTCATGGCCAGGGGGGAGCAGCCATACATCTTCAGCTGAGGAGTTAGAGGAAATCATAAATACACTTAAACGCTAATCACTGCTGAAACCCTAATGACCCCTAGGGAAGACAAAGAGCATGGGAGAAGATTTAGGGGATTAGTTTGACCAATCTGAACCTTCACCCCTGACTTTGCCCGTCACATAGCAGGTTTGCAGAAGCCCCCAAAGTAGGATGCCTTCATCTGCGTCAGGGAAATAGAGATAAGCTGCATCATATATGAAGAGTTACTCAGGCTAGGACTTCAGAAAGCCTTATGTTAAGGATAAGAGAGGGGTGCGAGGGAATGAACTGATTGGTGAGAAGTTAGTACAAGATTAAATCTGATGCATATGATCTCAGAAGTTGGGGGCCTGAGCAATAGGTGGCATCTAAGCTCTTTATTTGGAGGACCTTACCATGCCTTAAAAATTTTTAAATTCCCAAGAATTTAGTTCCAAGTATATGTTTGGAAAGGAGCTTTTAAAGAAAAAGATTGAAGTAAATTTCCTCTAAACCAGTATTTTCTTGCGACCAATAACCTCTTTGAGAGCATAAATCAGGCAAGAATATCTCTGGATCGAAGACCAAGAACAATTCTGTTAACTTTTATGACCTAAGTCCTCATTGTTTTATGAAACTGCCCTACCAATTCACCATTCTACCACCAGTGAATTAATCTGTCTGTCTGTTGGCCCAGCCAACACTGACATTTTCAGTCTTTGACTAGCTTTGCTAATTTGATGGATGTGAGGTCAGACCTCAGAGTTCTTTTGATTTGAATGTTACTGGTTATTAAGGATTCCAAACACTTCCAAATGGCTAATAGTTTGAGGTTTTGTTTGGTTTGGCTATTTCTTCATAGTAATGCTGAATCTCTAATTAAGAAGGAACCTCAGAGATTATCTAATTCAAATCATACCTAAACAAGAATCCATTCTACATTACCCCTAGAAAGTTATCACCCAGTATGTATTGGAAGGAACCCTATGACAGGGAACTCAATGTCTCATTTTGAGGAGGAAACTGAGGCAGAAAGAAATTCTGAGGTTACCCTAGCCCTCAGTTTTCCTTTCTGTTAAGAAAAAATGTGTCACCTTGTAACATGCAATTACAACATTTAGAGGCAAAAGTCAAGTCCCACCCTCCTCCTCCCTGATAGTTGACTTAACTATCTTGGCTAACTAACTTAACTAACTTGGCCCAGAGAGACCAAGACTTTGCCCAAGTTCACATGGCTAGAAGATGCTGACATGGGGGCTCCAACCCTCATTTTCTCCCTCCAGATCTACCACTCTTATACCATGGCTAACTCTACCCCCTGTCATAAGTTTGGAACTAACCCTAAATGCTTATTTACTGACTAGCCAACAAGGAGGAACTGGCTCCTGAAACAGAAATGATGCCAATCTTGGGAGGAAAGGATGGCTCCCTCCTGAGTCTGGGATGGAGAAGGGGAGCAAGCCACCATAATCAGGCATGGATGCCAGAAGTGGGGGAAGTGGATTTTACAAAGTGCAGAAAAAGAACAGGTACAAAGTTGAGGATTGAAATTCCAAAGGGAAGACAGCCAAGGAGTGACAGGAAGTTCTTAAGAATGAAATTTAGAAAACACAAGGAAAAACAATTGTGATGAGTAAAAGAAGTGGCAGCTGTCCAAAGAATCCAATGTGGCCCCAAAAGGAATATAGCAACCAACCTCAAGTTTAAAGATTCATTAAAAATTAATTAATATATTGTTACCGGGAGAGAAATTAGACTTGTCCTCCTTGACTGTAGAGGCCAAAAATAAGGGCAATGAATGAAAGTAGTTTAAAAATGGCACATTTCAACTAGAACTCAGGAGAATTTTCCTAATGAGTAGTCACTGAATGGGTGTTACCTCAGTCTAAGTGAGTACATGAAAAGGCCTTAGCCTAAAAGGGCCAAGGACTCCCACTGCATCCTGAGTCACCTCCAGTCATCCTGATGAATGTCTGGTCACTGGATCCAGATGGCTCTGGAGGAGAAAGTGAGGCTGGTGACCTTGCACAGCCCTCCCTCACTCAAATCAAAGTCAATTGCAAGTCATGTCATCATTTCCCTGATGTCATGGTCCTCTTCAAGAATGAAGGACAAACAGAAGCCAAACTAGAATGGACTGCCCTGCACATGAATACATTCACTCTCATGAGAGGTTTTCAAGAAAATAAAAAGTGAGGAATTTGGAGGGATGGTATGGAAGGGATTCTCATCTGGTAAGGATTGGATTCCATGGCCTTATAACTCATTAATTCTGTGACTCATTCCTTTTCAGTTGTGAACACAGGTACCATCCACCTGGAGAGAGAGAGAGAGAGAGAGAGAGAGAGAGAGAGCCTTCCCTTTTCCAAAGCAAACATGACCAGTTCTTTCCACTGACCTTCACATGGCCTGGTATCCGGTTCCTTCCACATCTTGGCCATGGCCCTCTGGACTCTAGTTTGTCAGTGTTTTTCCCAAGCAACGTTGTAGATATGGCCTGGTCAGGGCAGAGGACAGCAGGATGGTCATTGGCCTCATTCTATATGTCTTAGGTCATGTCAGCTGTTTGGCTACCATATCATAGAGGTCTATATTCTCTTGTACCTCCCAGGTTGTCTTCCCTTCTCACTGTGGTGTGGACATGACCTTGGACTCTTAGGGTAACTTCTGCTAAGTCATCCCCAGCTAAGAAGACCCAGCAATATCCTGTAAATATGTTTTCAAAGGTCTAGGCAAGTCTGAGAGGCTCTCCACCAGACTGACAAATTGGTTCAGCCTCACAATTCTCAAAAAGCATCTTCTAAGTTAAAAAAAAAAGGTTGGCCTAGTGCAGTGCCTGGCACATAGTAAATACTTAATAAATGTGTTTACTTAAGACCTGATTCAACAGAGGCAGGCCACTGACCAAGGAAGTCTCTGACCCTCTGAGTAGTCAGGTATTGATGAAGACAGCTTATCTAATTATCTTAATTAGGATCTTTGTGGTCATTTCTTTGGGGTTAAAAAATAAATCCCAGTTCATTTCAGATCAAGTCAATCAGTGAGTGAGTTCCTATTATGCTGTCTATCTGTGGGGAAGATCAAAGGGGTTTAATACCAGGCCTTAATCTTAAAGAAGTTTCCTTGCAGATATAAGACAGAGCCTATAGAATGACTGATTCCTTCCCTCCTATGATAAATATTCACTATTCATGTTTCTGGCACAGGGGAGTTTTAAAGTCTAACCACACCTCTCTCTGCCCCTTCCCTCGTGGAAGGGGCAGATTAGTCTTGCTTATGGTTGAAATTCATATAACATTTTAAAAACCAATTTAACACACATTTATTAAGAACTTACTATGGGTCAGGCATGAGTACTGGAATATAAAGAGAAAAAAAATAGAACAATTCTTGGCTTCAAGGTGCTTACATTTTAAATATCCAGGATAAGTGGGACCATGGCAGCACAGATACAGAAACCTCTTTTGTTTGATTGTTTTTGTGAAGTCAATGCCCTCTTGTCTCTTCTCTCAACACTCTGCTTCCTCTGCTAGGCACTGCCCCTCTCCCCCTCCCTCTGGCCTCCCTCCTTTTGGAATCTTCTATGGGTGGAAACATTCTGTGCTCCAGGGCTGGGGAGCATCTCACTCATTGGCATCTCCATGCCATTGAAATCAAGGAAGGCAATGTAATAGGAGATGCTGCACCACACGACCACCTCCCCATATGACCTGTAGCCCTCCCCCGCCACCCCAGCACAGGGACAAACTGCTATGTGGCATCAGAGGACACAAAGGTGTTCAGGCAACAAGCCAGGGGGATGATGAGAGGCTGCCACACCCCAAGGGCCACCCAACTGTCTTTGAGGTGATACAAAGGGTGGCAAGCAGTTCAAGTGGGGATGCAGGGGTGATGCTACCAGAGCTTCACCCAACCTCACACTTGGTTCATCTCCCTGTTTTCAGTGAACTATAGGGGTATATTTGGAGAAAAAGCATCAGTTAACCAAGAAGGCAGGTAGAAGGTAGCACAGCAGGGGTGGAGTCAAGATGGCAGCTGGAAAGCAGGGACTTGCTTAAGTTCTCCCCCAGATCCCTCCAAACACCTGTAAAAATGGCTCTGAACAAATTCTAGAGCTGAAGAAACCAGGAAATAGAAAAGGGAAGCAGGGCTCCAGCCCAGGAAAGCCTAGATGGTTTCTGGGAAAGATCAATTGCACAGAGCTGAGAGTGGAGCAGAGCAGAACCCAGCGTGGGCCACACCAGGAACAACCAGGCTGTGAGATGGGCTGAACAGGCATAGTGCCATGAATCATTGAGCTGTGGCAGTTACCAGACTTCTCAACACAAAGACAAGAGAGAAAGTTAGTGGAAAAACTTCTAGAATGGAGTGATAGAGTATGTGGTCAGCCCCAGGGGCGTGGAAGTGGTGCAGCTCTGGGGCTCCTTCTAGTCCGAGGTCCATCCTGTGGGAGGAATTAAGTGGTGGATCGGAGCGGGAGTGCAGAGCCTGCTTGGATCTAGGTTGCAGTCTGGGTTGGCGGTTCTTGGGAGAGGAAGAGGCCTGCAGTGGCAGAGTTTGCTGTATAAAAGTAGCTCTAAAAACAGCAGCATAGCCCCTAAAGCTTGGGACAAAGTACTCTCTACTCTACAATCATACTCTCTCTCTACAATCATAATCTACTCTCTACTCTATAGTTATAGCCCCACGAAAAACTCAAGGGTCAAGTAATTGACTGGGAACATGGCCAGGCAGTGAAAATGGACTCAGATTCATACTCAGACTTTGGAATCTTTCTTGGTGACAAAGAAGAGCAAAACATACAGCCAGAAGAAGTCAACAAGGTCAAAGAGCCTACATCATAAGACTCCAAGAAAAATATGAATGGGTCTCAGGCCATGAAAGAGCTCAAAAAGGAGTTGGAAAAAGAAAGTTAGAGAAGTAGAGGAAAAATTGGGAAGAGAAATGAGAGTGATGCAAGAAAATCATGAAAAACAACTCAATGACTTGCTAAAGGAGACCCAAAAAATATTGAAGAAAATAACACCTTAAAAAATAGACTAACTCA
>CM053623.1:230919628-230964124 GCA_028646595.1 Phalanger gymnotis
ATGAAGACAAGAATGCCTTGAAAGGCAGAATTAGCCAAATGGAAAAGGAGGTCCAAAAGAACACTGAAGAAAATACTACCTTAAAAATTAGATTGGAGCAAGCAGAAGCTAGTGATTTTATGAGAAATCAAGATATTATAAAACAGAACCAAAGGAATGAAAAAATGGAAGACAATGTGAAATATCTCATTGGAAAAATCACTGACCTGGAAAATAGATCCAGGAGAGATAATTTAAAAATTATTGGACTACCTGAAAGCCATGATCAAAAAAAGAGCCTAGATATCATGTTTCAAGAAATTATCAAGGAGAACTGCCCTGATATTCTAAATCCAGAGGGCAAAATAGAAGTTGAAAGAATCTACCCATCACCTCTTGGAAAAGATCTCAAAAAGAAAACTCCTAGGAATATTGTCACCAAACTCCAGAATTCCCAGGTCAAGGAGAAAATACTGCAAGAAACCAGAAAGAAACAATTTGAGTATTGTGGAAGCACAATCAGAATAACACAAGTTCTAGCAGCTTCCACATTAAGGGACTGAAGGGCTTGGAATATGATATTCCGGTGGTCAGAGGAATTAGGATTAAAACCAAGAATCACCTACCCAGCAAAACTGAGTATAATGCTCCAACACAAAATATGGATTTGCAATAAAATAGAGGACTTTCAAGCTTTCTCAGTGAAAAGACCAGAGCTGAATAGAAAATTTGACTTTCAAACACAAGAATCAAGAGAAGCATAAAAAGGTAAACAAAAAAGAGAAATCATAGAAGACTTACTAAAGTGGAACTGTTTTGCTTACATTCCTACATGGAAAGATGCTGTGTGTAATTCATGAGACCTTTCTCAGTATTAGGGCAGTTGAAGGGAATATACACATATATAGACAGAGGGCAGTGGGTGAGTTGAATATGAAGGGATGACATCTAAAAAAATAAAATAAAATTAAGGGATGAGAAAGGAATATATTGAGAGAAGGAGAAAGGGAGAGATAGAATGGGGTAAATTATCTCACATAAAAGTGGCAAGAAAAAAGCAGTTCTGTTGGAAGAAAAGAGAGGGAAGGTGAGGGGGAATGAGTGAATCTTGTTCTTGTTGGATTTGACTTGAGGAGGGAATATACACTAAATTGGGTATCTTACCCCACATGAAAGTAGGGGAAAGGGGATAAGAAAGGGTGGAGGATAGAAGGGAGGGCAGATAGGGGGAAGAAGTAATCAAAAGCAAACACTTTTGAAAAGGGACAGGGTCAAGGGAGAAAATCGAATAAAAGGGGACAGGATAGGATGGAGGGAAATATAGTTAGTCTTTCACAACATGACTATTTGTGGGAGTGTTTTGTATAATGATACATGTGTGGCCTGTGTTCAATTGCTTGCCTTCTTAAGAAGAGTGAATGGGGAGGGAAGAGGGGAGAGAATTTAGAACTCAAAGTTTTAAAAGCAGATGATCAAAAAAAAAGTTGTTTTGCATGCAACTGAGAAATAAGGTATACAGGCAATGGGGCATAAACATCTAGCTTGCCCTACAAGAAAGTAAGGGGAAATGGGATGGGGGGGAGTGCAGTGACAGAAGGGAGGACTGACTGGGGAATGGGGCAATCAGAATATATACCATCTTGGAGTGGGGGATGGTAGAAATGGGGAGAAAATTTGTAACTCAAAATCTTGTGGAAATCAATGCTGAAAACTAAAAAGTATTAAATAATAAAGTATGGAATTAAAAAAAAAAGAAGGTAGCACAGTGAACAGAGCACCGGGTATGGAGTCAGGAAGACCTGAGTTCAAATCTTGCCTCAGACACTTACTAGCTGTGTGACCCTGGACAACTCACTTCACTTTTACCTCAGTTTCCTCATCTGTAAAAATGGAGATAATCCCACCTACCTCTTAGGTTCATTTTGAGGAACATATGAGATAATGTTGATAAAGGGCTTTGCCAATCTTAAAGTGCTGTGTAAATGCTAGCGATTCACATTATTGTTACATTTCAGCTACCAGGTGTCACCACCCTTAGACCACCACCCAATGGCCATGTCAGAGGGGCATTGGTGCACATGTGCAGTCTTTCTCAGGGCCTGTAGCATCCCTCATTAGTCACCATATGACCCTCCAACTGGACGCGAGCAACCTACTGACCTCCTGGCCCTGAATCCTATATAGCTCTAGGGGATGACCCAGAATACACCTAAAAATTACAAATACATATACACATACATGCATATGTGTACATAACAATAATAATAGCTAACATTTATATGGCACCTACTATATGCCAGGCAGAGACAGCCAGATGGCTCAGTGGATGGAGCAGTGAGCCCAGAGTCAAGAAGTCCTGAGTTCAAAGCTGGCCTCAGATAATTACTAGCTGTGTGACCATGGGCAAGTCACCTAATATGTTTGCCTTAATCCAATGGAGAAGGGCATGGCAAACCACTCCAATGTCATTGTCAAGAAAGCCCCATGGAGGGGCAACTAGGTGGCACAGTGAGTAAAGCACCAGCCATGGAGTCAGGAGGACCTGAGTTCAAATCTGGTCTCAGACACTTGACACATGTACTAGCTGTGTGACCTTGGGCAAGTCACTTAACCCCAATTGCCCTTCCAAAAATTAAAAAAAAAGCACCATGGATGGTATTGGTGTGCTACAGTCCAAAGGATCACAAAAAGTCAGGCACCACTGAACAACTGAACATTTCAGGCCCTGCACTAAGCATTGTACGTTATTGTCTCATTTGGCCCTCCCAATAATCCTCGCAGGGAGGTGCTATTTGTGTCTGTGTGTATGTGTGCATGCATATATGTGCATATGTGTGTGCATGCGTATACATATACTGTGTATGTGTGTGTATATATACATATTGTGTATGTGTATGTATGCATGTGTCTGTGTGTATACATGTATGTGCGTATGTATGTGCATGTGTACACTGTGTATGGGTATGTGTATGTATATATACATATTGTGTATATGCATAGGTAGAGACACCTAGGTGTCTGTGTGTATGTAGTTATTGTAGGGTATGCATATGCATGTGTATACACACAAATCAACATCCATCTTATAGGGATGCCATGTACTGCAATGAAAGTTGTACTCATGAGGGACTCAGAGGGGCTCAGTTTAAATCCCCCCCTTTGACTCTCATTGCTCAGGTGACCTTGGGCCCTGAACCTTCCTGGTCCCTCAGCTTCCTCATCTGTAACATGGGGGTGGGGGGAACAGAGGAAAGACTAAACAGCCTTTGACATCTTCCAGCTCCAAATCTTCAATGGGAGGATTATGTCTTGTCTGAACACCCACATCCCTTTTCTTGTGGGGGGTCCTCCTTTCTCACTAAGAACCAAGTAACCTCATTAATATCATTTGGATAATTTACCTTTTAATGACCTTATGGTTCATTAAAATAATAAATAATCACGAAGCAGAAGAAAACAAAAAAAAAACTGCAAGAACCTTTCCGACAGCCAGTGGTGGCCACAATGGCTTCCCTGAGCTCTTTAACCCTGGGCTCCCCCAACATACATATGTACATGTTGATGTGTACATACATAAACGTGTGCACACATACATACATACACTCACACATGCACACATACACTCACACATTCGCAGGTATACGTGTACACACGCCTCTCCTCCCAGAACAAAAGGCAGGAAGTGAGGACTTCGGCACACCAAGCCAAGCAAAGGGAGGAGGCCATGTGTCTGCTTCCAAATTGGCCCTCCTGGAGGGGGAAAGTGGAGGCACATCCCTCCCATCCAGACTCTCTCTCCCCTCCAGCTACTTGGAAAGAAGAAGGTTAGCTTCAGAGCCTGGGACACAGCCTCTCTCTCCACTCCACCTGTTCCCATCTGTTCTAGAGGTGTGTGGTCTCCCAGCTCAAACACTCTCCCTGCTTTGGTGGGGAGAAATTCTGGATGAGGTCATGGATGTGAGCACACTTGCACATACATACACACATACACACATACACACACACACACACACACCAGCCTGAGCTAAGCCACTAACTGGCCTGGCCAGAAGTTCCCACTCTCCTCATCTCCCCTCCCTTCCTTGTTCCAACACTCAAGGCAGAAAGTCCCCTCAAGGACAAAGGAAATGGAAACCCAAGGACTATGGGAAATGTGTGTTCATCCATACTTCCTGCCCTCTTAGTGCCTCACAGATCCATCATCCTCCTCCAATCACTTCTGATACATCAGGCAGTCAAAGCTACAGGCCAGATCTCAGGAGCTGGGTCCAGGAATGAGATGAGCCTCCCATGTAGATGACAGCAGCACACAATATTAAGAGATAAGGGCCTCAAAGAGGCACCAACCAAGGGTTGTGGGAAGTTTTAGAAGCAAAGGGAAAATGAGTCAGGGGAGCCTCTAGGCGTCCCTTTCAAAGGTCAATAAGCAAGGAGGACCCTATAACCGGATGGAGGATGCAAGCAAAGGAATGAAGGGTCAGGAGCATGAGTTATTCTGGGGTTGTCAGCATGACAGAATGTGAAATGGGGCAGTGAGGGCACAGAGGGTGGCAGCCCTTTGATGCTATCAAAATATTTTAAACTTTACTCAGTGGGCAATAGGGAGCCAGGGGATGTTTTTGAGCAAAGGGGTGATGTGACCAGATGAACGAATGAGTCTTAGCAGAAACCATAAGGCTATAAATTGGACAGAAAGCTAGCTGTGCTTCCAGTCGCCCCCCACCAAGAGCCAAGCACAAATGTATTCTACTAGGGAAAATCATGTGTCCAATAGCAATGAGCAGCTTCTCCTTAAAAAATATAATTCAGAAAATAAAATGACAGGTAAAGGGAAGGTGGATTTAGGCAGCAGCCTGAAGGGTCTCTATTCCAAGCCTCCATTTCCCTCCCTGTACAATAAGGCATTTAAACTTGGGCCGAGTTTGGAGGTCAAACTTGGCTTCATACCCTGGCTTTGCCACGTCCTACCTGTGTGGCCAGTGATGAGTTTTTGGTGACCCTCATGTTCCTCATGTACATTCTCTCCCTCTTGAGGTTGTTGGAGGAAAGCATCAAGCCTGGAAGTCTTACAGTCAGACCAAGCTGTAGGCCATCACTATCATCCAATGGGTCATTTGATGTGGGTCAGTCCAGCCCCTTTCACTGGTCACTCCCATTACCTGAATTAAGAGGAGGTCAGAGACTCTCCCCACAGGAGCCCAGCAATGCAGTAATTTCCTCCTGACAGGTATAAAAGGCCCATCCATTCTTCTTGCTGTCAGTAAGAACAGGTCCAAAAACAGTTTGCACACCCACCAAAAAGATGCAGCCGCAAGAAAGATGCTGGCATTTAATTTCTCCATTAGACAGATTGAAAAACAATGCTCTTCTCTCTCCATTCATCAAAGGGAGGAATTTATGGCTACACTGCAGAACATTCCAATGTGTACCTTCAGTAATAAAGCCCTCCCAGCATGATCAGGAGCTCCAGGCTCCTTCTAGAGGCAAGAGACAGGGCACATTTCTAGTTCTAGAGCTGATGATTCAGGCCCAGGGCACTTGGGTTAACAAAGACACATAATCGAGGGGTGGAAGGACACTGCTCCCTGACTGCCGGCCACCAGCACTGCCAAGCACATCCAGATGAGCCTGGAAGTTTGCAAAGGGCTTGACAAGCATGTTCTCCCTTGAGATAGATGTGCAACAGCCCTGTGAGCTAGGCCTATGCCTATAGTTTCTTCCCATTTTACAGAGCAAAATACTGAGGGTAGGTGAGGTGAAATGATCTGAGAGTCCCATAGTAAGAATTGAACCCTGGTCTTTTGGACTTCAGCACAGAAAATCTAAAGAGTAGAAGAGGTGTCCAGTTAGACCATTCTCCTGACCCTCAGACCTCACCCATCCTTCCTGCATCGCAGAAGCCTGCTCTTCACAGTTTTCTTTCTAGTGATCACAGTCAGTCATCTTGTAAGCAGGTAAATAAGGGAGTCATCTACATGATTGTGGCTTCAGGAGCCCTGCCTGATCCCCAGGGTGTCTCCCACCTGATCTCTGGGGCCTACAAGCTTCAGGTACAGAGTCATCTTTTGGCTTCAGCCTTTGGCATTGTTATAGAGTAGTGCTTTTCAAAGCCTGTTAACAAAACTCTTCACTCTTCTCTCAAAGCCCGCTCCTTCCATCTAAGGAGTCTTTTCAGCTACTGACAATAGAAAGCTCTGGGGGCTGAACTCCCTTGAATGCGTGGGGAATTATGTTCAAGAGAGAAAAAGATATTTAATGGATTTGGGGGAAAAACACCTATCCCAGTCCAAACACAGAAACCCAAGGAAGTGGCTTCTATAAATTGATAATGCAGCAGTAACAATGAAGATACAAGACATATCATTATTTCTGAAAGGAGGATGGCAAAAAATTACCCATCAATTCATGTTCTGGGCCTAGTGGGGCCTCCCATCCAGCTCCCTGAGAAGAGGAGAAGAATCCGTTGTCCACCAGAGAGAAGAGATTAGAAGTATAAAGGGAAACCAAAAAGAAGCAAACAGGAAGAAAGGGAAGAAAACTCTCTCACCACAGATGCTCCTTAAGTAGGAGAAGCAAGACATCTGGGTTCAAATCCTGCTTCTGATGCTCACTACCAGTGTGACCCTGGACAAATCACTTCAGCAGCCTGGGTCTCAGTTCTCTTCCCATTAGGTGAGGGAGCTGAACAAGATGGCCTCTGGGGTCCCTCCCAGCTCTGCAGCTAAAATCCTCCACAAATTTCTTCCATCTACTCAGACATCAGACTCTTTCTCGCTGGGACCAAGGCCTACTCATGCCTGCCCCCTAAGGGTAGAGAGAGGAATGGTCATACCAAATTCTGGCCAATCTGAAGGTCAGTGGAGATGCCTCCCCGCTATCAAGGGACAGCCAAGTCACTTTTGAACCCAGGTGGTCCTGACCTCTTAACCACAGAAAGTTACTTCCTCAATCAAATCACAAAACATGTTAGAAGCCACCATCATTCTTCCTAGAACCATGTGGGTGAGGAGAGAGTTGTTAGACCCCTGTTCTTAAAAGCTAAATGGTAACTCATGGTCTGGACCTGCAATTTGAGTTCTGTGGGGAAGCTGCTGGTGAGGAAAATCCATCTAACAAAGCAGACCAGAATCTGCCACATAACTGTAGCCCTAAAAAGATTTCTGGAGCACTGAGAAGTTAAATCACTTGCCTGGGGTCACCTAGCTATTGTCAGATATTGGACTTGAACCCCTGTGGTCCTGACTGAGTCTAAGGCCACTATCTAAACACTGCACCACACAGCTTCTTCTGGAAGGTAACTCATTCTTGGCACTATCCTAATAACCACCTGACATGAGTTCCTATGTTATATCAGGTGCTAGTGACTGTGTTGTCAAGAATTGTTAGCCAGGGGTTAGAGTCAAGATGGCCACGTGAAAACAGCATCTTACCAGAGCTCTCTCACAAGTTCTATGAGATACCTATAAAAAAGTGAATTTGAGCAGATTTGAGAAAGTTAGAAGCCACTAGTAGACTGAACGAGGCAAATTTCCAAGCTAGGAGGGTCCAAAACGTCAATGGGATGGATCTGTAGGCTAGGAGAGAGGCTGGCCAGCAGAGCTGCACCAGACAATACCAAAGTGGAAACCAGCCAGCAATCCAGACTGGGAGAAAGCTGGGTGCCCAAAACTGTTGGAGATCCCCAAGCCTGCACAGGACAGGATTCTGTCCAAGCAACAGGAGGCAGCAGCAGCACAGTGCCTGTGGCCATGAGACATCTACTCCTGAGACTTGCAGCCCAAAAGTTTGAAACTCACCTTCTTGAACTTCCAGGAGACATAATGGCCGGGTAAATGGCTCTCTTTCCTCCCTCCCTCACTGACCTGGAGAATTCCTCAGGAAAAATGCTGGAATAGAGGAGACAGAAGTAGGGCTTCAGTAGCCAAACAGTGGGAATTCCTGAGTCCCAGAAGGGCAAAGTCAGCAAGGGTTAACACCAGGAACGCAGACATGCCTTTGCACAGCCAGGGGAAGTGGCAGACACCAGCACAGACAACAGCTCAGACCACTGGTGCTGGAGAGCACCTCCAGGAGAAGAGGATACTTCCGGTAGCCAGACAATCCCTCCCCCACACCTCAGGAAACCTAAGGCCATAATACACAAAGCTAGCAATGAATTCACAATTCCCAGAACAAGAAACCTGGGACAGAGATCCCTGACCCCCAAAAGCAGAAGCCCACTGTCAAGCCAGGAAAAAGCTAACCAACATGAAGAACAAGAAAAAACCGAGGACCACTTCTTCTTTTTATGCAGACAGGGAAGATGAAAATACCAATTCAGAAGAGGACAGCACTGATACTATACCCACATCTGATACTTCAAAAGGGAATGGGAAGTGGTCTCAAGCCCAAAAAGCATTCCTGGAAGAGCTAAAGGAAGATTTTAAAAACCAAATTAGGGAGGTAAAAGTAAAAATGGAAGAAAAAAAAGCACAGATGAGACCAAATCTTTAAAAAGTAAAATTGGTGAAATAGCTAAGGAGATTCATAATCTAAATAGAGAAAATGACACCCTGAAAGGTAAAATCGACCAACTGGAAAAGGAGACTCAAAAGCAAAATGAAGACAGCAACTCATTAAAAATTAGAATTGAGCAAGTGGAAGCTAATGACTCTATGAGGCATCAAGAAGTAGTAAAACAAAATGTAAAGAATGAAAAAAATAGAAGAAAATGTGAAATATCTGATTGGGAAAACAACTGACCTGGAAAATAGATCCAGGAGAGACAATTTAAGAGTTATTGGTCTACCAGAAATCCACAACGAACAAAAGAGCCCGGATACTATCTTCAAAGAAATTATCAAAGATAACTGCCTAGAACCAGAGGGGAAGATAGTCATTGAAAGAATCCACTGATCACTCCCTGAAAAAGATCCCCAAGTTAAAAACTCCCAGAAATATTACAGCCAAAATTTCAGAATTACGAAGTCAAGGAAAATACTGCAAGCAGCCAAAAAGAAACAATTCAAACATCGTGGAACTACAGTCAGGATCATGCAGGATCTCTCAGCTCCTACATTAAATGACAGGAGAAGTTGGAATATGATATTCTGAATGGCAAAGGATTTTGGACTACAATAGAGGATCACCTACCCAGAAAAACTGAGCATAATTTTTCAGGCAAGGAGATGGAAATTCAACAAAATAAAGGAATTCCAGACCTTCCTGATGAAAAGGCCAGAACTCAATGGAAAATAATCAAAATATTTTAAAATCAAGCTCAAGGATCTCAGGTTAGGACCCCTGTTCAAATCTGTTGTCAGTCAACGACAGATACCTTAGTGTGAATGAGTTTCTGCTTCTTTCCAAAGAGGAAGAGTGTAGTGGGCTCCCTCCAGTGGACCTGAAAAAAATGTAATAGATGGGCTTTAAAAGGCAAAGGACACGTATGAGTAGAGGCAACACTGGGATGGCAGCTGAGCTGCTCAGAGAGATGCTTCCGGCTCCCTATTGACTAACATTCGTATAACAATAATGCACGTTTTCAGAGCTCTCTAAAGGTCCCCAAATCCTTTCCTTACCAACAGCCCTATGAGGTAGAAAACAAAAGCACTTTCCTATTTAGAAAACAAAGAAACGGATTTTTCCAGGATAATCTAATCAGGAAATGGTAGAATCAGAACTCGAACCCAAGCCCCAGCACTTCCATGGAAGCGCTCTGCTCTGGGGTTGGGATGCAAAATCTCTCAGCTCCTGTCTTAGCAATTTCCTCCTCGGTGAAATACTATGTAAAAGGGGATCTGGATCTGACCCACACCTCCTCCTTCTCATTGTTTTCATATTCTGAAGGTGGAAATTTGTATTCTCTGTGTATGTCAGGCTTTGCTAAAATAAATCCACTTTGTGAAAAACGGCTCCGTGATAACAGGTAAGCAGCAAATTGTTTATGGGGAAACATGCCTGCTTCCCGCATCAGCGGGGAGTGATTCCCATTCAGCATGGAGATGGAGATGGAGATGGAGATGGAGAGATGGCGGTGCTGTCAGCCACCCGTCATCTGATTAAGCCCTCCATTTCTCAGCCCCAGAGCTTCCGCAAATCCTGGGGACAAGAAGACAGACAGAATTCACTCCGATGGCCGAGGAAAATACGGCTTGTGGTGGACGTCTGTGAAAGGCTACTGTGTGTTTCAGAATGAGACCTCTATCTACCGTATCTCAGTTTCCCTTTCAAGATACATTCGTATCGAGGAGTGTATGTTCTCATCCAACCTCAGTCACTGGTCTTCTTTAATGTTATAAAGGAAGGAACATTGGGACTGAGATTCAGGAGACCGGTTCACTCCTCCGGGCTTTGGCGTTGGCTGGACGGATAACCTTAAGTCAGTTTCCTCATCTAGCCAATGGGGATAAAGATACCTGCCACGGCCCCTCCCTACTCCGCAGGGTGGGTGGCACTTTACTTGTCTTTCTCGGCTTGTTCCATGCTCTCCCCCAAAGAGCTCCTGCTTTCATTGGTTCAGATGGCAACCCAAACGTGAATTCTCCTTCTCTGCAATGCTCATCCATTCTTTCCCCAATAGCCTCCACGGAGTTTCTTCTTTGTGAGGGGCCCAGCCCCCAAGACAGAGTCAAACTGTACCTTAAGATGAGAACAGCCCGTTCAACGTTAAGAACTGCACGGAGTTAGATAAGCAGCTACAGAGAGAACATCCAGCTTCTCCCACTGTTGCCTTAACTCACAGGCTGACTTCATAACTTTTTCCATATAGGTACAGAGCACAGACTGTCCACGAGCACGGACACACGGTCCTGATAGGTTTAGGGGATCGTGCAAGAGCTTGCTTGCCCCCAGAAACGAAGGCTAGTACTGCATAAATATCCTGCTTGCTGTAACAATAAACTGGACCCTTTGACCACCTGCATGTCTCCTGCCTCATCTGTGTGCTGCTAGAGCCAGCTGGTCCTGCACTAGGTTCAGGGACCCCCAAGGGATCCTGGGCGGTTGATGGGTGGTCCTAGGCCCCCAACACTTCTTGCACCACCGAAGCCAGCGATCCCAGGGTTGCCCTCTTAATATTTGGACCCGCCAGAGCCTCTTGCTCACTCTCACCAAATACAAACTTCTAACACTAAGTATTTGCTAAGCACCAGTTGCAGCAGAAAACCGAGTCCTTGTAACTTTCCTGCTGCCTGTTATGCAAACTCCCATGTGTGGCATTTAGGGCCCTTCAAAAATTGGCTCCAACAGACAGACCTTTCTGGATTTCTTATACCTCCCATGTGGATCTCAATAGCCCTGACTTCCTTCAGCCCCAGGAGTGAGAGGAGAGGTCTTAGCAACCAGGGATGGCCGCCTGCTTGTGAATGTCTGAAGGTGCCAGTGGAGTCAGCTTGGCCACAGCTGTGCATCAGGGCAAGGCCCTTCAATCTGTCCTCTGTGAATCTTCTCCTTCTCCCAAGGCCCTGAATGCACTCTGGGAGGTCGGCTCCCAAGGGGGCACCCAGGCCCAGCAGCTAGCTGGCAGGCTGAGGATGCCGCCCAGCTCAGGGGCTCCAGCAACCCCAGCATGCCCCAGCCTCACAGACAAACAAATCAATAAGCGCCCGGCTCAGTGTCTCATGGGTTTTTTTCCTTTCCTTTTTTTTTCTGGGTAAGTCAACAAGTCTCCTATTAATTAACCAGTGATTAAAGTCTCTTTGTGAAAATTAATCACAGGGTAGAAAAGCCCTCTGTCCTTGTGTGCTTCATTAGGATGGTATTTGCCCTTCAGGCAAGAGGAAGGAGACTGAACTGGGTCCCCTGCAGTCACAGCAAACACATGCACACACACTTACAGAAACACACACATACACACACACACGCATGCAGATGGAAACACATATGGACACACATTCACGTAAAGAAATACATGGAAACACACATGCACATGGAAATATACGGCCACAGTCACGTGAAAACACAGAAACATACATGCACATGGATATACACAGACACATTCATATGGAAAACACATGGAAACATGCATGCATGCTCAACTATACCTATTTTCCATCTGTGAACATATACACATAGATGTGCATATATAGAAACATGTGGGAATGCATGCACATGGAAAACATTGAAACACATGTTCACAAAAACACACACACAAATATGCATAGAAAACACATGGAACACATGCACATGGGAAAACACTCGTGGAAATACCCATATGTACAGAAGCACATGGAAACACGCACACAGGGAAACATGTGCACATGGAAAACACATGGAAACATGCCTACACATGGAAAAGCACACATATTTACACAAGACAGGCACCACAGGACATACAAAATGCAGAAACTTTTGAGGAACGCTAGCCATCTCTTACAGAGGAGAAAGCCGAGGCTATTAGAAGGCCAGTGATGGGCCCAAGGTCACATAGGGAGTGAAAACCAGGCCTAGGAGAGAGGGCAGGGGGAGGAGTCCTGGCTTTGGAGTCAGAGAACCTGGATTGATGCCTAGTTCTGATACTCCCTGCCTGTGTGACCCTGGATGAGTCCCTTCTGCCCGGGGTCTCAGTTTCCCCACCTGTGAAATGCGGGGCTTGGACTCGAAGGTCCCTTGCAGCTGGATTCCCTGCTTCCTGGCTTAGATGGGCCCCCAGGGAGCACAGTGTCTACCTGGACTAGAGGGGAGAACAATCACATTCCAGGCTTATGACCTGGTGTTGGGGGAGGGCGTGGCTAACAACTCTCACATGGTCAAACTGAAGGCTGGTGTCTCCACCCAAATATCATCTGGGTCTCAGTTCTCAGCATCTCTGTCCTCATCCCCTCCATAGGGCTTCTCTGTGCTCTGGGCCAGGAGTTCTCAACCTTTCCAGTGCCACAGACCCCAGGGACCATCTGGTGAAAAAGTTCACGGAGGGCCCCCTCTTCTTAGACTCATTTGGTGCCCGCATTCAAGATGGAAGGAGAAGCTAAATTCCACTTACATGTTAATGGTAGGGAAAGGGTGGGGGGAGGGACATATTTTTCCTCATCTAAGTTCATAGACCCCCTGAAATCTATCCAGAGACCTTTGGACCCCAGATTAAAAAGCTCTCCCCTCTGGGGCTTTGGGGCATCTCAGCCTCGAGCCCTTCAGAATGGAGACATTGTGCTATCTCTCCACACAGCCCTCCTTTTCTTTCTTCTCCAGCCCTGACAACGGGCAGGGCCAGCAAGGTCAGACCGAATTGAACCACCAAAGGAAACAGTCTCATGGCAAACCTCCCAGGGAGTGATTCCTCTCTGGGCCTCATATTCCTGCCACACAATCAAAGAATGAGATGAGGCTTATGACCCAGCTCTGAAGCTTGTCATTTACTCCAATATTCAATTAACAAACCTACTCTGTTCAGAGCCCTGGGAACAGAGCCACAGGTGGCTCAGTGGGGTAGTGGATAGGGCAGTGGAGTCAGGAAGACCTGAGTTCAAAATTTCCTCAGACACTTAGAAGTAGTATGAGCTGAGTTGTATATACATGAGTGCATCACTTAATTTTTTCCAGCCTCAGTTTCCTCAACTGTAAGATGGGGCTAACAGTAGCACCTACTTCACAAAGCCACTGTGATGATCAAAGGAGGTGAGATATGTAAATGCTACCTTTCATTACCAGGAAGAGAGATCAAATTTAGCTCTTGCCCAAGTGAGCTCCCAGTGTACTAAGGAGACAATACACTTCTCAGACTCCTACTAGCTGTGTGACCTTGGAGGAGTCACTTTTCGCATTTCAATAAATTGCATCAATCATATATTGTTATATCTATATCACAAGAGTTACGAGGAATAGACGTTGAAACTGTAAAACACTATAAACATGAGCTATTTTTCTTACTAAGAAAAATAAGCATGATTCCAGACTTTAAGCCATGTACAGTGTAGAAGAGAAACAGATACATGCACAAATAACTGTGGTGTAAAGAAATTCATCATTTGATTCATGGAGGACTTCTCTCAAGGAGACACCAGCGTTGTTATTTCCTTAGCAGACTCATAGACGCACAGAATGTTACAGCAGGAGGGACTTTGGAGGCCATTTACTCCAACTCCATCAGGGAAACTGAGGCCCTGAGAGGGGAAAGAGCTTGCCTCAGGCATTAAGGGACTGAGCCATAACTCAAACTCAGGTCTTCATGCCTTGATTATGCCTATGAGAAGTTCATTGAACTTCTGTAGCCGAATAGTTATCAACACTTATGGCCAACTATCAGAGGGTAACGAGCCACTCTGCCCTCAGCTGCCATGATCCTTGGACAGAAGACACAGAGCCAGCCACATGGCTGTCCACAAAACCTTCCATCTTGGCAGAACCTTAGAGAGCATTGGCTGAAGAAACCTAGTTCTTGAGAATCCAGGGTTCCCTTTCCAACATAATGGTGATCGATCAGTGGAGGACTTATGTGGATTCATAAAAAACTGGTAGAAGATAAAGAGGAAGGGAAAGGAGAAGTATTAGGGGGTCACAGAGAGGTGAGAACTATCCTAGTTGGGAATATCAGGGAAAGCTTCCTGGAGAAAGCAGGCTTTGAGTTATATCTTGAAAGATGAGGAGGATGTCAGCTGGCAGCAATGAGATGGGGAGATTTTAGGACTGACTTCTTGCTTTGGCTATGCCTTTATTAAGGCAGCGAAAGATACAGAGAAAGCAAGAAACTTGCCCCAAATGTGCTGCTCTGAGGTCCAACCCCAGCAGGTGAATGTGCCTTTGACTTCCACAGGTAATACTTTCAGGGGTGTAGCCTTTGTGTGAGTGCAGGAAGCCGGTGCCAGGATTCGAGAGTGGGGAAGGAGAGCCGGGGAGGGGAACAGCTGTGTCCTGAGTGTCTCCTTCCTCCTGAAGCCGTCTGCCTTGTCCACCTCATTAGTGACTCTCCCTCTGACCTGTGGAAATGGGATTTGGGGCCGCCATTGTTAAATGATCATTTATCCCGCAAGCCCTCCATGTGGGAGGCATTGGAGCAGAGTGTTGGCTCTACCTGGTTATCGTTGACCCATTTATTCTTTCTGATTGATATTTCTTCCCAGGATTATTAATTTGAAAACTCTCTCAAATATTTACCACCCTTTACAAATACACTATTTAAAGCACTCTGGGATTTCTTCAAAGTATTCTCTACAGGAAATTAATTTGGCCAAATGCAGGTATCGAAATGCTATCACTGGCAGATGAATTGGAGATTCTGGTCCATAGATATTTCTACCTGGAATTACCAGCACAGGGCTGACGGGGCCAAATGGCTGTTTTCATCAATGACAGTTTTGTCTGTGTAAGAAATATGAGTCTAGCCCAGAGAGAATACAAATACATGGGCAATTACTGCCGGGGAGAATTTTATCAGCAATAAATATGATGACAGTGCATAGTAATTCACTTTTCTCCCCCAGTTTATATTTACATGACAACCTGAGAGGAGAACGCCACTCAGCTGCGATGTGGCAGGAGGTGGAGGTGACAGAGAGAGTTGGGGGCAGCCCAAGCAAGCCAGGCACACCTTCGGAGGGCCGAGCAAAGTGAGTACTGGTCAGTGAAAAGCACTGCCTTGCCAGTCTGGTGAGGCAGGGAGTGTTTAGCTAAAATTGCCATTTTACAAAGGGCTCAGAGAGTAGTGACTTGCCCAAGGTCACACAGGAATGAGAAGTAGAGCAGGCATTCAAACCCAAGTCCTCAGACTCTGTGTCCACTGACTTCTCTCCTGGACCACACAGTCTCACTACCTCTCTGAGCACCTTGTGATACAGGTTTGTCTTCCCCTGATCAGACTATCCCTCAAGCTGCTATCTGAGATCTCCCATCCTCAAGCAGCCAATCTATGGAGGATGGGGGAATCCATCTAGATTTACTGATTCCATCTGGCTCGAGTGGCCCGTAATGATAGCCAGGTAGAGTCCCCACTCTGCTCCAACACCTCCCACACAGGTGGCTTTGGGGACAAATGATCATTCCACAGGCCAGACCCACGTTCCTTCAACTCTCCTGATGGGCCTCCCTTCACACCTGCCTAAGTGATTCCCTCAAGCTCAGCTCTTCCTCCTGTCTCTCTTCATTCTCTTCTTAAACCTTGGCAACTTCATGATTCAACTGAAACTCCCTTCTCCACACTCACTACCACCTTCTATGTGCTCTGTTTAATGGCCTTGGCTCAATTCCCCTCAAACTTGACTCTCTACAGTTGTTGATCCTATAGGTCATCCTCCTTCCTCTTTTGCGCTCTCCCATCATGACCCATCCTCTTGGTTCTCCATCTATCTGATCGATCATTCACAGTTTCCATTGCTAAATCAGCATCCATATCAGTTCTCTTGTTGGTGATATTTCCCAAAGCTCTTCCTCTCTTCCTTCTCTTCTCTCCACTTCTCTTTTCTTCTCTCTCTCTCTCTCTCTCTCTCTCTCTCTCTCTCTCTCTCTGTCTCTCTCTGTCTCTCTCTCTCTCACTTTATCAGGTCCCATGGCCCTAACTACCATCTCTACTCAGATTAATCCCAGCGCAGAGAGATCCTGGCTCTCCAAAGGTCCTATGATCAGCAAATATCAAAGCTGATACTTGACCCCAACACCCATGGCAGGACAGTCGTATAAGACATGAGCTGAAATTCTCCTTTTCAAAAGACGAATCCGTTAGTAAATTCAGGTGACATTGAAACAAAAGATAGCAAGAGAAATTAACTTTAAAAGGGAAAAGAGGAATTGTTTGAACTGTACCATATGAGAACTTCAAAGGAATCCAACTCTGAGGTTGGCCAGACCCATGCTTGTGCTGTGCCCCAGTCTCCATCTCCTCTCCTCCTCCCTTCCAAAGGGGGAGGAGCTATCCACCCAACCTGGTCAGCCCTTCTTTCTTCAGAAACTCCATGGACACTTTGACATTTAATCCTGGGGAAGGTATTGGCTCCTTTCCCAGATGGAGTGGGCCAGTTTCAGTGCATCTACTTCTTGGCAGCAGCTATACTGGTTTCAGAGAGGAACAGAGGTAGGGACAGTTTATCACCCACATCTGTCTCCATAGAACTCACACAGGCTCTCTTCAATCCTCTGGCTTGGGGTGCCAATGCTATGGGCCACACTGGGTTGGTTCTTTGGCCCTCTCCAGCTATCAGCATTGGTGAGGACTGGATAGAGGGGAAGGATATGAAAGTTGGACCATCTCTCACAGGTAAAACAGACTGTGTCTCTTGGTGAAAGCCTCCTGTGTGCAGCTGTAGCATGTGATGGGTTAGGCTCCTGCCTGGAACAGACAGGTTTGCAGGTGCCCTGGGGCTCCTTAGAGCAGATGTCTGACCTTTCTCTGTCAGTGGGGACCATATGGTTAATGGGAATAAATCACAGAATGGAATTCTTAATTAATCCAATAGCATTTTCCCCTTAAAGATAATTCTATTTATTTGGACTCTAAAACTAAAAATACCAAAGTGTTGCTAGGTGCAACAAGCAGAGGCAGCATATCTGGGTGAGGGAAGCCTGAACTTGGGTTCTAGTTCTGATGAGGGCACTGCTTGATGAGGAACATGGGGCAAAGTGGGCAGCCCCTTTTGATTCAGACCCACATTCGATAATAAAAATGACTCATTTACGTAGCCAGTCACCTAGCCTTTATAAAGCCCCTACTGCATGCCAAGAACTCTATTAAGTGCAAGTGGAGATCAGGAAAGTGAACAGAGCCCTGGGTTCAGAGTTAGGAAGAACTGGATTCAAGCCCTACCTCTGACAGGTGGCTATGTGACCCTGACAAGTCACTAAACCCCTACCTAGCCAGTTTTGTCATCTGTAAAATGGGGGTTGGTAACAAAAGCACCTAACTTCCAGGATCAATGTGAGGATCCAGTGAGAGAATTGGGGCCCCTGCCCAAAAAATAACCCCTTGGAATGAAGAATCTCTTTGTGCCACCTCCTAGAAGAAACACAATCAGATCCTAGCCTCTAAACTGGGAA
The DNA here is from genome assembly GCA_028646595.1 of Phalanger gymnotis. Taxonomy (NCBI): domain Eukaryota; kingdom Metazoa; phylum Chordata; class Mammalia; order Diprotodontia; family Phalangeridae; genus Phalanger; species Phalanger gymnotis. Next base: position 230,937,545 of record CM053623.1, read on the forward strand.
AGACTTTGTTGTTATTATTTGGTCATCTTTCAATCATGTCCAATTTCTCATGACCCCATCTGGAATGATTTCCATTTCCTTCTCCAGCTCATTTTACAGATGAGGAAACTGAGGCAAACAGGGTTAAGCGACATGCCCAGGGTCACATAGTTAGGAAGTATCTGAAGCCAAATTTGAACTTGGGTCTCCCTGACTCTAGGTCTGGTGCTCTATATGCTATGCCAGCCCCACTGTCCCAGAAAAGACCTTCAAAACCATCTAATCTAATGACCTTGTGATACAGATGCTGCCCAGAGCAGCAAGAATTTGACTTGCCAAAGGACATACAGGTAGGAACAGAACTGGGGTTCACCACAGTTCCCCTGACTCCAAACACTGCTTTTCCAGTAGCAGAAAGTTTGGAAACAGGGATAAATGAACATGTATTGAGATGCCCTGAAATATCACTGAGGTGAGGCCCACAGTTGTCCAGCAATGATCACCATTCATCCCTGTCTCAGTCTCAGCTCTGGCTCCTCACCCTCCCAGAGGCCACGTCTGTGCCTTGGAAGAGTAATGAGTTACTTATTAGTGCCCAGAACTGGCTTCCTATCTCAAATTGAGGTAAAGCCCTACAAACACACCCACACCCACCTACACACATGAAGAAAGGGAGGACTTTGTGCCAGGTGGAGGAGGCAGAGGATTCAAGAGAGGATGAAATGGCCTGTGCACACTGGCTTCTGAATTTTTTTGCCTACTCTCTGAGCCAACATATTAGCCTAATCCATGCATGCCTTAGAAGAAATCCCATTGATAGCATCATGGATGAGTGCTCATTTATCTATCAGAATCATTCCAACATAAGGTCCTTGAGGAAAGGGCCCATCTTCATTTTCATCTTCATATTCCTTTCTGCAGAGCATGGTGCCTCGTACACAGCAGGGGCTTACTAAGTAGTAGAAAATTTTCTCACACAAAATAGTCACACAGGGAAGAGCTTTCACAGTGGAGGGGGAAATGTAAGGGGTGGTGGTCAATGCTTGAACTTCACTTTCTTTGGAATTAGTTCAAAGGAAGACTATGTATACATACTCAATTGAGTATAGAAATGTAACTTACCCAATAGGGAAATAGTAGCAGAAGAAAATAACAGAAAGGAGTAGAGGGGATGATAAAAGGGAGGGCAGATTAAGGGGAACTATAGTTAGGAGCAAAAGAGACTTTTTAGGAGGGACAGGATAAAGAGAGAAAGAAACAGAAGAAATGGAAGAGAGGGAAAGCCACAGTAAATTATAACTGTGAATATGGACAGTTCACTCGTAAATGTTCACTCATAAAACAAAAGCAAATAGAATAGATTAGAAAACAGAATCCAACAATATGTTGTTTACGTGATACCCTTAAAACAGAAAGACACACACAGAGTTAAAATAAAGGGCTGGAGCAGAATCTAGTATGTTTCAGCTAAACTAAAAGGTGGCAAGGGTAGCAATCATGACCTCAAACAAAGAAAAAGGAAAAATAGACATAATTAAAAGAGATAATCAGAGAAACTACATTATGCTAAAAGGTACCACAGACAAATGAAGCAATATCAACTTTTTTATACCAAGTTTCTCTGATAAAGACTTCTTTTCTCAAATATATGTTGAGTATAGAACTGAGTCAAATTTAAAAATATAAGAGCCATTCCCTAATTAATAAATGGTCAAAGGATATAAACAGAAAATTTTCAGAAGAAAACATAGTTATGTATAGACATATAAAATGCTCTAAATCACAATTGATTAGAGAAATGCAAATTAAAACAACTATGAGATATCATCTCACACCTATCAAAAATGACAAATGCTGAAGGGAATGAGGGAAAATAGGTGCAATAATGAAATGTTGGTAGAGTTGCGAATTGATCCAACCACTCTGGAGAACAATCAAGAACTGTCCCCAAAGGGTTGTAAAATTGTAAGTACCCTTTCACTCAGCAATACCACTGCTTAGGTCTATATCCTAAAGACATCCAAGAAAAAGGAAAAAACCAATATGTATAAAAATATTTACAGCAGCTCTTTTTGTGGTGGCAAGGAATTGGAAATCAAGGGGATTGTCATCAATCGGAGAATGGTTGAACAAGTTATGGCATAGGATTATGACAAAATACTACCGTGCTATAAGAAATGAGGAGGGGGATGATTTCAGAAAAAAACATGGAAAGACCTATATGAACTGATACAAAGGAAAATGAGAAGAACCAGGAGATTGTTATGCACAGTAACAGCAATGTTGTAATGGTATCAACCATGAAAAACTTTGTGGTTCTGATCAGTACAGTGACCCAGGAAAATTCCAAAAGAGCCATGATAAAATAAATGCCATCTACCTCCAGAGAGAGAACTGATGAATTCTAAGTGAGGATTGAAGTATAATTTTCTCACTTTGTTTTTTTTTGCCTATTTTTATAATTGGCTAATATGGAAATATATTTTGCATGATTTCACATGTATAATAGATCTCATGTTGCTTGCTTTCTCAGTAGGTGGGTGAGGGGCAGGAGGGAGGGTGAGGATTTGAACTCGAAATTTAAAAACAAAAAATGCTTAAAATAAATAACAAAAAAATTTCTTAAGGGAAGGATAACTGTCACAGGACAGACCATGCAGGCTCTGGGCAGACACAAGACTTCACTTCTGCCTGGAGCTCATCCTGGACTGGTGATACCCAGCAGGACCAAGCACAATGCAGCATATCTGAAACAAGACCACCAATTAGTGAATATTTATGTTGTAATTAATGTAGTCACAACTGGCTCCAGCTGGGGAAGCCTGGGCTGAAGGAGAAGGTCACAGGTGGCCTTTTTGTCTGATATTAAAGGAGGTTATTTTGAGGGCCCCTGGAGCAGATGCCCCACTCACTCTGCCTGTCTCTCCCTGCCTCTCCTAACCCTCTTCCTCTTCCTTCCCCTCTCTCTATTCCCACAGGATTGTAGATAATTCTGTGGGGAGGTTTAGTCTGCAATCCAGTTCCCAGTTTCTTGCATGCCTGAATGTTGCATGAATTGAAATGGCGTTGGGAAGACTTGGGCAAACCTTCTTGACACACAGCTATGGAACCGAGGGGAATAGTTATCATACATTTAAAGTCCACTGTTTCTTAGGCTTTTCGCTCTATCCATAGGGGACCCCAGCTACCAAGTCTCTCCTGCTCCCCTTTCCCTCTTGTCTTCCTCCCATGAATACCCTCTCTCAGGGAATCCTCCAATATCACTCCTTTATACTAAAGAGGAAACAGGACCAGACGCGGAAGAACACATGGCTTCTAACTCTTCAAATGTAAAATGGAGTTGGATCAAGGGGTGTTGAGGGAAGAGAGAAGAAAGATGAGCATTTATCAAGGGCCTATGCTGTCCCAAGAACTTTGCTAAGCCCGGGTGGGCAGCGGGGGGGAGGGGTGGAGGACGGTATAAAAGTGAACAGTACCTGCCCTCAAGGAGTTTACATTCTAATGAGTGAGAGGAGTGCACACAGCATATAAATATAAAGAAACTAAACCCAAGATCCTTAGTACACTCTCAAAGAAGGGTATCATGAAAGTGTTCATTTGGAATGGGCACTGGAGCACTTGAAGGAAGAGAGGATCTCTTCAAGGTGGAAGCAAGGAGGAAAGGCATTCCGGGCATCAGGGATAGCCAGCACAAAAGCACAGAGGTGGGGGATAAAGTGTTGCATGTGAGAAACAGAGAGAAGAGCAAGAGGATGAGTCATGATCAATCATCCTTAATGCTATAGCCCTCCCTGCTTCGATTATCTCCAAATCGTCTTGTCTGTAGCTTCTTGCATCTTCTCCACCAATCCTAACCCTAACCCTAACCCTGTGAGTTTCCCGAGAGCAGGGATTGTCTTTTGATTTTCTTATATCCCTAGCACTTAACACAGTGTCTGGCACATAGTGGGTGCTTAATAAATATTTATTGACTGATGAACTGAATGAAGCTGGAAAGATAAATTCAAGCCAATTCTTAAGGGCTTTAAAAGCTAAATAGGGAAGCTTCCATTTCAACTTAGAGGTGACAGGAAAGATATGAAGTTGATTGAAGAGGGGAGTGGCCTAGTGAGATCTGTGATTGTGTAGGATGGCTGGAGCAGGGAGAGACAATTTGGAAGCTACTGGCCTAATCTAGGTAAGAGGTGAAAAGGGATTGAGCTAAGCGACTAGCTGTGGGATTGGAGAGAAGGATTCCAAGGTGAAAGATGGAGGAAGAAATACTGAGGTTTAGCAATTGATGGTCTGAGGGGTTAAGGAGAATGAATATTTAGGAATCTGATCAAGGTTTCCAAGCCATCCAAAGCACTCTTGCTTCTCCATGGCCCCAGGGGCACAATAATTACCCTTCAGGATCTCTGGGGGATGGCAGCTTCAGCACCAAGTAAGCTCATTAGGTCTTCGGTTGTTCCCTTACATGGACATCTCACAAGCTAGGTGCTCATCTGGGTGACACAAGCTTCAGTCACTGTCTGTCATGAAGACATTCACAGCCAGGCACTGGATGTATACAATTAGACCCCTTCTATAAGCCATTCTCTCCTTAGCTCTGCTGTCCTCAAGAGAAATTGACTGTTCTTGATGCGGTTTCCATGAGCATCTATTCACACACATACCCTTTTTGAGACAGTAGAAGCCAGAGCTCCCTATCTCCAGGAAAAGGCTCATTCACTCAACCACTGGGCTTCCTCAGAGCCTGAGACATTAGTGTCCCCTTAAATATTCATCTAGGAATCTCCTCTGTGTTTCCAAAGCATCCCAAGCCCTCTGAGTCAGAAAAAGTCAATTGCAGCAGTACATCTGCTGGTGAGGCTTGATCGTGTGACAGTTTTGTTGATGATTTGGCAAATCAATAAAAATAAAGGAACTCAGGTCCGTTGCTGGGCTGTGTGGCTGATGTCTGAGTCCCAGCCTTGTTGGGTGAGTGCTAGAGGTTCATGTTCAGAAAGGGTCAATCGGCAAGTGAGGGATAGATTTAGCTACAACAACTCACAGCCCAGAAGGGTTTTTTTTAATCTTCATTGGAAGAAGGAATGCCCAAGCTGGATCTTGGACATCTTGAATAATAAAAGTACTCTTCAAAGGTGGAACACAGTGAAACAAACACGTATTAAGCACCTTCTATGTGTTGCTATGCTAAGCCCTTTCCAAATATTATCTCATTTGAACTTCACAGCCACCCTGTCAGGTAAATGCTATTATCCCTATCTATAGTTGAGGAAAGTGAGAGAGAAGAGGTTAAATGATTTGCCCAGGGTCACAAGGCTAGTAAGTTTATGAGGCTGAGGATTTGAACTGAGGTCTTCTCAACTCCAAGCCCAGAGTTCTACCTCCTGTGCCACCTAGCTGCCTGTAACAAGAGAGGCAGAGTGTCCAGGGGAAAAGAGGGCTTGGATAGTGTCAAAGGCCGTCAAAAAAAGTCAAAAAAGTCAAAAAAGGTGTCAAAAAAGATGAGAATTGAGAAAAGGCCATCAGATTCAGCAATTAAAAAATTGTTAGTAACTTTGGAGAGAGCAGATTAATTTGAAATATGGGGTCAGAAGTCATATTTCAGAAGGTTTAGAACAGAGGAAGGAGAGAGAAAGTAGAAGTAGAAGCATTAACTGTTAGCCAGATTTCTCAAAGAGTTTACCCATGAAAAGTAGGAGGGATATAGGATAGCTAATGGGGCTAGAGAACGAGTATCATAGGATTTAGAGCTGAGTGTCTCCTAGAGACCATCTAATCCAACTCCCCTCACCCATTTTACAGATGAAAAATTAAGATTCAGGATTTGTCTAGAGTCACACAGCCAGTAAGAGGCAAAAGTGGGATTTGAACTCAATTCTTCCTGGCTCCATGTGGTGACCATCCAGAATCCTCAGTCATAAGATACAATGAGGAACCCAGAAAACCATCTTAATGGCCTTGGTCAGAACAGAGACAGCAGAACTAAGAGAACCATCAACCCAGTGGCTCTAACGATGGAAGAAGTAGAAGCACTGAACACAGCCAGATTTCTGAAGGATTTTATTCCCTTGAATGCAAGCGATAGTCAACATCCTGATGAATTACAATGACCAACCTCAGCCCCTTGGAGCAAAGACTGAAGCGCACTGGCCTCCTCTAACACTCCAAAGGTGGCTCACTATGGGTGCTGAAAGTGGCATATGCTGCCAGACATAGTCACATGGTTGGGTGCTTTGGCTTAGCTATTTTTCTTTGTTTTAAGGAACTGAACATAGCAGTGCAGCATTTGATAAATCCAAGAGCACAAAACTGGAGAAAGGACTCTTTGTCAATGGTCTCTGCTTGGAAAACTGGAAAGCTGCTTGGCAGAAATCAGGTAAAAAGTAGCTACTATACCATATAGCCTCCAAAAGAACATAAGACTTTAATGTAAAAGGTTACATTATGTAAAGGGGGGAAAACTAGAGGAAAATGGAAAGTGGTAATTTTTAGAGCTATACTTTGGAGATATATTCAGAGCCAATCTAGGAACAGAAATAATCACAAAACAAAAAATGGACCGTTTTGATTATATATAATTCAAACATATTTATGCTAATTCTATGCAGCTAGAAGAGAAGCTAGCTAATGGGGTGGGGGGTTGGAATTGCATCAAATATATCTGGTGAAAGTCTGATAACTGAGGCATATAAAGAATGGCAAAAATCAAGGATTTTCCCCACCAGATAAGGAGTCAAAGAGTATAAACAATTTTCTAAAGGAAAATTCCAAATTATTCATAACTACATGAAATAATGCATCAACTCATTAATGTAAGAAAAGCACATGGTAAAAAACCATTCCTTAATGCATTAAGATGATAAAAGATAAAAATCCATTGATGTTGGAAGGATCCTGGGAAGGCAGTGCACAAATACACTGTTGGTGAGATAGTGAAATTGTCCTTCAGTATTAGAAAACATTTTGAAATTCTGCCAAAATGGTCATTAAACTTTTCATACTCTTTGACCTAGAAGTCACATTACTAGCTATGTATGTCATCAAGTTCAAAGACAGAAAGAAAGGCCCCACATCTACCAACATTTCAAGCCAGACCTTTCTGTAGTAGCTAAAAATTGGAAACAAAGCAAATCCCATTAATTAGGGAATGACTGAATAAACTGCAGTATATGTATGTAAAGGAAGAGCATAAGTATCACAGGATTCAGAGCTGGAGGGATCCATAGAGATCAGATAATCCAAACCCCACCCCCCTCCCTATTACAGGTGAAAACTGAGCGCAAAGAAGATACAGGATTTGTCTAGGGTCATACAACCAATAAGAAGCGAAGGTGGGATTTGAATTCAGTTCTTCCTGGCTCCAAGTCTGGCACTCCATCCAGGATCCTCAGTCATAAGACACAATAAAGAACCCAGAAAAAAACACCTGTATGGCCTGGTTCAGAACAAAAACAGCAGAACCAAGAGAACCATTAACCCAATGGCTCTAACAATGGAAGAGGGAGTAGAAAAACTGAACACAGCCAGATTTCTCAAGGAATTTATTCCCTTGAATAAAATCAACACTAAAGGCAATCAATATCCTGATGAGTTGTAATGACCAATCTCAGCTTATTAGAGCAGAGACTGAGGTGCACTGGTCTCCTCTAATGCTCCAGAGGTGGCTGCTGAAAGTGGCATACTCTGATGGACATAGTCACATGGTCGGGTGCTTTGGCTTAGCTAAGTTTCTTTGTTTTAAGGAAGGGTTCATGATAGGGCAGATGTGAGAAAACGTCTGGGTTGTTTTTAATAGCACCAATTAAACTTATTTGGAAGATAAAAAGCAAAATACTCCTTCCTGCTCTAAAGCTTATGCTGCCATTTTAGGAACCTTCCCATGCCATGCTGACTGTTAATTGTCCAGTCCCAGACCTACTGCCCTTTCCATTACTTGACGTTTCTTGTCAACCCAGGCAAAGAGAGTTGATGAGAGAAGGGAGGCCTCTTATTCTCTTTTTTAACCATGGTGCCTGGCACTGTGTCATATACAAAGAAGACTTTCCGAATTTAATTTATATTCACGTATGCCATTTATTCAAAAATTAATTTAAAAAAGACATGACCTCATTGCTATCCAACCAAAAGCCGTTTCATTTTTGCCTACTAATTCTAGTAAGATTTCTTCACCCGCCTTGACCCACTTTCATTTAAAAAGCCCTAGCCTGGAAACAAGAACAGGACTGTGTCCCAGGTTGGCCACTTAAAGAAAGTCACAATACCTCTCTGAACCTCAGCTTCTTGCTTCAAAATATGAAGGGACTGGACTAGATGGCCTTTATAGAATACCTATCAATTCTATAGCCATTCCTTCTATAAGTGGACAATTAGAATATGAAGATGAGCTGAGACATCTCATCTTTCTTGAAAGGCCTAAGTCACCACAGTATACACCTCCTTACTTTCCCAAAAGATAAATGAGTACTGACGTGAAGACCATTTTCATAAAGCTAGATCTCCATCATTTATTAATATAGCTCTTCTAATTGTGTTCATAAATTAATCACTACATTTTAAACTTGTATTTGTGAAATCAGAAAGGTTAGCAGAATGGAAAACTAAAATTGTTCCCCCAGGCATGGGAAAGCCAAGGAGAAGGAGGAATCAAAGGATTTCCAGACAAAGGAGTTTGCAGAGATCCTGCATGGCCTGGGTTCTCGATAATCTAGGCCAAAGGAAATGCCAAAGCTACCTGAGAATGGAGGGGATGGCTAATAAGAGCAAAGTTGGATTTTAGCTAAATCTGTGGAAAGTGGCAGAGGATCACTACCTGGGATGGATAAGTTAATAGTAACAGATGACAGAGAGAAGGAAGAAACACTACTCCTTTGTTGTTTCTCTTTTCTCTGCCAAGGAAAAAGATGTTTGGCCTGAAAAGATGAAAATAAGGATGAATATCATGAAGTGGATTTCTGAGATAAATAGTGAGATGGTATGAACACATTTAGTCACCCTGGATGAGTCCAAGTCATCCTGCCTATGTCTGATAACGACAGAATGGCCGACATTGTTGCTTAGCCAAGGTTGGTGGCCTGGGAAAGATAACAGTTGAAAACAGTACTGCAAGAACAGAAAATGGCAAATGCCATGTTGATTTTCATAAAAATGGTAAAGGAAAGAATGGATTCTGTGACCTATGGGGCAGCAAGCCTGACTTTGATTTCTGGCACTACTTGAGAACATCCTATATTAAGAAAGAAAAGGAAACAAGGAAGAAAATCAGGGTGACTTCCACAAAGGCCAGGCAGGTTAGACTTAGCCTTATTTCCATTTTTATCCAAACTGGTTTATCAAAGGACTTCTATAATTATAGTTTATCTAGGCTTTAGAAAAGCACTTTCCAAAGTCTCCTGTCACACCTTCATGTAAACGGTGGAGGGAGGTAGGCAAGAATATTTGGGGGGATTTGAAACAGGTTGAATGGCATGACCCAAAGATCTATCATTACTGGTTTGATGCCATCTTGAAAAAAGGTCTCTAAGCTAGACCCTATGCTATTTCACATTTTCATCAATGCCTTGAATAAAGGCATAGATGACATGTTTATCAGATTCATTGATGACACAAAGCTGTGGGGGATAAATAACATGTGGGTGTCAGAATCAGGATTCATCACTATCTCAGCAGGCTGGATTATCCTTTAAATCTGTTCAAATGAAATTGAGGACAAATTAGGTCCTATTCTTGGGTTCTAAAAATTGACTTCATGTGTACAAGATGGGGGCAACATAGGTAGACAGTAATTTATCTGAGACATCTAACCCAACGTGAGTAATATGTGACTCAAAATATCATATGTGATAAAGAGTCAAAATATAGATAGATGGAAGTAGATATAGATGTAGTTATATAAATATACACATGATCTTAGACTACATTAAGGGACATATAACACCCAAAACATTGAATAAAAAAATTCTTCTGTATAAGAGGCAGGGGAGGGAACCAGCATTTATTATGCACCTACTATGTGCCAGGAATTATACAAGTATTTTACAAATATGATCTCATTTGGTCCTCACAATAACCCTGGGAGATAAGTACTATTATCCCCATTTTACAGTCGAAGAAACTGAGGTAGACAGAGACTAAGTGACTTACCCAGGGAAACACAGCAAGTGTCTGAGGTCAGATTTGAACTCACATCTTCCTAACCCTAGGCCCAGCACTCTATGCACTGCTCCACCTAGCCTGTAATTTAATTGGTATATGAAACCCCTTCCTTTGATGCGGGTTAGCATATTTTCTGCAATTTATAATCTTAGAGAGGATCTAGAGTACTGAAAAGTGAAGTGGCTTACCCAGGGTCACACAGCCAGTATTTATCAGAAAGGAGGCTTGAACTTAGATCTTGCAGCACAAAGTTCAGCTATCTATCCACAAGGCCATGCTACTTCTCCGTTCTAGGTGAGACTTTTTAAAAATGACATTGATAACCTGAAGGATGTCCAGAGGAGGGCAACCAGAAAGAATAGCAGAAAGCCTTAAGTTCTTATTATGCAAAGATTGATTTGAGGGATTGAGACTGTTAAACCTGGAGAAGAGAAGACTCAGGGGGCCTGAGACTATTTTTTTTTGGAGAGGGCAAGGCAGGACAATTGGGATTAAGTGACTTGCCCAAGGTCACACAGCTAGTAAGTGTGTCAAGTGTCTGAGGCCAGATTTGAACTCAGGTCCTCCTGACTCCAGGGCCAGTGCTCTACTCACTGCACCACCTAGCTGCCCCCTAAGTCTATTTTCAAATATTTAAATGGCTGTTACCAGAAGAAGGATTAGGTTTCTTCTGTTGGGCTTCAAGGAACAGTGAGTGAAAGGTGCAAAGGGGATCATCTTGTCTCGATGAAAGAAGAGGCTGCCTAACAATAAGTTGCCCCCAAATGAAAGGGACAGCCTCTAGCTCCTCTCTTACTAGGGGTCTGAAGACAATACTATTCAATGGGTGTGTTGTGCAGGGCATCTCTTTTCAGAGACAGTTTGGATTCTATGGCCAGCCAATCAAACATCACCATTTAGGAAATGCTAGGTGGTGATGATGATGATTATTATGATTATGATGATGGTGGCGGTGGTGATGGTGATGATGGTGGTGATGGTACTGGTGATAGTGATGGTGATGGTGGTGGTGGTGATGATGATGATAATGGTGGTGGTGGTGATGGTGGTGATGGTGATAGTAATGGTGATGATGGTGATGGTGGTGGTGGTGATGACGATTATTATGATTATGATGATGGTGGTGGTGGTGATGGTGATGGTTGATGATGGTGATAGTAATGGTGATGGTGATGGTGGTGGTGGTGATGATGATGATAACGGTGATGATGATAATGGTGGTGGTGGTGATGGTGGTGATGGTGATGACGATTATTATAATTATGATAATGGTGGTGGTGGTGATGGTGATGGTTGATGATGGTGATAGTAATGGTGATGGTGGTGGTGGTGATGATGATAAAAGACATTCATACAGTGCTTTAATCCTTATGAAATGCTTAACAAATGTCATCTCATTTTATAAATGAGCTTGTATGTTAAACCAGTGCTGCCTTTGGCTGCCAATTCTCTCTCCTAAGCAAGGATAATATGGGTTTGCGGGCCGGCCTCATTCCTGAGCTTTCGGGGAATCCTTGCAACTTATACACATCAATTAAACATCTATAAAAAATAAGGATGTTCACTGCATTTCCCCTTTAACCATTTCTCATATTTATGTTAATATTCTGTTTAAATACATTTTGATGGAGCTATCATAATTGCACCAAGTGTCTTTCCATCCATAATCTTACTTTTCATTTGGTCTTGGTTTTGACCTTAAATCTAACAAGTCATCAATCACACAGGCAGCCCATTAGGCATTTCTCCCATGTTGGTAATCACTAATTTCCTAACTATACACACACATACATACATATATACATATATATATATGTTCATTTTCATTTTTATCCTGTTATTCAGCACCCATCCCTCCCAGGACCTTACTACCATCTTTTTGAAGGAAAAGATTCATGACATATAATTGGGAGGCTTCTGTGGAGCCCACAAGTTTTTGGCCCCTTTGATTTCTTAATCCTAAACCATAAGCTACACTGTAGAGAGAGGACACACAAGAGGCCTCGTCATCTGTCTGTCTGTTTTGAGCTTCAATATGGCCAAAGTCACGTGCTAGCAGCTAGGCTCCTGGTGATTAGCCTTACCTAGGTGGTGCCTAACTAATGACTAGCTGTCTGGAGTCTGCACTGTTGGGAGTCTGATGACCAGAATGTAGGGAGGTGGGAATCTCACTTGAAGTATTCCTCATTAGCTAGGCCATATCTGGAGCCTTTTGTTCAGTTCTAGATGCCATAGTTTAGGAAAGACAGAGGAGGGTGACCAGGATGTCAAGAAGGCTAGAGATTATGACATTCAACTCAATTAAATTCCTTGAGCATTTATTAAGCACCTACTGTGTCCCAGATACTGTGCTAGACAGTAGAGATGCAAAGCCCCCCAAAAAATGGAGTGGAAAAATCTCTGTTCTCAAGAAACCTATTTCCTATTGTGATGATAATCAGTTGAAGGAATTAGGCCCATTCAGCCTGGAAAAAAGAAAATTATGGGGGAACCGGTGCCAGGGAGGGGAGGTCATAATTAACATAGTTAATTTCCGGGAAAGGGTCCATGATGTCGCTTCCTCCGTCACCACTAACTAAGAGCAAATGTTCTTATGACAAAGAGGGCCTAAAAACTTTCTCATACAAATGGATGGCTCCCATTTTTCACCTCTCCTAAAGAAACACATGGAATCAACATAAAAGAAAATTGATGATCTTGAAAATGCAGTTATTTTTAAAGGTTTATCATCATTGGAGAGATCTTTCTTCCCAGAGAACATCTCACTTTCCATTTTGTAGAATTTGTACTGCCAGAATATGGATAGTTTGCAAAGATCAGATAAACATAAATCTCATTCCTTTCCAAACTACTTGGTCTTAAATCCATTTTTCATGTCTCCATTTATCACTGCCTCCTCTAATTACATTTTAACAAAACTAGGTAGCTACCCTTGACCGCCTTCCCCTCCCATTAGACTCCACGTGGGATAATCTGTCATGGATGTATCAAATTTGTGGGTGGACAGACAGGACAGCATTCTAGTTGGGTCCCCTCTTGGGAAAGATGAGCCATGAATATACTCAGATACTGAGATCAATGTGAAAGGCAGTGATGACAACTCTGTTCCAAGTGCATCATGGGTTGGGAGTGAGGGGAGGCTCACTCTCAGGTGACCACTTTGCAGGAACATTAGACCATCAAGGCAATGACAAAGGAGGCATGGCTTAACGAGGAAGTTTAAAGCTTCCTCTTCCCCACTAAAAATGATTTCACACTCATAGAATCTTAGAACCTTAGAGCTAAAAGGTACTCTAGCTCTAGTTCATCAAGTATGACCCTCCTCATGCTGTCTGACAATTGGTCACCCAGCCTCCCTTGAAGCCCACCAGTAAGTGGACAACATATACCTCTTAAGCTAACCCCTTGTGCATTAAAGACAACTATCTCAGCAGCATCCCTCCTATGGTAGCAGAAGCTGAGAAGTCCTTACCTCTTCTTAGCTTCCCTGGCTTCCTTCAAGACTTAGCTCCAATCCTACATTCTGCAGAATGATTTTTCCTGTCTCACCCCCTTAATAGCACCTCCTCGTAGATGACTTTCCATCTCCTCTATATTACTGTGCATGTACCTAGTCATTTACATTTTATCTCCCCCATGAGAATATAAGCTCCTTGAGGACAGGGACCATGCTTTTGCCTTTATTTGTACCCTCAGCATTTAGCACAGTACCTGGAATATAGCAGGCAATTAAAAACTACTTGTTGACTTATAGAGTGCACCATGATGAGAAATAAATATAGAAGGAGGATGTGAAAGCCATGTGTTCGCATTCAAATACTATATTAATAGCTGATAAAATGCCAAGTGTGGAAAAAAAATGTTTCTGAGGGAAGGAAGTGTGGCCAAATGGTGATAACACCAGCTTGATATCTGGATTGTGACTCTTCCTGCCCTGGTCTGCTGCCACCATGAATGATGGCAAGGGTCAGATCAGAAGGCATCAGCTCCCTGCATGGCAGGGTTTGACAAAGCTGTTGGTTCCAGTTGGAGCAAAGATCATTCCATCCATATGACCAGTTATTTACTAAGCCCCTACCATGTGTCAGAGCAGAAAGCGTCCTTGGAGAACCTATAGCCCAATCCCCTAGCTAAACAGAGAGGAAAAAGGAGATCCAAATGGATAAGTGGTTTGTCCAAAGTAACATGGAGAGTGTTCTCAAGCCCAGGTTTCTTCCTATGGCCATGTCCCTTGTTCCAGGCTTCCTTCCCACCTCCCTTTATGCTTGTATTAGCCTCTTAACTATTTACCCTAGATCCAGACTCCTTTCCCCATCATTTGTATCCTGATGCACAGTTCTGACCAAGAATCTCACCTTCTCAATAAAACAAAACCAAAAAATCGTCATTGTCTCCCTATTCCCCAAAGGACAAAATGCAAGTTCTTTACCATGGAATGCTAGGCCTTTCCCAACCTAGCTCAAATTGATCTTTGAAGTTCTACAGCTCACAATTCCCTTGTCATCACTTCTAAACTTCAGCCACACCTGTCCAATCGCCTTATCTTGTCTCCCGCCTCTGTGGATTTCCTCCCATGATTCTCAATGTGCAGAATTGTCTCACATAATAATCCTAAGAGCCCCCATTTCAAGAACACTTTAAGGGTGACAAAGCAATTTACTTACAACAGCTCTGTCAGGTGGGCAGGGCAGATAGATTTACCCTCATTTCACAGAAAAGGAAAGCATGGTTCAAAGATTTTGGATTAGCCCAGGTTACACAAACAGCAAGCAGAAGCATTGTCCAAACACAGATCAGAAGGTGATTGAATGACAGAATGAAATGAGACTCCAGAGTCCACTGAGTCCAACTCATATCTGAGCAGGGACTTATGCTACAAGACACCTGAGAAGTAGGTCTCCATTGAAGACCTCCAAAGAGGGGGAACTCACCATTCCATTTTGAGGCAGCTCAAGTTATTAAAAAGTCTTCCTGACATTAAGTCCAAATTAGCTTCTTGTAACTTGGCCCCTCTCTGAATTGTTCCAGCTTCTGCCCCCAGGGTCAAATAGAAGAAGCCAAATCCCTCCTTCTCATCCTTGAAGATGGCCATTGTGGCTATTCCAAGTCTTCTCTTTACTGGGCTAAACCCAGTTCTTTCAGTGGATGCTCAGATAGCATGAACTTAATTCCCTTCACAATGCTGGTAGACTTCCTTGGGCTCATCTCCAGCTAATCAACATCTGTCCTATGATATCATTTCTAGAATTCAAGATAATAGCCAGATTTTGTCTGATCAGGGAAAAGTAGAGGGGAATGCTCACTTCCCTTTTTCTAGACACTGTATCTCTCTTAACAAGCCCAAGGTTTCATTGTCTTTCTTGACTATTATGTCTCACTGCCAATTCACATTGAACTCTCTTCTTATTCAGTCATTTCAGTAATGTCTGACTCTTTGTAATCCTATTTGGGGCTTTCTTGGCAGAGATACTGGAGTAGTTTGCCATTTCCTTCTCCAGCTCATTTTACAGATGAAGAAACTGAGGCAAGCAGGGTTAAGTGACTTGCCCAGGGTCACTCAGCTAGCAAGTGTCTGAATCCAGATTTGAACTCATTAGTCTTCCTGACTCCAGACCAGGTGCTCTATCTACTGCACCACCTAGCTTGTTGAGCTTGTGGTTCACTCAAACCCCTAGATCCTTTTCAGATAAGTCACTTGCTGTGCCTTCCTCCATCTTGTACTTGTGAAGCTGTTGGTTTTTTTCAAAGTCAGATGTAAGAATTTACATTTAGCCCTATTTAATTCATCTTATTTTATTTTCCCCAATGTTCTAGACCAGTGGTTCTCAAAGTGCTGATCCAGGGATCCATTAAGGTCCTTGAGACACTTCCATGGAGTCTTTGAGTCAAAGCTGTTTTCATAATAAAATGACTAATTTCTAACATGCTAATATGATATAACCCACATAAACAAAGCTCTTGAGAGGGTCCTTAATAACTTATAAGAATATAAAGGGGTTCTGAAAAACTGCCTTGGCTCCCAAGATCTCTATGGATCATTACTGTCCAAAAATATGTTCCTTCCAGTTTAGGGTCATTTTCACATTTGATAGGCATGCCAGCTGGGCCTTTATACAATCAGTAAGTCAACAAGTATTCACTACGCACCCCCTATGTGCCAGGAACTCTGCCAGGTCACAAGGATACGAGTACAAAGAAGAAAGTCTTCCCTGCTCACAATAACCTTACATTCTGATGGTTCTAAGTCCTTAATCCAAAATGAAAGGGCATGAGGCCAAGGACAAACCATGGTGGCCTCCCACTGGAGACCTCCTTCTGTCTGATATGAAATCACTAATGACTAGGCTTTAGTCCAGCCATCTAGACAGATGCAAATGTTCTTGTATCACATAGCCCACATCTCTCCAACTATTCCAAAAGAATAACATGAGATACTTGGTACTCTAGTGAAATCCAGAAAAACCATTCCCTAATATCCCCCTGGCATGGCCTGTCCTTGATGAAGCTGCACTGATGCTTACCAAGAAAACATCCTTTCCTAAATGTTTACAAACTATCTCTTTAATCCTCTTTTCTAGAATTGTTTCTAAAATTTGAAGTCAAACTCACTGGCCTATAAGCTGCAGATTCTATTCTCTTCCCTTTTTGGAAAAAGAGATGCTTTCCCTTCTCTGTCTGTCACTAACTCGATCATTGTCCATGACCATTCAAAGCCCATTGGCAGGGGCTCAGCCCTGTCATTCCCTCAGACAGTTTCAGTACTGAAGGATATGGTGTATCTGGACCAAGGGACTTTAACTCATGGAGGACTTTAACTCATTCCCTGTTCTTTTGGGTTTGTTGTTGTTGTTGTTGTTGTTCAGTTGTTTTCAGTCATGCCTGACTCTTTGTGACCTCAGTGGTGGTTTTCTTGGCAGAGATACCGGAGTGGTTTGTCATTTCTTTCTTCGGCTTATTTTACAGATGAGGAAACTGAGGCAAACAAGGCTAAGTGACTTGCCCAGGGTTGCACATCTAGTAAGAGTCCGAAGTCAGATCTGAACTCACAAAGGTGAGCCTTCCTGACTCCAGGCCCAGTGCTCAATGTGCTATGATGCCACCTAGCTACCCGCTATTATCTTACTAATTGTTTATTCATTTCCTCTTTGAGCAGCCTATTAGTCACATTTGTTCTTTCTGTTTCACTCTGTTATCTTTGGCAGAGATAATAAAAGAAGAAGAAAAAACAGCATCCCTGCCTTCTCTCCATCTTCTGTCATCGGCATCCCATCAGTAATTCTTTTTGATACTGTCATCCCCTGATTCTTCCAACTAGACTGATCTCTCCACTTAAATCTCTCCTTCTACTTGGGCCTTTCCTATGGATTTTAGCACATTCTGACTTCTATAATAATTATGAATGTCCCTTTGTTGTTCGTTAGATTATAAGATACTTGAGGGCAGAGCACATAGGTCTTTGATAAATATGAATGGAACTGAATCGTACTTTAATTAATTTGGAGTGAAGCCTGATAGCCTAATGTTTTTCCTTAATTTTCCCTTACACCATGCTTTTTTCTAATCAATTACCCCATGCCAGAAATAGAGGCCAGATATGCCTGTCTGTTCAAATTACTTAGAAGGACACAACAACTGAAGGTATTATTAATGGAATTATTATTAGAACAGGCTAATTGTTACAGAAAGGAGATAACGTGTGGCCAAAGAGAAAAATCCCTCATCAATGTAATCATCCTTGTAAAATGTGATTTTTCTCAAAACAGCCACGTGGGGAAGTGATTATCTCTTCCGATGTTCAAATTAAAGATGGGTAAATGAGTAGTAACCTGTCTCCTCTTATGGTCCATTAATTGATACATGATTGTTTGAAATTTGGAAGAGAATCCAATTAGCCTGAATCCTGCCTTCTTTTGATTGGAGAATTTAATCTCCGACTTTTTTTTTTAAACTTCGATGCCTTTCCCATGGGCTCAAAGCTTTGTGGATCATCTTTAACTCTCATCCATCATCACATATTTACTGAAAGGAAGCCTCATTGGGCTTTATGGAGAATAGTTTCCTAATCTCCCACAAAGAAGGTTGGCAGAGGTTTTGATAAAGAACTAATTCCATTGCACCTCTGCATCCATCCATCGGTAGCTCTCCCACATAAAGTCTACCACATGCATGCATGTGCATGTGCACACACACACACACACACACACACACCCTCTGCCCTAGGGCATTCCTTGTCTCTGATTCTGGCTATATGACCTTGAGTAATCACAGACTTGGGGAGCTTATAAGACCAAGAGTTGGTCCCTACCCACAAACTGAAGGAATAAAGTAATTTCCCGAAAGACATGCTTGAGAGCTCATCACCAACTAGAAATATGCACACAGAGTTTGGGGTGATCATTTTGAATTTTTCCATATTGATCCTCCTCTAAGAGAGATTTTCAAAGTTCATCAAAATCTAGCACACATTGACTATCCTCTACAATGACTCATATACTGAATAACATCTTGACGTCCTAATGGCAAGGAGCTGACCCATGACCTCAAAGGCGGAGCCATTGGGTCTGAGAATCTCTAATAGATCCAAACAAGATGGAAAGGGTGTCCATATGACGGCCCATAAGATGTTGCCCAAGGATCAGCCTAAGGTCAGAGAGGCTCATCGCCAGAAGAGTGGCCACTACAGGATGGAGGTTTTGGTCATAGGACTCACCAACAGTATTGATTCATTTGTGGGAGGGTTATAATCAGTGTTTGGGGAAGGGCTGCCCACAATCATAACATGCACCATGGATCCCTGAATGAATGAATGAAGGAATGAATGAATGAATTCATATTCAAAGGATTAACATATACCTTATAATGTACATCAGTTATCTTCAGTGAACTCTGAGGTCATTTCCAGGCCAAATATTCTATAAGTCTAGGATTTTAAGGGAATATCATAAGATTATAGGCCTAGAGCTTGAAGAACCCTCGGGAACCATCTAATCCAATCCTCTAATTTTATAAATTAGGAAAGTGAGGCCCAGAGAGGTTGAGTGACATGTCCAAGGCCACACAGGTAGTAAGAAGCAGGAGTAGAATAGCAACCCAAGTCTTCTAGGTCTTCCATGCCAGGGATCTTTCCCCTGCACCAATATTAGTATCTACTTCTCAACATTGTTGTGAAGACCAGATGAGATAATATTTGTAAAGCACTTAGCCCAGTACCTAGCCCATAGGAAGCACACAAGAAATGCTTGCTCCTTCCCTTCACTGCCATGATTCCTCCTCCAAAAAGGCCTCAGAAGTCACCCAGATCAACCCATTCATGACCTGGATTTTACACACAAAGTGCCACCCATGAGCAGTGCTGGGGGTGGGGAGAATACAAAGATGGAGAAAAGCCAGGCTCTACCCTCCTGGAGCTCATGGCCCAGTAAGGAAACCAGAAGACACAGTGTGATTGGTGCCTGAGAGAGGTATGAGGCGAGTATGGAGACAGCCCTGGTAAGGATAAATCATTCCTGGTTATGATAATTAGAGGAGTTTTCATGGAGGAGGAAGCACCATTATGAACCCCATCACTTCCTAGCCATGCAACCTTGGGTGAGTGACTTCATCTTTCTTGTCCTTAATTAATACAGCTGCAAGATGGGAATAATTACTTGTACTAGCCTCAAATGAGTGCTGGGAGATTCAGATGAGACAATATGTCAGAAAAGAGGAAGAAGTCTTTATCCAGCACTTCCCACAGTGTCTGGCATATACTAAGTGTTTAATACATGCTTGTTGACTGATTAATTATCATAAAGTCATCTGTTGACAATGATTCCAAAGTCCAAAAGCCTTGATGATCAGTCCACCTAGCAGTAATAATGTTATCATAAATAACTCACATTTCTATAGCACTTGAAGGTTGGGTTTGCAAAGTACTTTTAAATGTGTTATCCCATTTGACACAGAGATCCTAGAACATCTGTTCTTATTAGTCACACTTTACATGTGAGCCTGAGAGAAAGCCTGCATGACCTACCCAGGATCATACATTCACTAAGTGTCTAAGGCAGGCTTCAGATACAAGTGTTCCTGACTCCAAAGCTAGTTCCCTACCCACTGTACAACCTACCTGATCCATTTCATCCCTGTGGCAGGATGAGGGATGGCAATTGTCTTATATGACCTAAAGGCAGAATGAGGAACAATTGGGAGAAAGAGTTGCAAAGAGGTAGGTTTCAGTTCTGTATAAAGAAAATCTTACTAGAACTGAACAAAGTGGAATGGAGGGCCTTTGAAGAGAGTGAGTTCCCCATCGCAGGAGACTTTCAAGCAGAGACCGACTGAGCGCTTCACGTGAATGCTGTGCAGGGAATACTGAAATTCCATGATTCTCTAATTTTCTGAAGCATCCATCCATTGGTGCTCAGTTTTCCAGTTTTATTAGTGACACTGACTTCTAAAGCACTGGTCCATCCTGCAATGCCTCTGGAGTTTGATCTTCCGAGCTTCTGAGCTGTGTTCCCTATGCCTCATCAAACATCAAAGCTAATCCCTCCTCAGAGGAGCATTACTGTGTTGGAATGGATGGCCATCTTGTCATTAGGGAGGAAGTGACCACCAAGTAATGAGTACAATCACTACATGGAGGGGAGTCATGTCAGACAACTCTGGAGAGCCACGATGGCGTCAGAATTGGGAGGACTTCAAATGCAGGCTAAAGAGTCAGAACTTTATTTCATAATCAATAGGAAATAACTAATTGTATTTGATTGGAGGAGAAGCAGAATTCATTCTCTGCCTGCTAGGTCCATGCCCAGTCACCCAGGGCCTCTGCAGTCTTGGTAGGGAGAAAGTTTTCACCTCGTCCAGGTCTCCCACTTCCTAAAACTCTTCCAAGAGCAGTCTTCCATAGGGTGATGGCTCTCCAGTGTCTGACCTATGAATCAGGAGGTGAAGGTGCAAGAAGATCTTAGGAAAAGGAAAGGTGCGAATTTGAGCTCTAACTCCTCCAAAAAAAATCCCGAAGGGAATTGAAGTTGCCCTCAGTTAAAAATCAATTTTTCATTATAGCTAGATGAGAGTATAGTGAAGTGTATTCAATCCTGATGGACAGAACAGGCAAAAAGAATAGTAACTAAGGACTCAATGTCAGCTCAGAGGGGGCACGGGTTGGTCTCCAGGAGAGAATGCTGGAATGTGAGCTAGCCAACATTCTTATCAATGACTTGGCCCAAGACAGGTGAAGAATGCTTGTGGAATGTGTAAATGACACAAATGTGAAAGGGACGTGTAATGTGTTGGTCCTACCATCCAGTTATAAAGTTCACCTTCAGAAATAACAAGATAGAATGGAGTAAATAAACAAGAGTCCCTATGAGAAAGCCTTGGTGGGGTTAGTAGACCACAAGCTCAATGTCAGTCAGCCATGTGAAGTAGTAGACAGAAAAAGGTCATTCTCTCTTGGGCAGTATTCAGAGAGGTAGAACTTCCAGAAATAGGGAGATAAGAGTCCCTCTGGATTTTGACTTGGTCAGACTATATCTCATAGACTATGCTCAGTTCTATGTGCCACATTTTAATGAGAAAACTCACGATCTGGAGGATGGCCAAAGAATGGCAACCTGGGTGATGGAATGAGTAGAGTTCATGCCCAGTGAGGATCTGTCAAAGATAGGCAGTTGTTGATAGGCAGATGTCGATGTTGAGCCTCGAGCAGAGGAGGCCCGGAGGGGACATGATGCTTGTGCCCAAGTATCTGATGGGCTGTTGCATAAAAGAAGGATGTAACTAGATTTGTTTTGTTTGGCTCCAGAAGTAAGAACCAGGAGTGGTAGAGAAAGTTGCCAAGGGATAGATATGGGCTCAACCTGTTAAAAATTAGAGCACACCCAAGGCAGAAAAGACTTCTTGTAAAAGTAGTGAGTGTCCTATCATGGAAGGTCCTCAATCAGAGGCTAGATGGCCCCTTACAAGGAATGTTGTAGAGGAGACTGATTCTTATTCAGAAACTCCTTGGGCTGGATGTCCTCTGAGGTCCCTTCCAACTTGGAGATTCTAGGATACACAAGGAAGGATATAACATAGGCCCTGCCCTTGGGCCCAAACCATGCAATGGATTATTAAAGACTCTTGTCCATACTTCTACTTGGAGGTTAATATCCTGCACCATAGCTGAATTGTTAATTCCTCTTTTCTTAAAAAAAAATAACTTTGAGAAAGTCATCTTGAGTTGGGTTAAGCCCAAAAACAGTGTGATCTTCACTGCTAGCTGAGCACGAAGGCACAGTGAGTTTCTGTAGTAATGGAAAAGCCCACCGCAGAGGACTGGACGAGGTGAAACATATGCTTCCTCTGCCTGCATGAGACTCAAGGAGGATCATCAGTTTCCTGTAACAGATATAACTGAACATCTGGGAGTCTGGGGCTCTGCTCTTGGAGTTGGTCACCTAGAGTGACATCCTATCACTTGGTTGAGCTGACCACTGCTCTCTTACCTCCCCCTAGGGTTCCACAAGGATAGAGGACCACTCTGTAATTTATGGTCCTGATCAAGGGGCTAATACCTGCTTCAGTCCTGCCAGCTGGATCACAAGGCAGTGGCGTCCATGTTTTTGGAAAGAAGTCAATGGTGATGGCGGGAAGGTCTGCAGGAGACAAACCTTTGTCAACAAAAACGTGCCACATCATACCCCTAATGGCATGTAAATGACTTGACAGATGCCCTGCCTTGGTCCAGTGCCCGGAACGTGTGGATCCAGCCAGTTCCTCTCTGAGAAGGAGGCTGTTGCTAGACACCGTGGAAGAACCACTGTGATGGTGACTTTCAAGCTAACCTATCTTCCGCCTCTATTGCAAGGAGGGGAGAACAGGGCCAGAGGCTAAAATCTTTGGGCTAAGGTATATCAGAGGAGACAACTGAAATAGAAACTCAAAGTAGAGTCAAGATGCCCCAAGATGAGTCATCAGCCAAAGGGAGCCATGAAGATTTAGAATCAGGTTTCCAGGAAGGGATAAGGAACACAAAGAGATGAGTAAAGGTATCATCACATCCAGCAGTAAAATGGGACACCCTGACAAGTGATAGGTTCCCCTTCACTAGATTCTTCAAGCACAGACATGATGGCCACTTTCTGGGGCTTCCATAGAGGAGATTCCACTGAGGTAAAGTTATGCTAGCTTCCCTCTGGTCTCCCTCCCAGCTCTGAGAGGCTGTGAATCTGAAATCCAGTTGGGGTTGGAGAGGAACATAGGCTTCCTGAGGAGATATCATGTGCCATATATCACTCCCAGCCTCCATGCATTTATGCTGGTTGAAGAAGGCCCAGCTTCCTCCAGAATCTTCCTTCTCTTTTTAAGCTTCCACCATGTCTCAAATGTTCACAGAGTCAATATGTTCTGAATGGCATCATAGGGACAGGTGTCGCCCTAATTAGATAAGCCTTCCAATGACAGGTGGGGCATGGGCATGTCATGGGCTCCTATCCCATCAGTCTATAGAACATCATTAATTGTCGAAGCTAATCCATCACAAGCTATATGGAAGTTCTCTAGTGTGTCTGATGCCGATCCGTTCCCACAAAAATAACACCTATGTGGGAACCTTTGTATCTGAACATGAGATGTGGTGGAGAGCATTTCAGTGTGGGGACCAAAGGAGAGACAAACAGGGAATGTTATAGTGAGGGTGTGCTACAGGCTGCCAGGCCAGTTGGAGGAAATGGATGCTGAGTTATGATGTCAAATACCAGTCTGGCACAGATGATAGATGCCATGATGGTGGACTTCAAAGAATCCTAAAACATTTCAGTTGGAGAGAATCTCAAAGTTCACCTAATGTAGCCTGTAATGCAACATAAATGTATTCCCTGAGAATAAATGTATTTCCCTGAGAAGTCACCCTGCTTCTGTTGGAAGACCTCCAGCAATGGATAACAGAAAGCCACTGTCTTATACTTTGGAGTAGCTTTAGACATTAGAAAGGTCTGGTTTAGTCTGGTTTTCCCCTATCTGTTCTCTAAAGTTTCCATTTGTTGCCCCTAGTTCTGCCTTTTGTGAACAAGCAAAATTAATGTAATTACTCTTCAAGTTTAAGTCCTTTAAATGCTTATCATAGGGTCATAGATTTTAGTAGATATTGCCCTGGACTTAGAATGAGGAAGTCTTAGGCTCAGATCTCACCTCAAACAATTATTGTGTGAAGCTGGACAAGTCACTTAACCACTCTGTGCCTCAGTTTGCTCATTTGTAAAATGAGGGGGATTGGAATTGATGGCTTCTAAGGTCCTCCCATGTCTAAGTCTATGCTTTTATGCTCCTGTGCTCTTAGAGTCCAACCCTCTTATTTTACAGAGAAGGAAACTAAGGCCCAAATGGATTTAGTGACTTCTCCAAGGTAAGAGAGATACTAAGTGACAGACCCAAGATTTGGACCCAGCAGGTTTTCTGATCCCAGTAGTCTTTCCAATGTGTCAAGAAGCTAGTTACCATGACAGATATTTAAAGACATCTAAGTCTTCTCTTCTTCATTCTAAGCATCCCATTTCGTTTAGCCATATCAGATGGTTTAAAGTCCCTTCACCACCCTAGATGTCTTCCTCTGGACTCACTTCCAGCAAACTAATGTCCCCTCTAAAATGTGATGCTCAGAATAGGAACCAATCCTCTAGAGATGGTGTGATCAGGGCATATTTCAAATAGCTCAGTATCTGCTGGAAATGTCAGTGTCTGTCTGTCTCTCTCTCTCTCTCTCTCTCTCTCTCTCTCTCTCTCTCTCTCTCTCTGTCTCTCTCTCCTTCCCTCCCTTCCTCCCTTCCTCCCTCCCCCTGCTAAAGGTGGGGTGTCTGATAAAATCCCTGCCTTGTTCTACATGCAGATGATGAAGGATGGCCCTAGTAGGACATGCAGAAACAAATAGAAACTGATGACATTTGAATGTGAAATAAAACAATAGGTAGATGGGGGGATGATCTGCCAGCTGGAATGGGCAAGCCTCCAAGACATCTCCCTTTCTGGACACTGCCCGACTCTATCTATCTTGGCTCTTTCAATGGTTGGCCTTTCACTCACTCAATCGATCTAAGACTGTATTTTACTCTTCAGAGCTCTTTAGGGGTTTTCTTAAGTAGCCTGTTATGATGGATACCATGAACACGGGACTTGGAAATTGTGAACACTGGATAGAAATCTCACGTCTAATGATTACTACAATTTGACCCTGGTCAAGTCACTGACTTTCTGAGCCCTAGCTTCCTCATATATAAGGTGGGATCTATGATAATGCCAGAATTGTCTGCCTTGCAGGACTCTGGTAATGACCAAATGAAATCGTGTGTCAGAAGCACCATAGAAATAAAAGTGACTGTTGTGGCTGGTGTTTCCATAATACACGTCCAACCACAAAGTTTTTAGGTATTCTCATCAACAGACCTTTTAATACCCTAAGAGCCATACTGCCAGTAGCCCCAATCCCTAGATCCTCAAGATTTTGAGGATCCTGGGAGAGTTTGTTGGAAATTTTTTTCCCCAACAGCCACGGACATCAAAATGGCCACAGGAGCCAGGAGTGACCAACGCCAGTTTCTAGCCTGCTATCAGCTGGGATTTTAGGACAAGGAAGGTACAGATTAGTAGACAGACGTTGTTTATAGGATGAGAAAGGAAGGAATTATTTTTAAGTGCCTACTATGTGCCAGGTACTGTGTTAAATACTTTACTAACATTATCTTAGTTGATCCCCACAACAATCCTGTAAGACAGGTGTTGTTATTGTTTGCATGACTTGCTCAGGGTCACACAGCTAATAAGTGTCTGAGCCTGGGATTGAACCTAGGTGGTCTTGACTCCAGGACCAGTGCTCTATCCACTGAGCAACCTAGTTGCCTCAGAATGGAGGCAGGGAAAACTGTTCAATTTGGTTTAAAAAATCATTAAAAAGAGGGGGGTGGAGTCAAGATGGTGACTGGAAAGCAGGGACTAGCATGAGCTCCCCGCCAGGTCCCTCCAAAAACCTATAAAAATGGCTCTGAACCAATTCTAGAACTGCAGAACCCACAAAATAGCATAGGCAAGCAGGGCTCTAGCCCAGGACAGCCTGGATGGTCTCTGGGTAAGGTCTATCCCACACGGAGCTGGGAGCGGAGGGGAGCAGAGCTGAGGGGAGTGGAGCCCAGCATGGGTGGCATGGACCGACTAGACCAGGAGCCGGGCAGAGCATGCCCTAGCTCCCTGAATCAGTGAGCTGTGGCAGTTACCAGACTTCTCAACCCACAAACACCAAGGACAACAGAGTAGATTAGTGGGAGAAGCTTCTGGGGACTGGGATAGAGTTTGCGGTTTGACCACCGCCCTGGGGGGCAGCGGAGATGGGGCATCTTTAGAACTACAGCTACAGTTGCTTCTGGCCCCAGGCCCACCTGGTGGGAGGAATTAAGTGGCAGATCAGAGCAGGAGTGAAGAGCCTGCTGAAGATCTAAGTCCAGTCCA
>CM053623.1:230964624-230992214 GCA_028646595.1 Phalanger gymnotis
TTTTTTTTTCCCTTCTCTATGCACTTAACATAGAATTTCCCCTAAGATCTCTCTGGGCTTGGGTCTTATCTCCCACTCAGACTGTGAGCTCCAAAGATCTAGAAGTGGGAGGGGCCTAAAGCTCTTCTGCCCCTTCTCCCATTTCAGGGACAAGGAGGCTCAGGCCCAAGAAGGTAGGGGAAGCATCGGCCCCAAATCACACAGCTAATATCAGAGAGAGGATTCAAAGCCAGGTCACCTGACTCCAAATCTAGTCTTTTCTACCAAGCTGTGTTGACTTGAGAGATTCATGGGTTGGGACAAAAGAAGATCACACACATTTTGCCTAAATTACATAATTTAGACCTATCTCCCAGGTTTGAGCACATAGCAAGTGCACAAAATATTGGTGGATGGATATATGATTGAATGAGCTCAATCCAATAAATACTATTAACGTCAGTTATATGAAAAGCCCCAGAATATTCTAGCTATTAGGAAGTTAGTTACGATGTAAACAGTGGTAAAATTAATGGCAGTGGTGATGACTAGTACTGACATATGTGCTGAGCATTTTTGCAGTTATCTCATTCAATCCACACAATAACCCTGGGAGGTAGGTGTTTCTATTATCCCCATTTTACAGTGGAGAAAACTAAGGCAAACAGAGGCCAAGTGACTTGCCTAAGGTCACACAGTTAATAAGTATCTGAGGCCATATTAGAACTTGGATCTTTCTGACTCCAGCCTGGCCCAGCGCTCTGGGCACTACGGTGTCCTCTAGTTGCCCCTGTAATTGTCTCAGTAACATGTAATGCAATATAAGATAGAATTCGATACAATGCTACAGAAAATTCTGAAGAATCTGTCAATATGCAAAAAGCCTATGCTAGGCCATGGGTAAATGCAGGGTCCCTACTCTCTTGGTACTTACAGGGGCCTAGTATGAGAATAAGACTGGGAAACAGGGTGAGTGTGAATTATAGCAAAGGGAACACCATACATAGTTCAGGGATTTTCACTGTCTTGTGTGATGTAAAGGTAGTATCTTTATTTGGGATAAACTTCTTCTATTCACATGACTCTCGTTCATAAGCCCCCACTGATGCATTCCCCTTTCAATGGTCAGACAGAGGATATGATTAGTTCAAACTAAGCAAAGTTAACTGAAATGGCATGGTAAGAAATATTACATCTCCCTTATAAGCGTGGGGTGTTTATATCCTTTCTACTGGAGTTCCCTTCTAACTAGGAGATGCTGAATGAGTGCCAGGATCCCCAGACAGGAAAAGGCTAGAAGCAATCATCTAGCCCTGCCCTTGTCCCTGAGATCAGCTATACCATAATTGTCCTGACTACTATTTCCTCCTTACTGAAATTTCCCTAGCCCCATCCTTTAAAAAGGCCTTACAATATCCATTAATAGGAACTTCCCCTTATGTTGAATCCCTCCACCTACATGCTTGCCCATGGCCTCTTGCCTTGTCTTCAGTGGAGATGTCAAACAGAGGCTCCCTTCTGGCCTTCTACTTCTGTGTTGTTGGTGCTGCCATTTATCTTTGAAGATGGATACTAGGATGTGTCCTGGTAGACTCCCATTCACCAGCTAGAACATCCCTGATCCTTTCTGATTTCTATCAAGCCCATTTGCCATCCCTTCCTGGCCTTAGTTTGTCCTCTCTGGGTCTTCTCTGAAATCCTCTTGTTCTATGGAAATTCTGTGGCCTCCAGAGTGTCCATCGCTCTCTGAAGGACAGAGGTCTGACTGTTGATGCTGACTGGGTTATGCCACAACTGTATAATCACCAAATGTAGAGCTGGAAGAGGCCTTAGATACCAACTCATTCAACTGCCCTCTTTCCTTGGGCTCTGAGAGGTTTAACAGCTTGACCCAGGACACACAGGTAGGATCATTGGACCATCACAGAATCAGAGATTTTGAGCTACATAGGACCCTCAGAGG
The DNA here is from genome assembly GCA_028646595.1 of Phalanger gymnotis. Lineage (NCBI taxonomy): Eukaryota > Metazoa > Chordata > Mammalia > Diprotodontia > Phalangeridae > Phalanger > Phalanger gymnotis. The sequence continues at coordinate 230,966,567 of CM053623.1, forward strand.
CACCTGTTCCCACCTCCTCATTTTATAGAGAAGGAATTTAAGACCCAGGAAACTTAAATGACCAAGGTCAGACAAAGGTAGGGTGTGGACCTAAGCTCTGACTCCAGAATCCAATAGATTGTTAAGTGCCTTGTGGGCAGGGACTGTCTTTGCCTCTTTTTGTATCCCTAGCATGTGGCAAAGTGCCTGGCACATAGTGGGTGCTTAATAGATGTTTATTGATTGCTTGATCAAATCCATTCTAGAGATCAGAACTTGGGGAGCCTGGGAAGGGGAGAGAAAGGCCCAGGATTGCTCCTGTGAAGCCAGACCTTCTCCCCAGACCCCTAGCTTTGGAAGTGCCCAGACGGCTTGGGTCTGGGAAAATATCCTCTATTGCTATGCAGGCCACAGGGTGAGGCATCATTTTCCACTGCTGAGTTCCACTGGTTGTAAGGAAAGTTCTGACAGAATGAGGTTAGGGTGTGAGCTCCTGTCAAAGTTAGAAATTGACAGTAGTATTTCTGCTCCAGTCCAGACGGGGCATTTTTTTTTCCTCCAAGATTCTACTGGTCATGACTTCAAAAAGTATCAAGGAATCAAAGGATTCTCCTTACGTCAGTCTGGTGTCAGACAGTAGAACCCAGTGAGCCCAGCCCTGTATGTCAGTCCATGGGAGAGACAGAAGAGGAGCAGGCCATGCTCTGTCCTCAGGGAACAGCCAGTCTAAACACAGAATCCCAGACCTGCTCTCACAGAGGTAACAGTCTGAGGAGGTGAATAGAATAGACAGGATAGAACCAGGATGTGAGACTCATTCATTCATTCACAGACTCTCCAAACTCCAAAATGTCTAATCCAGCCTGCATCTGAAAAAGAATTCCTTTTATCACAACTACAACAAACAGTTGACCAGGCTTCACTTGAAGACCTCCAGTGATGGGGAGCTTACCTTAGGAGAAGGCTTAATTCTACTTGTGGGAATTTTCCCCCCTCATATATAATTGAAATCTGCTCCCCTCTAATTTTCATTCCTAGTTCTACTCTTTGGGGACAATTTAATTCAATTCCAAGAATGTTTATTATTTATTATATATGCAGAGCTATGTGAATGCAAAAACAAAAAAAATAGACTTTGAGATCCCTGACCTCAAGGATTTTAGAGAATAGCCCCACTCCTGTGCCAATCCTTGAAGAGAGGGAGTATGTGCCGCTAAGTCATCTCTTGGGGCTTAACCTTAAACCCCTCCCAGCCTCTTCAGTGAGTGGGGAGTGGAAGCTGTTAAGCTAGATCTTCTCTCAGGTCCCTCCCTTGCAACTACAAGTCAGATATCCTTGTAAATGCTTTGTTGGGGGTAGAAGGCTGGGCCTGACTGCAGGGCTGGGGACCTCCTCACCTATAATCTGGGAGGGTTGGGAATGGAAGCGTCTCTGCCGTAGAAGGAAGGCTTAGTACTGAGTCAAGCATTTGTTATTTATTATTACTTAATGTCCACTGTGTCAGCAAGGTTGAAACCCACCCCCATTTGGGAAGTCCCCTCTCCCAAGTAGGAGAAACTTTAAAATTAAGCATAGTTCATTATTTCTTTCATGTTTAAAGTTAATAGTTTTCCATCATATAATAAATACATAAGTATTTCTATTTATTTTTGTAAGTATCATTACAGCACCTTAAGATTTGCAAAGCAGCCCTACTAATATCAACTCATTTTGTCCTCACAACAGCCCTGGGAGGTAGGTGCTGTTATTACTCCCACTGTACAGATGGGGAAACCAAGGCAGATAGAGGTGGAATAATTTGCCCAGGGTCACTTAGTGTCTTATGCTGGATTTGAACTCAGGTCTTCCTGACTCCAAGTTTGGCCTTTTAATCCACTGTGCCCCCCCCCAGTTTGCCTTGTTTGCCTTGAAGCATCACAAGTTTGCCAGTCAAAAGTACAACCATTTTCCCTTTTTTTCTCATAATTTCTGCAAAATATCTTGCCCCTGTCTCTAATCAATCTCAGATAAAAGTCCCTGACATCTTCAAGATAGTCATGGTACCCAGAGTGAGCTGACCCATCTTGAGAAAGCAGCCCCCTTCAAAAGACCCTAACCAAACATTATCCTGAGGTTAAGGATGACAACCAGGATCCCCCAAACAAAAGACACCTGAGTCTTAGGGTCAGGGACTAATCAGGAGTGTAGAAAGGACCACCAAAGCTGGCCTCAGACCAATCAGCTCTCAGAAAACACTGTCCAATGATGCAAGACAATCCAAGGGACCCGTGATGAAAGATGCTCTTCATCTCCAGAGAGAACCAATAAACCGCACATCAAAGCAGACCTTTTTTACTTTACTTTTCTTGTTTTATTTTGTTTATGTTTTCTTTTGCAACATGCCTAATATGGAAATATGTTTTGCTTGACTTTATATGTATAATCAATACCAAATTGCTTGCCTTATCAAGGAGAATGGAGGGATGGAAGGGGAGAGAGAATTTGGAACTTAAAAAATTTTAAATGTTTTTTTAATTTACTTGTAATTGGGAAATATTTCTTTAAATAGACAGAATTTTTTAATGGAAAACACTGTCCGCAAGTTCAGGACAGTCTACCTGACCAATTAGAGCTCATTAGTCTTCCAGAGCACTGGAGGAGCCCAGGGCCTCTCTGATTTCAGAAGTGTGTGTTCACTATTTCAGTCCAAGTAATCCAGCCTCAACTCACATGAATGAGCCATACATCCTGCCACCTCCACACAAACATGGCATCAGTCTGGAGGAGAGTGGTCCAGAGCCAGAAGAAACCTTAAAGGAAGAAGAAGGGGACCCACCTGAAAGTACTCAAAGGAGCCAAGAGCAGCATTCGTACCCAAAAGATGAGTATCCATTCAAGATCTGGCCAGGCATGATTTATCTCTGCAAAAACTCCTATTCTTCAAAGAATTTCATCAGATTTTAGATGACTGGTGCATGAGCTTTATTTGACCTTTCAGTGACACAAGGGTAGTGTCCACCATGTATCTTCATTTAGAGAGCACTTGCTACCAAATGTTGGCTAATTAGAAGGAGAGCCTCTCCACAGCCCTGGTCCTTGAAATTCACCTTCCAGACCTAGAACAAGGATAAAAACTAGAGGCATTTTTATTCTCTGATTTACATGTGAAGAAACTAAGGCTCAAGAATCAAATGAGATGTTTCTAAAGCATTTAGCACATAGTAGGTGCTCGATAAATGCTTCTTCCTTCCCTTCCTGCTTCCTCCTCATAGTCACAGTGATAATAAGAGCCAGGGACAGGAGGAAAGGTCTGGTTGATTTCCAGGTACATTCTTTCCACTAGACAATGAATAAATGAGTGAATAAAAATAAAAAAGGTCTTACTAAGTGCAGGAAGATTAAAAAGAAACATCTTTTGCCCATATAATCGAAGAGGGAAAGAGAAGCCATGCAGAGCAGAGGGGAGCAGGGAGAGCGGGCAGTGTTGGGGAGTGCTTACATTCCATGAAGACAGTGGTAAGATGGGGGTGGGGGGCTGCCCTGGCTGGCTGGGCTGGGCAGATGTCATGGCCCGATGTCTAGGGCCAGCCAGTAGATGCTTTGCCCCGCTCTAAACAGTTGAGTTACCTCACTGACGCAGATATCCTAAACTTCGTAAGGCTGAACACAAACAGCCCAGAGCACAGAAGTGATGGGAGGAATAGAGAGAGGCGACTTCAGATTCCTTAGGATACCAGAGACTCAGGGCTGGAAGAGGCCTGAGGTCATCCAAGTAAACCAGAGCCTGAGCGGGAATTCCTGACAAGCCACCATCCATACAGGTGACGGGGAGCTCACTACCCAGCAAGGGGGCCCATCTGTCCTACTTCTGGACAGCTAATATCGTCAGGAAGTTCCTGACAGCTGCTCAAAGTCTCATTCTGCTAAAAGTAGAGCACCTGATAAATTCTTGATTTGCTCGGCTGACAATTTCATCTCCTCTACCTTGAAGCTACAGGAAAACAGCCTAGCTCTTCTGTAACCTCATCAAGGCCTCGCTGCTGCTCAGCAATCCTGTTAGTCTCGTCTTATTGACCCCCTATCACATTCCCCACGGCAGCCCTCTGCCCCCAGACCCCTCCACCCCCCATTCTCTCTCTCTCAGATGGCCTCCAGCCTTACTTTGCTGCAGAGATAAGAGGTCGTTTGATTCCCCTCCTCCACGTCGCAGCATTATACCATCATCCATCTTCTTTCTCTTCTGTCTCAGCCTCCAAACCCTCTCCCGAGATGTGGCTACCCTGAGTTTATCCCATAAACCAGCTGCTGGGGATAAAATGACCAAAGCAGAGTGGTCTCAGCCCTCAGGCAGCTTGCCTTCTCCTAGGGGCAGGGGGGCAATAGAGCCTTGACACATGTCTGCATACCCTCCCAGCTTTCCATCATGTCTCCATATCTCCCTGGTCATTGGCTCTCACACCCCTGCGTGCTAAGAATGAAGAAAAGAAAGAAAAGATTATTGGATCATCAAGTTATACTTCCATTTCCTTCCTCCCCCTTTTTCTCAGAAGAAGGGTTCTGGGGGTGCTGAGGGCTACATATAATAATGTTTTTATACAGTGCCCTTTGGGGATACCAAGATTAATTCATTGGTTAGTTTTGCTAAACTCTTTCTTCTTTATCTTTGTTATATAAGAAATGGCTTTCTGGAAGGAGAAGAGAGGAAGGATATTCGGGGAATATAAGGGACGTAAAAACACAAAGGATCCATAATTTTTTTAACAAGGACAAACAAGTGTTTGCCCCTGCCCATCACCATGAAACAAAGCGACTCCATTTTCTGGGCACTGCACCCCTCCCCGCCAGCTGCTGACAACCCCCAGCCCTCTTTGGGCTCTGCAAGGCAACCACTGACTTCTTCCTAGAGAAGTCTAGCAGCCTTTGCTCATGGGTGCCATGATGTCTTTGCAGTGTTGGAACTGGAAGCTATCCCCTTTGTCTCTCCTCTTTCTAACAACTCAAATATTCTATGTTCTAAGGCCCTTCTAGCTCTTTCATTCTATGTTCCTTTGACCACAGACTCCATGTTTATGGTCCCCCAGTACTGACACTTTGGGTTCTATTTTCTCAGGTCCATTTCACGTTCTAGACTCTCAGCTCTGTATTCTCTCATCCTTTTTGGCTCTGATATTCTAGTCTAGGTCGTATGATCTCCAAAAGAGATGCCACCCTCTCCTGGTTCCCCTCCCATGTTCATCCTTCTCAGCCTCCTTTGCTGGTTCCCAGCCATGCCCATGTCATTCCATGGTGGCCTCTCCTGCAGACTCCCCCCTCCCCTGGGCAGCAGGGGACCCTTCCCTGCTCTTCTTTCCAGCATCTTCCCAATAAAATGGAAGGTCTTTGAAGGGAGGGTTCATTTGCTTGTATCTGTTCTTAGCACAGTGCCTGGAATATGGTCAGCACTTAATAAATGCCCTATCTATTTATCCATCCATCCATCCCTCTATACCTATTATTACCCACTGGAGACATTCCATTTTCCACCCTGTGGTTTTGCCTCAGGGCTCTCATCCCAACCCGAGAATATTCTCCATCCTCGCCCTCCCCTTAGAAGTGCGGTTCCCTTCAGGTTCAGCTTGGGGGTCACCTCCTGCCTAGTACCATCCCTGCTCCCTCTAGTTGTCAATGCCCCCACAAATTCTTAGCCTTTACTTGGCAACTCTCTTGTATTTCTCTCTGGATCCATTTTGCTTCCCCCTGCTCTGATGGAATGCATGTTCCGTGATCAGGGACACAGGGCTCTGTGGCCCCAGCCCTCGAGCACTAGAGTCTCAAATGAAGAGATGCACAAACAGCCGCTCTGCTGGACTGGAAGGAGCGGCACTCTCGGGAACAACCAAGTGCAGGGTCTGCTGGTGAGAAAGTCTGCACGGAGGATGCTTTGAACAAAGAAGAGATGATTCTAATTTCACCTTCAAAGGCAATAATTTTTAATTTTTTGTCTCGAGTGGCCCAAGTTGAAGATAAAAGGAAATTGTTTTTTTCTAGTGGGAGGAAAGAGACAGGAGGACAAGGGACTTTGGCAAGGAAGGCGGGCAGGATTGCAGTCCTTTGATATCCATTTGAAAACAAAGAAAGTACAAACAGGCCTCAAACTATGATTAACGCGGAGGAAATAAAGCGAGGAATTGTTTAATGACTCCGAATTAAAGCACCAATTCCACATTTTGTCAAGGATTCAGCTGCATACCGGCATGTGAAATCAGCCTCACCTTCTAGGGAGACGCAAAGAGCTTGGCTGTGGAGACCAAAGGCGGCATCAGAATCCAAGCCTTTGCAGATCCTGTAGGGGAGCCTCTGGGGATACCTGCCCCTGCCTCCTGCACAGGCTCCCCAACAGACAGCGTGTTATGGAGAGGGTGGGAAGCGCTTTGTAAACAAGGGCTACTCTAGTCCTCTTCAGCATTTGGCAGCTCCGTGGCACAGTGGATAGTGTGCCAGGCCTCCCACACTTAGTAGCTATGTGACCTCGGGCAAGTCACTTAACCTGTGTTTGCTCATATACGAAACAAGGATACTAATATCACCTACACTGCGGGGTTGTTGTAAGGATCAAATGGCCCTTGACACAGGACCTAGCACTTAGTAAAAGCTACATAAATGTTGGTCCTTGGTGTTATATCCATTGTCTCTTGAATTCTCCCACAAATATCACGATGTCTCACGATTCCCATTTTCCAGAGGAAGAAACTGAGATCCCCTCAGGGGAAATGACTTGGCAGAAGTCACAAGTGAATTAGCGTAGAGATGGCCCCTGTTTCCTGGACTTCTGCTCCATCCACAAGATCCGACAGACTGTGGAGATGCACAGTGTCTGAGCCAGGAGCAGCCCGGCAGAGCTTAGGGAGCCATGTCAACCTCCTCTCCCAGGGGACAGGGAAGGTGAGAACAGAGACTAGAATGGAACAGCCATGAAAGGACGGGAGGAACAGATGGAAAGGATGGAGAGAAAGGATGGAGAACAGACAATGCAGCAGACAGATGGATCTGTGAGCCTAGAATCTAGGGCATCAGTGCTGGGAAACCAGAGAACAAGGAATGTTTGATCAGGGGTAAGAATGTTAGAGCTGGAAGGGGCTTCGGAAAGAGCCTCATTTACCCCCTTACTTTACGTGGCAGGGGCAGAGGACCAGGGAGAGCAGGAGGAGGGGAGTAAAGGGGGGAGCAAGGGGAGAGGGCAGCATCGGTGTGAGATTTCTACCACCCCCGGCCCTGCTTACTAAGACAGATGAACTCTCTGAGGAAATGGCTGAGTATAATGCATAAAGCACCAAGCCTGTAGCCAAGGGGACCTGAGTTCAAATTCAGCCTCAGATACTTCCTAGCTGTGTGACCCTGGGCAAGTCACTTCACCTTGTTTGTCTCGGTTTCCTCATCTGTAAAATGAGCTGGAGAAGGAAATGGCAAACCTCTCCAGTATCTGTGCCAAGAAAACCCCAAATGGGGTCACAGAGTCTGAAATGACTGAACAGCAACAACAAAGGCTGCTATCCTGGGAGGGTGGTCTGGGTTACTCATTTTGGGGAGGTGCCAATGGTTGTGTAAAGGGCCACAGGGACCAGGCGCTGCCCCAAAGGTTCTCAGGAGTCCGGGCCTCTGCCCTGAGCTGGCAGATTAGGCCTCAGACACCCTGTACTTTGGTAGAGAAATGATTTCATATTTCATAATTAGAGTTTGTTTTGTTGCAAAAGTTAATTTCCTGGAAACAACCTCAGCTTCATAAAGACCGTGACGGCAGCAGCCAGAATGATGATGATAAAAAATAAGGTTAACTAGATAGAGGGCTTGGGGAGGGCCAGATGTGCGGATCTTCCTGGGTTATTGGGGGGCGACGCCCAGACTTTCAAAGCCAGCAGGGGTGTGTGTGCACGTGTGTGTGTGTCTACATGTGTGTAGGCATGCATGTGTGTACGCCTTGCACTTCACACATTAGTGTGTTAGTATAAACATCTCACACTCATGCCTGCTCTCCTTTCTGAAGAATGAGTTGGGGGGTTTACAAACAGCTGTCTCTTTGTCCCAAGGCAGGCAGAGCAGCTAGGATCACCCAGAAGAGAAATGGAGGTGTGGAGAAGTCAATGACTTGCCCAAGGTCACAAAGATAATTAGAGGGAAATCGGGAGTCAGGCTGAGTCAGGTCTCACCAGATTCTGTGTTCAGAGTTCTTTCCATGATTCATCGTTGTTTGGTCATTACAGTAATGTCCAACCTTTCATGACACCATTAGGGGTTTACTTGGCAGAGATACTGGAGTGGTTTGCCATTTCCTTCTCCTGCTCATTTGATGGATGAGGAAACTGAGACAAACAGGATGAAGTGACTTGCCCAGGGTCACACAGCTAGTAAGTGTCTGAGGCTAGATTTGAACTCCTGACTCCAGGTCTGGCGCTCTATGCACTGTGCCCTTTAGTTTTCCATGACAGCAGGAGTCTGAATGTTTGTGTGCAAGCGCATGAGTGTGCATGTATGTACACAAGTGGGTCTATGTGCATGCATGCTGGTGGGCGTTTCCCTGTCAGCCTCATAGGCCATTGGCCAAAAGAGAGTGGAGGCTCTGGGTACAGCCAGGCAGGCCTCAGATCCTCCGAACAGTGCCTCTGTCTGCACTGTCCTGATTGCATCCACAGCTATCTCTTTAATTGGCTCGTCTAGGCCAAGGTAAGGGCACCTTACCTTGTAGTGCAGAAGACAGAGTACCAACCCTGGAGTCAGGAGGACTCGAGTTCAAATCTAGCCTCAGATACTTACTAGCTGTGTGAGCCTGGGCAAGTCACTTAATCCCATTTGCCTCAGTTTCCTCACCTGTCAAATGAGCTGGAGAAGGACATGGCAAACCACTGCATTATCTTTGCCAAGAAAACCCCAAATGGGGTCACTAGGAGTCAGACATGAATGAAAAAGAGTGAACGAACAAAATGCCACTTGGCCTGCCCCGAACCCTCACTCCTCAGGGTATTTTTTCCTGGGACTCATGCCTGGCTGCAGACCCCTGATGTGAATGAGCATGGTTTCTATTTGCTGCTAATACAGCCGCTAACTATGGTATGCTTAGCAACGTTAGAATTCAGCAGAGGGTGGAGGCAGAGAACAGCCCACCTCCCAGAAGTAGATGTGACACATGAGGGGGTGCCTCCCCCTGTACACAGAATCCACCCCCAGCCCTGGCAACACCAATGAAAATCCCGAAGGGAGCTGGAAGCTCAGGGGAACACAGATAGGGGGACATGAACTCCAGGAGGATGTGACCCTCAGGTGGGAGGATGGGGTAGCAGGGAACTATGCCCTAGAGGGTCCTTGACACACAGGGATAGCAGCTTTGGAGGGGGTCAGATGTCAGAGGGAATCACCATATGTGACCCCTCCCCACTCGTGTCCTCAGCTCCACAGATAGGACAGAGGCTCAGACATGCAACAAGCTACACTCCCTCCATCCCAGCCTCGAGTCCTAGAGGGCTCAAACTCACTAGGCCTTGAGACAAAGAGCAGAAAGCCTATGAGGCAAGGCAGTGAAGTGGCAATCAGGGCTTCTGAGCTGCCTCATAAAGAATGAAAAGGGAAGGCCAGGGATCTGAGAAACTTAACTCTGACTACCCCAGAAAACAAGGGGCTGGGGACAGGGAGGATGCCACGGCCACATAGCCTTAGTGTCCCTGCATCCTGGGGGCTGAGACCACACCAGTCAATCACTGGCAGATGACCAGTAAGGAGAAGAAGAAGCCTGCCCTCAGCATGTCAGCAGTGTCTTTGGGAAAGCCCAGCTGGCCTACCCAAGTTCCAGGGCCAAATGAGATATCTCCCCTTCCCTCTGTGTGTCTGTCTGTGTATGTGTGTGTGTGTGTGTGTGTGTGTGTGTGTGTGTCTGTGTCTGTGTGTCTGTGTGTCTGTGTGTCTGTGTCTGTGTCTGTGTGTGTGGGTATCTGTGTATCTGGGGGGGGGCACACATATAGAAGTGTGCCTTCAGACTCTCCTTCTGCCTCTTCTTTTTCCTGATTCTTTAAAAAAAACCTACCTCTAGAGACACCTAGAAAAATCAATGTGATACACATACACATACACACACACCCTTTCTGTCTGCTTCCCATCTAGTGGTCATTTCTCAGGGAGAGAAGGAAGGCAGAGAAAACACAGACCCATACTGTGGGTTGAGGCCCACAGAGCCAGGGAGAACAGCAAACTAATCCTTGATGTCCTTTCTCAATGGCTCCACAAAGAGGGTCATAAAAAGGCCCCTGTCAGAGAGAACCATTAACAAACCTCTCAGAATGCCAGGTGTGTAGGGAAGGAAGCCTGACCAAGGGTCTGAGCCTTGGGATAGTCTTGGATGTGCAGATGGAGGCTGGGAGAGTTGGGTCAGATTCTGACTTCTCAGGTATGAGTACAGAGCATGGGGGGCATGGACGTATCTTCCTCACTGTGTGACCTCAGGAACTTTCTTCATGCTCTCCTACCAAGTAGACCTCTACGTCCTTCAAGAAGTGAAAAGTTTTACTATGGTTTCCAAATCCTCTTCCAGCTCCAGCAGTCTGTGTTCTGAGCTCTTCACCCCCACTCCAACTCTGACATCCCCTGTTCTCAGGCCCCTCCCAGCCCTGACACCCCCTGTTCTCAGGCCCCTCCCAGCCCTGACATCCCCTGTTCTCAGGCCCCTCTCAGTTCTGATATCCCCTGTTCTATGCCAGCTCTGACATTCCCTGTTCTAAGGACCCTCCCAAATCTTTGACTACCTGGTCTCTGTTCTATATTCTTTGCCAGCCTTGGCATTCTGTGTAGTCTGTGCCTCCTTTACACTCTGTGTGCAGGACTGGGGAAGAGAAGGGAGACAAGGAAGAGTGGGCATCTCCTCATGGCTGAGAATATGTGTGTGTGTGTGTGTGTATGTGTATGTGTATGTGTATGTGTATGTGTATGTGTATGTGTATGTGTATGTGTATGTGTATGTGTGGTGGGGGAGGGGGAAATAGCTTCAGAGTTTGGAGGCAAGAAGATATTGGTCTTTTGGAACAAATACTCTTTCATCTTTTAAAGTGTTTACATTATTTCCTTCTGGGAATTGCCTTGAGTCTCTAGTGAATCCAAACTTTTTTCATTTCCTTGTTTATTGAGAAATTCAATTCCATGCCTGAGGAGGTGAAATCTGAAGGTGGCAGGTAGATGGCACACCACAGGGGACTCCTGCATAATGCCTACCATCAGCCCTCCTCTTCTGTCTGAGAGTCACCTGTCGTTCCCTGCCCCGGGGACTCCACACCTTGGGCTCTTGTGTTGGGCCAGTCTAGCCAAGGTTCCACCCTGTCACTATATGCTGCCAGGAAAGCCGCCACCCTGTGTGTGCCCACTCCCACTCCCAAAATCCTTCCTTGAAGGTGAAACCTCACCAGCATGACCCAGAAGTGCTACAGTCTGGCTGCATTTCTGTGCATTGGGGGAGAAGTTCCTGGAGAGATGAATTCTCGAATGAGTCATCAATCAACAAGCATTAATTTAGCACCCACTGTGTGCCATGCCTTTGGCCAAGCAAAAACAACTATGAGGCCTCTCTGACTTTGCTAGGCTACAGAGGAGGAGGTAATTTAACAATTTACAAACAAGCAAATGCAAGAGAGAGACAAAGCAAATGCCAAGTGACTCCAGCGAGTAACATGCCAACAATCCAGGGAATGGGTACAGGCCTACTGGCAGAGGCGGCCTTTGGGCTCCCAGAAGGAGGAAGCAAAAAGGATGAGCATCCCAGGCATGGGAAATGACTTGTACCCCAACACAGACATGCCATGGATAGGGCACCACATCAGCCAGTTTGCCTGGAGCATCAGATGTTTGAGAGAGGACAGTAAGCAGATTAGAGGCAGACTGGGAAGGGCTTTGAACAGAAGGCTCCTCAGCTCCTGTGATCAGCTCCTTTCTGAAACCACACACATCACAGCCTGCCTCATGCACCCCTAAGAACCTGTTAGAATAGCAGGAAGGAAGTCATCAACTGAGTTGTTAGGGCTGGAAGGCAGCAGCTAATGCCAGCCCGCTGAAGGAGGAGGCATCCTTCCCTGATGCTGGGCAGCCTCTAGCCAGAGCTTACAAGGAGGGAGAGCAGACCTTCCCTGGCTAGGCTTTGAACACTCAAAGGTCTGTGCTTATAGTCATGTAGCAGCAGGAGAGAAAAAGAGACAGGTCAGGGCTCATCAGAGTGGAACAGCAACATTGGAAGGGAGGGAGGTCAATGGACATTGTCCCTTTGGGGCATGTTAGTGGATTTCAAGGGCAGCTAGGTAGTGCAGTGAATAGGGCATTGAGCCCAAAGTCAAGAAGACCAGAGTTCAAATCCAGCCTCAGATACTTTACTGGCTATGTGACCCTAGGCAAGTCACTTAACCTTGCCTGCCTCAGTTTCCTCATCTATAAAATGAGCTGGAGAAGGAAATGGCAAACACTCCAGTATCTCCGCCAAGCAAACCCAAGGGGGGTGGGGCATAAAGAGTTGGACATATCTAAAATTGACTGGAAAAGTATAGCAGGGTTGGGAATGGGAGACTGGCCCCTGCTGTTGAGATTTCTCAGGCCTAAGTGTCCATCGCAAAACTGGGCAACCACCTGTGATAAATCTATGCTGCAGGGTCAGAAAAAGCAAATCCTTGTTTCATACCAAGCTGCAAGTTAACATAATGTTGGCTTTCATCGTTTTTTTTCATGTCATGGACCCCTTCAGCAGATAGCCAGGTGAAGCCTAGGGAGCCCTTCTCAAAACAAGATTTTTTAAATGCATAAAATAAAATAGACAGGATTACAAAGAAAACCAAAGCTTAGTGAGAACGAAGACCTTTTTTCCCATCATATTCATAGACCTCGTATGTTCATAGACCCTAGATGAAGAACCCTTGGACTATAGTAGACATGGGCTCAGATTCTGACTTTTCCACTAACTGTTGCCCTGGAGTAAATCATTCATTTCTCTGATCCTCATTTCTTGCAAAAACAGGGTAACAACACTTGTACTATCTGCCTAAGGGCTTGTTAGGAGGAAAATAGTTTGTAAACCTTAAAAAGCTATAGACGCACAAGCCACAGTTAACCTCCAAGATCATCAGCATCCCGCTACCCAGAAAGACCAAGAGCAGCTTCCCTTTTTCTGTCCTACTAGAGCGCCCCCCCACGCCCCCAGCGAAGCTCTGCCTCATTCCTGTCTCACAGCCAGATTCCTTCTCAGTCTGACACCACCCAAAGGATCATTTCCTAACACAGCCATCCTTACACTCTATGATCCAATAAAACATGATTGTTTTCTGCCTTCCGAACATGCTTTGTGTACCTCCACCCCTGTGTATTTATTCACACTGTCCCCCAACCCCACAGTATACTCCCTTTCTTTCATGATGAATTCCTACTCCCCCTTGAAAGTATAACTCAAATACCACCTCTTCCAGTAAGGCGTCCATGATTCCCACTTGGTAAGGCTTTCTCCCAGACAAAGGGCATATAGCCCTTTGTACCATTCCGATGCATTATAAGTGATGGGAATTTGTGGAAGATGAAGGTGTTGGATGAGTAAAATACCTCTTAATTTCAGCTGGGATAGTGACTGCAGTCTGACCCCAGTTGGCCCAACCCCTTATGGGAACCTGCTCAGGGAAGCTCCCTTACACGTAGCAATTGCCTTGATTCCCCATGACTCCATAGGCTAAAGGCAGGCTGAAGAGGAGGGACAACAGACACCTCTGTTAGGATGACAGAAGCTTCCCATTACAACTTCATAAGATGTCTCCCAAAGCCCCTCCCTCCTGATAGAAACACAGAAATTTTGACCTTCATTAAAAAGTCTTTTTTGTCACCACAAGGTAATGAGAATAGTTAGAACAATAATAACAGCATTTAGAGAGCGCTTTAAGGACTACTAAGAGCTTTACCTTCCTCACAACACTGTGAGGAAGGAGCCATCATCATCTCCATTTTGCTGATGAGGAAACTGAGGCAAAGATTAAGTGACTCTCCCAGGGTCATAAAACTAGGGAGTATCTAAGGCCAGATTCAAAGTCAAGATCCATGCAGTTCTTACTGTCCTGGTGCTCCCACAATTTGAACCCAGGCCTTCTGTAGAAAACATGTACTTATCATGCAATCTTGTGTTATATTTTCATGTGTCTTATCTTTCCAGTGGACTCTGAGAAACCACGAGCTTACAGCAGATTGTGCCCTAACTCTGCATATCCCTCAGCACGATGGACAGAGCTCCACTCATAGGCTAAAACTAATCATTCTTTTGTTTGTATTTTCATAAACAGAAGCTGGATCTGAGGGACTTGGTGCATTTTCTTTCCCACTTTCCTGCTGCTTTTTGATCACTGAGGGCATGTAGGGCCCAGGGGGCCTCCCTTTTGACCAGGGACTTGCTCCAAATCAGCCTTGATTCACACCTGGTGAGTAGGTGAACCTCCCAGAGTCCTTTCCTTTTCCATCTGGCTTCCTCGCCATGGGATGGGATGCTGGTTGATGACTCCCCAGGGTGGCAACCATTTGATCCTGATTTCCAGGGCTGAGAAGCTGACCTCAAGCTTCCCTGAGGACGGGAGGGAAGAGACAGATGGAAGGAGAACCTGGCAGCTGTCCCATTGCTCCCTGAGTGAGGATCAGGTGTTGCCATCAGGTCCAGGGGGAAGCAGGAGGCACCTGGAAGCAATGGACTCCCATCCGGTAAGCTAGCCTTGAGTCTCAGGAGATAGGGTACTGTGGATGCCCGAGCTCTCCATTCAAACATTGTGTCTCTTATGCTTAGTCATAACTCACCCCACTCCCAGTTAGTTCACCTAATAGAATAGTACTTAAAGACATCCATGATTGAAAGACAAATCCAGAGATAATAAACTTGTCTATTGCCAGCAATTGAGAAAAGCAAAAAAATGAAGCAATGGGAGACCTTAATTGCCCCCAAACTAGGATACATTCCCTCAGGCGGGAACAAGAACCAGATTTCAAACACCTGCTGGGAGTCCAAACAACAACCTGGGACTCCTTGAAGACAAAAGAATCTTGGGGAAGAAACAGAATTTTTTTTTCATTTTTGAAAATATTTTTCAATGGCATGCACCCTGCAGCTTTGTTCTGTGATTTCAAAAATGACAATGAGAGTGGGAATGGGGGAACAGAGCATGAGGTCCTCACTTCTGAATGATAACGCTTTTATTACTGTCCGAGAAGTGAGTTGCAGGCTCACTAAATAGCAACAACCCAATGAGTGCATAGCTTCACCAATGTGGAAGTGCTCTTTGGGGTCAGTCCTGTACTTGTTCTCCCCAAAAATCCCCATGAAGGACACAGCCAACCCACTCCTTGGGTGTCAAGACCATTTGGAGGGTATCTGTCTCTCATGACTCATACTCGATTCCCACCCACTCTTGAAAGTACAATTCAAATGCCACCTCTTCCAATAAGGTTTTCATGATTCCCCTTTGCCAAAGATTTCCCCCTCCACCCCTCATATAACACTTTGCACCATTCCGATGCATTGTAAGAGACAGGGAATTGGTCAAAGATATTACATGGAGATGGATGAACAAAATCTCTCTCTTCATTTCAGCTGGGGTAATGACTGCAGTTTGAACCCAGTCAGCCAAACCTCCCTTTGCTGATCCTACTTTGTATACATGTTCTTCAACACACTTGTGCAATGATGTGCTACAGTATGATTATGACCCATAATAATTACAGCCCATTCATTGAAGACTTGAATTCAAATCCAGTCTCAAACAATTGCTGTGTGACCCCAAGCAAGACACTTAAGTCTGTTTGCCTCAGTTTCCTCATCTGCAAAATGAGCTGGAGAAGGAAATGGCAAACTGCTCCAGTGTCTTTGCCAAGCCCCAAATAGGGTCAAAAAGAGTTGGAAACAATCTAATAACAACAAAAATTGATTGACATGGAAAGACAAGGTTCATTTGAAGGGCTTCACACTTGTCTCTGGATCATCCATCATTACCCAGGTCAAACAAGAGTCAGCCATCACCCCCACCTCTTTTCAGCTTTCCTTCATTGTCCCTAGTGCTGTCCTCTAGGGTCAAGTGGAAGGAATGGAATGCCTCCTTCGCCCCCCACCCTTTCATGTAATATACAACCTTCTCCTCTCCAGACTGAACATTCACAGTTCCTCCCACAGATCTCTGTCTGAATGGTCACCCTCTGAGCAACCTGGAGTCTCTACAAGGGTAGAGGATTTGCATGGGCTCTTGTTCCTTCTGCAACTCAGGAGGTGAGTTCAATTAGATGAGTGTATTTCTTGGAACAGGTAGCCATGGGCAAGAATCTCCCCATCTCTGGGAGTCAGATTTCTCACCCATACAGTGGGGACAACAATAATATTTATTGTTAGGCTGCTGAGGGAGTCCATTCAATTCCACAAGCATATACTGAGGACCTTACTATGTGCCCAATACTGTCCTGGTCCTTAGGGGAGGAGATAGTACAAAGACAAAACGGAACTTACATTCTCCTGGGGCAATGCGATGCATACACAAATAAGCATCTTTCAGGGAAAACTGGAGTGGAAGATAGCCCTGAAGGAAAATAAATGACTCAGAGAAGCAGAAATGAAGAAGGGGTGGTGCATCCCAAGCCCAGAGGAATGGGCTGAAAATGCAGAAGAGAATGTGTTGACATTGGGAAATGACTTGGAATGCCATTACTTTGCCTAAATCTAGGCCTCCAGCACACTTCTTGGACACCTCCAAACCATACCTGCTCAACTCTGGCCATAATCTCCAGCTGGAGATTGGATTCTGCCCCTAGCATCACCCTGGGCTCCAGTAGGTGGCCTTTCCCCTTACCTTGCCCAGCTCCAGGGCTCCACCTCATCAACTGGCCACTGGCTTCAGAACCCCTCCCCCACTCCCTTCCAGTTGCCCTCAACTCATGTCTTTGAGGGCAGAAAACTCTACTGCTTCCTTGTATTCATATCCCTAGTGCTTAGCACAGTAAAAACTTAATAGATGCTGTCTCTCTCTGTGTCTCTCTGTCTCTCATCTAGCTGATCTGAAACAGAATCTATGAAAAGGAGTAAAATAAAACAGGGTAAGAAAGGGAAGGAGGGAGGAATCAGATTGGGGTATGTCCTGATGTCTGGCAAAGGAACTTATATTTAACCTAGAGGAGCCCCTAATTGGTTTTGGTTTTTGGTGAGGGGGTTTTGGTGGGGGTTCAAGTGGTCACATCTGTTCATTAAGAAGATTATTCTGGAGCTATAAGTTGGATGAGGGCAGGTACATGGTGAATGAGGAGAGCACTGGGCCTGGAGTCAGGAAGACTCCTCTTTCTGAGTTCAAATCTGGCCTCAGATGCTCACTAGCTGGGTGACCCTGGGCAAGTCGCTTAAGCATGTTTGCCTCAATTTCCTCATCTATAAAATAAGCTAGAGAAGTCAATGTCAAACCACTCCAGTACGTTGGCCAAGAAAACCCCAAATGGGTTCACAAAGAGTTGGGCATGACTGAAAACTGTTGAACAATGACAACAAATGTTGGGTGGTCTGAAAAGGGGGTGCTCATGGTCACTATGAAGGAAATGACTGAGAGAAACCCTTTTCAAATCAAAAGCATCATCCGAGTGTAAAAAGCTGGTTTTTTGTTTGTTTTTAGTGTGGATGGCACTAGTGAAGCTCCTACAATTTGTAGCCTGAAGAGGCTTTTGGATCACCTGGTCCAACCCCTTCATTTCACTGATGTGGACACCGAGGTGCAAAACAGCCCAATGACTTGCCCAAAGCTACCTAGTTACTAAGCATCAGACACAGGACTCAAACCCAGGTTCTATGACTCCCCTCCATTGCATCACCTTTTACCTGCTCAAATCCACCAGAGCCCTTGGCTCTCGCCAAACTCAAGGCCTTTGGATATTTAATACAATGGATATAACAACTTGGAACCAAAAAGCCCTCAGGTGTAATTTCTCCTAACGACCACCTCTGAAATGAATTCAATTTGAATTGTTCCGGCCATCTTTTCCAAGCCCTGCATATTTGTCTTATTGAATGTTTTTGTCTGAAAATAGCTGACACATGAATGGCATGTCAATTCCAGTGGTATTGACAAGTGTCCAGCCAGGGTGGTTTATGAGGAAAGAATGAAATTTCTGCCAATAGGCCCTCTGAGATAAAGCTGAAGGTGAACACATCACCACAGTACTGAGGAGGGTTCTCTTTGCCCATTCCCTCTAAGGCTCCTATAATCCAGTGACTTAAGGTCTTCAAAATATGGCTGGGGTTTGTGCCCACTAATGAGGAGTGGCCGCTTGCACATGGTGAGCCATGAAAAGAAGAGACTACTTTAGAAGGTAGTGAGCTTCTCATCCCTGAAGGACTACCAGCACAGATTAGAAGATTACTTATCCGAAATGTGGAAAGAAGGGATTCTTACTAAGATATGGGTTGAGCTGAATGCCCTATGACCTCCTTTCTATCACTAATGTTCTAATATTCTAGGAGAATGATACCCAAGGATGCCAAGACAAGGTATCAAGGGCAAGGAGATGAAGGAAACTTTTCAGGTCAATGCCATAAATCTTCTTAACAATGGGAACTGGCCATGAATCAGCTGGGCAGCCTCAGGAGGCAAGGAAGGTCTCCAAATAGAGGCTGGAAGATCCCTTGTCAGGGAGGTCACAGAAGGGATTCCTGATTAGATATGGTTTGTGCAAGGTGCCCTCTAGAGCCTCTTCCAGCTCTGAGAATCTCTGATTCAAAGAGGACGGGGGAAGGAGGTCATTGAAGAGATTGACCAGAAAGACTGCCTTGGTCTTACATAGACATGGCCTCAATCCTGTGCCTCAAACATGTTTTGTAACATTTCCTTAAAATCCAAAATTCTCTAGAGAGAAAAGATCTAAGGTATAAATGATTCACGGAAAAGCAGTTGGCAAGTTGTAACAAAGGGTCTTGGACTGGGAGACAAAAAGACTGGGTTGTAGCCTTCCCTCTGACACCCACCATGAGTAAATGCTGAGTTCTTCTTGCCTCATAGATAGAAGATTTGAACTGGAAAAGACTTCAAGGCTCCCTAGCCCAATGCATACCTGAGCATGCATCTTTTTCTACAATATCTCAGCATATGGTCATCCAGTCTCTGCTTGAATACCTCAAATAATAAGCAACTCACTACCTCACAAGGCAGCCCAGTCTACTTTGTGACAGCTCAAATTATTGCGTTACATTGAGCTGAAATGTACCCCTTTCTTCCGACTTTCTGCAGTTCTGCTTTCTGAGGTCAAGAACAACTTTAATCCTTCTCCCACGAGACAAACTTCCTAATAATGGAGGACAGCAATCATGCTGCCACCACCATCCCAGGCCTTCTATTCTCCAAGGTCAACATTATTGGTTCCTTCATTTTGTCTGGCCACCAGTCTCTTCACCAAACTGGTTGCCATCCCTTCCAGTTTGTCATTGTGCTCCCTAACATATGACACCTGTAACTAAACAAACACAATTTCTTTGGGGCAGAGCACCTTATTCTATACCTTTGTTCATAACAGCACGAGGGCACATTTTGCTTTGCCAGTGCAAACGGACCAGGTTATAAATTAGAGTCAGAAATATCTGAATTCAAGCCCTGCCCCAGACACATCCTAGCTATGTGACCCTAAACAAGTTACTTCTCTCTCAGCCTCAGTTTCCTCATCTGTAAGACGGGGTTAAAAAGTTGTTGTGAGGATCAGATGACAACTTGGGTAAAACACTTTGTAAACCTTAGAGAACTATATAAATTGGTGTTGTCTTTATCATTGTCATTGTTGGTTTCCACTTTGGGCTTCTGGAGTCCAGTAACAGCCCCAGATCTTTCCCTTAGTTAGCCATGAGCTTCCCATTCCACTCTTGTGAAGTTGACTTGCTTGATCTAGAAATTGTCTTTGGTAGCTAGTTGGGTTTTTCTTGTGTGGGGGAAGGGCAAAGGATTGGGGAGGGAGCCCTCAAGTTTGTCTTTAGGCTAGTCTATGACACTGGGACTAAAAAGGGTAAGATGGGATAATTATGCCTCATTATCTCCTCCAACTTCTTCAAAAGACACACACACACATGCGCACACACTCACACACCAGCAGGCCAGCTATGATGATACATGATTCTATTTCCTGAAAACTAATCTTCATAGGTCACAAATAAGAAACAAATGGACCCAACCCAGAGCCTACAGATGGAGACATCAGACAACGTAGTCTAGCCAAACTTGGACCCTCTAGCTAATGATAAGAGATGAAATGATACTCTATGCTCAGAGTTCTGCTACTCATTCTAAAGCTGAGGCTAAGACCTTCCTGGATGTGCCTTCCCATCTCCTCTCTCAGCAGAGCCTTTGCCAATGGCCGCCATTTTGTATTGAAAGCTTCTTTTCCTTTGTCCTGATTTGGGACAAGCTCTTGGCCATGTGACTCATGGGAGGCTCCTCCTCATATATATACATGCTACTCACTTCCCAGAGTCTGAACACAGTGACCTCAGAAATGGAAACTGCTATTCAGTGTCCTATTCCGGATAAGTGAGGCTGCCAGGTCCACAACCTCTGGATAAGTGAGGAGATGCCTTAATGTAGACTGAACACAACCCTTCCCTCCTACACTATTGGTTCTCTCTCCTTCCCAGGGTTGCCCACAGAAAGGACCTTGGATTTAGGCAGTGTGAGTTTGGATCTCAGATCTACTGCTTCTATGAGATCTGCTATCTTTCCAACTCACTTTCTCACCCAGAAAATGAAGGCATCAAACTGGATAATCCCTCTTGCCTCTAATTACTCTGACCCTAGAAAACGCCTTGCTCTGTCTGGGCCTCACTTTCTCCATCATCAAAAGGAGAGTCTGGAGCTCCATCATCTCTGAGCTCTCCTCCATCTCCACAATTCTGTGATGATGTTAGGATTTGATTTCCTCTCCATGGATGCCGGGGCTGCCTTTCTCCTTCCAAATGCCCAGCAGTTTCCCATGGCTACTTGGGAGACTGGCTTGATGAGATAGTCTCTGCCTGAGGCCAGAGCGAGTGATGGGGAAAGGGATGACAACTCCCAGAGACTTTTTATACTTTCCTGACGTGAACTCACCATACTGGGCGTTTATCACTCCCATGCAGGACTGTCAAGAAGTGGCAGGTACATCTATTTCCCCAAACCAAGGAAGTTTCAAATGCTGGACTGGAGATTGGAATCAGCTAAGTAATTCAGCTTAGCAGAAATGGGAAAGTCATTTTTAGGGAAATAGATATGGCCTCGCTTTCAAGGCCTCTCATGAGCCCCCCAGGGAGCTGGGGGAGGGAGGAGTTACCCCAGGCTCCTACAGACTCCCTGCTCCCCAGGGACCCAGCCAGCATTTTTATTCAAGCATCCTATGAAGGGGGAAATCAATGCACAGTCAGGTTTCAGGAAGAAAAAAGTTCCTGAGAGAAAGCTGTATCTGAAATGTCACAGACATACATCTTAAGGCCAATGATTTCCCAATGGATATGAAGATGATGTTTTAACAACAATCACAAACCAACCAGGAGAGTGTGGAGAACATTAGGTTCTTATCCTGTCCTGCGGTGAATGTCAGCTCATTGAGGACAGGACATCTTTGTTGATTTGTCTTTGCACCATGCCTGGTACCTATGTAGCAGCTATGAATAAATGCTTTAAATGCTTGTTGGATGGAATTGAACTGAATGTGTATTCTGGTTTCATCTCCCAACAAGGCTGTGAGTTCCATTCAATGGAATTCAACATTTTATTTAGCATCTACTCTATGTCCCACACTGTTGGATGATGGGAATGCAAATAATGATTACGATTATGATGATATAATCATGTCCTAGTCATCAACCAATTAGCATTTATCTACTGCATACCCAGCACTGAGATTGGTGGGGATACAACGAATGAAAATAAAAAAAAAGCAGGCCCAGTGCTCAAGTTTATACTCCACTGGGAAGAAGGGACATGTATACACAGGCCAGCAGAAGGCATGCAAGCAGCTCAACAGTCTGGTAGTAAATAGGGCTGGACTTGGAATCTGGAAGACCTGAGTGCAAGTGTGGTGATAATGTGATCAAAGATCTTTCCCACCCATTCAAAAGGCCTCAGGTGGGGCCTGTTAAGAGAGGCAGGCCCATACCTTTGTGATGCCAATCAGCGATTAAAGAACTCTCTTTTGCCTATTGGGTGTGAAGCCCTCAGGCCCTAAAAAAAAACATATACACCCAGAAGGTAGCTGTTGAGGACCCAGAATTCAGAAGTCAGAGGAGAAGCTGGACTTCAGAATTCAGCCCAAGGAGTAGGAGTAAGAACTCGAAGTCCACAGAGCTGCGGAAGGGAGTGCTAAGGGGAGAGTGGAGACCAGAGAGCTACAGACCAGAAGACTGAGGGGGCAGAGGACACAGGCAAGGAAACAGCTAGGATTCATGAGTGATTGTTTATGGGAAGGCCCTAGCAGGGGGGTTGGCTTGGCTCTTTGCTGTAATACCGTGTTTTGATCTCCTTGTTGCTACATTGACGGGGGCTTACTAGTTCTGGAATACAGCTACTGCTATATCGAATTGGAATTACTGGTTCTGGGATCTGATTCTTTGGTGCCTAAATAAATGTTATACTTCCTCTGCCTTCTACCTAGAGAGTTTTTCATGCTTTGCTATTCTGAACCATACAGGCATGTTCATGGTCATCCTCCAAGTCATGAATCTTGCTTTATTAATATAGCAAGCTCTGCCCCAGACACTTGCCTAGCCAAGTAATGGAAGCAAGTCACTTACCATCTCTCACTCAGTCCCTCTCTATAAAATGGGGATAACAAGTACCACCCAGGGTTGTTATGAGATAATGAGATATATACCTAAGCTGTTTTGCATTTATATTTATACAAAACAGGTTAAATATATTATATACGTGTTTATATATATATATATATATATATTTGCATATACCTAAACTGTTTAAAAGTGATATGTAAATACTAGCTATTATTAATTTTATTGCAGAGTGATTTTTGAGGTGGTCACTAAGGAAAAGCCTCCTGTACAAGGAGGTACCCGAATTGAGACTTAAGAGGAGCTGGAGCTCCCCATAAGTAGGAGTGAGGAAGGAGAATGACCCCAGCATGGGGCTAGTCTGGGAAGAGGCTACCCAGGAGAACAGATTCCATGCCTGTGCCAGCTGATGGAGCAGGCTAAAAACTTGAAGTCACTCAGTCACCAATCAGCCCCAGGGCACCAGTTCTAAAGCTAAGTAGATTCACTCTCCCCCGGAAAGACCCTGCCTCAACCTCTTTTCCTGGTGTGTAATGGCCATGGAACCTGGAGTAAACCACTTGACCACTCTGCAGCTCCAGGAAACTAATACTAAAAGTAAAGTGAGTTAGTGGGTGGAGTTTGTATTCCAAAAGCTCCTGCCTGGATAAAATCACCAATAGAGACCACACACCCCATCCACCACCACCATAACTCCACCCCCAGTCATATCTAATCAAATGTGTTTCTCACAGCCTTCCTGGTGTCAGCTTTAGAGGAGCAAGAAGCTCCTCTCTCCCTACCTTCCCAAGCACCCAGTAAAGTGTTCTGCACACAGTAGGTACTCAATGAATGTCTGCTGTTGCTAGTATAATAGTGTCTATAGTGGCCTCCACTGTATGAATGCCAGGTGGGTTAAATTTCACCCCGGGGCTCTCTGATGCCCTTAACCTGTGATCTGTTGTTGGAAGCAGTGCCTGTATCACTGCTGCTGATAGTATAACAGTGTCTATAGTGGCCTCCACTAGACAAATGCCAGTGGGTTAAATTTCATCCCAGGCTCTCTGGTGCCCTTAACCTGTCATCTATTGTTGGAAGCAGTGCCCGTATCACTGCTGCTGAATCTTGCTCTTCCCCTGTGTCCCCACAATCATCCAACAATACCCACCCTTCAAAATCCAGGTTATACCTCAGCTCATGTATGATTCATGACTCCCAGCCCATAGTTGTCTCCAGCTTTGATCCCTAAGGCTCAGACCTTGTATCCAGCCTGACAATGCTTACAAACTAATATTCCTGAGGAACAGTTCTGATCAAGCTACCTACTCACTCAAGTACCTTCAAGAGCTCCCTATGACCACTAGGCTAATACGCAAATGCCACTGTGTGGGATTTTAAATCTGGCTCCATCCCAGCCTTCTCAACCAATCTTGCATCACCCCCCCTCTGTGTTCCAGAACAGTGTTCTTCCCCTTGTCCTCTCTCCACTCTCCTCCCTTTGCTGAAGCTCTCCCTGCTACATTTCATGCCCTACCTCCTCACCTTGACCTCTCAGGATCCTTGGCTCCCTTCCAGCTTTGACTCTAATACCACCCACTTCATAGGGACTTCCAAAGGTTATTCAGCTGTTGGTGCCCCATGAATCACTTATATGTACTTTGATGTAACCTGTGTTTACCTGACAACATGTAGTTTCCCCTCATAGAAAATATGCTATATGAGGTCAGGGAGTGGTTTTTTTGTCTTTGCATTACCAGGGCCCCATCCTGTGCCTGGTACAGAACAAGTATGTGCCTTGTTGGTGGAGGTTGTAAAGGCTTTGAGGGCAGGGCCTTTTGTTTCCTGTTATTTGGGTCCCAGGTCCTTGCATGGGACCAGGCACACAGTAATGCTCAGTAAAAGCTTGTTCAGTGATCTTAGCAGCAACACTCATTAGCCATTTGCTACGAATGTTGCATGGAAGTCATCCTGGAAGAAAATGTGGGAGACCTCCATCTACTAGACATTGAACGGAAAAAGAAACAGGAGGGTTTTTGAGGACCCACCTACAATAAACCTCTTAGTCACAAAACTGACTGAAGCGTGCAGAAAAGCCAGGATCTCCATGTAGATATTGTTTGTTGACTAAGTAAAAAAAAAAAAAGTCTTGATAGAGCAAAGCCCAGCCTTCAAGGGCTTCGTCCCACAGGTATCCCATGCAGCTTTTGTCTGGTGCCCCCTCATGTGAACACAAGGAGACTCTCCCACCAAAGGTGCTTGCCAATGTCCTGCAGGCTGTCCAGTGAGAGCCCCTGTGGGCCGGGATGGCCTATATGTGGCAAGGCTACCAGGTGCCCCTCTTGGCAGAGGCACTGTCTCATCTGGCTGAGCCTAAGGACTTTACAGAAACTTCTCAGCAAGATCCATAACCACTCCAAAGGTCTCAGCCTCTCTACATCAGAAAAACCAAGTCATGAAAACTGCCTGTTTTCCAGAAGATAATATGTAAATCAGTGGAAAGCCCATTTAACTGGCCCAGTGGTAAGTGGGGCCTAAAATTGAAAAGGAGGAGGGGGAGGAGGAGGGGCAGAAGGGGAGAGCTTGCTGGTTTGCATTTGGAAAATTGCCCAGATCTTTCAATAATTTCATGTTGATTACTGCCATAAAAGCCCATCTTTTCAATGCCAATATTCTCTCAGTGCTCTGTGTCTGAGAATCAAAATTAAAGAATCAAAATTCATAGCAACTCAAAGGGCAGTGGAGTGAAGCAGGATGGGGGACTGGTGGGGTGAAGCCAATGACCAATGAGGGCTCACATACAGGGAGTGAAATAAAAGACGGGATTGAGGAAATGACAGGAAAGTGAGCCAATCATGTGGACAAAGCGTGGAAGAGTGGGTGGGAAGCTGAGGATGGCCTCAGCACCCATGGACCCGACAAGAACCAGGGCAGGCTCCAGCATTC
>CM053623.1:230992714-231015529 GCA_028646595.1 Phalanger gymnotis
ATGTACACAGATTCTGGGACAATCTCCTCCTCTGTCAATGAGGGCATGGGCCTCCAGCTCTAAATTTAAGTAATTTGGGGGTCTTGCAGAGGAGAGATCTAGCACCTGGAGTCATCCTCTAGGGAATGAGCTCTGAAGGGATACCAAGAGGAAGGAGTGTGTAGATCACAGCTAATGATGAGGGAGGGAGGCTGGAGATGGACCAGGAAGAAGGCCAGCCAGACTTAAGGTAAGGTTATGAAAAAGGAAACTGAGGCCTCAGAGAAAGGAAGGGATTTGTCTTACCCAAAGTAGTCACAGTCAAGCAAGGGCTTGAGCCTGGATCTGGGTACTCTCCACTACTATGCTGTGCTGTCCATGAATCCAATTGAATTTAATGTCATTCCCAGAGGGACTTTCTTCTTCCAGTCTAACACCAATGAACTCCCAAGTCCTGTCCCTCTTCCCTAAGCAGTTGTCAGTATGGCACCAACCTGACCACAACCACAGGGCCCAGATGGCCCAGCCCCATTCCCATCTTCTGGGTCTCACTGAGGGTCTTCCATGGTAATTATACCCTGGAACAAAGTCTTTTTTAACGATTTTAAGGTTCTGGGGAGAAAATGCCAGTGCCTCATGTGGTTCCAATAAATGTGCATTTCTTTACTTACTGAGTAGAAGGACACAAGTGAGAAATGGTGTCCTTAACATATCCCACCTTGCTTCTCTCCCGGA
Source organism: Phalanger gymnotis (assembly GCA_028646595.1). Lineage (NCBI taxonomy): Eukaryota > Metazoa > Chordata > Mammalia > Diprotodontia > Phalangeridae > Phalanger > Phalanger gymnotis. The sequence continues at coordinate 230,993,429 of CM053623.1, forward strand.
CTTGGTCACTGTCTCCAGAAACTCATCTTCCCACAAGATTTCATGAGCAAGGAAACTCACACTCACACCAGGGAGTACCACCACCCCCCAGGGCCCCTCTTCCCTCTGATTGGAGAGGATGGAGGGTGAGTGTCATAGAGCTCCTCCCAAATGCTCCTCTTAAGGTTGGGCCCAGGGCCATCCAGCTGAAAGTCTTCACACGCCTCTTTGCCAGGTACCCTCCCTATTCCCACCCCACACCCTGCACTGATTTTCAGATTTAAAAAATATATGTATATATATTGTCTCCCCATGAGATTATGAACTCCTTGAGGGAAGGGTCTGTCTTTTGCCTTTTTTTGTATCCCCAGCACTTGGCACAGTGCCTGAAACAAAGAAGATGCTTAATAAATGCTTATTGACTCGCTGGTTCACCTGCTTCTCATCCCTTAAAGAGCTAATGTGGGCCTCACCTGTGTGAATAATCATTGAATGATGAGCTCATTAAAGGCATTTAGCAAGTGCCTACAAGCAGCCATAGTGTCTCTGTAGATACATACATGCACACATATACATATACATGTACATACATGCACACATGTACATACCTTCTTTTTGTACTTTCTGAAGGTTTGTGTGTCCTGATCACACTTGAGCAGGTAGCCTGACACCACCCTCTTAATGCTAGACAAACATGCTGATGAGTGGGACCTTCTGTCCAGATCCATCCTAAGAACCCCAGCAAGATTAGGTCATGATGGCCAAACTCCATATGGCCCTGAGACCTTGTGTTTAGCAAATGTTGGTATAACATATTCTCTCTGTCTGTCTGTCTGTGAATGACATCCTCCTCGAAAGGTACCTGCTGAATGACTTAGAGGCGATTTCTGCAGGTGAAAAGCAATTATTCTTTTCATTTGGTTTCCAATTCAGACCTGAGCTCTGAATCAACATTATAAATGTATTTGAAGGGGGTGAGCATCGATCACAGTGGGGCCAGCAGGAGAAAATTAAGAGACTTCGCTTAACCACATTTGTTTCCACTAAAATTCAGGTTGCACACAGTACACCAAAGAGAGCATTAGAAAAGAGGAAAATAGATTATCATCCTTGTTATTACTACGGTGGATCAGAATGTCAACCCTCCACTCGCACTCTCCCTCCAAGCTTTCTCCAGTGTAGAGGTGACCCTGGGCTCTGGAACATTCTCCTGGCCAATTGGGAGCCACTCCTGGGTAAAAGCCATGGGCATCTGCATTGTGAAGACCAGCCAGCCTGGGGTGGGGAGAAGCTTAGCTCCCAGAGTACAATGCACGAAATGTTGTGGGGAGAGCTGCGTTCTATCAGGGGAGAGATCACGAATTTTCCCAGGTTCACAAAGCAAGAAGGGGTCAGAGGTAAAACCAAGTCCAAGGCTGGTTCTCTAACCACTGTCCTTCACTGACTTTCTGGATCCAGTTACCCATTCTAAGTGACCTTCTGTGTGCTTGTGTCCCTGTCCTTAAGTCAAGCCAACAAGCACTCCCTATGTGCTCTGCCTTGAGATGGGGCTGGGGATATGCTAATGGCAATAATAGTAATAGCTAGGGTTTATATAATGATTGCAAATGTCTCAGTTCCTCAGTTCCTCACAACTCTGAGAGGCTGGTACTATTGTTAGCTCTGTTTTATAGATAAGGGAACTGAGGCAAACAGAAGCTAATTATTTCATGTAGTGTCACACCACTGAGATCAAATTTGAACTCAGGTCTTAACTCCAAGCTTCTATCCACAGTGCCACCAAGCTCCTTCTGAACAGTCCCTCCCTCACTGAGCTCACAGAATAATGAGGGCCACAACATGCAAACAGTAGATACACATCCGATAGATACCACATAAATCGGGAGCAATCTCAGAGACAAGGCACTAGCAATGGCAGGGCTCAGGGAAAGAAAACTAATTCTCCCTCTTTCTACATTGTGAGCAGTGTGTGATGGGTAACTGCCTCCCATGTTCCCAGAGCTGAGCATAAGGCCTGGAGCAGAGTAGACATTTAATATGCATTTGTTGAATTGAATTTACTCATGTGTGTGACACCCCGTTGGGACTGCTGGAAGTGAGATCCCTGGCAGGAAGGGAAGACATAGCCTGCTTGGACTAGGTGCCTTCAGCGTGTCCATTGGAGGATTCTATTGCCCTCAGGCAGACGGAAAGGACAAGGTCCCTGATTGCTGGAGACATGGAGGGAAGTTTCGTGGAAGGAGCTGGTGGCCAAAACACAGCCAGCACAGATGGGTGGCTTTGAGGGGTCTAGGAAGGGAGCACCATGAGGATTCAATCAACAACCCCTGGCTGCTCTCCTAGTAATTTTCAGAGAGCCTATGTCTCAGATCCTGGCAGATGTTCAGTGTCTCTGATAATACCAAGCATTTGCATGGCTAAACATTCAAGGCAGCCAGGGGTAGAGCCAAAGAGACAACGGCCAGGCTCCATTTTGGACGCACCACAGCATTCACAGTTAGCTTTTCAGTGGTTCACGTTTAAAATTCCATTTCCTCAGAATGAGAGGGACGGTAATTAAAACCCACTAGACATAAATCAAATCAAAGTCATAAACAATTTCCTTGGTTGATTCCACGTTGGAGAATATTGCAGAGACAGCTGGACCATTCGTCTGTCTGTTTGCCCCGCTCCTGAGGAACAAGACTGTACTAGATGACTTGGGGCCATTTACTCTGATGTGATATGACCCATTCTTGTTGGAATGGTGATGAGCAGAAAGGAGAGGGCCATGTCCTGGGGGGCGGGGCTGAGAAGCCAAGAGACAGCCAATCCACCCTGATCCCAACCTAGGATCAGGGCTAACTCTGCTCCAGGGCCCTAGGAAAATCATCCAGGCAGGTCACCCCATGCTGTCAGGGAAGGGCAGGAGGACTCCACCCAATGGACCAATACCACCTTCTCCACCGACTGTCCAAGCTGCCAGAAATTCCACCTTTAGAGACATAGACTAGAGAGCTGAAACAGAGTGGAGCTCAGAGGCCATCGAATCCAACCCCTTCATGTTACAGTTGAAGAAAATGAGACCTAGGGAAGGGAAGGCACTTGCCCACATACCAAAGGAAGAATTGGGAATAGTATTTGAAGCCAAGACCTCTCTTGACAGTCACTCTTAACAATGTACCAACTATGTGCCAGGGGATGCTGTATGAAAGGAAGGGGGCAGATAAGACACACTCCCCTGTCCTTTAGCTGCTTGGAGTCTATTCAGAGCAACCCAAAATTGATTCTGAATATATGGGAGGAGGACAGACAAAGTGTTCCCAGAGTGCCTAGAAGAGGGGGGACCTCCTGAATCTTGGCCCTCCCTACTTCCTGAGACCTGACAAGCCACTTCCCCCCCCCCAACACAGCCAGGGTCTCCAAGCTGGAAGGGAATTAACAGGATATTTAAATAGTCTGACCCCTACCCAACAAGAGGTCTCCAGGCTCTGCCTGAAGGTCCTCAGTACCCTGGCACAGACAGCATCCCATTCTACTCTAGGACAGCTCTGGTTGTGAGCAGGTTTGAGCCAGAGCCATCAATGACTTCTGAGGGAGAAGGAAAGAGGAAGGGGAGGGAGAGAAGAAGGAAGATAAGGAAAAAAGGTAACATAATTCTGCCATTACAATGTACAATCCTGGCCCTGGAGAAGCCTGGAGAAGATGAACTTCTCTACCCTCTTTACAGAGGTGGAGGCCTGTGGGTGCAGAATGTTGTCTATGTCAGATGTGATTGGTACATTGAATGTCTTTTTGTTCCCTTTCCTCTTTTTTTTAAAAATCTTTGTAACAAAGGTGGCTCTTTGGGTTGGGGAGGAGGGGAGGGACATTTCTGGAAATGAAGATGACATAAAAACAAAATATAACAATAAAAATAAGATTTCTTAAAAATAAAATCGATTACCCACTTTAAACAAAAATCATGGAAGCACTTCTACCAGGAGTAGGGAACCTGCAGCCTGGAGGCCATATGTGGCCCTCTAGGTCCTCAAGTGTGGCCCTTTGACTGAATCCAAACACACCTGATTTGTTCTGTGAAGTTTGGATTCAGTCAAAGGGATACACTTGAGGACCTAGAGGGCCACATGTGGTTCCCCACCCAAATCCATGTATTGTCTTGCCCTCCAGCTGCTCACATTACTTCTCATGTGGCCTGGGGTCCAGGCCCCTTCCCAGCCTGGTTTCCATCTTCCAGCTTGTCAGTGCTCTTCCTGAATAGGCCCCCAGGTAAAAGGAAGCCATGGATGATGTTTGGACAAAGGAGCTGCAGGACCAGCAGGAGCTGTGTGGGAGGGAGATTAGGCTGGCAGCCTGTGCAGGAAAACTTGGGGAAGGGGCCTGAGGGAAACACAGTGAAGGCAGAAGGTCCTATTACAATAGTCCAGGAAACTGGAAATGAGGGCCTGCCCCAGGGTAGCTGGGTGGTGCAGTGGATAGGACACTTGATCTGAATTCAGAAAGACCTGAGTTCAAATCCAGCCTCAGACACTCATTAGCTGTGTGACCCTGGGCAAATCACTGAGCCCTGTTTGCCTCAGTTTCCTCACCAGTAGAATGAGCTGGAGAAAGAATGGAAAACACTCCAGTGTCTCTGCCAAGAAAAGCCAAGCGGGGTCATGAAGAGTCAGACACAGCTAAAAAACTAACCAACAACAGCCCAGGGTTAAAGAAAAGGAAATGGATGTGACCAGTTATCACAAAAATAGCATCTCCACAACTAATCCAGACATAATAAGAAGGAGCCAGGGAGGGCTTGGGGCAGAGGAGTAAGAGAGAAGCCACATGACTGCTGCATGTGGAGAAAGGCTCAGTGTTGAGACCAAAGTGGAGGTGGGAAACACTTCCTATGTTCACAACCTTTCAGGGTCCTCCTGGCATTCAAAACCCTTCCCACTCACTCCCCCTTAGTCCCTGTAGTACGAAGGCCGAATTTATGATCTCAAATATAACCATATATATATTTGAATGGTTCGAAACTGCAAGGTATGAGGGATTCTCTAAGTAGAAAGCATCAAAACATTTATTTAGGCCGCACAGCAATAGATTCGCGAACCAGCCTCCCCATTCCGACATCTTGACCAAAAGACTCCAGGCCCAATAAGCCTGCCTCATAAGAGTAACCAGGAGGCCACAGAAAAACAAGATAGTATTAAACCAATTCAAATTTACTGGCCTCAAGTCCTTGCTCACACTCCTGGGTCCACACGGGTCAGCTCTGCTTCTGCAGCTCCTGCTTCGGCTTTTTTTCAGCTTCAGCTGTAGTTGTCTCTTATCTCGCCTTTCCTCGAAGCCAAGCCTCCGATGTCCTCAAGCCCCATCTCAACGACCAGAGACAATCGGTTCCCGAGTTGGCCCCTCTTAAGTCATCAATCTACATCCACACAGGTTTCATACCTGATAGGGCTTTGGGCCTGGGGCTTAGCCCTTAGCAAGATTAAATGAAACAGCTGAATCACTCAAAGTAAACAAAAGTCAAACTCAAGTGCTAAGGAGCCCATTTTGCCTTACCGACACAGTCCCCTCCCATATCCCCACCCTTCAGGTGCTGGGAGCTCCCCCTAATCAAACTTGGTGCCTTCCCTAGAGCATCCCCAACATGTGCAGGCTTTCGCTGAGGCCAGGTCCCGTGTCTCTACTGCTCTTCTTCCTCCAATCTGGGCCTTTTGAAATCCTACCCATCCTTCCAAGCCCTAGTGTGATTCCCAGGGAGGACTCAGAGCAGCCAAGATCTCTTCCAGAGAGATGTCCATTCTGTCCATCCGAGGAGCTCTCTCCTGTACTGGCCATATGAGGGCCTGGGGTGGAGACAGGGCAGACGTTTACCACCACCTTCCCCACACCAGACCTACCTAAATAGGACTGGCTGGACTGTGCTGAAGGCACCTGAATCACCATCAAAACCAGGGGCCCAAGAACTATTAGAGGAAACTCATTTATTACAAAGTTTGGAGCCAGGGATGCTCCACAGCTCATCAATATTCCTCTCAGCCAACACTGGGGCTCTGATTAATTTTCTTATGATAGAAGTGGCAGCATCAAAACCTTAAATGATTAGAATTAAAATAGTGTAATAAAAAAATAGATGAAGCTTTCAAACCTGATTTGAGGAATGAACCTTACGGTCCGCTAAGAGAAGACAATCAGTGATGCTCTGCAGAAGGCCCACTCTTGCCCACGTGTCCTCTGCTGGATGCTGCTGCCACCCTCCCACCTACCCCTTCCATGCCCACAAGAATCATGGCAGCTCCCACTGGCAAAGGATGTCTCTTGGAGCAGCTCTGGGAGGCAGTGGCAGAAGAACCAGTATCCCCATGACAAATGTGGAAATGAAGGCTCCGAGAAAGGAGACAACTGATAACGATCTTTCCTATTAAGCTTCTCCCTGTGCTTCATATGTACAATATGACCTCCCTCTCTGCCCACCATGTCTTTGCACCAGTGGTCCATTCTCTCTTCTCACCTCCCCCATCCAAATCACTGGTTTCCTTGAAGATCCAGATGATGGTGAAGCTTTTCTTGGTCCCTCAGATCCTAAAGCCCAGAAACTAAATTCCCTTAAATAATTTGTATTTGCTTCTAAAGAGACAAGGTGTCCCAAAAGTCTTAGTGCAATCTTAAGTTGTTAATGGCTTAAAACTGTACAAGGGTATTTGAGGCACCCTTTGCCCTCATAGAATATGAACTCTTTGAGGACAAGAACCATTTGATGTTTGTCTTTGCACCCTCTGTGCCCAACACAGTACTTGGCACATAGTAGTGTCTGCTTAATAGACTGCCCAATTGATTACCACTGCCTTACAGGGATATTGTGAAGACAAGGTTTGGCAAACCTTAAAGCCCTAGAGAAATGAGAATTGTGGTTGGTTGTAGTTATGGTTGTTGTGACTGTCATGGTTGTGGTTGCATGTTTGGGAGTGGGGTACAGATCTATGATTTCATCTGTGTAAGTTGGGAACTCCCAGTGTGGACGGCAGAATGGCAATTCATCAGCCATGTAAACTCTTAGAAAAGTTCCCTGGTCCAAAGTTTAAGCAAATGAATGTGAAGCAGCCCTTGTGTGTCAGAGGAGAGACTTCAGCCCAGCTTGTCATCATCATCATCATCATCATCCTGTCATCTTTACTGTCATAATATAGTAGGAACAGCACTACATTTGCCTTCAAAGTCTTGGGCTGAAGCCTGGGCTCTGCCACTCACTGCTTGCATGGCATTAGACAGGTCCCTTCCTTCTCTGAGCCTCTTACCTCATCTATTCAATGTAGGAGTGAGACTAGAGGATCCTGAGGGTCCATCCAGCTCCTAGAGGATCCTGAGGGTCCATCTAGCTCAGAACCTTAGGCTGATTCTGGGACCATCCCAAGCTTTTCCAGTTAGTGAGGTCAGGATCAGGACCCAGGCCAGGGCTGTGCCTGCAGCCTCACTCCTTCCCTTGGGCCTCACCTGAGATCAGAACATCAACCACAACCACAGAGCTGGAACCTTGGCTTGCCCTCCAACTTCAGGGGAGAATAGAGAATTCAAGAAAATCGGAAGTGAATTAAGTCAGAAGACTCCCTTTGAAATAACAGATTCCATCTCCTACGGTGGAGGTAATTTTGAAAGTCCGCCCAGATGAGTGCCAAGCTCAGGCTTTGTCTTTCTCTTGACATCCAGGGAGCTCGAGGTCCTCATCAGGCACTGCCCACCCCCTCCTGTTGCCTCTCTCCTAGTCATTTTCCCATTCATTTGAATTGTTCCAAGACAAACTTTAAAAGAAGGATCAAGTGCCTTTGATCTGGGTAAAGAATAAATCATTTAAACAGGGCCTCAGGCCAGGCGGGCGAGAATGGTAGGAATTAGTTTCCCAGTCCAGGTTCTGTACAGAGAAGGGCTCTGGCTGCTTTGCAAGTATTTGGCTAAGACAGCAGAGTGGTTATGACTCAGAGCAGCCATTTTCAGAGATTTCAGAACAAGCAGTCAGTCCTTGGAGGGGCTTGAATGAGAAAGCTGAAATCAAGCTCCAGTTGCTGGGAGGCAGACCAGGAGGTCATGGAGGGGCCCAGCTGGAATGGCCTGTGTTCTGAAAAAGGGGGAATGTGAGCTGGGAGGGCCTGAGAACAGGAGATGTCAGGGCTGGGAGGGGCTTGAGAACAGGGGATGTCAGGGCTGAGAAGGGCCTGAGAACAGAGGATGTCAGGGCTGGGAGGGCCTGAGAACAGGGGATATCAGAACTGGGACGGGCCTGAGAACAGGAGATGTCAGGACTGGGAGAGGCCTTAGAATAAAGTATAGTAGTACATATGAGGAAACTGGTCCATTAAGGATGTGCCAAGGTAACAAACACAGAGGCAGAGTCCAGACCAGCACCCAGGTCCCCTGACCACCCAGGCATTCCTCTTTGGGCTGCAGCTGAGACCCTACTTGCTGCCTCCCCCTGCCCAGGGCTCAGACAGGGGTCTTCCCCTCCCCTCTGCCTACAAAGCAGAAAACTGTCTTGGGTACCTGGAGCCAATTCTGGAGCTGCCTACCACTATTTGGACTAATTGGGCATTAAGCAAAGAGCAGAAAAACGAGGCTTGGGGCCTTTTGCTGGTTTCCATTTTCCTGCTGAGGTGGGGAGACCTTATTACCTTAATTCTGAAAATCTATTTTGGCTCTGTCTCTTCTTCATCGGTTCACGCTCCCTGGGGCCGGCCGCCTCTCTCTCCTCCAAGAAGTCATGTTATCAGGCCCTGCGATCCAATCTGGTAAACTAATCAGCACAGATGTTGCCTTGTACAATCTGGTTTTCACCTTCCTCCTCCAGCTGTAATGTATTCATCAGCACCTTGGGGTAATGTAATATTGATTTTGTTTCTGATAGTGTATAGACTACGAGCCTTCAAGCCGTTCCTCAGAATTAGCACCAAACTGGAAGGGGCCAGGGCCAAGGGTGGGGGCTGCTCATTAAGCGCCTGATTCAAACCCAGGCACGATGGCATTTTAAAGACAGGTTTGCTCAAGGTAAACCTTTTCTATCGGTGAGCGTTTGTTCTCTCGGCTTGCTGATGGGGTTCCTGCTCGCCACTGGTCTACCTGGCTACACCAGGTGCTGGCTGCCACCCCAACCTCTCATGGAACTGCCCAATCCTCCCTTTGGTGGAGTTGGGAATGGGGGAGGGGAGGAAAGGGGTACGGGGGAGGAAGAAGGTGAGGCTGATAACAGAGGATGTTCATAAGCCATTCATCCATTTGGGGCTATTTTTCTCCCCCTACCTTTTTTCAAGGAAGGTTCTTTCCTCTCTTCCTTTAAGATCCAAGTCAGGAACCATCTTCTCCATGAAGGCCGCCACCCCACCTGCACATGACAGCAGTCGGCCACTCTTCCCATCACTCACTGGGCTCCAGCTCTCTCCTTCGTTCTCCCTGGTATCTCCTTCTTTTTCATTTTTGTTATTCATCAAGCAACAAGGTGAGTTGAGCAAGGCTAGGGAAGGCAAAGTGACTGGATTGTAGTCTTCCTGAGGACAAGAGCCGTTACCCGGGATCCAAACCCTGGCATCATCTTTGCCTCTTCCCTCCCTCTGGCTTCAGCCTCACAGATGCCTTTAGGAGTCTTCCTCCCCTGTCCCCTCATAGGGTATGTTTCCTCGTTTGGCCATTAGCAGCTCTTAGCAGAATCCATTCGTTCTTTCACTCACTCATTCGTGCATTTGACTGTCCCTTAATTCATTTGCTCATTCACTGATTTGTCCTTCCTCTCTTTGATTGATGGGCTTATATTTGCAGCAAACGTTTCTCGAACTGTGTGCAAAGGTCTATGCTGCATGCAAAAGGGGATCCCAAGGAGGAATAAGCCTCGGGTTTCAAGGAGCTCAGTCAAGGGGAGGAGAGAAGATGTATAACACAACTGGAATTTGAACAAGGGAAACATAGACTGCTATGAGACTGGAGAAGAAAGTTTCCAGGCCCACTCTCTCTATCCTGAGATCCAGGCTTGTGTGGCCAGCTGGCTCTTGGACATCTCCAACCAGACGAGCTGCAGGCATTTCAGTGATCCTTGACTCTTCTCTCACACTCACCCCCAAATATCCAGGCTGTTGCCAGATCTTGTCATTTCTCCCTTCACAGTGTCTCCTGTGTCTCCTTTCTGCTCACATGACCACCCCCTAGTTCAGAATCTGCATTGGTAACTAAGGTGGGACTCTTTCACTGTTTTAGAATAGTAAATTAATTAAGTCTCTTTGATTGAGCTTACTAGGTGCAAAGCCCCAGGCCCAAATGCCTAATTACTAGGTGCTAAGCCTATGTGGGCGTGAAGCCCTGAGGGTTCTAAGGGGAGTCGCTAAGACCAGAGCCAATATTAGGAGCCTAAGTTCTGGTTGCTCAGATGACTTTTGTTGACTGCTAAAGAGTATATAAAAAGAAAAAACAGAGCTATTTGCTGGGGGCTCTTGCTCTTGAAGGAGTGTTGATGTTGAGAGTCTGGGCAGCTGTAGTTAAGAGCCCTTCAGCTTGTGAACCCAGATGTCGATGCCTTCTTGGTAACTATGAATTGTATTTGGTCTGTTTATAATGTATCTTTGTAATTTGTTTGTATTTGCTCTGAAGTTCAAGGTGCTAGCTTTTTCCCCTGAACTAAATGAATGATATTGGTATGTAATAAGATTGTTAACCCCCTAATGTTACTTTCCTTAGTAACCCCCTAATGTTACTTTCCTTAGTAAAGCAGAACAAAAGAACCTGTACTGGTAGTGTTCTTGTTGGGCTTGTGTTGGTCTTTCACCTCCACAAAAACTGCTAGCCGAAATGTTGCCACAGATCCTCAGCATTATTGAAATAGCCTCTAGCTGGTCTCCTGGCCCCAAGTCCCTCCCAGCTCTGATCCCCTCTCCATTCAGCTGGGACAGTAATCTTGGGCCTCCCTTCCTCAACAAGCCCAAGTGGCTCCCTCTTCCCTCCAGGATCAAACAAAAATTCCTCTGTTTCACATTTCACAACCTGGCCTCCCCCCATCTTTCCAGTCTTCTAACACTTTATTCACTATAATCCAGCTGTATACTGGCCTCCCTGCAATCCCTCAAACATCTCTCTAGGAGGAGTCCTCCATGACCACAGGGCTCTGTCCCCTCAATTCACTCCTTAGCTTCCTTTAACATTTAGCTCAAATCCCACCTTCTGCGGGAGACCTTTCCTCATCCTCCTGGCCACCCCCTAACTGCTAGTGCCTTCTCTCTGAGATGGCCTTCCAACTATTCCGTAAGTGTCCTATAGATGCTTATTTGTGGGCAGCAGGTTGGCACAGGGGGCAGAGCACTGGGCTTGGAATCAGGAAGACTCATCTTCATAAGTACAAACCTGGCCTCAGACACTTCCTAGCTGTGTGACCCTGGGCAAGTCATTTCACCCTGTTTGCCTCAGTTTCCTCATCTGTAAAATGAGCTGGAGAAGGAAATGGCCAACCACTCCAATATCTCTGCCAAGAACACCCCAAATGGGGTCATGGAGAGTCAGACATGACTGTAATGACTGAAAAAGAATATACATCTCTTTATTTGTATGTTGTGCCCTCTACTGGAATGAGAACCTCTTAAAGGCAGGAACGATGTTTTGGTGGCTGGCAATTTCATAACACTTGAAGGTTTTACAAGCACTTTACACATGTTATCTCATCTGATCCTCAGAACAGCCCTGGGAGGCAGAGCTATTGTTATCCTGATTTCACAGATAAGGAAAATGAGGCAGACAGAGAGAGGCTAAGTGACTTGCCCAGGGTGACATACCTAAAAAATATCTGAGGTAGGATTTGAATTCAAATCTTCCTGACTCCAGGACTTGTGCTCTATCCATCTAGCTGAGAACATAGAAGCTGAGCAAATGTTTGTTTACTGAGCCAACCTAAATCCCCCTGAACATCCTCGCTGGCAAATTGGGACCCGGAGCTCTCACTCTCAGATCAGGACCTAGAAGCAACACTTTCCTGATGGCCCCGTTATCGGGCAGTCTGGTTTAACCTTAGAACAAGCCAGGTCCGCAGACCAAGGAGCTTGTACTTCAATACACACCTTCCTCTTCCTCCTGTCCTCTTTTCCTCCTCCCCACTCATCTCCTTCCTCTCCTTTCCCCCCTCCCCATTCCAGAAAGGCAGGCCAGAATGTCTTCAGAAGTCATGATTCCAGGGAAGAGACCAAGAGCCAAGGCAAACATCATGAGCAAAGATGTGGTACCCTTCTCTCAGCCAGGGTGTAGTTCAAGGAGACATGGGCTGGAGTCAGGAGACTCCAAGGTCCAAGTTCTGACAGTACCACTTATAAGTGGTAAAGGTATGGTGGTAAAGGAGACCTTCTGAGTCTCAAAGCCTTCATCTCTAAAGTGGAAATAACATTATTGGCACTTCCTTTCTGTGTAGCCTTGGCAAGTGTCTTTCCTCCTTCTAGCCTCAGTTTATTTGTTTGTCAAATGAAGCATTTGGATAAGATAAGCTAAACAGTCCCTCCCACCTCTTCTATGATTCTCTTTAGTGTTCTTCCTTTTTGCCTGACCCCTGAGGATAGAACCCTGAGCCTGGAGGCAGGGAGGTTTAAATTCAAACTCTGTCTCTAACACTTCTTAGCAAAGTCACTCTCTCTCAAGGCCTTACAATTCGGCTCTTGACCTCATCATTCCACCAAAACTGCTCTCTCCAAAGTTAACCAGGATCTCTTAATGGCCACATCCAATGGTCTTTTCTCAGTCCTCATTCTTTCACACTATTGATCACTCTCATCTCCTTGATACTCTCTTAGCTCTAGGTTTCTGAGATAAGCCATTATCTCTCCTGATTCCTTCCTACCAATCTGATGGATCCTTCTCTGTCTCCTTTGCTTTACCTCTAACCAGAGATGTCTCCCAGGGTTCTGTCTTGGGTCTTTTTCTCTTCTCCTTCTCTGCTATTTTACTTGCTGATCTCATTGGCTCCCATGGATTTAGTGACCATCTCTATGCAGATAATTCTCAAATCTACATTTTCCACCCCAATATCTCTGCTTACCTCCAATCTCTCATTCCCCAACTGCCTTTCAGGCATCTCCAACTGGATTCCAGTAGACATCTTCAATTCAACATATCCAAAACAGAGCTCTTTATTTTTGCCCCTCACCAACCTCCCCATCACCACCTTGCCTATTTCTGTAGAGGGCAATAACATCCTTCTATCCCTCAAGCTCCCAACCTCAGAGTCATCCTGGATTCCTCACTATCTCTCACCCCCCAAATCCAAGCTGTTGCCAAGGCACCTCTACGACCTCAAATACATCCCCCCCTCTCCAGTGACCCTGCCCAACCCAGGTGCAGGCCCTCGTCACCTCACACTGGACGACTGCAGTAGCTGCTGAGGGCTCTGGCTGCCTCAAGTCTCTCCCCATTCCAGTCTAGCCTCCAATCAGCCATTAAAGTGATTTTCCTAAAGCTTTAGTCTAACCATGTAACACCCACAGACACCCTTTCTCAATAAAGTCCAGGGGCTCCCTGCTGCCTCCAGAATCTAACACAAAACCATCTATTTGGCTTTCAAAGCCATTTATAACCTAGCCCCCACCTACTCTGCCAGACTTCTTACACCTTCCTCCCCAACATGTAGTCTTTGAACTGGTGACACTGGCCTACTGGCTACTCTACAAACAAGACCCTCCATCTTTCAGCTCTGGTCAGTCTCTCTGACATCCCCCATGCCTGGACCACTCTTCTTCCTCCACCCAGACTACTGACCTCCCTGGCTTCCTTTCAGTCCCAACCAAAATATCACCTTCCACAAGAAGGCTTTCCCAGCCCCTCCTAATTCTAATTCCTCCCCTCTGTTATTTATTTCCTGTTTATCCAGTACATCGCTGGCTGGCTCGCTCTGTATATATCTATGTGCTTGTTGTCTCCTCCATCAGAATGTAAGCTCCTTGAGGGCACAGTCAATTTCTTGTCTCTTTTTGTTTCCCCAGTGCCCAGAGCAGTGCCTGGCACATAGTAGGCACTTAATAAATGTTTATTGATTGATCGACCCTGAGTGAGTCATTTAACCTCTTTGTCTCAGTTTACTCCACTATAAAATGAAGATAATGCTAGCTTCTACCTCCCGCAGTTGTCCTGAGGATTAAAGGAGATAATTTTTTTTAAAAATGGAAAACGTGATGCCTGGCACATAGTAGGTGTTATATAAATGCTAATTTCCTTCTCCAGTCATTCCAGTTGTCTTCCCCACAGAGCCTTAATATAGGCCAAGGGGCTGAGTGATTACAACCCAAAGGCTCATGCATTTATATAGAAGACTTCCATGGATTTTTCAGGTGACTAGGGGAAGCCTAATCTTATGACTATTCTTTTAAATGTAGACATATATTAAGCACTTAGTGTGTGCAAAGCCATCTATTGGGTGACCCAGATAATGCCCTCATCATCAGTTCAGAGGAGATACATTCACATTCCTCAGGGTATTCACACCCCAGTCAGGCAAAGCACAAGCACAGATAACACCAACACAGAATGATCCTTCCAGCGAGTCCATCTACATGGGCAGAGTGACAGAGCACTCAACTACAAGTCAGGAAAACTGGGACCTGTCTCTGGCTTTTCACAGACTAGTTGTGTGACCTTGACCAAGTTTCTCTACTTCTTTAGGCCTTCACATAGATGACTTCTGATTCTTGCCTCCAAATATCCCTGTGAGCAAGGCAAGGCAGGTGCTAGACCCATTCTGCAGATGAGGAAACAGAGTCAGAGCAAAAAGGAGGTAATCTCAGTGTCACATCACCAATGTTCAGGAGATCAGGAACTTGAAGACTGCTCCCAGTCCAGTGCTTGCATAACACTGGTAAGAGGAATTACATTTGGATTGCATGTCACATATTTAAAAATAATAAAAATAAGTATTTATTGCCATATCTCCAGGAAGCAGTCAGGAAGTTCTCTCATTGTATGCCTCTTCCCTTTCTTCTTTTGCCTTCAGAATTACTAGGGCTTTCTTTCACATCAACAGCCTCTACTGTAGGTAAAAAGCCATTTAGCTGTAACAGGCCTGAGATGCCCTACTTTCCCTGACTTGCCCTCTAACCTGTAATTCCAAAACAATCAGAGAACTAAAGAGTTAGAAAATCATAATGCTGAACAGGACCTTACAGGACGGCCAGGTGGTTCAGTGGGTAGAGCACTGGCCCTGAAGTAAGGAGGACTTGAGTTCCAGTCTGGCCTCAGACACTACTGGCTGTGTGACCCCAGGCAAGTCACTTAGCCTTGATTTCTTCCAAAAAAGAAAAAGGACTTTGGCAGCCTTCCCCGATGAGTGATCACCCAGCTTTTTTCTAGAAGACTTCTACCCAGAGGGAACTTACCACCTCCCAAGGAAGTCCCTTCCACTGTGGGGCAGCTCTGATTATTGGGAACATTTTTTTCATCCGGCCAAAGCCTGCCTTTCTGAAACTTTGGAAGTCACCCCCACTGTTCCTGGTTCTGTGCTCTAGGGGCAAGAAGAATGAGTGTAATCCCTCTTCCCCTGTGGCTGCTCTGCTTTGGTGACAGGCATTGGCATAAAACTGGTATTTGAAGCTCCCAGAGGATCTCTCTGGAACATCCCATCTCATAAAACACTCCATGGGCACAGGGGGCAGTGTCGGCATTGGATTATTATGGCTCTTGAAGGTGCAGTCCTAATAATTAATCAGTGTTTAATAGCCTTGGCCCCCAGAATAGTGAATCACATGGATGTTTACCTGTTTGTGGGTTCACAAAGAAGAATTCTGATCTCTTGACCATCATTAACAGCAGCAAAGCAGCCCATGAAAATGATGGAGAGAAGATGGCGGACATCCAGTCCCAAGCACTTCTATCAATCTCTTGGCAAAGTCCAAGGGACCCACAGACTGAGGCAGTCCTGGAATCTCAGTAAAGGAGGTGCTTGAAGGAAAGTGGGAGGTGGGGCCAAGGAAGGAGCTCGATGGAAAAATTCCAGGCTTTGGAGCCAGGAGACTTTGTGTCTGAGCTGTAGGACTCTGAGAAAATCATTTAACCCCTCAGAACCTCAGCTCCTCCTCCATAAAATGTTCAAATTAATGCCTACACTGCTTGTCTTACAGGGTTGTTTGGAGGTGAGTGCTTTCATATACCTGGGAGTGATACATTAAAATTATTCATACTAAAATGGAGATAGGAAAACATTATTCAGAGTCGGTAGGGGTGAGAGATATGAGAGGACGCACTCAGCCCACCCTTGGTGGATATGACTGTTCTGCAAGTGTTCATGTTTTTGGACTTTTTCCAAAGTGTTGATTAGTTTTTCTGGGGTTTTCCTCTTCTTTTTTCCTTTTTTTTGTCCTTAAAAATACTACTTATTATATGGAATGGCTTTCTGGAAGAAGTAGGGAGAAGAATATTGAATGAGACTATAATGATATAAAAAACAGAAAGCATCAATTAAAACGTGTCTAAAAACCAAAAGAGATAGTCATAGGGGGAGGGCAGTTCTGAAGATTGTTCTGGGGAATGCCTCGGCCTGGGCCCCAGCTCTTTTTTCATTTCCTGTCATCTTTGAAGGAGAAAAGGAGGGACCAGCACTTGCCAAAGCCAGTGTTGTGCTTCCCAAGGATTGAGATCCTGGAATCCAAGAGGAATTTGAAGGGATTCCCAGAGACCATTTGGCATCCTAACTAACCTAGATGAGAGTGTCATCTATGTCATCACAGAATTCCAAATAAATCTCTGATTGATTGGACGAGGTGGTGACAAGTGGTCACCCAGAAGATTTCCAGGGAGCGGGATCCCACCCCCACTTCCTAGGGCCACTGATTCCGCTCTTGAACAGCCCCATTTGTGCACGGCATTCCGAATGAGTTTTAATCTCCTTATCTTCCCCTTGTTGCTCCTTGTTTGAGCCTCTGGGGTCAAGAAAATCAAAGTTAATCCCTCTTCCCCAATGACTCTCCTTTCAGCCATGATTCAGGACCTCCTCACCCCAGAGCCTGTGAGGCCAGAGTAACCCTGAAATACTGAACCAGACTCTTCCCTGCAGACCAGGGAGTGCAGAAAGAGAAGCCAGTGATGTTCTTTATGTTCCGGCCTCTGTTCCCTTTTATGAGCCTCCATAAAGAAGACCAGTCCTCCTGAGGAAGCTATGCTTTCCTTGGATAATCAAACCCCTCCTCCAGCCTTCATACAACTCAGCCTACAGCAGCATCTGGCTCCCAATGGGATGCAGACTGAGATGTTCTGGCTTGGAGGCTGTGAGCCCCATGATGGATGATTGGTTTGAGGCTGAGTTTGCAACTTATCATAAAGAAAGCACAGGGAAGCCACTGGAGGGTTGAAAGGATGAGATAAAAGCTTCAGGGAGAGGGGGGAGCTAAGACCTAGCCTGTGTTGGCCTTGGGAATCCAGAGGGATTCAGGGAGAGGAACTCCATCAGTGGCCCGGGTTCTGAGGTTTGGGAAAAGTTTTAATTGCTGCCTTAAATGATCTGAAGATGCTAAGCAGATGCTCCCTGGGCCCAATATGACTAAACAAGAGAAAATAGACTGTAAGAGAAGGTTGGCTGTTGTTGAGGAAGGAGCCAGATGACCTAGAGTCTAGCCTTGACTCTGCACCCAATTCATTTGGTAATATTGGGGGTATCCTTTCCCTCTAGGTTCCTCAGTCTCCCAATCTGTAAAGGGGGTGGGGGCTTAGACTCAATGGTCTCTAAGGAGCCATTCTACTTGGACATTCATCAGTCTCATGATTTTATGTTCAGAAGACTTGAGTTAATTTCCTAGCTGTGACACTGACTTCCCATATGACCATGACATGCTTTGTACCTTCTCTGAGACTCCATCTACTCCTTTGTGAAAGCAGCAGGTTAGACTGGATGGACTCTAAGGTCCCTCCCAGGTCTAATAGTCTCGGATTCAATGTCAGAATCTCAAGATGAGGGGCAGCTAGGTGGTGCAGTGGATAGAGTGCCGGCCCTAGAGTCAGGAGGACCTGAGTTCAAATCCAGCTTCAGACACTTGACACACTTAATAGCTGTGTGACCCTGGACAACTCATTTAACTTCAAGTGCCTTGCAAAAAAATATAATCTCAAGATGGAAAGGAATTTTAGAAGTTACCAGGTCCAATTGGTCTTCACAGCATGAATGCCACTGATAGAATCCCTAGCAAGTGCCAAACCCATCCTGGGCTACAGGCCTCCTGGTGGGAGAGAACTGCACCCCTCACCCCTACTCCAAGGTAGGCCACTCTGGACAACTCTCACTGTTGGAAAGTCCACCCCTATGTGGAGCCAAAGTCAGCTTCGGCCATCTCCCACATAGTCCTCTGAGGTCAAGCAGAGAGAAAAACTGGCCCTTCACACACATATTGTGTCTCCACCACCTCTTTCCTCTTCGGGGATTAACTGCCATTCAAAAATATTTATTAGGCACCTACTATGTGTCAGGCACCGTGCCAAGGGCTAGGGACACAAAGGGAAGCAAAAGGAATAAGCATTTATTAGGTACCTACTATGTGCCAGACATTGTGCTAAATGCTTTACAAATATTATCTCATGTGATACAACAACCCTGTGAGGTAAGTGCTGTTATTATCTCCAACTTACAATGGAGGAAACTGAGGCAAACAGGGTGAAGTGACTTGTCCAGTGTCACACAGCTAGTAAGTGTTAGAGGTCAGATTTTAGTTCAAGTCCTCTTGACTCCAGTGTTCGATCTGTTACACCACCCAGTTGCCTAAGAAAGGTCAGAGTCCCCTCCCTGGAGGAGCTCATCACCTCATGGAGGAGACTACATGCAAACAGTCATGTACATAAAGCTAGAATGGGAAAAGTTGGAGATCATTGAGAGAGGGGAAGGTGCTCCAGTGAACTTCCCACCCCTTCAGCCCATCCTCAAAGGGCTCAGTCCCCAGGCACATCACCCTCCTCTGGGTACTCTTGGGCTTGCCAATGGCTTTCCTAAGTTATGGTCTCTGCTTTTTAAAATGGTGTCCAAGGACCAAAGAGAATAAGGCCTTGGGCAGAGAGGGGGGTCAGGGAGAGGCTCTGTCTACCTGGAAAACTGTTACAGAATTCCAAACCAATCCATCAACCAATAATCATTTACGGGCACCTGTGAGGTGCCCAGCACTGTGTAAGTTTGAGGCATAAAAATACAAGAATAATATAGCATCTGCCCTCAAGGAGTTTCCCTTCTACATGGCTAATAAGAGTCATGGCCAGACTGGGAGCACCAGCCTGCAGCCTCTGAACTCAGTGCTCTTTCCCCTAAGGTGCATTGTCCCAATGTCCCCACACCTTTATCCTTCATCATAGCTGCCAACCTCTGGGAGCCCAGGCTAGCCCTTCTGCCTTGGTCTGACTGCCCAGATCCCAGAAGGAAAAGAAACAACATCTTCATGGAGCATCCATAGACATCATAAGCGTGGCCCTCCAAGCTCTCCATCGATCCTGTGACCTCCCCAGGCCAAATGCCCTTGGCCCAGTGCTGGGGAGGCACATGAAGGCCTTTGATGGTCCAGCTTTGAAAAGGTAGCCCTGGATGCCTGAAGTCAGGGCTCAGAGTGGCTCAGCATTTTAATAATTGAGAGTCTGTGGAAAGAACAGAGAGCAAGCCAAGGCCTCGGCCTTCAGGACATCAAAGGGTTCCGGGCTAGAGAGCTTCTTTTTCTTCCTTCAGCCTGAAACTTGAGTTTTTGTGACAGCCTCACTTTTCATCCTGGGGCAGGAAGGTCTGGGCAGATAATTTAATACTCACCCAAAGAAGATTTTTGTTCATTTAAACTATATGTATTTTAATGGTGTATGCTACCCACCTCCTGACAGTGAGGTGAGGAACTCAGGGTGCAGAATGCTACATACATTTTGAGACAGGACCAATGTGCGGATTTATTTCACCTGACTATGCATATTTTCTACAAGAGGGTTGTTCATCTTTTCTCTCATCAACACCCCAGGAACAGAGGAGAAGTTGGGAAAAAAAACAAAGGAGGCAGAGTCCCCCTGTTCTCTGGCCAGACCCATTTGGAGAAACATGTGGAGCTCTAGGCACTGCGGGTTGGAAGGATGTTTATAAGTTGGCATGGGACCAAAAGAGAGTGAGGAAAATGGCAAGAGATTCAGGGTGTTAGTGGCCAATCTCCAATGCCATAGGGGCTAGCCTATGGGGAAAAGGTTTAGCTTTGTTCTGCTTGGCCCCAGAGCAAGGGGTTGCAGGGAGGTAGATTCCACTTCAACTTGAGAAAGCAACTTTCTGACAATTATACACACACAAGAGTGGAATGGACTGCTTTGGGTGAGTGGTAGTGAGTTCCTTATAACTGGAGGTCTGCAAATACAGGCTGGGGCTAGTTGCCAAAAATGTTTTAAAAGATATTCTTGGGGGCGGCTAGGTGGCACGGTGAGTAAGAGCACCGGCCCTGGAGTCAGGAGGACCTGAGTTCAAATCAGACCTCAGACACTTGACACACTTACTAGCTGTGTGATCTTGGGTAAGTCACTTAACCCCAATTGCCCTGCCTTCCCCCCTCCAAAAAAAAAAAGATATTCTTGTTCATGTACAGGTTACATGATGCATGACCCCAGAGGTCCTTTCCAGCTGGGAAAGGCTGTCTCTGTTTGGTAGCATGGTGGGCAGAGCTCTGGACATGGAATCAAAAAGACCTACCTCAGACATGTACTACCTGTGTAACTTGGGCAAGCTACTTGACTTCTCCCAGCCTCAGTTTCTTCATCTGTAAAATGCAGTTAAAAATAATAGCAAGCTCAACAAATTCATTGGAAAGATCTAATGAGACAATATATGTAAAATGCTTTGTAAACTTTAAAGATTATATAAATGATTGGGGGAGGGGGAGGGGGAGGGGTGGTGATGGTGAGAAGCAAGGTGGTATAGTGGATAGAAAACTAGCCTGAGAGCCAGGAACACCTGGGTTTAAGTCTTGGCTCTGACCCATACTGGCTATATGACTATGATCAAGTCACTTAACCTGTCAGAGTTCTAGGCAATTCTCTAGGACTGTAAGTTGCCACGAAGATGCCCACAAGCATTGATAGAGGGACTTTGCTCATCTGGGAGTTCCTTCTGCCAGTGTCACAGGTCCAGACTTTCTCTCATTGCTTTTACAGTTACTATTAGCCATTAAGGTCCGTGTGAATGTGAAGAACCACTGTTAATTTGCTCCTCTTCTTCCCCACTTCAAACATAAGCTGCTGTCCAGGCTTGAACTATTCGTCTTCTGTGGCTGTATGTCACCCAATCTTTTCAGCTGCTCTATCAAACATGGCCGCAATCTGCTTTGCTCTGTATTTTGACTGTTGGCAAAGCCAACGCTATGGGCAACTCAGGGCTAAGTATAAGAGCAGGTAGATGCTGCCGGGTAGGCTGCCCTACTCAACAGATCTTGGAGAAGAAGGCTGAGCACCTGGTGGTGACGCAGAAGACATTAGGCCTTTGCCTTCTTCATTGTCTTCATTCTTGTCCCAGTTAGTGGTAGAGATGGACTGCTTGTCCAAGATGGGTGCATCAGTGGCCCAACTCAATAGGCTGCCCATCCAACTGCACGTTGGATCCGGGCAGTAAATGATTTCGATCCACTTGGTTTGCCCCGTGTGAATGGGTAAGATGATCTTGAACAGTTATCAATCAATAAACATTAATTAGGGATCTACTGTACACTAGACATTGTGCTGTGGTCAGGATTTCATTGAGAGGGTACTATAGGACTCTAGGACTTGATGCCTTCACTACAAAGTCATTCACAAATAGTATTAGTGCCTAGAATACGTTGACATCTCTAGGAGATCTCTTTTCCATTTAGAAACAGTGTGAGATATTCCCCATGACTGAGCCCCTCGGGCAACCAAGCATCTCCCTATTTAAACTGATAAGCTCAGTCAGGTCAAGGTCAAGTCAAGTCAAGTCAATATGCACTTACTGTGTGCCAGGTCCTGTACTAAGTTCTGAGGACACAAATACACACACCACCAACCAAATGATCTGATTGCGATCATGTCTCTCAAGCCATCTTGGAATATTTTCATAAGCTAGTGAGACGCCCTATTGCAGACAATCCTTCAAGGCCACACTTTCTCCCACTGGGTCCAAACCTGCTTTTATAATCCACAAACACTGACCTTAGGCACTTGTGTTCTCTG
>CM053623.1:231016029-231034512 GCA_028646595.1 Phalanger gymnotis
CCAAAATGGGCCTCTTTACACCTCTCCACCTAACTCCTAGTTCTGACCTCTGGTGGCCAAGCAGAAAGGTCCAGTCTTTCTTCCATGTAATAACTCTTCCAATTCTTGAAAACAAGTGTGACACTCCTGTTTTTCCCCCACTCCAAATCATCTCTCCTACAGGTTGAACATTCCCATTTGCTTCAGTCAATCATTAAGATCCCTCACCATCTTGGTTGTCCTCCCTCAGATAGTTTCCATCTTATCAATATCCCTCCTAAAATGAATGCTCAGAACTGCCCATACTAGCTTTGAACTGATCTCATCAGAGCAGAGTAGAGCAGGACCATCATGTCCTTATACTTCAATGGTATGTTTCTCAAGGCCACTCAGGATTGCACTGGCTTTCTGGCTGCTATAGCACACCAATAACACATGTGAAGCTTTCAGTCCACTAAGACCCACTGATGATTTTCATATGAACTGCTCTCTAGTCCAAGTTACCTCATCTTACATGTGTAAAGCTAATTTTGATTACATGTGCATATTATCTCAAATCAATTTATTGTTATTATAATAGGCCTAATGATCTAGCCAATTAAAATCATTTGGATCTGGATTCTGTGCTCTGGTCTATCACACTATTAAGCATTAGTTGCCCCTCCATAGTTGAAAACCTCTGTGATTTTGATGACTGTGCCATCTATAGTCTCTATCCAGGTTTTTCAGACAAATACTAAATAATACAGGGCCAGATAGAGATCCCATCGAAGGCCTTCTCCCAAGACGGCATCTTTGATTACTTTTTGGATCTAGGCTTTCAGATGATTCTGACACTACCTCCTGAGGCAGCCTCTTTGATACATCTCTGATTATTAAGATATTATCTCTTGTGATGGGCAACTCACAACTTCCTGAGCTAGTCCATTGCACCATTGGCAAGCTTTCTCAGCAATTGGGACAATAGCAATTATTGTTTCCAGGTCACACCACTGACATGACCATATTTGGGTGAGAATTCTAATTCATTTCTCCCAGCTCTAACTCTGGCTCTCTCCACACCAGAACATACTGCATTTCCTGGTAAAGAAAAGAAATCAGAAATATTATGATGGAAAGAACTGGAGAGAGGAGGATATGGTGTAAATGCTTTCCTTCATCCTCCACAAGCTGTCACCCATTCAATAGGGGAAGAGGTGTGGATGGAATCATAAGAAAAGCCTTAATCTCACAGGCCAGTAGTTTTCTGATCCTCCAGGCTTCTCATAGGACAGTATACACACCTCTCTGGTCTCTCATCATTATCTGAACATGTGTTTGCCCCTACTGGACCCTCAGTGAGGGAGGGGGCCATACCCTACCTAAACTTTGTATCTTCCTCATTTAACAGGATGTTTAAGACTTAATAGTTCCTTACTATTATCATTTGTTATAATTATCAAATGTTTATAGAATCAATGTCTATAGAACTTTAAGGCATATAAAGTGCTTTCCTCCCCAGCACCCACTGAATTTGGTCAGGCAGGAATTACGATTTGGTAAACATCCTGGGACAGTGGAAAGAGCACTGACTATCATCAGAGGACCTGAGTTTTAACCCCATTGCTATCTGGGTAATCTTATACAAGTCACTTTCCTTCCTTGTGCCTCAGTTTCCTCATCTGTAACATGAGGGAGTGGGACTAGTTGGCCTCCAAAGTCACTTCTAGCTCTCGATCGATGATCCTTATTTTACAGATAAAGAAACCAAGGGAAAGCTAGAGTGGTAAAAGGAAGGGCACTGAATGCACAATCTGAGACCTGGGTTGGAATCTTGGCTCTGGCCCCTCATATCTGTGTAACTATGGGCAGATCAGTTCACATTAATGAGGCCCAGCTTTCTCATCTGGCCTGGATGCTCTCTGAGGTCCTTTTGGGATTTAAAGCTGTCACCTTCTGACCCCTCGTCTTTCCTCCAATTTGTCTACCATCATAGGTAGGCAGTGTGAGATCTGGATTGCAATCCAAGTCTCCAGATTCCTAATGTGGTTCTCTGTCCACCACACCAGTCTCCCTCTAAAAAGACTTAAAAGAATTCCTGAGAATTGGGTCTGAGTGTTCCCATAGTTTCTCTAGTGGCTCCCATTTCCAGGTTTGCCAATAGGCAAGATGACAACAGGTTTTCCCTTAAGCCAAGCTGATCATTTCCAGCCTGCCCAGAAACACTGAATTTTTCTTCTTCTAGAACTTTTTTCAAGTCCTGGATGAACTGATCCTATGATAAATTTGAATAAAGTGCCTCTAGTGCTTTGCACTGTCAAAAACAAGGCCTCTCTCTGTCATAGACCCATATTTGTCTTTAAGGTATAGTCTCCCCAAGTTGCGATTCATTTCTGCTAACATTTCACTCCTCACACTATTGACAGATCCTTTCACTCCTTGCTATATTTGCAACAGATGAGCTAATCTTTTGGAGATGCCTCAACATCAGCTTCCAAAAGTTTACGGGATAAATTTATTACAGAAGAAGGAAAATGGGCTATTATATTCTAAAGCCTTTTGGTGTAGCTAACTGGGATCCCTCTAAGGGACAGTAGTGAAAATCTGATAAAAACAGCTCATCAGTGCAAACGACAAGCAGTCTATGGCTTTGGCCAGCTGGGGATTCATAGTTGATGGAAAAGTCCCATGTTCAACTATGAGGGTCTCAGAGGACCACACCGATATTGGCTTGGGAAGTGTTCCTATCCTTTCCAGCAGGCTGCACAAACCAGTCAGTCATCAAGCCTTTTTAAGCATCTACAATGTGCCTGACATTGTGTTGGTGTATTATGAAGGCAGAATTTATGATTTCAAAGAGAATCATATATATGTCTGAATGGTTCAGAACCGCAGGATATAAGGAATTCTCTAAGTAGAAGGCAGAAGAATTAAAGCATTTACTCAGGCTCCAAAGTAACAGACCCACGAACCAGCCTCCCCATTTTGATATTTTGATCAAAAGCTTCCAGGCCCAATAAGTCCGCCTCACAAGAGTAACCAGGAGGTCATAAAAAAACATGATGGTATTAAACCAAATCATATTCATGCTTCCCCTCTCCAGTAAGAAGACTACCCACTGGCCTCAAGTCCTTGCTCGACACTCCTTGGTCCACACACGGGTCGGCTCTTCTTCCACAGCTCCTGCTTCAGCTTCGGCTTTATCTTCAGCTTCAGCTGTAGCTGTCGCTGGCTCCAACAGAAAATCAATCTTCAAGCTGTCTTCTCTCCTCTTATTGAGTTTTTGATGTCATGAAGTGTCATCTGAATGACCAGAGTTTATTGGTTCTTGAGTTGGCCCCTCCCCTTAGGACCCTGGGAGGTTCACATCCGCATAGATTAGGTCAACACCTAATAGGGCATGGCTCTGGAGTTAACACTTCCCCTTAGCCAGCCCCACCTTGGGCCCCACCTCAGTCATCAATCCTCACCCACATAGGTTCCACACCTAATAGGGCTTTGAGCCTGGGGCTTAGTACCTAGTAAGGCTTAATGAAATACACTGAGTTACTCAAAGAAAACAGAGGCCATTTTGCTTACCAACACAGTTGGGTCCTGGGCAATGGTTCCTGGGTCCAGAGAATGAAGTTATCTCCATTCTCAAGGAACTCCCATTCTATAAGGAAAGATATGAGTACAGATACACAATGCATACAAAATAAATACAAGACAGAGGAGGGAGGAAGGGTGCCAAGGGCTCAGGGGAACCAGGAAAGGCTTCATGTGGAAGGTAGGGTGTGAAAACGAGGACCCAAGAAGTCTAAGTGAAGGTAGAGTGCATTCCAGACATGGGGACAGCTAAGACAAAGACAAGGAGATGTGAAATGAGGGATTGTGGGTATGGAACATCAAGCAGGCTAGTCTGGCTGTATTTCCAAGTGTGAGGGGGCAGAAGAATGTTTAAAAGCTAGAATCCAGAGGTTAGGAAGTTGGGGTAAGCCAAGTTTGGAGCTGAAACCCCGTGCCCAAAAAGGATGGCCACACTAATGGGCAGAACCCTTGCCAGCGTGTCCAGGCAGAGGGATGACCAGGCAGCCAAGGGAGGATCTGTCTCCCAATTCCCAGCCTGTCCATGACCCCCTCAGGATAGGGCTCCCCTGGGTCCAGCTGGAAAACGAACAGATGGCCTCATTCACCAGCTCTATGAATTCTCCTGCCATTAGTGCTGCAGAGAAAGTGAAATTAATCGGTGGTGATCAAAGCGGGATAAGAGAGGCTCTGGGTGAAATGAGTTGATAATCATACTGCTACCTCGAGCCCTCTGTCTGAGGCTGACTTAGGCTGCAGTACCATGGGATTCTCTGGGAGAGAAATTTATAGTAAAGTGATGAAGTTTCCTTGGGGAATGCATAAGGTGGACAGATGAATCTGAATGCCAGACAGTCCAGGCAGCAATGGTCACCTATTTGGTGTATCTGCCCTCTAGCAAAGAAAAGTAGGGTGAGGAAGTACGATGGCAGCTGGTATGCTCTGGGTCAACATCAAGGAGGGGGTGTGACCGTGACTGAGCTAACTGAGGGATTTAATTCAGAGGGCAACAAGGAGATTCGGAAATGGTTTGATTGGTCCAGGTCTGGGGCCGGTGGGGGGAGGGGGGAAGGTGGTATTGCTGAACAAAGACGCCTGCCTATGGTATGAGGATTAAAGATGGAGCAAGTGTAGGCAGGGAGAGTGCTTCTGATAGACAGGTGGACAGTGGACAGAGAAACCATCTGGAACCTGCTGCAGTCACTTAACAACTGTGAGACCCTGGACAAGTCCCTTAAATCAAATGGACAATCATGCATTAAATGCCACATGCCCATATTGTGAAAAGTATTGAGGATAGAGAGAAAGGCCAAAGAATTCCTCCTCTCAAAGACCTCATATTCTAATGGAGGAGAAGATGTAAAAACAACTATATACAATTAAGACAGGGTCTGTGTGAATTGGAGGTCACCTCCAAGGGAAGGAGCTAGAATTCAGGGGAGGGGGGTAAGGCCTCGTGCAGAAGGCAGGATTGCAGCTGATACTTGAAGGATGCCGGGAAGTAAGTGGAGAGTAGTGAGTATCTGTGGGCATCCAGGGGAAATGCCAGAGCCAGGAGATGGATCATCTGGTGGGAGGAACAGCAAGAAGCTCAGGGTCACTGGACTGGAGATTATATAAAGGATAGGAAAGTGGAAGGAGCCTGGATAGGTGGGCCCAGGCCACATTGTGACAGGCCTCAAGACCAAAAACATCCTCTGTTTGCCTCAGTTTCATCTTATAAAATGAGGGTAATAATAGTAACTCCAGTATATAAAGTCTTTGTAATGAGTGATTGAGGCAAGATGTGTTCTCACAGCACCAGACTCCACAATTCCATCAACTGAGGGGACTTGGTATTGACAGATGAAGACAATGCTCTAGGCATACTTTTGGCATTTCCACAAAACACTAAACAATGCCTCTCATCATTTGCTTTCAGTAAAGCTGCAGACATGTGGGCTGGCTGATTGTACAGTGAGGAAAGTTTAGAATGGCTTGGATGGCTGGCCCCAGAGGGTGGCCATTCGTGGTTCAAAGTCTTCTGAGGAAGCCCCAGAGGATCTATGGTTGGCTCTGAGCTGTCCAGGAATTGTATTAATGTCCTGAATGGAGGTATGGCTGGGGAAAGCTTTCTAAACTGGAGATGACATAAACCTTGGAAGCCAATATGAGAGGTGATTGGGTTAAGAACCAAAAAGTCTAAACGTGTTATAGCAATGAGCTACATATAGGAAGACAAAAGTTCAGAGGCATAGATGGCAGCTGGGGGCCACCATAGTGCACAGATTGCTAGACCTGGAGTCAAGCTTCCTCTTCATGAGTTCAAACCTAATCTCAGACACTTATAGCCGTGTGACTCTGGACGAGTCACTTAACTTTGTTTGCCTCAGTTTCCTCATCTGTAAAGTAAGCTGGAGAAAGAAATGGCAAACCACTGTAGTATCTCTGCCAAGAAAACCCCAAATGGGGTTACAAAGACTCAGACATGACTGAAAAATGACTGAACTACCACAAAACACCAGTTTAAAAAAATATTATAAACACAGAATGCAGAGGTATAGATAGACAACAGTTCCAATGAAACCACTGGAGCATTTTCTGGACCCATGAGCTGAACATGAGACAGCAATGGGGTGTGGCCCTTTAAAAAGTTTGAGGGAGGCAATAATTGCACTAGACTATGCCCCGGTCTTACTCTCTCTGGAATACTGTGATCAAGGCATCACATTTTAGGAATACCAGAGTCACGTTGGAGATTGTCCAGAAAAATGCTTTAATTCCAGGCCTTCTTGGAATCAGAAAATGAAAGAGAACAGCAGCCTGGAGAAGAGAAGGGATGAGAAGGCAATGAGGGCAGTTGAGGCTAGCTACAAGTGTTTAAGGGCTAGCATGGGAAGCAGGGATCACACTAGGTCTGCTTCTTCCCAGAGGAGAGAACAGAAAGGGATGGATTGACCTAATAAAGGAAGAGATGGGACTCAATAACCAAAAGGGAAAAAACCCTTTATTAAGGATAAGAACCATCTCAAAGTGGAATTCGCTGCCTCCAGACATGGTGGGATGATTCCTCTCCCTGGAGGAGCCTAGAGATACTTGTTAAAGACGTCATTCCTCATTCTTAGAGCTGGAAGAAACTTTGCAGGCCCTCTAGTCCAAACATCTTATTTGACATATGAGCAAATTGAGAAACAGAGAGAAGGAAACTGAGGCAGAGAAAGCAAAGTGATTTCTTTAGGTGACATAGTTGGTAAACGGCAGACCTTGGCTTGAACCCAGGCCCTACAACTTTCCCACCAGTGACTCTACCTGCCCTGAGGCTTCTTCTGACTCTGCAGTTCTGTAATTGTGTGTTCCTTGAGGGTTTTGTGAGAAAAGCACTTTGTAATCCCTAAAGGCATCTCATTATTATCATCATTACTAACTCCAAAGATGTCCCCGAAAGTTTTAAGATAGTAAAAATCATTTTAATGCAATGGTACTAAATAGCCCTGGTTGTTAATAATTGGAAAATAATTCGCTGCCCTTGAGAAGTTTAAACCTTGGCTGGGGAGAGAAAACAAACCATCAACCAAAGCCCAAGGAGTTCCCAGGCTCTTTCCCTTACCCAAAGCCCCGGGATCTGTTTTTAAACTGTCTGGTCCTTTATTTACATTCATTATCAGCTCATGGGCTTTTCTGCCCTATTACTCAAGCATAAAACACTTACATCAATTTTTCATGAATGATTTACCAAAGCAAAAATCTGTGACTTTTCCCTGAGTTAATATGTAAATAATTGACTCATTTCCCTGCATTAACTATCCCTGGGCCTTTGCAAACAACTCGCTTTAATTTCGGGTGTAATCGTACCAGTTCCCAAAGCCAGAGCATTTAGCAGAATACCAAGCACTTTCCTCTACAGCCCCAGGAGGCAAGTAGCACAGAGTTTACTGTCCCCGATTTCCTGCAGAGAAGCTAAGATTCAGAGAGAGGAAGGTAGTCGCCCAATGTCACATGGCTAGTGAGAAGTGGAGCCAAGAACCCGGACCAGATCTCTCATCTTCCAATCTGGGGCTCTTTTCTAGGTATCACTCTCTCTAGAGGGGCTGCAGTGCCATAGAATCCACAAAGTGAAATCCTTCAAAGGAGAAGGGCAGGGGGGACTAGTGCCTTGCCTCAAGCGACTGGCAGCTGTTACTGACCTCCAGATCCCAACGATTCCAGACACAATTGCTCTGCCTCCTTGATTATGGTAACATCATCTTCCAGGAGTCTGCCACCCAAATGAACTGGAGTTCCTTTTCTGCTTGCTAAAAGAGACACAGATGCCTTTGGGGTCCTTGAATGCCAGATCAACACACCATCCAATGTAGAAAGTTATCTGGGAAGTGTCCAACTGCTATCAAATCCTGCACTCAGCCCCTCCTTGGTTACTCCCCCACAGCCATGATGCTTCAGGTCCTCAGCAAGCACCTCAAACCCAGACTCTTGACAGCATCTCACATGCATACTCTGCCTCTAGCTTATTCTTCTATCTGACATCCTTAGAGCAACCAAAAGAATCTTCCTTATCACACTACTATGATCGTGTCCTATACCCACTCCAAAACCTTCATGAAATTTCCATTGCTTGATAAAGTATCTAATTCTGATCCTGGCATTCAAGGTCTTCTGCTCCTACCATGCTTCTTCAGTCACATCTCACTACTCCCTTTCATATTCTTATTCTCTACATTTCAAAAGGACCTCTCATTAAGCCCTGTTCTCATCCTCTCTCTTCCATCTCTGTGCCTCCAACAGTGTCTGCATCCATTCACTCTACATGAAATAGATTCTTCCACTCACCTTGGCTATTGGAGTCCTCCCCTTACTTCAAGGTCCAATTGGCATGTTCACATAAAAACTCCTCCAGGAAGCCTGCCTTGAATGCCTGTAGGAAAAGGGAACTCTCCCTCCTCCCATTTCTCCTGGCCCTTTGCAGAGACCTCTCCCTTGCTCATGTTTCATGCTCCTTTGTATCATGATTGTTTGGAAAGAATCTTTTCCTCCCTTAGACTATAAGCTCCTTGAGACCGTTGGCCAGAACTCTCTCTCTTTTTGCACCCACAGCATCTATCGAAAGGCTTTGTACACAGTGGGTGCTTAATTAATGTTTGATATTGACCTGGAATAGCAAATTGTCAACAGAACTCCAATCTCTCCATCATGTCAAGGTTTATGAGGCCATAGATTATATCACTCAGACCTTCTACTCTATAGGCCTATGAGGTAAGGAACACCAATATTATTGTCCCCATTTCATAGATCAGGAAGCCGAAGATTATCAAAGTCATATGACTTTCCCTAGCTCACACAACCAAAAGCATCAGAGCAGAATATGAAGTCTGTCTCCAGGTCCAGCATTCCTTCCTCTAGAGGTTCAGAGCCATAACTGTGTGTCAGAAATGACGCTCTGGTTTGTCAGGTTCCCCACCACGAAAAAGGAGCAATTTTCTCATTACAGTTATTGATAAGTGTTGACAGAAACAAGGAAGATGGAAAATAGAATCACAACAGCAAACCTGCCTGACACTTTACAATTACATGGATCTTTCATCTCTTGTTTTAGGAAGAAAACAAAATCTCTTTGATCCTTCCAGCTATGATTGATCTCACTGTATAAATGCATTTCTATGTGAAGCCAAAAGAAAGAGACATAAAATGACATCATCGAAAGTCCTCAGCAGCTGAGACCTCCCAAGGCAAGGCAGACCCTTCCATTGAGGAGCTGTCCTGATGCTCAGGAGGGGCCAGACTCTGACCCTGTGTGTCCTTCACTCTACTTCTGCCCCCTGAGGTCAAGCAGAGCTGCTCTAACCCCTTTCCTACAGACAACCCGTCAGACTTGTAAAGAGAGGTATCTCACCCTCCCCATGAATTTTCTTTCCTCCCAGCTTAGCTTTCCTCCTAGCCTCTTCCTCTCCCTTCTCTTTCTTGGCCATCCACCTCTGGAGCTAACCCAGGCTATCACCGAGAACTGAATGTAATGCTTCAGGGTGGAGTTCATCAGGGTCAACAACAGCAAAACAATTACCTTCTTCTAATCAATAAATGAAGTCTAAGATGGTGTCAGCTTTGGAGGGTAGTTATGTCTATGTGATAGCTCAGAATCAGTGTGCATCTCAGTAAATGGGAGAGATGAACCATGCTGTGCATGGGAGGCTGGACCAAGCAGCTTCTGCAAGCCTTTACACCATTGAAACTTGTGAGATGAAACGTCTCAGTCAGTAGGGTTTGCACATGCCCTCACCCACCTCTCCCAGACTGTGTTTACAAAGATGATTTCTTTACCCACAGAGAAAAGATGTAGGTCAATGTAAGCAGTGGGGGAACAGTGAAAACACATTGGAAAAGATGGCTCAGGATTTAGCAATAAGAGACCCCAAAGGCTTGGAGGCTGCTCAGAAGTTTCACACCCATGTAACCTGAATTGGAAGATGACAGTTCATTGTGAAAAGGGCCTGGGGTTTTAGTGGACTGAAAACTCAGCATGAGCCAGCATCTTAACATGACAGTCAAAAAGAAGGAAAACATTAATGCTAACTTAGGCATCATTAAAAAAAATCATAATGTCCAGGACTGCAGAAGAGAGGTTCTTGCTGGACCCAACCTTGTTTATCCACTTCTAGAGTAATCCCCATTTGTCTGAGGTTTTGTAAGCTCCTTCCTCCTCCTTCCCATGAGGGAGGTCAGCTCACCATCATCTGCCTTCTTACCCTCTAGTCTCCAGGCCTCTTATCTGGTGATCCTTCATTCCCTTTGCCTTCCACGGAATGCCTATAGAGCTCAAGGAATGTTTACAAGCAAGATCAGGGGTGCTGGGAAATGTTTAACAGCTGGGCTCTGGGGGAAGGGGGAAGATTGTATGCCCATACCCTTTAAATTCAATCTGCCTCATTAACACTGTCTTAAGTCCAGACAATTAAGAAAACAATCCAACAAGCACTGATCTGGAGAAGTGTGAATGGCTGCCCTGAAAACCCTGCAATGGACTGTCTTAGAGGCAGCCCCCTAGAGCTGACTCCAGCACACTCCCATCTCTAGTGGAGAAGTCTGTCACCTGTGGAGGCTGCCAGACATCATCCCTCCTGGCAGTGCCTTTGAGAGCTCAGGGTTACCTCCTACTACCCATGGCACATTGGAGGAATTCAATAGAGATAAATAATGTGAGTGGCATTGTGTCCCTTTACAGATGAATAATGAGAAAGCATCTGGTTATCACCCAGCTAGTCACGGGAAGAGCCAGGGAGGGCCTCCCTGCCATTTTACACAAGAGTGAAATCAGGCCAAGTCAGAGGAAGCTGTTTGTGCAGGGCATGGGGCTGCATCCTGACCCAGGATTCCCCAACTGGTCTTCTTTCCATTTGTTCATCAGATACTGGGAGGAACGAGACCCTTTGACACTTGAATGATAAAACCACCAGAAAAAAAGCAAAGGAAACACTGTTTATAGCTCCTGGTAATGACCTTCTGAAATTTGATGACTCTGGAGTTGCTCTGAACACTGGATAATGTTGGTCTGATGACCCAGAGACAATATGAGGACATCCATGTCTACTCTGGGCTGCAATGGGGTACAGAAAGGGTCAAGCTCAGAGCCCAGGGGGTGTTCAGGGCCATTTGCCCACACTCTAATTGGCCCCAATAGATCTGCTCTTCCGGCTAACAAGATCCACATTCTCTCCAGAACCCCAAGCTAATTGTTCTTTGAGAGTGGGGAAAGTTTCATCCACTGTGTCCTCAGTTCCTAATATCGTGCTTGGCATATGGCTAACAAATGTTTATTGTGTTATACCAAGAGCGAGTGAGACATGCCACAGAGTATAAGTTTTAAATGGAGAATTTATTAGCCGGCAACCATTGGGGGTTCAACCCAAAACATAATGCCCCCGAGTTGGGCTGAAGAAGTAGTATTTATACAGAAAAAACAGGGTGCAGTGGTCAATTATCTCTTGAAATTTACAGACCAGGTCACAAGGTGGTCCAGGGCACAGAGACAGATCGAAGATTCTGATAGGTTATCATTTGGTGGGATGATCTTATCTATTGACATTCCTTGGAGGAGTCATGGAGCCCCAGGGACATTTGCTAAATGCCAAAAGGTCTGAGTCCATTCTTTCTGGGGGTGTTGTCAGGGGCTGTGGGGCACGGGTCTCCTTAGCAATAACTGATTTCTCCAGCACCACAACTGATCGGTTGAGTGACATTAAAGCTATTGAACTTGAATTCATTATCTGCCAATAAAGCAGAGTGCAGCACATGAAGAGGTTCACAGAAAACAAGAGGACATCAAATGCTTACTTTGGCACTTAATATATCAAAGACTCAGTCAGTCTGGGTGGTCCCTCCTCCAGGGCAGATTGCATCTCCTCTGCCACTAGGTACCCAAAATAGATTCACCACAGGTGACCTGATGGCCATCCAGAGGGGAATTCAGAGATGTCAGAAGAGTCTGAGCATGAACATAAGTGCCCCTCAATTACTCTGGGGGAATTTTGATTCAATAAGCATCCATTTCTATGTATAACTTCTATGCACAGGGAAATTTGACCCTAATTCAACATTTTAAAAAATCCTCTGCATACACTCATTACAAGAGGATGGAAATGCATTACCTCTTTCCTCAAATTCCATTGTTTAAACACCAGACTCAGAGACCTAGAGGGGCTTCAAGATCCAGGCAAGTATTGAGGTTCTGCTGAGGACTACACTCCCCCACTTCCCACAAATCTCTTTTAAGAGCCTTGCCCCAGAAATGAGAAAAAAGAGAGAAACCAAAGCCAGAGAGGAAGTCTGAGCTTGGTACCTGCAGGGAGGTTCATTCTGAGGCCCCCCAATTAGGGGTTGTGTGTGGGTGGGTAGTGTGGGTGTTGTGTAAAAAAGAGGGATGGAGGAAGGAAGAGAGGGAGGAGGGAGTGATGAAGAGAGACTGAGAGAGAAAGCCAGAGATGGGGGTGTTTACTCAGAGAAGATCTAAAGGGCAGTGAAGGCTGTTGTCAGCAAGCAGAAGGGTCAGATGGAGAAAGGCTCAGACTAGCTCTGTTTGGACCCAAGGGAGCAGAGCTGGAAGCAATGGATTCTTGCTGCGGAGGGGGAATTGCAAGAGTGAGGTTCTGGCTTGAGGTCAGGAAAATCATCCTAGCAAGTGACTGGAGCTCCAAGCATGCTGAGCTGCCTCTCAGCATTTCTCCTGCCCGAAGCTCTTTAAGCAGAGACCAGTCACCCTTCACTGGGTTCTCTAGGGGGCCTCTGAAGTTCCTTCCAACTCAGAGATTGGGTGATTCTCTGAAGTTTCTTTCTGCTGTCGTGGCCCCACTCTCAGGCCTTTGGGGACGTACCTGTGAAACTTCCCAGATTTGCAAACTTACTTGGAAGCTGGCCCCAGTCCTGTAGTGACCCCAGGGCACCAGCAAGCTCACTCCTCAGCCATTGCTGGGCAGCTGGAGGTCACATCAAACTAAACATGCTCCAAGTGACAATTACAATCATCACTGAGGTGTCTCAAGGACCGGCATCTTTCTTCCTTGTTCCTACTTCTCCTCCTCCCTCTCTTCCCCTTTCTCTTCCTCCTCCTTCCCAGTCCTCCTTTTTTTCCTCCTTTCTTTCCTCTTCCTGCCCCTGCCTCCCCCTACTCCTCCTACTTCTTCAGGTTCTCTACCCCTCCTCCTCTTCCCTCCCCTCTTCCTCTTCTCCTCCTTCCCCCCCTTGCACAGACCCTCTCCTTCTCAGCCTTCTGATAAGCAGCCCCCCTTCCTCCTGATCCGGGGTAGGCTGGCACCAGGCCCAGGGCCCCTGGCTCTGACACTGCCAGATGATGGATGCTCTGCCTGCAGTTGAGCCATCTTCCAAAGCACTCCCCAGGCCCCAGCTGAACTTTAGGGATGCCCTACTTTTCTCTCGGAGTGGCTGGCCTCAGAGGTCCTGTTGTGATACATTCTGGAATGCGGAGGGGAAGTCTCATTGGATTTGACATTTTCATTGAAGAATGATAAATGTCCTTCCTCGAACTTTCTCTGTGGTCTTCACAGGCGATCATTTGCCCTGAGAGCACTAGAACTGTGCTCAGCTTCCCAATGCCCCCCGAGGCCACCTGCCCAGCTGCCTCCTCAGGCCCTGGCTGCCCCGTGGGCAAAGAAGGGGGCATTAGGACCAGTCCATGATTTGGTCTTCATGAAGACCAACTGTTTGACGAGGCTGAGATCTGAAATGCCCAAGTTTGATCTTTCTTCCTAGTCCTTCACTCCTTCATCAAACATTAGGGACTGATTCTTAGGTGGGTGGAAGGGAGGAGACATAATGGTATCCCAAAGGATTAAGCAAACACAGAATCTCTGAGCTGGAAATGACCTCAGAGACCACCTAGTCTGTCCCATGCCTGACCAAGAATCTCCTTTCCAATATCCCAGGAACCCAACTGAGGACGTCCAGCTTCCTCTAGAAACCCTCCAGTGATGGAGAACTCCCTACCTGCCCAGGAAAACCATTAAACCTGGGCCAGCTCTCCTTACCTGGAGCTACAACTGGTCTCTAGAATGTCTGATCATCAGGCCCAGGTCCAAGAGGAAGCTCTATGTTAGCCTGGTTCTTCCTAAGCCCAGTGCCCACATCTGCCCCTACCCCAGCCCTTGCTTCTTTGCCAAAATTGCAGATATGGAACTTTGCATGTGGAGCCAGGCTTTTTCATGCCAATAAAAGAGAGTTTTACTCTCTTTTCTTCTTAATTCTAAGAGATGACTCTACAAGGGTGAGGAATGCTTTGGGAAATATAAGTGACGTTAAACAAGAAAATAAAAATAAAATTTACTTTTGAAAAAGTAATGCTCACAACTGAACATAATTCTCTGGCTACAGTCTGACTGGAGAATAATACAGTATGTGTCACATTTCTTATTTGTGTAACTGTTAATCTGTTAATCTCACTATTTGACTCATGTTGGGCTTGGGGTCCTCTAGAATGCCTAGATCTTTTTCACAATTATTCTGGAGAAAAATGGCACAAACAAAGCAGACTGTTCCCCTTTGAGGTGTCTGTAATTGCTCAGTCCTACAGGAGGTAAGCAGATGGAGAGAGCAGTTATGTCTGGAGCAGTCAGAGAATGCTTGGGGTTGGACCGTGTGTTGGGGGGTCCTTAGAATGTGCTCATGATAGCAGACAAGATTTGGTGGAGGTGGGTGGGGACACATCCCACTCCCATTGACAGCTTCAGGGAGGTATAAGCCATGCTTGAGAGGAGGGAGACTTTGAGAGAATAGATGAGGAAATTCTAGTGAGTCCCTGAAATGAGGAGCCCCACACAGTGATGGGAAAACAGCCGTGGCTGTAAAGCCTCCCCAGATCAAGCCGATTGGCAAGCTTTGTGCAATGGCCCATAAATTGTGACATTTCCCAGTGCAGCCCCAAAACCAGTGGGGAGGGGTGAGGAGAGAACCCACCCCCTGGAAGAAGAAGGAAGAGAGGGGGTCAGGGGCCAGGACTGTGTCTATTTATGATGCTGCCTAGAAGGAAAAGAGAAAACAATTCCCTTTGTGGGAAACCTACTTGTCCTGTGAGTTGGAACAAAATGTTGCCAGGGTACCAAGATGGGCTTGGCAAAACTTCATTTCAAACTTGATATGGGAGAAAACTTCCCATCCAGGATCTCAGGCCAGCATGGGGCTTTCCCCTGAAAAGTCAGGGAAGTCTGTACCCCAACACTGCTGGGAATGAGGACCCCAAGAGAGGGGAGTGATATAGAACCCCCAACACACACAAGCGGGCACACATACTCACAGGCATGCACAGGCACATACATATACATGCACGCACACACGTGCACATACACACAAGTGGGAATACATACACACACCCCTCACTCATTGCCCTCATGTATCTGCCATAATGGGTGTTGGTTTATAGGCAAGTTCCTTAGCATCTGTGTCCTTGGTTCATTGCTCTGTCTGGACTTGAAGCCCCTTAAGGACAAGTTAAGGGTCTTTTTCCTCCCCCTCTGCCCTTCAGTGCTCAGCTTAGGGCCATGCACATGTTAAAAGTCAGTTAATGTCTACAGATTCAAATGATTGGAATGAATTCCATGCTCATCCTTCAAGGCCCAAATCAAATGCTGCTTATTCTGGTCAATACCCCAGATGTGTGTTAAGCCCCTACAGTGGGTCTGGTATTATGCTGGTCCCTGCAGAGCTACAAGGTCACAAGGAACACAGCAGACTTCAATGGGCTACTGATCTACCACGTGGGACCTTCCAGGTTGGGACTCCAGTCTGGGCCTAGCAGCTTTCTCACCCTACAGCCTAGTGTCTCTGTACCTGCCCAGCACCTACACTGTCCTGCATCCCAGAGGGTCCAAGGATCCAACAATGCCTCAGCATTCCCTCATGGCCAAGCACCCAGGTGTGTGGGGATCACTGCAGACAGTGCACCTGCCCAAGCTCCTCTTCCCTCTCCTGCAACCCTGGATTTGGGGAGGAAGGACTCCCCCAGCTCTGGATTTGGGGGTCTTTTCCACAAAGGACCTGCTGGTCTCCATGGCATCACTGCCTGCTCAGCCCTCTGTAATCATTCAGAGCCCAAGGGGCCCTCTCAGAGCCAGGACCCCACAAAGGACCAGGCCTCAGCCTCCAAGCAAATTCACATGCATGGAGTCACCTGCTTCTACAGACACACCAGGCACACCACTGTTATCCTGTTACCAGGCAAAGGAACTGATGCTGACTTAGTCCCAGTCAGCCACTAGGACCCAGTCACCAGGTATACATAGTCATAGACTGGCTGGGTCTCCCTTCTTCTTCCTTGTTGTTTGGAAGAGAAAAAACTGGTCCAGAGTGGTCCTGCCCCACCGCATGCCTTGCAAATTCCCACCATCTGTCCAGAGCTGGGAGAGCCCTTTGACATAGATCAGCCCAGCCCTATCCTCCTACAGATGAGCAAGCTGATGTTCAGGGAAGGGGATCACACAGCAAGGCAGGGGTCGAGCTGGTTCTGCCCTCTGGGGCCATGCAGATCGAGGCTAGCCTCCTAAATACTGACCACGGTTCCCACATTCCCTCCCCACAGTAGACACCCCACAGTGGTGACAATCTGTAACTACAGCAGCTTAGAGACTGCAGAGTGTATCCTGAAGCTCTGAGAAGTGGGGCTTGGCCCAGCAGACCACAGGATGTGTCATGGGTAGGACTTGAACCCAGGTCTGTGTGTCTTGGAGGCTAGCTCTCTAAAATTATACTGCCCCACCCCCTGACAAGGCTACTGGGTAGCTCCAGCTCTGAGGACACAGAACATTTCAATAACAAAAGCCATTCAAAACTGGAATGCACTTCTGTGAAAGGTAGTGAGCTCCCCATCACTTGGAAGATTCCTGGCATCATAGATTCTTGAAGGCTGGATAATCACTTGTCATCTATGCTGTGGATTCTTGCTCAGGGAAGAATTCACCTCAATGTCATCTGAGGTCTTTTCCATCTCTGAGACATGGATGTTTTGTGATTTCTTATTTCACTTTCAATATGCCAGAGGAACAATTCTCTCATCTCCTTGCAACCTTTATTCTATAATAAAATCTGTTTACTTGTTCTTCCTGGTAGACTCCATCAGTTCATTTGGTGGCCCATTGATGTCATCTCCCCACAGATTTCACACAGCCCAACGAGCCCCTCACTCTGTCCTCCCAGAGGCAGCCATTTTTGACCTCCTAGGATCCTCCTTCCTCAAGTGTTGGCCATCCTTTGCTTACTCAGCACAGCACAGACCACCTGGGAGTATGGCTGCTCGCTGGATTCTGGTCTTTCTAGCCTTCCTCCCCCATCTTCTTTTGTCTTTCCTTCTTTTTCCTTCCTTCCTTCCTTCCTTTTTCCTTTCTCTGGATCCTTCTTCCTCCTTTCTTTCCTCTTTCTTCTTTCATCCTTCCTTCCTCACTTGATTTTTCTACATTCCTCTCGTTCTTCCTCCTTTTCTTCATTCATTTGATTCTCCCTTCTTTCTTTTTCTCTTTCCCTCCCTTCCTTGCCTCGCTCCTTCCTCCTTCCCTTCCATTTCTCCCTCTCTCCGTTCCTCCTCTCCTTCTGCCCTCAGCAGCCTCCATCTTGGCCCCTCCCTGTTACTAACTGGCACCATATTCTGGTTTCAGGCAGTATTGCAGAACCTCATCAGCCTCTCACTGTTTATTTCACACTTAATTTCCTTTTGGAGCCTCTGAAGAATAACGCCTGGCCTGCTGATTTAATGCATCGGAGTTTTTTTTCCAGTCCCTTCCCCAAGTTTGTCCTTGGAGACTTCAATCTCTGCCAGGGCCCTACTCCAACTTCTCGTGAAAAGTGCTTCTGCCATACAAATTTTCACGTCACCCTCGATGATAATCACTGATGTAAAAAAAGTCATCTGGGTTCCCTGGCCCTTCACCATCTCCTCTGATGCCCTCTCCAAAGTGAGTGTATGGGAGGGGGAGGTGTGGACAGCAGAAGATGTCAGCGTCATTCATGCAAACATCCTGCTTAGACCCACATAAATATCTTATCCAGACATCACTACTCCAAAGTGCCTTGGACCCCTGGATCTGGGGCGATCCAGCTAGGCTCTGAGAGCCATCTGCTGGCTGTTCTTACAGGGCCCCCTGCTCCCTTTAATCAATGAGCCATACTTCTAGGCTGCCCCTGCTCTCCTCTTCCTTGAACTTTATTCATTTTTACTGTAGGTGTCTGCCTCCACTTTTTTATGCAGATTATTCAGAGAAAGGGAACACAGCAAGATGGTCAGTGGGTAGAGTGCAGACACCTGGGTTTGAGTCCTACCTCTGATACTTACTAGTGGTATGACCAAAGATAAGCCCCTTAGTTTTTCCTTGACTTGATTTCCTCCTCAGTAAAGTATGAATAATTACACTTAACCCCAGGATTGCATTGAAGCTCCAGTGAGATCCTACATGTCAAGTATTTTGCCAAATGTAAAGTCCATGTCGATGCCAGCAC
>CM053623.1:231035012-231058130 GCA_028646595.1 Phalanger gymnotis
GCCCCCGAGGAATTCTCTGGGTGGGGAGGGGAGGGATTAGAGCCGTTTACCTGGCCATTATGTCTCCCGGAAGCTCAAGAAGCGTTTGAAACCTTTCAGCTGCAAGCCTCAGGAGCTGGTATTTCACGGTCGGTGGCGTTGCGCTGCCTCTTGTCGCTTCCACAGAGTGCCGTCCTGTGTTGGGAGACCTGGGGATCAGCGCTGGTTTCAGGCGCCCGGCTTTCTCCCAGCCTGTCTCCCACGTGGGTTTTCCGGCCGGCTGCTTCTGCTTTGGTCCCGTCTGGGGCAGCTCCGCACGCCGCCGAGCGCTCTCCTAGCCTACAGATACGTTCCTTCAGCCTTTCAGATTCTCCCAGCTGGGAAATTTGCCCCCCTCAGACTGCTCGCAATTTCTAACTCTCTCAAATCTGCTCAGATTCACTTTTTTATAGGAATCCAACAGAACTTGTGAGAGAGCTCCGGCAAGACGCTGTTTTCATGCGGCCATCTTGGCTCCGCCCCTTCTGACCTTGACTCTTAAAGGCTCAACTAGTAGAACCCAAACTCTTACAGGTTCTACCAAGCTGGAAAGGCTAATAACAGGCCTGGGTCTGTAGTGTGAGGATGAGCCCAGCAAAGCTCAGAGAAACTCATTGCCATGTTGGCTGCAGGGGGGGAACAGACAAGTTTTCAGTCCCGACATTCTTGAAGACTGTGAAGTCACAGAGAGGTTTCTACCAGTATTGAGGCAGGAAGTATCCATTCCTCTGAGACCCAGACCCCTCGAAGGACTCCATCAAAAGAAAAGGGGCAAACTAGAAACATGAGGTGAACGCTATTAATGGGGAAAAGTTTCCCAACCCTTTGAGAGAGGCCTGTCTACACTTTCAGGCATGTAGAGACTGCTCAGTATTAAAAAGCCACCTTCCATTAATTAAGTCCATCTTGTTTTGTGGCTTTTCCCAAAAAGCTTTCTGTAGCCTGAACTTCTTTAACAATCTCTTAAAGAATTCCTTGGCAATTGATATGAAAAAGATCTGTAGATTTCAGTGGACCACAGGTTCAATATAAATCAGCAGTGTGGCAGAGCAACCAAAGAAGCTTCTCTGAGATGACAGTATGATACAGCAGGAAGAGATCCAGTTGTGGAGTCAGAGGACCTAATCCTGGCTCCCATGTTCACTAAGGGAAGCTAGGTGGAGCCATAGTGCACAGAGTCATGGATGTCTGAATTCAAATCCAGCCTCAGACACTTGCTAGCTGAGTGACCCTGGGCAAGCCACTTAACTTCTGTTTGACTCAGTTTCCTTACCTGTAGAATGTGGATCATAATAATACCTACCTCACAGGGTGGTTATGAGAATCATATGAGATCATATTAGTAAAGATACCTGGCACATACTAGGCACTTTATACATGCTTATTCCCTTCCCTTTCCCTGTAGCCTGTGTGGCCATGAGCAAGTCACTGCCTCCCTAGACCTCAGTTTCCTCATCTGTAAGATAAGAGGGGTAGGCTCAATAGCTTTGGGAGACCCTTTCTACTGTAAATCTAAGATTCTGTCTGAATCTCAGAGCTAGGAAACCTCAGAAGCGTCTCCTCTAACCCACACGTGATTACGAGTCCCTCCCATCACTCCCAAGAAGTGGGGGTTCCTTTGCTAGAATACCTTTAGTGAGGGGGAACTCATTACCTCCCTTCTACTTGTGAGTAGGTCTAATTGGCCCAATCCAATGGTCTTTCTCAGTCCTCATTTGACTTAACCTCTCTGCAGCCTTGGGCGCTGTCCATCACTGGCTCTTCCTGGGTATTCTCTTCTTCCAAGGTTTTCATGGCACATCTTTCTCCTGGTTCTCCTCCCTCTCAGTCTCTCCGTCCAGGTGGCACATGACCATTGTTCTCTGTCTCCCCCAACTGGCAATCTCCAAAGTCAAAGCCAGGGTCTGCTCCTCCCCTGTATTTTACACAGT
This sequence comes from Phalanger gymnotis, assembly GCA_028646595.1. Taxonomy (NCBI): domain Eukaryota; kingdom Metazoa; phylum Chordata; class Mammalia; order Diprotodontia; family Phalangeridae; genus Phalanger; species Phalanger gymnotis. Next base: position 231,036,962 of record CM053623.1, read on the forward strand.
GCCTGGACTAGGGCTGGTCATCCCATACATACTCAGTAAAGATGTCTGGATTGAAGTCGAGGTGATCATAGGTCCCTGCATCATCTGTCCAGGTCCTGACCCCCTTACTCCATAGGGACCATCTATGGACAGCTCCCTCTAGAAGCACCAAATGTAGAAGCTATAGGATGGGATCTTTCTTCAACAGAGGAAAGTCTGGGGTTCCTGGTCCCATCCTGGATGGGGAAGGACCAGTCCAAGGTCCACAGCTCTCTGCAGGAAAGCTATCCAAAAATTTCCAGCCATTTCATCATGTAGACAGCTAAGTGGCTCAGTACATACAGCAGACTTGGAGTCAGGAAGGTCTGAGTTCAAATCTTGCCCCAGAAACACTTACAAGCTGCACAAAACTGTCCAAGGCAGTTACCCTCTTCTAGCCTCGGTGTTCTCATCTGTAGAATGAGGGTAATAATAATACCTACTTCACAGGGTCATTGTAAGGATTGGTCAGTTAGTCAGTCAACAAGCATTTATTAAGCACTTACTGTGTGCAGAGCTCTAGGGATAGAAAAATGCTGGAGGTAGAAAAGCTAAAGCTGGTCCCTGTCTTCCAGGAGCACACTCTATTGAGGGAGAGATATGTAAATATATGTAAATACCCAGACTCAGATGAAATAACAATAACATTCTTACGATTATTATTAATGTTAGAACTGCAGCCCAGTCAGAGCATGGGGAGGCTTTCATAGGCCAATAGCTGCAGAGTAAAATATAGTGAAATGTTTACCAGGACTTAAAGATGGCGGCCAATGTCCTACAGAGGGGCACCATCTGCAGAATGGCCCAGATGGCCAAGTATACCTTGGCAAGCACAGGGCCAGGCCAGGCAGCCGTGGAGACACCCACCTTCCACAAGACAACCAGCTCTGGTGGGCAGCCAACTCCGACATTATCCTCGGCCTTCCACGGAGCCATCTGGGAAGAGGGCCTGGACTCCCCTGAGCAGCCTGGGCACAGTCAGATGGTTTGATCCCCAGGCCCAAGCAGGCACCCAGGGGTCCTGGCTGACAATGTACCCTACTGGTTCTGTTTTCTGGCCTCCTTCTCAATCAAGCCTGCCTTTACACATAGGCTGAGGACCTAAGATGGATTCAGAAAGTCCAGCCAGGTCCCTCCTACACAAAAATGGAGCTACTCACCTTCCTCCAGTCCTTTGAGGTTTACAGGACAGAGTCCTCAAAGCCATTACCCAGGGAAAGGCACCTCACCCCCCCCCCCAGGCTTCAGTTTCCTTCTCTGTCAAATGGACTAACTGGCCCCTGAGAGTCCTTCCACACTAGGATCACAGATTCTCTGCAGTACTGAAATCTTCATGGCTCCCCAAGTGATACAAATCAACTGACACTTTTCTCTGCATGTCTCCCCTGCATTCAGGCACCCTGAACTGCTGCTGCTTGAGCTCAGACCCTCAGCAGTCCCTCTTGTAAGGCTGAAGGAAGGAGCGAAGACAAGAAGGATTGCATTAGAACAGATGAAGGGAGGGAGCTGTGCTCCGTGGGGCCTACTCATTGGGACACTCACTGGGACCACTGGCCCAGCCCACCAGGAGTGAGTTGTCCACTACAGGACAGCCTCAAACAGAGCCCATGTTCAGAAGTCTCCAGCAGTGGCTCGATGGAGGCAGACAAGGTCTAGCCTCAGGCAGGAGGTGTTTCAAGGCTGAGAAATAGTGAATGAATGAATGAAACTGAATGGAGGAATAGATGAACAACAAAGCATTTATTAAGGCTGTGCTGAATATACAAGATGGTCCCTGCTCTTACAGAGTCGACATTCTCAGTGGAGCAGAAGCACACAGAAGGTCACAGGTGCAGAATGAATGGAAAGACCAGGAGGATCACGACCCACCTGTGGAAAGGTGGCAAAGCCCAAGGGCGCTGAGGGTGTGTTGGCCGGTGTTAGGGGTCTGGATTGGGGCTGGGACGATTCAGACCAGACTAGACCATTATACAAAAAAATGGGCCACCAATATTAGCCCCACTAAGTCCATCCTTCATCTTCATGGCCTTGAAGACACTGTGTCCATTCTGGTTTCTGGCTGGGGCCCCCTGCCAATATTTTACTTTGGAAAGGAAAAACCTCCCAGGCCAAATAGAGCCTGGCCAGGGTCAATACCCTTTTCCAATCACCAGGCTTGCTCTTGGATCCATCAATCTTGATGAACCCTGGGCCCAGCCCAGCTGGGCCCGGCCCATCTTGCTCATCACCTAGTGCTGATTCAGGGCCCACAGGTAACAGCCCTGGCAGGCTCAGGCTCTTCACACCTGATGTCTGTCCCTGGGAAGGCTTTTCTCAGGCTGGGCTTAAACCAAAAACCTCTCACAGATGACAGACACAGCCTCTTCTCTGGGATAGCAGTGGAGCCCTGTGATTAATGAAGAAAGAAGAGAGAAATTAGAAAAACAGCAGCAGGAGGAGGTGGAGGGAGGAGAGGAAGAGAAGGCAGAGAAAGGGACACAGGAGAAAGAAGAGATCAGAAAGACAAGGAGGAGGGGAGGGAGAAGGAAGGAGACCCTTCTGGTCTAGGGAAAGAGCAGAGGTGGGGGGCTGAGAGTCAGAGAACCTGAGTTCAAATCACAATCCCTACCCATGTGATCAAGAGCAAGTCCCTAAGGCTTAGTTTCCTCATCTGTAGAATGAGGCTAGATGTTCCTTCCAGCTCTAAACCTGCAAGAAAGAGGATGAAAGGAACTGGAGCAGAAAGAGGAAGAAGAGGAAGGACCAGACAAAGAAGAGAAGGAAAACTAGAGAAGGGGAAAGGAGAGGAGAGAAGGGGCAGGAATGGAGCTGGGCCCTGCAGGCCCAAAGATGGCACACTAGGAGCATCCTTGGGCATCTTCAACACTCAGGTCATATTTCCACCATAGAGCTTTCCCTGGTTCCCCCCCACCCTTAACCTCCCCCTTGGAATTGCCATATATTTACTGAGTATATGCTTATATGTATACACATCACCTTTTTTTTGGCAGGGCAATTGGGGTTAAGTGACTTGCCCAAAGTCACACAGCTAGTAAATGTGTCAAGTATCCGAGGTCAGATTTGTACTCAGATCCTCCTGACTCCAGGGCTGGTGCTCTATTCACTGGGCATTTCACCTAGCTGTGCCTACACATCATCTTCTTGACAGAATATAAGCTCCCTGAGGGCAGAACCCACATCATTTTGTTTTTGTCTCCACAGCCTCTAGCACAGTGCCCAACACATAGTAACCAGGCCTTCATAAAAATGAGTTGAATTGCATTAAAGATGAATAAATGACTTTACCTGATAGAGAAAACTTTCTCTCCTGGGAAACATGATTGTTCCATAAATTGGAACAAAATGTTGCCCCTTGCCAGTTGAGTAACCTTGGGTGGATCACTTCCTCTCTGTGGGACTTAATTTCCCCATTTGTAAAATGAGGGGGTTGAACTAGATGGCTTCCACTCCCTCCCCACTTGGCATTTATAAGCCTATGCCTCAATTTCCTCATCTGTAAAATGAGAGGGTTAGACTAGATGATCTCCAAGGCCCCTCCCCACTCAACATCTATGATCCTGGGAACCTCTAAGAGGGTTGGGGTAGCTACAGAAGGAAGGTCTGGTTGTGGCAGTGGAAGGAGGAATATGCCAGCTCAACCTGTTAGCATGGGGCCTGCCATGGAGAGGAAGGGAAGAGATATGGAATCTTCAGAAAAAAGCAAGGTCCTGGGGAACATGAGAAGAGGGAAGAATTCTCAGAAGAAAAGATTCTAGGACAGTGCTGCCAAGGGGAAGTTACCCTGAATTAGCAATGGAGTCCAAAGCCCTGAGTTTGAGTGTTGCACAGCCAGCTGCCTAACTTAGTCCAGCCGTATGACTTCTCTGATGCTCCGTTTCTCCATCTATAAAACAGGGATCCTCATTTCTTATTCCTGCCTTCCTGCCTCATATACATTAAGCATCTGTTACTTTCATTTTCATGTCTGAGTTCAGCCTATACTTGGGTTCGAACAAATCAATCCTGCAAGTACAGTGTAGATGAGAAGTGGCTAGTACTAAAAAAATAACTCTTTTTTGGGCCAAATTTGTATTTCAAAGTAAAATTCTGTGTATATCATATATAATGTCACATTGTATATAATGTTATATTATATTATATGTTATATAATATTACAGTATATCTTATATTATATATGATACATATATACATATTCACATACATATACATATACATATCACATAAATTGGCATGCCTACTTCTTCAAGGGACAAAAAAGAGCTTGTGTGAAAAGGATCCACCAGTCTTAGCAAACCACAAGTTTGAAATGAGTTCTCAGAAAAAAAAAAAAAAAGAATCCTACTGTCTGAAGGCAAAAGGCCCTGGCCCTGGCCCTGCTAGGCCTTACTCACCCTGGTCAGATCCCACTGGAAGAATGTTAGTCACTTCAGCATGCCATGTTAGGAAGGACATTAGCAAACCATCATACACAAAGTAGAAGGTGGCCAAAATAGTGAGGCCACGATGCATAAGGGTCACAAAACCACTTCTGGGGTCAGCGATGGGAGTCAGCTTGGGGGTCATCCAGTCCCTTCACTTTACAGAACTGAGAGCTAGAGAGGACACATTCTACACTTCATTTGGGTAGCTAGATAGCACAATAGATAAGGTGCTAGACCTGAAGTCAAGAAGACCCATTTTTCTGAGTTCAAATCTGGTCTCACACACATACTAGTTGTGTGACCCTGGGTAAGTCACTTCACACTGTGTGCCTCAGTTTCCTCATATGTAAAATGAGCTGGAGAAGGAAGTGGCAAACCACTCCATTATCTCTGCCAAGAAAACCCCAAATGGGGTCACAGAGAGTTAGACACAACTGAAAAATGACTGAACAAAAGACTGATGAATCATGTTGCCTCCCTTCCCCTGAATGAACTGGGGATACTTAATCTGAAGAAGAGAAAACTGAGGGAGTTGGGGTGGGGTGGGGCTGGGGCAAGTATTTGTGAGAGGTTCACTTTGTTCTGCTCGACCTCCAAGGGCAGACCTGAGGCCATCAGGAATGGTGGACGTTACCAGGGACAGGATTTTGGCTCAATAGAAAGAAAAGCATTCTAACAGATATCCAAAAATGAAATGTGTTGCTAATGAAGTAGTGAACTCCCTGTCAAGAAGAGTCTCCAAGCAAAGACTGGAGAGTTGTTTGTAGGGATGCTGGCGGAAGGGGCACCTAGGTGGCACAGTGGATGGAGCACCAGCCTTGGAGTCAGGAGGACCCAGGTTCAAATCCAGCCTCAGACACTTAACACTTACTAGCTGTGTGATCATGGACAGGTGGCCTAACTCCAATTGCTCTGCCAAAAAGAGGGGGATGCTGAAGGGGAGACAAGGAGGGGAGGTTCAGGTCATGCCTTAAGTCTCTCTTGTCTCTTCAGTTGAATGAATATTGGGTGTTTGCATCAATAAATCTCTTTTAAACACAACTGAGAAATACTCAGAACCACAGGACTCTTTCCATCCTTTGTGCTTGGAGATTGTATTCTCTCATAAAAGGGTCCCTTAGATCCTTCTTAAAATTTTTCTTAGTGCACATAGAATACACCAGGTATTAGAATCAGGAAGAAATATCATTGGCATAGGAACCGAGGGTTCCAGTGCAGCCTCAGCCAGCAACTCACTCTTAACTTAGCCTCAGTCTCCTCATTTCAAAAGTGGGGAGAAAAGCCCTTCTCCCTTCCTAGATCTCTGGAATGGGATGTAGTAGACCCAGGAGACTCCTGGAGGATGATTGGGAAATCTGTACTGTCTCATTGTAATGCACAAGAGCTCCATTTTTGTGTTCGTGGAAATATTCTGAGCAAGGGAGGAAAAACACTTATAAATCTTCAGTCTATTTGTCTTTTTTCTGATGAGGATGACTCCCATGCTCAGATAGGAAGGTGTGTGTGTGTGTGTGTGTGCGTGTGTGTAAGTGTGTGTGTGTGTGTGTAAGTGTGTGTGTAACATGATTGAGCCATTGAGCCTTGAGGAATTTCCCAGTGAATGAGGGCCATGAATTAGTGGAAGGTGTTGCCAAGGACTCTGTTCTCAGTCCAAGATCCCAGCATTCCTGAGCAGAACAGGTTGATTTCCCCCTGAGCATCTTATTCCCAGCTCCCCTCAGTCCTTTACAACTCATGATAAGTAACCGGTGTAACTCACACTGACAGATCCCGACTTGTTCCCTCGCTCTAATTTGGAGCTGTAGATTGGGCCCCAAAGTCGAAAACTCGCCTAAATGAATTTAATGAGACCCAGCCTAGAGCACCTGCTCTCCCATCATCATCGACTCCCCAGATGGGCAGAGATGATACCTATCTGGGGGATTGGGATGCTCAAGAGCCTCCCCTGCCCAGAGGCAGGGCCAGAGGCACTAATGAACTATTTGAGAGGCTGGAGAATCTTCTGGCTTAGTTCATTCAAGATACCGATTTAATAATGATGTCCAAGTTGAAATAGCATATCAAACTTATCAGTCCTCACATTAGACGCACTCCATCTGGGGAGGGGGAGAGAGAAGAGGAGGAAGAGAGAAGAGGCAGGCTGCTCAGGCCTGGAAGTGAGTCCAGAGGGCATTTATTCCTGAACGGGAATGCTTCTATTGCCTGATTTAATATCTACTGTGATAGGAAAACTCACCATCTCCCCAGAAGACCCTTTCCATTTATGAATAACTCAAATTGTTAATACCTTTTAGGGCACTTTCCCCTGGTCCCAACCTCTAGCCAAAATCTGCCTCTTCACCTGGCTCTTCTATCTGAGACCAGGGAAAACTAGTTTAATGCCCTTTGACAAGAAAACCCCTGAAATACTTCAGGACAGTTACCATGCCACCCTGTCCCCCACCCAGCCCAGAGTCTTCTGTTCACCAGGTTAAGCCTCTCTGCCGGTGCTTGGAAGGCAGGCTCTGCCCTGGGAGATCAGGGGAGCAGGAAGATCCCTGAAATCTGGAGTCAGGGCAAGGGGCCAAGTCTCAGCTCTGCCATTCACTCCCAGAGTGTCTTTCTGTAAGCCACTTCTCAGCTTCCTACTCAGTAAAATGAAGGCATTGGACTAACTGATGTCTAAGATTCCTCCAACTCTAAGCACTAAGTCCTGTGATCCCATGAAATGTCTTGATTAAAATATCCTTCGCATTTACCTTGGTTCTGTAAGAGTAGCAAATCCTTAGTGCTGTGAGGTGTCCCCAGTTCTGCCATTCATGGTGATTTCATATTTTGTCATTGATACCTTCTAACAAGATGAAGGAGGGAGAAGTAGAAGAACCCAATCTTTTCCATGGTACTTTTTGCCAGTCCAGGAATCTTCCCCTAAGCAGATCACAAAATGGAGGTATCAAATGGTTCTACCTTCACAACAGCCTTGCTAAGTATGTGTGCTTATCATCTCTATATTACAGATGAGGAAACTGAGGCAGTGATTCAGTAGCTTTCTCAAAGTTGTACAGCTGGTAAGTATCTGAGGCTGGATTTGTACTTGGGTCTTCATGACTACAGGTCTAGTGCTTTATCCACTGAACTACTCTCTTCACATGCCTTCTCCTTTTCTTTCTCTGCTAGGGATAGGGAAGTCCACGTAGCCTTGTACTCAGGAACTCAAATGGACCCAGAAAAGGTCATCTGTTGTATTTTTCACTTTACAAGAATCGTTGTGTTTCTGATGCATTAGGAATATTGTTGACAACTCTATTTTTGAATGATCCAGAAGTCATTTTAATAGTTTTGCATATTCATTGTTGACTTAATAGCACATCACACAGTTCATGAGCTTGGTAGTCTAACTTATGCTAGGTTTATATGTGCATTACTGAGCTGAGAAATCTGCAATAATTCCTTTACAGCCAATGTGCTGAGAATCCCTGTTAAATTAATCCTTCTTGAGCAAAACAGAGTAGTTATTTTGTGGGGTTCATCTTCACAGGCACACTAAGGCCTCAAAACACTCTAACAGGCTTGAGGGTACTACAAACTTCAACAGCTAAGGAAGTTGGGTGTTTCCCTGCTTCCAAGAGGCTACCTACCTCTGGTCTTCAGCCTCCTAGCTCCTGTGGCCATCTGGCTTCTGTATCACCTGTGAGCCCATCCAGATGGACCATCTCAGGTCCTGACAAATGTTTGGCCTATGGGGGACACTTTTCCCAATTTCCAGAGGGATGAGATTAACCAAGTAATGATACTGGACGTGACCTTTCTGCTTTATTTCAAACAATTGTCTTCCTTTGCTTGATTGCACTTCTGACCTAATCTCTAAGCCTGTGATCCAATTATCTGCCTTAGCCAGGTCTCTTTCTCTATCCTGCTTGGCCTCTGATCCTCACAACTCTCCCTCGGAGCCTAACTGGCTTATTCGCCTGGTCCCCATCCTTGGGTCTGTGATGTGGTCCCCCATAGGAAAGTTTGCCTCTTTCAAAACCAAGGTCAGAGTTCAGTACTACTCTCAAGTCCCTTCCCTGGGTCTGGTCAGATCCTTGACCTATCCAAGATCATCCACTGTCAGCCTGATCACTGCCCTTGCTCCTGGCCCACAGTATATTTGGGACAGATGGAGTGATTTCCTTGGAAACAACTGAATTTTTTTCCTCCCAATTTGAAGGTTTGGGAAAAATTCTAAGTTAAAGATGGGATTCTGGATCTAGGTGCCAAACAGCAGCCCATAAGTAAAAGATCTGGGCATTTCAGTGGACTACAAACTTAATGAGTCATCCAATGACTCAATGACTTAATGAGGCTATCCAAAAGAGCTAATGTGGTCTTGGTGTACATTGAGAAGCATGGCCTCTAGAAGGAGGTAGGAGTTCTATTGTTCTCTGTGCTGGTCCAACCACATCTGCAGTATCATGTTCAGCTCTAGAACCATATATTAGGAATGAAATTGATCATTTGGAGTGTGTCCCAAAGAAGAGTGGCTAGGAAAATGAGGAGGGCAATAGCCAAACCATAGGAAAGTATTCCTGATTTGAAGAATCATGCCTACAGTCCTTCCACAGTCCTATAAAGGACAATGTAGTCCCCAAAAGCCTGGAATTCCTGATGGGTGAGATTGTAATGCTCATAACAGAAAACCTCTTTCTCACAGAGAAGCCAGAAGATGCTGGTACCCAAAGGGTGGTGTGGGTTTTCCATGGAGCTTCCATGGACCCAGACTCCACCAGCTCTTCATGGATCAGTTGTTTCCTCATCACCAGCCCTTTAATGGGCCAGCATTGAGGAAGCTGTTGGAACACATATCCATTTAATTAAAGGTGGCATCTGTCAAAGGGGCTGGATTTATGCTGAACATATGTTGGCCTGGATGACAGCTGATGATGAGTTAAGCAGCGGTGCTGGAAAATGATCCACACAGAAAGAAACATCTCAATATCCTAAATGAGCTGTTGGGGTTGGCCCATCCTCGAATACCAAGCCTTATTTCCAGGACTGGGAATAAGCCAGGACCATGGGATGGAGAATCAGAAGATGTCACTTTGCATCCCATGTCCCACTCTTATGAGCAAATAACTCTGAGCAAGCCACTCTCTACCTCTTAGAGTCTCAGTTCCCTCAAATAGGGATGATAATACCTACACACACTCTACCTCCCAGCCCAGGCTTTGTCAATGTAAAGCATAGGCTGCCAATGGGCTTTGTAGAAATATGCCTTATTATCATGTGCCCCACCCAGAGAGAAGTGGAAGATTTCTGTTTATCTCATGTACCTTCTCTCCTCAGACTGATCTTCCATCTGTTTGGGATAGCTCTTGTATATACCCAGTTGGGCCCATGTTGTTAGAATAGCAGCCCCTTGAGGTCAGGGGCTACTTTTACCTTTCTTTCATCCCCAGTCACTTGGTCCAGTGCCTGAAACACAGAAGGTAATTAATCAATGCTTAGTGACTTTGGGCAGTGAATTCTGGGGGCCAATACTTTTAATTTGTGGTTTCGTGTTTTGGTTTGTTTTGGTTTTGAGAACTATATTTCCTGCATTCACTTCAACAATTCCCTAAACACTTACTGAGCCCTGTCCTCACTATGGCAGAGAAAGGAAGGTTCAATTCAAATTGACAAGCATACACCTGCCATGTGCAAGGTCCTGTGCTAGAATAAATACTAGATAGATGGATGGATGGGTAGATAGATGGATAGATAGATAGACAGATGGGCAGATGGATGGATGGATAGATGATAGAAAGATAGATAGGTAGATAGAAAGATAGATAGACAGACAGACAGACAGACAGACAGACAGATAGATAGATAGATAGATAGATAGATAGATAGATAGATGAATGGATAGATGAACAAATAAATAAATGAGCAAATAGACAAACACATAAATAGATGAATAAATAAATGAGTGAATAAGTAAATTAATAAACAAATATTACATATATATATATATATATATGAAAGGCAGTCCTGCCCTCAATGAGATTCTCTACTGGGAAATCCATGCACACAGGGCAGTAAATGCAAGATGATTAGAAGAGAGAAAGCATTAGCAATGAGCAGATGAGGAAAAATCCATCAAACAACAAGTATTTAATAAGCACCAATTGTAAACCAGGCACTATACTATATAGTATATACTATATACAAGATGTCAATACAAAGACAAAGAACAACCATTCTCTCAAGAAGCCAACATCTAGTGGGAAAGACAAGTGCATACATTAGTGCATACTGAATATATATGAAGAGAATTAAAACAAATACAGGTAGTCAATCAAGGAACACACATTATTAAATACCTACTATGTGCCAGGTACCATGCTAAGTACTGGGGATAGAAATACAAAAAATAAGCCATTTCCTACTCTCTAGGAAAGTATAATGTAACTTTTCAGAGAAGGTTTCTCAGAAGAGGTAACACCTAAGTTGAGGCTTGAAGGCAGATAAGAATTCTAAGACCATGGCCTCCCCCTCCAGCCCAAGGCCACCCCAGGACAGAGTCCTGTGCCATGGTGTCCTTTGCCAGGGTTACCTCTCTCCCTGCCCCTCACCTTTGGATCATTCTCTGTGGCATTAATGACACTTCTCCCATCATGCTGACCTTGGTGTTACCCCCCACCCTCCAACTATTTGAGTCCCAGCTGAAAGAATTCCTTAGTTATGTGAATGAGAGCAAGTGACCAGAATTCTCAGTGGAAGCACGCATATGCTGAGATTTGGAAGATATTCTCACACTTGTATTATCGAAACAGATTTAGAAGCCTCTAACTAAATATCCAATCATTTCATCACCCAACCCTGCTCCTGTGCTCTGTTTGAAGAGAAATGCAGTACAAGACAAAGTCTCCCCAGTGTGGAGGTTCCATCCAGCTGTATCATCGTGCCCCTGGGTCCCTGACTACAGAGCTGACCTACAGGAAAGGTCCCGGATGTACTTCCTCCCTCTCTCTCTTTTGAGGGAGTACTTCCTCTGCCTCTCTTTTGATTTTTCCCACCAACTGGGGTGGGAAGGAGTAGGGGGGTGGGGGACAAATGCTTTGGTCTGGCCCTCCAGAATCCTGAAAAGGAAGCTGGAAGAGTGAACAGGTTTGGGGGGGGACCATCAAACACAGCACTCCATGGAGGGGGCTTGACAATTGTTTTTTCATCCTTTCATTATATTAAATAAATCGCTACAAGAAACTGAGTTCTTTTGTTCTGCCATTATAGAAGGCATTTAACAAATGGAGGAAAAGTCACATGTGGAATGGGGATGAACCACAGAGTTTTCCTTTTAATTTAGAATGTTTGAGTGATGTGTGTTTCATTTTCATCCCCTGACTAAATTCTGCATCTAGCCTCTGTGTGTGTGTGTTTGTGTGAACTTCTTACTACCAACTCAGAAACAAGGGCTCAGTGATTGGGAGACACTCTTTTCCATCCGGGCTGGGGAGGGGGGAAGGGAGACTTTTCCAAGACTTTGATGGAGGTTGGAGTAGAGTGCCACCTGGTGGACACATCATGTATTACACTCTTTTGCTGGCTAGTTAATATAGTGACACCCTGCCTTCCTGTAGGCTTAAGGAAGGCCCTGCATGGCCCGAGGAGGGTACTCACACTAGCATACTGCCCCCCTCCAGCACTTGCAGCCTGAACAAGTATCACAGGAGTTTAACTGTGTTGGGTTGGTTGGATGTGAGGACCAAAGGAGCTAACATAAACTTAAATGTTATGTTAATTATTGGTGGTAGTGGTATCATCATCATTAGTATGTGTATTCCCAACAGAAGTCCTCCACTGATGTCTCCTCATGATGGGATCACACTGGATTCTCAGTGTCCGCGTTTCCAGCATGGCCTCCCAGGGCGGAAAAGCTTTGAGTACCAGCCCAAAAGTAAACAATGTCTCTCTGAGGATCAGACTAAGTACAGAGAGGTTCATGGTCAGAGATCTTGGGATCAAGTTGGTTAGGTCATAGCTACTGACTGAGGCTGCTTCCTCAGGCATGGGAGGATTGGGATCTGTATCTAGAGAGAGAAGTGAAATCACAGGCCTGGCATCTCTGAAGGGAAGTGAGAGCAAAGAGAAGCCCCTGCTCCTCATGGGTGTTGGAGGGTGCCACATATGCAGAAATTTTCATACTCGCCTGATCTGTGTGGCTATTCAAAGTCCTTCAGATTCTTGAGTCTGACTCAAGATGCATTTCCATATGTTGACCTGCTGCTTTCTTCGGTCTTCCAAGCCATCCAATGGAGGTTCACCAAAGAAACATGGTCCCATTGAATAGGTCCATTTTCTTGTTTATGCTGCTCATCTCCAGTCTGAAGGACCTGGACATTGGCTGGGAGTCCCTGTTCAAAGTGTACTGTCTCTTCTTCACTTGTTTTGGACTGGTCCCAAACAGCAGCTTCCATAGCTCCCTTTATAAGGGTTAAGTGACCATTCACAGGAAAATTCCTTCTGGCATATGAGCACTAATGTTCTCTTACTATATGCAGTGTTAGAGCCTAGAAATAGAGACATAGACAACCAATGAGAGGAAGAGGGAAGGGGCAGAGAGACAAAGAGGGAAAAGTTTATTCTGTGCTTACTTTTTTTTTCCTTTTGGTATTTTTTAAATAAGATTCCTCTGGTTGTCATGGGAAGAAGGATTGGCCTTGTATACCTTGGGCCCAGAGGGAAGAACTAGGCACAATGCTGGAGTTAGAGGGAGGCAGATCTCAGCTCAGTGTAAGACAGATCTTCCTCTTCGTGAGAGCTGTCCAACAGGGACATGGGCAGCCTTGGAAGAGATCAAATTGCCTTTCAGTAAGATGTGCAAAGCCAGACTGGGTGATTCTCAGTCAGGGAGCTGACAGATGGGATTGCTATTCTGAGGGCTTGGACTAGACCAGGCTAGCTGCCTCTGAGCCCCTTTCCAAGGGTGCTTGGAGATTCTACAATTCTATTTTTTTTTAATTATTTCTCTATTTTTCTTTGTTCACCAACTCCTTTGGATACAAAAAACCATAGGGACAATCATGATGAGCCTAGAGGGAATGAAAAAGTAAATATGACTAAAATCAGAGTCATCAGAAAGGTCTTCTTCACCTGCACCCATACTGCCTGATCCAGTCTAGAATTCTATGTCAGAAAGCTGATGCCTTAATGTATGGAGTGGTCTGTTTTTCATCTGAGCAATTCCCAGGCAAAGGAAAGAAACAAGCATTTATTAAGCACTTACTGTGTATCAGGCATTGTGATATAACAAATTTCCCAGGGATTATGTTAAAATCTCTTGTCAGCACCTTGACCCATCTTTCTCTACCCAACCTCCCATCCCCCAATCCAGCCATTCAAATGTGGAACAGAAGTGGACATCGAGAGCAGACCCAGACAAACAAAAGGAACACTTTTCATTCTGAAAGGTAATTGATTGATGTTAAACCTGATTAATAAGCTAAGTATGCCTGGTCTCCGAAACATTTTCACCTCCATGTTGTCACAGGTGGGAAGGGCCTGTGATGCATGGGCCAGATTTCCCAAAAATGGCCAGTTCCTCTCTGCTCCCTCTGGTCTAGTGGGTAAGATGCTAGCCTGTGGGACTTGAAGTCAGAAGATGTGGGTTCAAATCCTTCCTCCAATACTTACTAGCTGTGTGACATTGGGCAAGATAGTTAACTTCTCTGAATTTCAACTGTGAAATAATAATAGCATTTAACTTAGAGGGTTAGTATAAGGATCAAATGAGATAATTCCTGCAAGGAACTCTGCAAATCTTAAAGTGCTACATACATGGGAATTTTCATATATGTATATATTGATACATATATATGCATCATGTGTACACATGTTGACATGGGCCCATGCCAGGTGGAGGAAGATGAAATCATGTCTCTGCTATTCATCAGCCATAAGTATGAGCTGAGACAGGCAACAATCTCTTTGAATTGGCTTATTCAGCTGCTTAAATATACTACCATCTTCTCAGGGAAGTAATGAGGAGAATGCTCTGAAAACAAGAAAATGTGATTTCTCCACTGAGCTCACCATCTCCCCATTGCTAAGAACTTGGACTTTGCCTTTGCATTCCATTAGAATATAAGATCCTTGAGGACCAGAACTAACTTATTGTTTACATTTGTATGTCTAGCACTTAGCACAAGACCTGGCTTCTCCCTCTCCTTTCCCCTCCCCCCCTTCCCTCATACCCTCCTCCTCTGGACCCAACACAGGCCGTGCCTGGAGGCAAAAGATGGGTGGAGTACTAATTAATTTAAAGGACCTAAAGTAAACAATGGTAGCTCACTTTGGGGAAATTGGCAAAAGGTCCCTAGGCTCTATAGGGCTCTGCATGGAGTTTGGAAGGGCCTATCCCATGAGGTAGGTCCTACAAATCCCTAGAGATGTGATTTGGGGGTTGTTATTCTCCTTTGGAGACCTGGGGAAAAGATGGCAAGGAGATAAGCTAGATTGTCTATATATATCTGAACTGGAGCTTGGCAGCATTGCCCAGGGCTTTATTCATACCAAGGATATACAACAGAAACCATATTCATTGAAGTTTTCTGCATAAAAGCACCAGAACCCTCAAAGGGCATCTATTCGATGTAAACCTGAGCAGGAATCCCCTCTACGACATCCCAGACATGTGGCCATCCAATCTGTACTTGAAGGCTTCCAGGAATGAGAAAACTGAGGTCCAGTCATCCCTACAAATAATTGAAGATAGCAATCATACTGTCTTCTCTTCCCCATCCCTCCTTTCCAGGCCAAAAGTCTCCGTTTCCTTCAAATAACTTTTCCTTCCCATATAAATTTGGTCATCCTCCAGTTTGTTAGTGTCCTTCTAAAATCTGGCCAGACCTAAGTACAATTCTCCAGGTGTTGTCTGGCCAAGGCAGATTTCAGTAGGACTAGCACTTCCCTCATCCTGGGCACTGTCCTCCTCATCATTCAACTTGAGCTCATATTATCTCACTTCACTACCATGTGGTCTTGACTGCTATTATTCCTCCCAACCAGTGATTGCCCAACCTAGGTACAAACATCACAATGAGAAGCGGGCATTTAGTCTACTTCCCTCATTTTACAGGCAAAGAAACTGAGGCACCAGAGGTTAAGTGACATATCCAGCATCACATTAGAAGTAAATTACAGGATTTTAATGCAGGTGCTCTGACTCTCATCTGTAGCTTTTGCCCATTATTTCTCACTGCCTGAGGTTGAATACTTCTGGTGACAGAGGTCTCCTGAGCTTCGCTTCTGGATTTTGGACATGTTATAAATTTCACCTCCTCTCCTCAATTAATGTATAAATGCATGATGAACTTTTAAATGCTCAAAGCCCCTTCGACTGGTCAGGAAGGGCAATGCTAATGGGCTAACCAAACAAGCTAGCCATGCTTCTGGAGGCTTTAAATGGCCACAAAAATTCAGCCAGAAGACAGCCCAGAGAAAGCTGTCAAGAGGTAGTGGATGACTCCAAGTTCAGAAATACCCTGAAGAGGCAAACCCTCGTACCAGAACAAGAGGAGGGATGAGTCCAAAGGGAATGTTACACTCTCACCCCCTATCACCAGTAACCATGTGATTGGAGAGACTGAAACAGTAGTAGACAACACATCCAGCTCGGAGGAGAAAGAGAGACAGAGAGAGAGAGAGAGAGAAAGAGAGAGGAGATGAACAGGGAGAGAGATGAGAGGGAGAGAGAGAAGAGAGATGAGGAGAGAGGCAGAGAGAGGGAGGGAGAAGGAGAGGGAGAGAGAGAGGGAGGGAGGGAGGGAGAGAGAAAAAGAGAGAGAGAGAAAAAGAGAGAGAGAGAGAGGAGACAAAAAGGAGAGAGAGAGGAAAGAGACAAGAGGGAGAAAGAGGAGAAATGAGGAGAAAGACAGATAGACACATTAAGGACAAAAACAAGGCAGACATCATACAGATACCGACATACACAAAAACAAAGACACAAAGAGACACAAACAAAGAAAACAGAAGGATAGCCACCAGAAGGAAGCAGCTTCAGAAACTGTGGACCTTTGTAAAGAATAGCCTAGCTAGATCCTCCAGAAGAGCATCAGTCCTTGGAACCAGCAGAGAGCTACACCTAAGGAGAACTTCATAAGGACTTTCTAGAGGAAGAAAATTCCCAATAGGATTTGTTAGTCTCCACTTTGACATGTGTCTTCTCCACACATATGCCTCCCACCATTTATATGTTGTTTGAGCCTACTTTCCCCAGGAACCTTGTACATGCGGGAGATAATGTGTCCCTGGTTTAAAGGAAATGCTATGTCCTGACTGTTCTTGCTAAATCACCTAAGTAAATAATTTTGCTAAAAGCTCGTTGAGGCTTCAAGCTGATAATTAAAGGAAAGCCCACCAGTGGGGGCTTCATGTGTGACAGTGTTTGAAGCCACAACACTTCAGGGTTAACCTTAGATATTAAGGATCCATAGAGTAGCAAACACCCTCTGGGGATGTGGCCCAGCAATGTGAGGGGAAGGTGGGAAGGCAACCTGAGAGGTATTGCTACAAATATGCAGGAGGCTTGCTCATTGCAGAGCGGGGACGGGGAAGAAAGAGGGGGAAGGAAAGGAAGATCTTGAATCCTTAAAGCAAAGAGAAAAAGGAAAGACCTTGAACAATCCATCTGAGCCAACCCTTCTCCCCAGATGGCCAAATCCTCAGCTTTACCAGGAAAATCACTTTAAGCTTATTTTTTTTTTAATTCTCATAAGTTTACTCACTGAATCCACACATACTGGTCAGCACCAGCCTAAGAGAGTAGTGACTTCTTTAACAAGGGCCCTAATGAGGACTGTGGATCTATTTTATTGAATCTGTTCAAAGACACTCTCTCTCTCTCTGCCTCTCTCCCTCTCTGTCTCTCTCTCTCCCTCTCTCTCTCTCTCTCTCTGTCTCACCAATCTGAGATATGCACATAAACATGTCTGGATAACGCTAGTCCTTGTTTGGACAGGCCTCTATCGGGGGCCTTTTAGGTTGTCTGACGTCAAATTCCCAAGTTGGGGGATGAAAGCAGGGTTGGGTCTGAGTCATTGCCTAAGTGTTGATAGGGAAAATCTTCACTGTGCCCTACTTTTCTAAAAGAGGTTCCAGCCCATTCATTCCTCTGGTGCTTCCTGCCAGATGCCTGAGACTAGGGGAGGGACGGGAAAAGGACATTATCTGAGTCTTAGGCTCCTCAAGGCCAAACATTCTCCCTTCCTCTGCTGCCTTCAGTCCTGTGTCCCGTTGTCTGAGTCTCATCCTGAGCTCAGCCCCAGGTCTTCACAGAAGAAAGATTGTAAATTAGTATCCGGACCTATCTGTGTGCTCTTCAAAGGGCACAAGCACCAAACAAAGCACCCCAGTTATTTTGCATTTAGAAATCAGCTGTCCAAAATGCTTCCACTTTCAGCATGGGAGTCATTCCTTCAGTCAGACCTCTTCCCAGAAATCCACTACCATCAGGTTGCCAGCATCAGCCTGGAATAGACCATGGACAGCATAAGAAAATGTGCCTCCTTTTCATGGGAATGGCATTTAAATGCAAAAGGGTGCTTCAGAAGGGAGGGAGCTCCCCATCACTGAAGGTCTGCAAGCAGAGGCTGTGTGTCCAATCCTTTGGAAGACTCCTCCCAAAGTCGTCCTTTACAGAGGGCTCAGAACGTTCGAGGTAACTCTCCATTTTCTCTCTGTAACTCAGTTTGGTTTAACTCCATGGAACACCTGGCTCTCTGCAGGGCACTGCCTGGTGGCCCCTCCCCCTTTTTCAGCTTCCTTTTATGTATTGTCTTCTCTCAATAGATTGAAGGATCTATGAGGGCAGGGACTGTCTTCTTCTTATTTAACCCCCGCCCGCTCTTAGCCCAGTGCCTGGCACATAGTAGGCACTTAATAAATGTTTGTTGACAGATCAATTACCCTCCTGGAATCTCAGTTTCCTCCTCTATCTTGAATAAGAGGATTAGCCAGATGACCTCTCAGGTCCCTCCCACTTCTGGCATCCTGGAGCTCTGTGTCTTGGGTCTAGATCATCTCAGATCTCCTGGCACATCACAGTATAGACCCTTAGGAACTAACAGGGACAGGACAGATCATTGACAGTAGTTGTTGGAGGTCTTGGAGACAAAGGGGATGCATTTGTCCCAGCCCATCATTGGTATGGCAGAAGGTCCCATAGACCATAAGTGAACTAGACTTCTGTGAGATCCTCCTGGCTCCAAGTTCACAGCATCTCTCTCTGCTCTAAGCTGAAAATACCCGAAGTGAATTAGCCTCTGGACCCTGTTTTGTCCACAGGCGGTGTGGAGCCTTCTTTGCTTAAGAAAGCTGTTTAAATTCCATTCATTCCAACAATTCTGTGTGCAGAGCCCTAAGGGTGTTGCTGGGAGAAGAGACATATCAGACTAACCACCACCACAGATCCACCGGGCCTGCTCTTCCTCCTCCCATTTCTGCTTGGCCCCCTTCTATTGGAAGTTTTTCCTGATCCCCAGCGGTCCCTTTCCTAGCACCCTCACCCACTTTTTCCTGTATTTTGCACGTGCTCTTCTGTGCACATGTCATTCCTTTCAATAGACTGTAAGCCCCTTGAGGACAGGGATGAGTTGGGGAGTTGTTTTGTTTTGTTTTGTCTTTGAATCCCCAGTGCTCAGAATGGTGCTTTTCACAAAGCAGACAATTACCACAGGCTTGTTCAATGCCAGATGACTAATCCACAACATTAAATGTCAAAACCACCAATCAGAGAAGTACAGAAAGCTCCAGGCCTCCCCTGGAGAAAGTCATCTCTGGCCATGGACATGAAGGTGGGCTTCTTGGGGAGGGGACGGGAGAGGGTTTTGAAAGGACTGTTCTGTGAGCTCAGTGGAGTCCTGAGAATGTCTCCCCAAAGAGAATATATAGAAATATTATAGAAAGAAAAGAATGTGCCTTCCACCTCTTGTCCCCGGTTGTCTCAAAACCTGAAGGTAGTGCCTTCCTTACCAGGAAGGTAGAAATTGAATGACCTTCAGCAGACCCCAAGACCCTGAAGGCTCATATGCTGACTTGGGCTATCTGATCATGGACCATCTCTCTCTGAGGGACCCTGGCACCTGTGAACCTGTCCCTGGAAACCCTGCCTCAGTGGCTGGCGAAAGACAAGATATGAGGACAGCCAGCCTGGCATGCTCAGTCTGGCCACAGAGAAGCAGCTGATGGTCACTCCCCTTCCTGTAGGGCAGTACTTTAGGTCTCTGCATAGCATGCTCCCTCAGGAGCTGCTTCCTGTTGGCATCCGAGCTCACTGGGTGACCCCAGGCCAGAGGCATTGGCTTCACTGATCGCAACACTAGCTGACATTCATACAGTGCTTTCAGGGTAATAAAGCACTCTGTCACCCACACAATACAGCATAGCTCAGTGCTCACCCCAAGCAAACCCCAAGGCCTGTTGGTTTGTTTCCATTTCTCTTGCCTCTATCCCTGCTTCTATAACCTAACCTCCTTCTGGTTGCCTCCATGGCATCAGCAGTGTAGATCCCCAGGAGAAAGCAGAAGCTTCCAAGGGCCAAACAGACTCCAGAGCCCCACATTATGTGCTCTGAGCCCTCTGATGTATTCATGGGTTTGTTCCCCCTCACCAGCACCTAGCCCCATCACACTTGGTCGATCCTCATCTTGGCATTTTTTTTTTCAAATGGAAAAGCTATTCTTAGCAAAGAGATGGCTTTTGGTGTTTGGGGATGAGGGAGGATTTGGGACCAAATAGAAGTAGCTGCTTTGCCACCTCACAGAGGGAGAAAGGTTAATGGTGGATTTCAGAGAGAGAAAAAGGCAGAAATTCATAGACTCTGAATGTCAGGGCTGGGAGGGACCTGGGAACACAGAATGTCAACAAGCTGAGAGATGCCTGGGGACTCAGACTGTGAGGCTGGGAGGGACTTTGGAATAGAGACTAACAGAGCTGGGAGGGGTCTTGGAACACAGAATGTCAGATCTGGGAGGCAGCTTAGAACATTGAACATCAGAGCAGGGAGGGACCTAGGACACCGACTTCAGAGCTGGGAGTGTCACAGCTGGGAAGGACCTGGAACACTTGGCCATCTATAGCTTGTTTGTACATAATTGTTCATGTATTGTCTCCCCCACTAGACAGATTCTAGAGAGCAGGGCATACTTTCACCTATCTTTGCTTCCCTAGAACTTAGCCTAGTACCTTGAACATAGCAGGCGCTTAATAAATGTTTGCTGACTGACCAACACAGAATCTAAGAGTTGGGAGGAACCTAAGAACACAGGCAGATCTGGGAGGTTCATGGGAACATAAACTATCATAGCTGAGAAGTCATTTAGAACATAGAACATACAATTTCAGACCTGGGAAGATGGTATCAGCGCTCTCCTATATGAGTTCCTTCGTGATATATATGGAGACACTGAACCACAGAGAAGGAAAGGGAGTTATTTGTTAAAAGTCACATTGCTAGACTAACCCAAGATAAGCAGTAGGAAGGGACATTTCTCATTCCTTCATTTTGTGCAAATGTGGCATTGATTATATGTCCTAGAGGGAAGGCATTGGGCATTTTCCTTGTCTCTCTGTCCCAGGAGATGGGCACAGTAGGCATCTGTAGTAGGAAGGCCGAATTTATGATCTCAAAAAGGATCATATAAATATCTGAATGGTTTGAAATCGTTGGGTATACAGAATTCTCCAAGCAGAAGGCATCAAAAAATTTATTCAGGGCCCAGAGCAACAAATTA
>CM053623.1:231058630-231081279 GCA_028646595.1 Phalanger gymnotis
GAGGAGGAGGGAGAGGAGGAGGAGGAGGGAGAGGAAGAGGGAGAGGAAGAGGGAGAGGAGGAGGGAGAGGGAGGAGAAAAGACAGAGGAGGAAGAAGAGGAGAAAGGAAGAGAGAGAAGAGGAGAAAAAGAGAGAGAGGAGAAAGGGAGGAGAGAAGGAGGAGGAAGAGAGGGGAAGAGCGAGAGAGTTAGTTCATTCTCCAATTAACTTCTAAATGTATGTAATCTTGGGACTGAGACTTGGCATCCTAGCCAGTGCCCCAAGGTGAAAGGCCCAGTGCCTAGGTTGCCCACAGAGTTGGTAGCAGGCCTAAGACTAGAGCCCAGGTCACAGAACTCTCCTTCCACTGCACCACACTGTCTTGGTGGAAGCATATGGTTTAAGAAATGGAGAAGTCAATGTCACACACTTTCATACACACCCAAACCTATCTCTTCATCTTGTAAAATAACCAATTTCTCTTCATCTTGTATATAAGGATAGCAAGAGATATTTTGTCAGATATTTTACTGAAATCTTACTATAGTCAAATCACCCAATATATAGCATGGTATATTGGAGAGTTGTTCTTGGAATTAAGAGCCCCTGGATTTAAGCTGTACTTCTCCCAGATGCTGGCTGTATGATTCTGGGCAAGTCATTTAAACTTTCTCTGCCTCCCCCCACCTCTCCAAGGACTTAAAGTCAAAGGAGCAGGAGAGGAAGAATGAGAAAGTCCCTACTGGTGATGGGCTCAGATCAAAGTAGAGCAAAGATATAGCTATCCCCCCCAGCATGCACCTCACCTCCTGAACAGCTCTGGAAGCCTGGCTAACTGTTGGGGAAGGGCAGGGAGTTGTTAGCTGAAACCTAGACACTCCAAGAGTCATCAACATTTTAGACAATGGTGAGCAGGTGTCCTCCATCCAAAGCATCCTTATGAATTAGTGACCAGGCTGTGACATGCTGCCAGAGAGCTAACCTTCCTGGGAGCTGTGAAATAGGCACCTTTCCCATTTAAAGAAGACATTTCAAAATGAAAAATTGTCAGCACCAACTTCTTAAATTCCTCTGTTGTACCCAGTGCCCGAAATGACTTTGGCAATGAGAGCCTGTAGGTAGAACTTGTGTATACAAACTGCTTCATTTCACATCCCAACGGGCTGGGCACATGGCATTAATCAGCCGTGGGTGCTTCTGATATGTGGGGATGGACACCTTACAGATGACCTTGCACTTTTTTTATTCTATCCACTGCATGATGGGTGTCCTAAAATCCTGCTGCTCCTCACAGGGGATTGCATACATCTGGTGGAAAGCTGTTAGGACATTTTTTGAATTTTGAGGGTTAAGTATGGAAGCTAAGATCTTAATAAAAGAGGAAGGGAAAGAAAAGCAGAAGTGGGCAGGTCCTATAGGCCTCCACCAAACTAATGGTGTCATATGATGACCCTTTGCAAAGCCGGCTGTCATTGATGTGTGTGTGTGTGTGTGTGTGTGTGTGTGTGTGTGTGTGTGGGTCATTCTTGTGGTTAACCCTCCAATGAGGTATTTGATCTAAGGTCAAAAGGGTCATTTCTACTTTTGAGGGCATTGGAGCATGCCACTTTCAAGTTTTCTGGACTACTTCAGGAGGAGGCGGCCTCTCCTTCAGTGGATACCTTCCATCACAGGCTAGATAGGCACTGGTTGGAAGTGATGTGGAAGGAAAACTTGTTCACCTTGATGGCCTCTGAGGTCCCTGCTAACTGAGATCCTGAGAATCTATGACAGTTTCCTGATTCTTCTTTTGAGCTGCCTAAACCACTCTCTCTTTTTAAGGTGTGTGTCCTTAAGCTAACTTTTGGGATTGTGACATCTTCCTAACTATAGGTATTAAAAGGCTGGGGAATGTTATCTACCTCCAGAGTGAGAACTGATGAACTGTGAGTACAGATCAAAGCATATTTTATTTCTCTTTTTTATTTTTCTTGATTTTTTGAGGGGCAACATAGCTAATATGGAAATATGTTTTGGATGACTTCACACATATAATAGATATCGTGTTGCTTGCCTTCTCAGTGGTGGTAGGGCTGGAGGGAAGGAGAGATTTGGAAGTCAAAAAAAAATGTTAAAAAATAAAGAGAAGGAAAAAATGAAAAAAGGCTGAGTGACTACTAGTTACAACTGCTGCACTGGATTGAAGGTTAGACTCGGTCACGGGTGGGGAACCTGGAGCCTTGAGTCCATATGTGGCCTTCTAGATCCTTAAGTGTGGTCTTTTGTCTGAATCCTGAACTTAAGGATCTAGAAGGCCCCAGGTTCCCCATCCCTGGAGTAGGTGAACAACAATGTCCCTGTCAACTACGTGGTACGATGATTCTTTTGAATTTCTTTACATAGTTAAGAATGCATGAATTAAAAAACATTCTCCATGTCATATGAGTAAGCTGGATTACTAGATAGACTGAGAATTTCTCAAGGACAGAATCTATCTCTGATTTTCCTTCTTCCATCACAGAGCAAAACACAGGGCTGAGCACTTGGCAGGGAAGACTTGATGAGAATTTGTTGGCGGTCTATGTGATTTTTGGTGTCCTTCACTGTTCTCTTTGATTCTTTTAAAAATGTTTTCATCAATGTTTTCTTTTTTATATCATTATTGCCATCTCCAAGATCCCTCTTCATCCCTTTCTCCTCCCAGAAAGACATCCCATATAACAAATAGTATTTTTAAGGGGGAAAAAATCACCCTAACTGATCAATACATTGAAAAAGTCTGAAAACGTGTGCACTGCAGAACACCTGTGAACCTCCCACTTCCACAAAGGGGTGGTTGGGAGGGTTTTCTCATATCTCTTCATTCAAATCCCACTTATCCTTATAATTTTGCTATGCCCACTTTTGGTTTTTTGGTGTATGGTGGTGCTTCTTATTGACATTGTTGTACAAACCCTATCTCAGTGTCTTTTCCCCCATTTACATCGTTGTCCATAGTGGACATTGTTTTCTTGGCTCTGCTCACTTCACTCTGCATCAGTTCATATAGATCTTTCCATGTTTCTCAGTATTCATTGCATATATAATTTCTTCCAGCTAAGTAGTATTCCATTACATTCATGTACTACAATTGGTGTAATCATCCCCCAACCTATGGGCATCTACCTTGTTTCAGATTCTTTGTTATTGCAAAAAGTGCTGCTATAAATATTTTGGTGTATACCGGGACTTTCTTCTTATCGATGGCTTCACTGGGTTATAAGTCTTATAATAGAATCTCTGGTTCAAAGGCTATGGACACTGTAGGCATTTTCCCCATAATTCCAAGTTGCTTTCCAAAATGCTCATACCATTTCAAAGTTCCATCAACAATGTATTGGTGTGTCTATCATTCTACAATGCTTTTAACATTGACTATTGCTGTTTTTTGGTCATCTTTGCCCCTTTGCAGAATGTAAGGTAAAACCTCAGGGTTGTTTTTGATTTATATTTCTCTTATTTTTTCTTCCATGTGATTCCTACAAAAACAGGCTCAGGAAAGACTTCATTATAAAAGTACTGTTCACATGAAGGGAACCTCTCTCTCTCTCTCTCTCTCTCTCTCTCTCTCTCTCTCTCTCTCTCTGTGTGTGTGTGTGTGTGTGTGTGTGTAAGCAATACTGTTCTCCAGGAACTGAAATGTACTTTTCATGTAAAAGCACACTTCACATGAGGCAAATTCTGTGGGGAATATGGTCCCTTTTACACAGATACTCCTTATTAGGAAGCACAGTGAAAAGAACATTGGCTAAGGAGTCAGAGAACTTGGGTTCCAATCTTGATTCTGCCACTTACTATCTGTATGACCTTGGGTAGATTGCTTAACCTCTTGGGCCTCTTAACCTCTTTCCCAGTCTTTTCTTTTGTAAAATAAGGGGTGTGGGCTAGATGTTCTCTGAAATCTGTGATCTGATGATTCTATTTGGGGTGTTTCTGAGATGGGAAATAAGGAAGACAGTCCCCCTCCACTGCCATAGTAGTTGGTGATGGATCCCAGGACAAGGTGAGGAGCTGGGATTGCAGGCTTGTGGAGGTTTGAATAAAATGGAGGGGTAAAGGCTACCCTCTTTCATAGTACTTACTCATGGTAGGTATTATATCTTTCAGTTCAGCTTAGGTTTCTGGGTCTTCAAGCAAAGACAGGAAGACTACCATTTGTGTGGGTGTCATAGAGAAGAATCCTACCCAAGAAGAAGGTGACCTCTAAGGTCCTTTGCAGGTTGGAGAGTCTGTGATATAAATTGAATAAGTCAACAAGACTTTAAGTATACTATACTACATGCCCAACCCTATGTTTGGTGCTGTGGTGGAGATAGATACATGAGACACCTGCCCTCAGAGAGCTTAGAATAGAGGAGGCAAGACTTAGATATCAAATAGTAATACAAGAATACAAAACATTGTGGTGGATTATGGGGCTGCAGAGTTCGGCGGAGCCTCAAAGACCATATATCCCATCCTCCTCCTAAAGCATAGATTCCTTTTAGAACATCCTCCAGTGGATGGAGTACTGGACTTGGAGTTAGGAAAAACTGAGTTCAAATCCATCCTCAGACACTTATTAGCTGTGTGACCATGGGCAAGTTACCCACTCTCTATCTATATCAGTTTCCGCATCTGTAAAATGAGGATAATAACAGCATTGTGCAGAGCTGTTATCTGAATAAAGATATTTGTAAAGTGCTTTGCAAACCAAATGGACTATATGAATGCTAGCTATAGCAACAACAATCACCACCACCACCTTCAGCGCCATAACATCATTACCCTCCTCTTCCTCTTCCTCCTCCTCCTCCATTTTCCTAATATTCTCACTAGTAATTGCCTATTGCCCTGTGAGGCCACTGTCCTAGGTCCTGAAGGAGATAGTTTGGCTAACATAAGGTCCTTGTCTTCTTGGAGCCCATAATGTATCAGAGGGATAGAATAGGAACACAAAGCATTTCACAGGGACCCAGGGCCCATGGTCTTTTGGCTAGCTTGCCCAGGAAGAGGTTTCCTATGTCTTCCAATCCCTAGAACCCAGTTCTAGAATCAACCCTGAATTAGGTATTCTTCCTCCTTCAGACAGTCCAAACACAGAACTGGGTCTCTAAGGGTATCCACAGGTATGGTCTTTCTTCATTTCCAGGGTTTTCCCCCCACCCCATAAGCATACCATGCTTTTTCTCTCCAACAACTCCAAAGTCTGTCATGAAAAGTAGCCAGTGACCTGCTCATGCTGCCGCAGCAACTTGCTTTATCACCAGCATCAAAGAATCATGATCATTTTTTGTAAAGAGTGTCTTGAACACTGTCTCCTTCTTTCTCCTCTGCCACCTACACCTATCTATATTTTCAAGGAATTCTCAAACTAAACACCGTAGACAGTCAGAAATGTAGGCAGCTGGCATCACAATGGCTAGATTGTGGGACTTGGGCTCAAGAAGAACTGAGTTTGGATCCAACTTTAGACACCTGTGTGACCCTGTGGCACTTAATTTCTTTCATCCTCAGTTTCCTCATCTGTAAAATGGGGATAACGATAGCACCTACTTCCCATGATTGTTGTGAGAATCAAATGAGTTGCCATGTAAAGTGCTGTGTAAATATTAAAATGCTACCTAAATCCTAGTTATGATGCTAATCAGAACTCCTAAGATAGATGAGAACTGGAGAGATTGATTCAGGGATTGTCTGCCCAGAGGACATAATTGTATGCATTGGAATGACCATCCCTAACAAGCCCCACTCCCCCAGATACTAATAATCACCACTAACTACCTCTGGAGGCAGCCTGTTGTTTGAATTTCGGATGGTCCAAATTATTAGGAATAACTTCCTTATTCTGAGCCAAAATCTGAGCCAGACTTTAGTCCATTTCTCACTTCTGGGGTCAAGGAGAACAAGACTGAGGATCAAATGGAAATTTGCCTTCATGACAGTGATGGGGAGGAAGGAAGAGAAGCTTGTCTGGGAGGTAAAAATGGGCTGTGTAGACACAGCTGGTGATAATGAGATTACTTTCTACTCAACAGTTCAATTCACCATATCTTTCTTGTACCAGGAGATTTAGAACCGGGGTCAGAAGAATCTGCTTTCCGGCCCAGTTCCAGCTCTTAGGAGTCATGTGACTGGGACATTTTGTCTCCTAGAGACTCTTTAATCTAATAAGATTTTTTCAATCTATAAAAGAGGGCTTGTAAATCTATTACTAATTACTTTATAGGGAAACAGCTATAATTTCTTTATTTGGTTCAATCCAACAAGTCATTAAATGCCTACTATATGTCAGGCATTGTGTTACGAGACAGGGATACAAAGGCATAAAGGAACCAGTCCCTGCTCACCAGGAGCTTACATTCATGGAAAGGAGCAATTTGGGATTTATGAAGAGCATTCCTGACAAACTCTTCTGTGAGGCAGGATAGTGATTCCCATTTTATAGAGGAAGAAAATGGAGCTCAGAGAGGTTAAACAGCCTTACGTAACACAGGAATCATTGGAGCAATTAGAACAATTGGGCAGTCAACAAGCATTTATTAGGTGCCATTTAAGTGCTGGGGAGACAAAGAACTGGGCTTGGGAAATAGGGACCCTTGCTTTCAGACTCTGGTCTCCTCTCACTACAGATTTAGCTCTTTCTCCACTAAGTCCCACTGTGGTTAGTAAATGCTAAAATGTCTAAGAAATGAATTGTACTTGTTTATGAGCCCTTTCTGTGTGCTAAACTGGCTCCCCCAGTAAGTGCAGGAGGGAAGCAGGGATCAAGTTTGGGTCCCCAGGGCCACTTTGAGGGTCAATGATTCACCCCACCTTCCCTAGGATCTTCTGGCTGTTCCTTTCTTCCTTGGATGTTTTCCTATCCCTATACCCCTCTGATGAGGGCTGCCACTGACATATATGCTGAGCCTTCTATTTGAAACCTTATTACCCTGATTTGTGACTGTCCACACAGCTGGCTCAGCTAGTCATCACATGGTGGCATGGCCTCCTTGCTGGGATGTGGATCCCCTACTGTTTTATTCTTGTTCTAAATCACTATTCTGATAGAGCTGCTTTCACCTCTGCTTCTACTGGCTCTAGAAGCCATTTCTCAGAGGCTTAGTTGACCTTTAGGAAGAATCCTGCAGGATTCTGGTTGCCTCCCACACTGACCTCCACCTCTTTCTCTGGTCAGAGACAGGAAGGAAGCAACTGTTTTTGAGTCATCCTCCCTCATCTTTTCTTCTTTCTCTCTGGCTTCCTTTGACAGCTTTCCCTTCAGCCTCATCTCTCCCTGCCCTGGCTAGGAAGAAGCACAACAGACTATTTCCTGTTACATGATCATAGGAATAGGGATAGGAAGGCCTTTAGAACATGGAATCTCAGAGCTGGAAAGGCACTTCGACAACAGTGTGTCAGAATGGGAGGAGACCTCCAGACAGAAAGGACAGATCTGGGACAAATGGGTGGAAGCTTCAAAGAGGCAAACTTAGGCTTCATGCCCAGAACATCTTAAGAATTAGAGCTGCCAGACCAACAGAAATCATATGATTATCTCAGTAGATGCAGAAAAAGCTTTTGATGAAATACAACTCTCATTCCTATTAAAAACACTGGAAAGCATAAGAATAGCAAGCATTATCCATAATGGTAATGAGCTAGAAGCCTTCCCAATAAAATCAGGAGTGGAATGAGGATGTCCATTATCACTATTATTATTCAATATTGTTCTAGAAGCGATAGCTATAGCAGTAAGACAAGAAAAAGAAATGGAAGGAATTAGAATAGACAACAAGGAAACAAAACTCCTGCAGATGATATGACGGTATACTTAGAGAATCCTAGAGAATCAACTAAAAAGTCTAGTTGAATTAATTAGCAACTTCAGGGAAATTGCAGGGAAATAAACTAAACCCACATAAATCATCAGCATTTCTGTGTATTACCAAAGTCTAGCAGGAAGAGATAGAGAAATTCCATTTAAAATAGCTGTTGACAGTATAAAATACTTGGGAGTTTATCTGCCAAGACAAACCCAGAAACTATATGAACGCAATTATAAAACACTTCATACAAATAAAGTCAGATCTAAATAATTGGAGAAATATTAATTTCTCATAGGTAGAACTGAGCCAATATAATGAAAATGATTATACCTAAATTAATTTACTTATTTAGTGCCATACCAATCAAATTGCCAAAAAATGTTTTATAGTCCTAGAAAAAAATGACAAAATTCATCTGGAAGGACAAAGGACAAGAATGTCAAGAGAATAAATGAAAAAAATGTGACAGGTGGCCCAGCAGTACCAAATCTCAAACTATATTACAAAGCAATAATCATCAAAACAGTCTGGTACTGGCTAAGAAATAGAGTGGATCAATGGAATAGTTTAGTTACACAATACATAGTAGTAAATGACCATAGTCATCCATTTTTTGACAAACTCAAAGATCCAAGATTTTGAGACAAGAAATCACTATTTGACAAAAATTGCTGGGAAAATTGGAAAGCAGTTCAGCAGGTATAGACCAATGTCTCACATAGTCTACTGGGATAAGGTCAAAATGGTACATGATTTAGACACAAAGGGTGATATTATAAGCAAATTAAGGGAGCATGAAAGATTTTACCTGTCAGATTTATGATAAGGGAAGAATTTATGACCAAATAAGAGATAGAGAGCATTATGGATGTAAAATAGATAATTTTGATTATATCAAATTAAAAAGGTTTTGTGCAAACAAAACCAATGAAGCCAAGATTAGAAGGAAACTTGGGAAAAATTTCATAGCAAGTTTCTCTGATAAACACCTTATTTCTTAAATACTTAGAGAAGTGATTCAAATTTATCAGAATGCAAGTTGTTCCCCAATTGATAAATGTTCAAAGGATGTGAACAGACAGTTTTCAGAAGAAGAAATCAAAGCTATCTATCCTCATATGAAAAAATACTCCAGATCAATATTAATTAGAGAAATACAAATTAAAATAACTCTGAGGTACCTATTAGATTGGCTAATATGATAGAAAAGGGAAATGGCAAATGTCGGAGGGATGGGATGTGGAAAAAATAGCAACACTAATGTATTATTGGTGGAGTTGTGAACTAATTTATCCCTTCCAGAAAGCAATTTGGAACTATGGCCAAAAGGCTATCAAATTGTGCATACCCTTTGACCAAGCAATACCACTACTAGGTCTGTATCCAATAGAGATCAAAGAAAAAGGAAAAGGATCTATATATATCAAAAACCACTTTTGTAGTGTCAAAGAATTGGAAATTGAGGGGAGGCCCATCAATTGGGGAATGGTAGAACAAATTGTGGTATATGATTGTGATAGAATACTATTGTGCTATAAGAAATGATGAAGAGGATGAAAAATCTGGGAAGACTTACATGAACTGATGCAAAGTGAAAGGATCAGAATGAGGAAAACATTGCACACAGTAACAGCAATATTGTACTATGATCAGCTATGAATGACTTAGCTATTTTCCGCAACATAATGATCTAAGGCATCAGGAGATCTCAGTTTTGGTCTTGGCTTGGTGACTTAGTGGCTACATGACCTGCACAAGTCACTTCCCTCCTAAGCCTCAGTTTCTTCTTCTGTCAGAAAAGGAAGAATAATTCCTGCTCTGTCTTTCTCCAGGAACTGTTGTAATAGGGATCCACTGAGATAATAAAGGCAAAACCACTTTGTAAATTCTAACTTGAAGTAAACATGTTCACTTGACTCAATAATATTAATGGATTATTATTAATGGGACAGCTAGATGGCACAGTGAATAGAGAGCCGGGTCTGAAATCAGGAAGACTCATCTTCCTGAGCTCAGATCTGACCTCAGACACTTCTTAGCTGTGTAACCCTAGGCAAGTCACTTCTCCCTGTTTGCCTCAGTTTCCTCATCTTTAAAATGAGCTGGAGAAATGGCAGACCACTCCAATATTTTTGTCAAAAAACAAACACCGACCCCAAATAGTGTCAAAGAAGAGTTGGACACTATTGAAAATGACTGAATGACATTAAGTTTTTATTAATAATTAAGACAATAATGAATCAGTTGATTGATGTTAATTATGATAGCATTTAATAATACTTTAAGGTTTGCAAAGCACTTTACAAATATTATCTTTTTAACCTCACAGCAATCCTGAGAGGTAAATACTATTATTATCCCAATTTTTCAGTTGAGGAAACTGAGGCCGATAGAGGTTATGCACCTTGCCGAGGGTCACATAGCTAGTAGGTGTGTGAGGTAGGATTTGAATTCCAGACTTTCTGAATTCAGATGCAGTGCTCTATCCAATGCAATCCCATTTAAGGACTGATGAAGATGATGGTTCATTACTGAGGAGGAAAAGTTTTCAACAGTACCCTACTGATCAGGACCTATTTGACTGAAGGAGTTGTACTGAGTGACCAATAGGCTCCATGCAAGAAGAATGCTCTGTGCTCACCCCTTTTGGCAATAATGACAACAACCCATAATCATAGAGATCCCTAGAGTTTATAAATCCCTTATAAATCCCTAATGGGAAATGTTGTGTAGTGAAAAGAGCCATGAACTTGGAAGGACCTGAGTTCAGATCCTGGCTCTGCTGTGTGACATCTGGTTAGCCATTTTGCCTCTTGACAATTTGGCTTCCTCCCCAGTATTTGCATCTATTCAAGCAATGAGTGTTCTGTACACAGTATAGACTCAGTCAGTCAGTCAGTCAACAGCATTTAAGCACCTACTATCCACCAGGAACTATGCTAAGCACTGGGGGATACAAAGAAAAGCAAAAGACAACTCCTATCCTTAAGGAACTTGAAGTCTAATAGAGGAGACAGTGTATGGATCCCTAAGAGTGACACAAGATGTTGACAGTATACAGTGGCGATAATCAGCAGGGAGAAGGCACTGAATTGAGGGGGATTGGGAAAGGTGTTGGCTAAGCACTACGTGCACCATCCCAGGCATGCAGCATGTGCTTTATAACTAAGCCCTTGTTTCTAGTCTAACATCTAATTATAAAATGATTAATAGACCAATTACCAGAATAAATAGGATGTTTGAAAACGAGTCAATCAATGGCAGTGGATTTCTGCTTCAAAGTCAAGGCAGTCCGTATGTGCTGGCTTTCACTGAAAATGGAGACATACTCAGACTTCAGGTGGAGAAGGCATGAGGGGCTAGGACAGGGGTCTCTTCTTCCCCCAGGGAAGCCTTGCATCCTGTGACAGAGGCAGGCTTATGGCAATTTTTGCTGGCATTCCAGTGGGGAGGAAACTTCCACGTGGGCAATACACTGAAGGAGAGATGAGGCAGAAAAATGTTATCAAAGAGGCCTGAGTTTGGAACCTGAAGACCCAGGCTTCAAACTGGAGCATCTGTGAGACTATGGGCATGTTGCTGAACTGCTCTGAGAACATGTCTGGTGGGGGGTGCGGTGAGTCCTGGGGTGGTGTTGGATGAGCAGGTGCTAAGGTCCCAGATATCAATCTTAATCTCATGATTCTGGTCTAATTTCAAGGTTCGGCCAAGTAGGGAATGAGGTCATGATGGGGGACGTAAGAGATAGATGGGGCTCCCCTCGTGACAACTGGGGAGTTATGGAGCAATTTTGAGGTAATTAAAACTGATCCAAGTACTTTATTTCATCTTTGTGCTTTAATGGCTTTGAGGCAACAACACATCCCTGCCCTAACCCTAATCCCACGTTTAAATGCATAGTTTATGCTATGAAGCTCTAGCTCCAGCTGAAGGCTACGGAATGAGCTTGCTTCATATGCATAGCCAGAGTTCACACATGGCCTTCACAGTTGCCATATTACATCTCACTCTCCTGACATCTCCATGAGCTTGCACACGTTACGCTCTGAATCCACCCCAAACGTCACCCTACCTCAGTATCAGATGACCTGTCTTTGTTGTTGTTTGTCCTCATTGCAATGTCGCTGGTCTACATGAGCATAAACCTGAACAAGGTCAGAAGAGACTGTAGTGGGAAAGGCTGTCCTGGTGATCATGGCCTTATTCACCTTGCATGTTAGTGAGTCATTTGGTTGCCTTGATCCAATATCCTCTGGCTCGTAGGATCAGAGATCCAGGGCCAGAAGAGACCTTGGAGGCCACTGAGTCCAACCTTCTCATTTTACAGATGTAGAAACTGAGGCTCAGATTTGTTGAGGCTTGCATAACTAGTGTCAGAGATTAGACTGGAACCCAAGCTTTCTTAACTCCACTATTCCACACTGAGCCATTCTTTGTTCCTCTGGTGTCTTGTATTTATCTCTCTCTCCTGCTAATGCCTAGTGTATTCCATATATCAGTTCCTGGTCTCAAGGACCCTTATTCCTTCCATCTGTCCTGCTTCACCCTGTGTATTTGAGATAATGTATCTGCAATATCCCATTCTTGAAACACAGCTATACATTTATGGAGATATGGGTAGCAAGTTAATTGGAAAGCTCATCCAGGGATCTGAGGCAGCTCCTGTCCCAGTTCCACAGGTTGACCTGTATCCTATTTCACTGCTCTGGCCCTCCTTCATCTCAGCTTTTAGTTCATTTGGATATCATCTTTTCCATCTGTAAGATGACTAGATAGTCTCTAAGATTCCCTTTTACCTCTTTGTGATAATATGAACCAGTAGAAATTGGGTGTGAAGCTAATCTAAGCATGTAAGTGTAGTCAAATTGGTGCAACCAGGAACCTGCTCCCCCCACCTCCCCCATTGCTTGAGTTTGCCCTGAGCTTGCTCAAGTCTATGCTAAAATATGCCAATGCCATCATAATGAAGCTAAAAAATTGTCCTATGATTCCATGAACCTGAGTCTTCTGAACTCTTATCCTATACTCTCTTTGCTACACTAACAGCTGCTCCTGGCTGCTTTGCATTGATCATAGACAGATGCTGTTTTCCCTCCAGCTGATGCTTTACACACCCACTTGTCTCCTACCTTCTCATTTCCCTCCAAATTCTTCTGAGACCCCCCAAAATTAAGAAAGAAACTCTGGCTCTTGGCACTCGATCTGATGATTTCTCTGAGAGACAGCAGCCTCCCAGCCCTGGTGACAAACACTGCTATTCTTACTGTCCTCTTAGCTCTGATTCTGGGAAGTCCATAGCCACAAACCTACTTCACAAAGGATTTTGGGAAGGGTGACTGCTGCTCCGTGCTGAGGCATAAGTTGCAGCTCAATGCCTGCTAGTCTGAGAGACTAGGTGGATTGTCATTTTGAGACTTGACTCTCAAACTTGGCAGAACCTCCAAGTGTAGTAATGCCTCTCTAATAAGTAGAGAGCAAAAAGTTTACACCTAGGTCTATGTACCATTAACTTGCATTTCCCCTTTCCCTCCATGTCCCACATAGAGTTAATAAATAAAACAACCTTGTTGATAGGAACACATTATGTTTCTGATTCTCATAATTTTTAATGCTAAGAAGTTGAGGTCCTGTGTGAAAGAACAAAGATTCATAATGGAAAAGGCTTTAAAATTTATATCCAGCCTTTCTGCTCTATTGTCTGAAATGTATATATTTTATGAGGAAATGTGTCCTCCACAAATCACATATAAATTATTTCTGCAAAATAAAAATATACAGAAATTAGATTTCCCCAGAAAGCCCAAAGGCTTCTGAACATTTCTGAAACTTCCTTATTATATATAAACGGTTAAAATATTAATGTGTCAGAAGCCCACACTGGAATCTATTTTCCACGAGACACAATCTCTCTCGTGTTGGGGAATGTGTAAGCAGGGAGTTTAATATTTCCCTTCATCCCACACACAGTCATGGGGAAGGAAAGGAAGAAGAAGCAGACTGCTTCAGTTGAACTTCCTTGACCATGGTGCTGAAGGAGGATGGAGCTAAGGTACTGGGGAGGGCAAAGCGTTTAGCTACCAGAGGAGTTGGGATTCTCTGGCACACAAGAGTGATTCGGGGACCCAATTCAGGACACTTAGAACACTGTTGAATTTGTTCTATTCCTGTCTTATTGTTTAGAAATGGCCATTGTTACAGCTGTTAAGGCAGAAAAGTTTGTCTCCTATTAAAAAGTCCTACCTACCAGATCCTGCCTTCCCTAGAGTTGCCACAGGCTGCAAAATCATCCCTTTCTCCTCTTTCCCTGTCACTTTTCACTCTTTTGATGTGCTGCTCTGAGTCAGCTGTCACAGAACCAAAGAACATTACAGCGGGAAAGATCTCAGGGATCCACTATTTCCCAACCCCAGCTAAAGCTCAGATTTGATATATCAGTCTTCTACTGCTGACTGCTAAGATAATAGAAGTGTGTGATATCTAACACTAGGGTTGCTATAACAACACCTTCTCAATAGTAATGTTATTGAAATAACTTTATTAGGACTCTACCATCTCAGTATCCAAAGTGTTATTGATACAGGGAAGTGATAATGGCACCAATGAAGGAAGAGGGGCAGGACCATAGAAATGCTTGGAAGACACTGAAGATAACACAGTGCTAAAGGCACTCAGAGATGGAGATTTTTCAAGATATCTCAGAGGGGAAAATGTCAAAAGAATAGAAAAATTGCAGACTGTGTTATCAGTGGTAACTAAGATGGATATGATAGGTAGAATTAAAAGAAGCAATTATGAGTCGTATGCTATCTCATCTCATCATTCTTGCTTACTGAAACTAGGGGCTTTCCAAGAAAAAAAGTTATGTTGATAAGTGAGCAAAAGGTTAAGAAGATATTGCTGAGAGAAGGGTTGGGCACCTGAAACACAGCTTAAGCTATAAAAGGGAAGGGCTGTTAGCCAGGAATGGAGTGCATCTAACAAGGGCTAATAAAATATCTATTTTTCTGGTAGTTCATGAATCAGACCTGGAGAGATTTAAACTCTAAAAGGAGGGGGAGGGAGAGAACCAACTACAATAATCTGCCATGTCAGATACCATAGAGTGGCAGGTCCAACAGTAGAAGAATTGGAGCAGCTGACCTACCAGGAGGAACTGATTTCTAAAAGAGAAATATTTGGTAGCCTTGGGAGGAAGTAAATGCTCACTTAGTCTTAGAGTTTATGGGAAAGAAGAAGAAGAAAGCCTGGCACAGTCTAGTGAATACCTTAGATTTGGAGACAGTGGACTTCTAAGAGTTGAGAGAATAGATAGCTAGGATTCCATGGATGCAAATTCCAAAGGGGAAAGTCTGGACAAAGACTGTTGGAAGCTATCATAAAGGATATTTATGTAAAGTAAGCATAAGCCACTCCAATGAGAGAGAAAGAAAGTAGCTGTCTAGAGAGAACAGGAAGGATCCCTAGGGGACTCGTTAACTTAAGATTTTTGAATGACATGTATAGAAGATGGGAACAAAGGCATAGAGAAGACAGAGTCACTGTCCTGTTGGAATGAGTGCCAAAGTTTGGAAGGAGGTGAGGCTACTGATGAATGATAGCGTTAGAGACAGGGAACTGGACCTAGGCTTTCTTTGATATTGGGCACTCCCAGATGAAGAAACTGTCTCCAACAGTGCAGGTTGGAACTTTCTCTAGAATTTAGAGTCTTAGAAAGGTGCCTAGAGGCTAAATGACTTGCTTAGGGTCAAATAGCCATTAAATGTCAAAGGAGGGAGTTGAAACAAGTTTGTCTTCAGTCTTAGGTAGGCTCTTTACCTATCACACTACATTGACTCTCAATAAATGGTAAAGAAAACTTTTTAAAAAGCTGCATTAGGAACAAGAAGAAGACAAAAAGACGCATTGGCCCATTACCCAGAGTGGATGATAGAGAATAGGGAAAGGTTCCTGACTCTTATTTCTTTTCTATTGTCTCTACACAGGAGTGAAATGTAAAGGATAGAACAGAAGGAGCAAAGAGGTAGTTGAAAGCCAATCAAAGAGAGAGAAAGGTTAGAGATCACTCAGCTTCCCTCAAAGAGGCCAAGCCACCAGGCATGGATGAACTATGAATCAAGGTACTGAAAGAACTGGCAGCTGTGATCACTAAGCCTCTGTTGGTAATCTTTGCAAAATGACAAAGAAGAGCAAAGATGCTGAAGGACTAGAGATGGGAAAATGTAAGAGAAGAGGAAAGCCTTCAAGCCCTAGGCTGCTTATCCCAGCTTTCTTTCTTGGTAAAATTCTAGGCCGTATTTTATTAGGAGGATGGTTTTGGTTATTGAGAAAGAATAGTGGTAAACATTAAGAGTTATCATGGGTTCATAAAAAACTGGTCATACCTGACTAACCCCATTTCCTTTTTTGACAGGGTTACCAACCTAGTAGATCAGATGAAAGCAGTAGAGATAGACTACTTACATTTCAGAAAAAAAACATCTTACAGTATCTCTCCTATTGTCCTTCTGGAAGAGAGAGAGAGAGAGAGAGGTCAGCTGTGTAATGATATTAGATGTATTTGAATTATTGAATCAAGAAGTAGCAATTAATAAGTTTAAATTGAAATAGATGAAGATATCTATTATAGTGCCACAGGGATCTGTCTTTGGTCATGTGTGGTTAAATAGTTTTGTCAAAGACTTGAGTGAAGGAAAAGGTAGAATTCTTATGCTTAGTTAACACCCTGGGTGATAAAATCATCAAAAAATTTCAACAGGGTAGAAAATTGGACTGAAGCTAAAAAGTTTATATGGAATATGGATTACATGTGAAGTTCTGAAAC
The DNA here is from genome assembly GCA_028646595.1 of Phalanger gymnotis. NCBI lineage: Eukaryota > Metazoa > Chordata > Mammalia > Diprotodontia > Phalangeridae > Phalanger > Phalanger gymnotis. Next base: position 231,075,239 of record CM053623.1, read on the forward strand.
TGAGTAAAAAAAGTAACTGAACACATGGTATATGAATGTAATGGAATACTATTGTTCCATAAGAAATGATGAGCAGGTGAATTTCAGAAAAACCTGGAAAGACTTACATGAACTGATGCTAAATGAGGTGAGCAGAACCAGGAAAACATTGTACACAGTAACAGCCATGTTGCACAATGACCAGCTTTGATAGACTTACCTCTTCTCAGCAATGCAAGGACCTAAGACAATTCCAAAATACTTGTGATGGAAAATGCTGTCCACATCCAGAGAAAGAACTATGGAGCCTATTTTCTCTTTTTTTATATTTTTTCTTTCTCATGGTTTTCCCCTTTTGTTCTTAATCTCCTCTCACAACATGACTAATGTGGAAATATGTTTAATATGATTGTACATGTATAACTTGTATCAGATCGCATGCTGTCTTGGGGAGGGGAGAGGGAAGGAAAACTAAAAAAAATAAATTTAAAAAAAATTAAAGAAAATATCGGAACAAATATAGGGATAAGTATGGCTAGGCAGACATTTGAGTGAAAAATCTCTGGGGGTTTTAATGAATTGTAAGATATGCAAACACACACACACACACACACACACACACACACACACACACACTTACCATAGTACATATGTGCTGTTTTCTTTGTAGAATGTAGGCTCCTCAAGGCTAGGAATTATTTCCATTTTGCAGTTGTAATCCTAAGGCCAAGTGGCAGATTTGGAGGAGGCGCCTCATAAATAAATACTTGCGGATCGATTGATCTTTATTGTGAGATGCAGGAAAAGTTCTTTTGTTGTTTCTGCAGACCAAATCCAGAAACATCCCTGGCTCCTCGTGTGCTTCTTTGAAAATCATTCTTATGTTTCAGAAGTGTTTATGTTGATCAAAAGAATACATAGAATGAATCTTTCAACACCAGACAGCAATAATTAAATTAACTGCATGAGACCACTATAAAAATGAGCATCTGTCACAGCCTGCTGGGGATGGGATCATAAGCAGATGTGAAGATGTCGAGGTGGGGAAGGAGCCAGCCAGAGCTATCCAACCTCCCCGCTCCTGCCTCAGCCAGGGAGCTGCCTATCTTTGATCTGAGAACTTACCCAAGAAGCCTATTGACCCTGAAATTCTGTTCTGTGAAGTTTGGATTCAGTCAAAGGGTCACCCTTGAGGGCCAATAGGGCCATATGTGGCCTTGAGGCTGCAGGCTCCCCACCCTTGCTCTAGACCAATTTGTACCTAGGTAGGAATTCCCTTCACAACATCCCAGACAAGTGGCTGTCCAGCCTCCCCATCCTTCAAGGCTAAAGTTAAATGGACCCTTCCCCAGGAAGCCCTCTAGATACCTCCACAAGAGGTGACCTCATTTGCTTGCCTTCTGAAATTAGATCTACATTCTGACCAAGAGCTCTTGCTGAGGCATGGAAGGCTCAGGGCCCTTGGAAAAGATGACAGAAACAGGAGGAATTTCACTGGGCAGATGTCTACTTGATGTTCTTGACGTGACTTGATGTAGGAGGATGCTTACTCTGTCTTCATGTAAAGGTAGCCTGGGTATCCTGCTTCTGGGGAATTCCCATACCCTCACTGCATGGACCCTCAGAGTGTCTCCCAGGCATATCCCAGCCCACCCCCTCCCTGGCCCACTGCCAGCCCCAAAGCAGGAACTCAGTAAAGAGTTGTTGATGGATAAATTGATTCAAAAAGGGTCAGAAAAAAGAACAATGCAGCCCTGATGGATTTCTTGCAAAGTGGATTAAATGTAGTCCCTCCACACACAAAAATCTATGATTCTCAAGCCCCGTAATCACTCGCCGTGCAGAGTGTGATCAATAGCACCTGGTTAGGCATCGAGAGAGGGCTTAGCATCCCACCTTCTGGATCGAACTGGGCTGATGGGAGAGGACAGGCCCTTGACACATCACTGCCAGCACCAGACAGAGAGTGCCACAGATGGGGACGACTGAAGAATGAATCCCTGTGTTCTCAGTCACTGGAGCTTTAAGTTAGTGTGCTGCAAACGCAAATCTGGACTGACCACATGCATTACCTCCTCCCTGCCTTTGCTTCTGCAGGGTCCCCCACCTGGAGTACTTGTTCTGATCTCCCCAACTCCTGAGAGCCTACAATCCCTCCAAGTTTTGGCTCAACCTTTCTCCCCTTTTTGGTTGTTCCAGAGCGCATTTCAGAACTCCTATGGTGCTGAATGTCTTAGAGCAGGCGGTTGTGTTATTATTTTGTACTAGGATATTACCTTTTTATGCCTACATGCACATATATATATATATATATATATATATATATTATGTGAGATAAAATATAACTTTAAAAAGTAGAATGAGATATTTGTTAGCATTTTGCAAACCTTAAAGTGCTCTGTACATGTTACCCATTTTGTTATCCTGCCATTCTTGTTTATTTTTAATTGGGGTTTCAAGTTTAAGTAAGGAAGTTACTTATGACATATGAGTCATAGGGCATTAGGGTTATACATTTAGAGCCTAAAAAGACCTCAGAGGTAACATCCAATCTAACCCAGAAAGGTTAAGAGATTCCTCTGAGTCTCAAAGATCTGGGTTTCAGTTCCTACATCTGACACAAACTGACTATGTGCCTGTGGGCGAGAGAGAGCTATTTATCTCTCAGTACCCTGGGCATCTCTGTAAGATCCTAAGTTGCAGAAGTGTTGGTCATGGGCAGTGGGGGAGAGACTTTCCATACCCAGAAGCTCCCTACACCACTGAAATCACAGCTTAGTCTCCATGTCACCAGGTAGTAAATGGTAAAGCTATGACTTGAAATCTGTTCCTCCAATACCCCTGCTACAGGTTCCTGCTGGCCCCTGTCCCACTTAAGCATATTGAGGGGGAGAAGAGGCCATAGGGCCAATGCTCTAGAGAAGGAAGACACTTCAGAAACCACTGAGTCCGCCCCTCTAATTTTATGGATAAGGAAGTTGAGTCTCAGGTAGGCAAAGTGATTTGTTCAAGGTCACAAAGGTGGTAAGCATCAGAGATGGGATTTGGACCCAGATTCTCTGACTCCAACTCTAGAGCTTTCTCACTGTTCTGAATTCCCTCCTACTCCACTCATGTGTGAGGGTGGGGAACAAGCATTTATTATGTATCTACTATGTACTAGGCATTATGTTAAAGTCTTTTACAAATATTACCTTTTTAATTTCACAAAATCCCTGGGAGACAGGCAGTATTATGATCCCCATTTTACAGTTGAAGAAACTGAAGCTGACAGTGGTTTCATGACTTGCTCGGGGTTATACAGCCCGTAAATGACTTAGGTTGGATTTGAACTCATTTTTTCTTGACTCTAGGCCAAGTGCTCCATCCAGTGCACTACCTAGCACAGCCCAGAGCTGAACACACAGTAGGTAGGGTAAAGGTGAGATGGGTTGAATTGATTTGGGATGAGAAGGACTGTGTGTGGATGAAGTCGACTGCAGCGACCTAAGGTGAGTTGGTTTGAGTAGAGTTGAGACTAATAGGCAGGACCAGGAGGGTGAGAAGTCTCGATACCAAACTATAGGATACTTGCCTCAAGGGGCTGGGGATGTACAGGTTGGAGAGGGGAAGATTTGGAGCAATGGATTATAGTAATTTTCTTTTCTTTTTCTTTTTTTTTGAGGGGGGAAGGCAGGGCAAATTGGGGTTAAGTGACTTGCCCAAGGTCACACAGCTAGTAAGTGTGTCAAGTGTTTGAAGACAGATTTGAACTCAGGTCCTCCCAACTCCAGGGCCGGTGCTCTACTCACTGTGCCACCTAGATGACAAAATGATAGCAATTTTCAAGAATTTGAGGGGCAGTTCTGTTGAAGAGGAATTAGTTTTCTTCTGCTTGGACCCTGAAAGTCAGAATGGGAAAAATGAGGGAAAACCACAAAGAGAAATATTTGGTTCTGAGTTGGAGCCAGAGGAAAGCATCAATTCGATGGACCCTGAATTCTATACGAAATGCAGGCGGGGAAGGTTTTCTGCCTTCCAAACAAAAACTCGTTTGAATACTCTTAGTTAATATTCAATCTGTCCCCTCAGACCTCTTCTATTTTTTAAAACTTGAGAATGGATGGAGGTTGGAGCTATGGGTTTGTCCTTCATTTTTGGAATTTATCTCTCCAATTCTCTCCTACCCACCCGCCCAGGGATCCGTTGATCATGGGCTCCAGACAGTGGTTTGATTTAGCATTAGTTGGGATGCTATTCAGCTACATATCCAGGGAGGAATTTCTGTCTCTTTTGTTTCCTGACGCAGCCCCCAGACACTCCTCCTTGGCGCCCTGTAATTGTGGCCCTGAAACATTGTTCTGATAATACAATAATTTCCCACTTGAGAATAATTGTCTTTATCCGATGGCTTTTTCTCTGCTTTTCCCTAACTGTGAAAAATGTGTAAGTGTCGTATAAACAATGCCATCAGTTATAGCTTTACAGGTACCGGGGATAATTCATGTAGGCTGGTTTCGCAAGGTGTCTCAGCTTCTAAATCGACTAGCTCCTTTGTAATGAACTGGCCATCTCGAAAAAAAAGCATTTAATTTCATCAATGCTCCCTCCACAACAGCGATGATCTTAATTCCTCATCTATTCACATTCTCTTCATAATTTAATATCCAACAAGACCATATTTCCTCATTCTCTACCTACTTTGTCAGCTTTGATCAAATGCTCAGTGACTTACCTTCCTTGCCTCTTTCCAGCTCAGCATGCTCTCTGTGTCACAGCTTAAGACCTGTAGCAAAGCTGCTGTTTTGTGAGATGCGACTTTTTGGATTTTTAATGATGGAGTCAGCATTCTTCCTCACTTGTGATCCATATTTCAGTTTAACTTGTCTGGCTAAATCCAATATTCATCATACATAGTTTGGGATTTGAAGCATTCTCTCTCTTCCCTGGCAATTCCTTGTACCATTAGACACAGGAAAGAGGAGGAACCACACTCTCAGGCATCTTGGCCTCTAAGGGATGTTGTAAATTCCAAAGCATGATATGAACATCAGCTCTATGAAGGATACTGAGTCTCCTCATACCAATCATTTCTCATCAGCTCAGTAATTCATCGTAGGGTTTAGAGTACTAAGGTACATCAGAATTTAGTCTAGCCCTATTATTTTACTGATGAGGAAAATGAGGTTCAGAGTGGATAAGGAACTTGCTTCAAAATCACTGATCCTGATCTTTCCAAACATCCTAATTTTGGATTCTGATGACCTTTCCCCTGACTTCTCTTGAGCTTTGGACACAACTAACCACTGCCTTGTGCTGGATAATCTCTCCTCTCATGGCTTCTGTGTAATCTATTTCTCCTGGTTCTCTTGTTACCTGCATGATGACTCCTCCTATCTCTCTTTGCTAGATTGTCCTGGATTTCTCAGTCTCTAAATGTTTGCGAGCCCCCAAATCTGTCTTTGGTCCTTTTCTAGGCTTTTTCTATCCTTTGGTGCTGATCTCATCCTCTCCAGTGGATTAAATGATTGTGTCTATGTACATGATCCACAAAGAGCCATATGTATCCCTGCCCTGTCTCCTAAATTCCAAACCTGCTTTTCAATAGTCTGGTCTCTGGATGTTTTATTGGCATAACAAAGGGACCTAGTCCAAGCCACAACTATTCTTTTTCTCCCCTAGTCCTTCCTCCCACACACTTATTTCTGTTATTTCTTTCTGGCCAGTCAGCTTTCTAAACTCTCAGTCATCCTTGACTTTTCCTTTCTTCTTATCCCCATTTCCCCATGCCCAATAAGGAGCCAATTTTTGTGGCTCCTGCTTCCCTGACTTCTATCATCCCTAACCCTTCTTTCTACTGATAAGGCCGATGCCCTGGTACAAGCCCTCCTAATTGTGCACCTGGTTCTGGCCTTTCCTCCAATCCACACTCTGCAGCTGCCACAATGGTCTTACTAAGGCATGAATCCGAACAGGACCGTAACTTGCTTGTATCTGTAACTCCAGGGCTGATTTCGGTGCCCAGCATGAAGTAAGCACTTTAAAAAAGCTCTATTATCTATCTATGAAGGAAGGAAGAAAAC
>CM053623.1:231081779-231127717 GCA_028646595.1 Phalanger gymnotis
AAAAAAAAAAGATGATGGGCTGGTCTTGTGACAAGAGCATGGGATGACATGGACAGCCTTACTGGCACTCTTACAATGTTAGGAAGGAGACCTGCAGCCTATTGGCTGGACCCTCTCAGGTTAACTTATAGGAAAGCATGGACAGTTGGAAAGGATGAGTAGACATGTGTAAGCTATGATGGGTCAATGGAAATAAGATTACACATCCATTGGAAGACTCAAGAGTCTAGGAACATGAAAACACCTGTAATAGTCAGCTATCCAAAGCTCTGTTACCCATAATGCATTACATGAGTTATTATTATTATTATTACTTATATTTACGTCATTAGATCCTGTCTTAAGCCAAGAAGGTCCTCAGAGGCCACCTAAGCCACCAGAGGACCAGATTGAAGTGATGTGCCCAAAGTCACACAAGTACTAAGTCTCAGAGGTAGTATTTGAACCCAGACCCTCTGACTCCAGAGCCAGGGGATTTCCTCTATCCAATCCACTGTAAGAAGTTTTTATTAAGCACTTTCAATGCAGTAGGGACTGTGCTAAGCCCTGCAGAGAGGAAAACAAAACCAAACCCTAGGCTGGCATGCCTCAGTAAGGTCCTGCCCCTTCCTACCTGGTGAGAAGAGGAAGCAGAACTTCCTTTGGATGTCTGTCCCAGGACTCCTCCCACCCCACCCCCAAGAGTATACAAATGTGAAAGGGAGTCTGTTTGTTATTGGCAAGGTCACTCTCCTAGAACCTGCCTATTCTGCCCAAGGTGCTGGGATCCTGCAGACAGCCTTTGGCTGGAAATCAATGTCTGTTTTATTTTATCTATAGAGACATTTAGGGACACAATGGAAAGAGCCCTGAACTGGAAGGCAGGATACCTGAGCTCCAGTTCCAGCTTTACCATTTAATACACAGAATGAGGGGAAACAGTTTTGCTCCATCTATAAAATGGGAGGGTTGGATGAGTTAACTCCTGTGGCTGTGGTGAATAAGGTTGCCTTTGATCGAATTCATATGAAGAGCAGAGAGGTGGGTGAGTGTGTGTGTGTGTGTGTGTGTGTGTGTGTGCGCGCGCGCGCGCGTGCGCAAGTGCGCGCACGTGTGCTTTTGTGTTTAGAAGTCTGTGCTTTAGTCTTCTTCGAAAAGCCACTGATGCATTTGACTACACTCACCGACTACTCTAGGAGTGGGCTATGGGGCCACAGTAGTAGTTGGCTATGTTCATGTACCACAGTTTGTTTAGCAGGGTGGGTTCCAGGGCCATCAAAGGCATTTTGACTGATGTAGAGAGAGAGACACACAAGGTTACACAAGGACTTTCAGCTTTCTTTTGATGGGTAATTTTGATGGGAGCTACAGAACATTTCTGAGTTGGGAGGTGATGTGCAGATGGGGTTTTAGGAAGATTAGCCTAGTAGCCTCTATAGAATGGATTGTAGAGGAGAAAAGTAAAGACCAGGAAAGAGAGCAAGGGCCAGATGCAGCAAAGACTCCTGGGCAAGACTTGAACCAGCATTTTATTTTCCAGCCCAGTCCTTCTTGGTCCCAGCTCTAAGGACAGCTTTCTGCCTCTGCCTCAAAGGAAAGAAGAGAAACCTGGGGATTATGACTGAACTGCAGGCCTGGGAGAGGAGCCAGAGCCCTGCTCACTGGGGCCGATCCCTCCCCCGCTCTTCCGAACACACTGCTGCCTCCCCATCACTAGATTCCTTCATCATCTCCTCTCTTGGACATAGCTTTCCTCTCTCTGCTTCCTTCCCATCTGCCCATATACACAGCTTAAGTCTCCTCAGTCTTTTGACTCTTCAATCCTTTCTCTTACCTCTTCGGAGGCAACACAGGTGGAGCAGTAAAGAGAATATTGACCCTGGAGTCAGGAAGACCCAAGTTCAGATCCAACCTCAGATACTTATTAGTTGTGTGAGTCACTTCACTGCTGCCTGCCTCAGTTTCTTCATAGGTAAAAGGAGGAAAACCATAGCACTCACCTCCTTGGGGTATGGTGATAGTCACGTGGCATAATATTTGTAATGCACAGTGCCTGGCTCACAGTAGGTGCTGAACAAAGGCTTGCTCTCTTCTACCTTCGTAGTCAGGTGTACTAAAGGGTAGAGAATGAAGGAGTCAAAGGAGAAATCAGCTAAGAAGAACAAGCATAATAATTGCTAATGTCTGTATGCTAATGACATCATAATGTGCAATAGCTAAGCACACACTAATATTAATGATTTATGTAAAACAATAGGGATTCATTGCAAAGACTATCCACAGATAATCTTTGGGCTGGGAGGAGGCCTTGACAGCCATCTTCCCCCTGCTCCCCTCTCTCCCTCTGTCTCTTTCCCCCTTGGGTATCTCTCCTGCTCCCAGAACCTCAGCCGCCACCTACATGATTCCATGTCTTGCTCACCACTCTTGTGGGCTCCAGACACGACCACACTCCCCAAGGGCACAGGGTGGGGGAGGGGAGCCAAGGTTGGCACCACCATCATCTCAGACTCACAGATCCCAAAGTGACATCATCCTTTAAGGCTGCAGGACCACCCTCCACCCTGTCTCCATTGTCCTAACCTTGGGGTCATCTTTGCTCCCCTGCATTTCTGCCCCATTGCCAGCCCGTGTCCTGTCTCAAACGTGTTTCCCCCTCTTTATCCTCACATCCCTTCCTTGCCTCCTATCTGCCTGGAACTTTACAATAGCTTCTTGACAGCTCTTCCCCTCCCCCTTCCCTTCCTGCACATGATGGCAGGATACTCTTGGGTGGGCCTAACTCTGGTCATGTTGCTCCTGGGCCCTAAAAGGAGTAAGATCATGAGATTAGGGATCTGATGACCTGGGTTCAAATCCTCTCTCTTGCTTACAACCTGTGTGACCTTGGACAAGTCTCTTCCCTTTTTGGGGCCCCAGTTTTCTTCTCTGTAATTGAGGTAGTTGTACCAAATGACCTCCCCTCCATCTCCAAATCTGCAATCTTGGGGATCTTCCCAATCTCTTCCAGAGTGGCCCCTGGCTCTCTGACCCTGTCCTCCCCTTCAGTTCCTCAGCTCTTGTTTGGACCATTGAGTCCCAAGATATCAGAACATCCCATGGTCCTGTCCCAAATGGCCCAAGCTGTTTGGAGGTTTCCCTCATGTTTGAAGAACTGGGAACATCTAAAGAATCCCAAGCTCGTGATCTGACAGCCATGGAGCCTCCTGAGCCCCATGGTGGCTCTGAGTGGCACACCCACATTATTAGGAACTCTCGTTTATCTTTCTTCCCCTCACTCCAACAAGGGAACTTAAAAGAAATACGAAGATGTACATAGAGACCCCCAACTCAAAAAAATAAAAATAATTCTGTCCAAGCCCAGGTTTGCTGTTCCTTGTAGGTGGAGTGGATTGCTGATCTCCAAGCAAGGGCTCTCTCTACTCCACTTGCTACCACTTACTTAGTAGCTACATGATTTTGATTAAGTGGCATTCTTTCTGCAGGCCTCAGTTTCCCCTATGTAAAGCTAAGGTATGCTCAGAGTCACTTTATCTCTGAGACTCCTAGGACTCCAGAAACTGGAGAAAACAGGCTTCCTGCTGCTTCCTGCCCTCATCCACCAAAGGACAAACAGGTCACCAACTACAAGATTTCATTTTAAAAAGCATTCTCCAGAATACGAGCTGCCCCCCAAAGTTCAGATATCATTGTACATGAAAACATGTCCTTGAGGGAGATGCTTGTATATTAGAAGAATATTTTAACAGGCAAGAATAACTTATTTTTACTATGGTTAAAAAATGCTCTGAACTCCAAGCATCTGATTCTTTGTAGAGATGTCGGCTCCCAGGCACAGGCAACCAAGAGAGCTCAAAGGAGCCGCAGTTCCACGATGCACCAATTACCCACCTGGCCCTGAATGCAGCCCCAGATGTTCCATGCTGCAGGTACAGGTGTCAAAGGGAGACGGTGGTTGCAGCATCCTCCTGAAACAAAGTATGGTTCCAGGAAAGAGGAGGAAGCTTCTATGCAGTTACGTGCACACGTGTGTGTGTGTGTGTGTGTGTGTGTGTGTGTGTGTGTGTGTGTGTGTGTGTGTGTGTGCATGGGCACAAATCCTACAACATTGCAGCTAGAAGAGATGTCAAGGGTCAGCTAGTAGACCTCCCACTTGAAATGGGAATTCTCTTTCCAATACCCCAGACCAGGGGCCATGAGGCCTCTGCCTAAAATCCTCCCATGATGGGGTTTCTCTACCTCTGGTGGCAGATCATTCCATACCTAACTGAGATGAAGTCAGGTTTTTCCCTATATATCAAGCTGAAACCTTGTAGCAGGACAAACCTTCACGGATATTGACTGTCAAATGAGGGGCTGTGGCATGCCCCTGAGGTCTCTCCATGGGGAGCCTGATGCATCACCACAAGGTCACATACAGAAACGTAGTTCTCAAAGACCTCACCTGTGCTAGACTGTGCTGGAAAATATTTAACAACTGCCTCTCCAGGATGAAAATGTACTCATGACACACTCAAGTCTAATCTGTATTATTTGTATTTTTCCATCACTTTCTTAAATCTAGATAGCCAGTAAAACAATAAGTGAAACCCATAATTGGAATTTTTGCCAATTTCTGAGGTGTAAATGTTCACACTAAAAATTTAACAGTTAGCTCTTGCAATCTGGCATGAGCCAGCTCTAACACATTCCTGGATCTCCCCTTCTTTCACTGAGACTCCACAGAGGACATCATGTCCAGCCATGAGGAAGACCCTCAACAAACATGGCATCCTGTTTTATGCCTCTCCTAACACTGATTACCAGAAAATATTGGAGCCTAATTTTTTCAATAGTTGTATCTATCAAAAGATCTTACAAAAGACCCTCCTTGTTAAAAGAGTCTTCAAATAGACCTTTTGCTTTATTGGAACAAAGGTTTTTCTGTAACCAATCAACAATAAACACATCAGGACCTGGTTCATTCTTAGACCTTTCAGTCAATTTGGGGGCTGTGGCAATTGGGTCTGAAGTAGAAGATCATTGGGAAAGCCTTACCCCTCCCACTCCTCATATTCTGACTAAGTATGTCCTTGACATAAGAAGAGACCAGTCCCCTAAAAATGTTATGCTGATAAGAAAAATTCAATTCAAGGATTCATGAATTCAAGAAATTCAGTATGATTCAAGAATTGACTGAGCCCCTACCATGTGCTAGGTACTGTGCTGGGCACAGGGGTCACAGAGACAAAAATAGAAAACTCCCTACTGGCAGCAAACTTTGATGAGAGACCCTTATAATTTTCATAATAAAAACATGTTGGGGGTGTGGATGTGGGTGTCTGGGTGTGGGTACATGGGTGTGTGTGTACAAGTGTGTGTGAGTACATATCTGGGGCCAGTACCCATTTTTCTCCACTATTTTATAGTTGAAGAAACTGAGGTTCTGAGATTTTCCTCTACGGGTAAATAGTGGAGCAAAGACTGGAGCCCAGATGAACCAATTCCATATTCAACATCCTTTCACGGCACCAGCAACTAGCTGGTACAATGGACAGAGCAATGGGCCTAAAGTCAAGAAGATAACTCTAAATTCAACTTCAGACACCTCCTAGCTATGTGACCCTGGGAAAGTCACTTAGCCTCTGTCTTTCTCGGTTTCCTCACTTGTAAAATGGGTTATAATAATATTGAGTATCAAACTAGATGATATTTGCATGTGAGCTCCTTGTCTAATGGCCAGAGAATCAGTCAACATATCAATGGAGGGATTAAATTATGTCAATATTGACATTCTCACAATAAACAAAACCAGAAGATCTAAGGATGTTTCAGGTAAGTGGAAGAATGGTCCAAAGATTCTCCTTGGAGAAGCAAACAAAGGAGTTAGCTGAGTTCCTTCCCCCCTTTCCCCAAGTCATCATTTCATAGGACATTTGGTACAAATGCCTTATGCCAAAAAACCACCGCAAGGGTTATTGTAGCTTAGGCACCCATCTCACAGGCAGAAGTAAAGACATAAGGAAATTTTATAAAGCACTTAATAAGACCCTGAAAATTAAATTGAAATATACTTTCAAGTTTGACAACTTCAATGGGAAGGTGAACATAGGAAGAATGGGTAAATATTCTGGCTAATAGGATTTGGGATGCAAAACAAGTGTCCAAATGCTTATAGGTGATCTAGAAGCTTCTCACTTCTGGATAGTTTGCTCAATTTGAGAGGCATTGGATATGATGAAAATTAAGCAACGCTACAGAGTTAGGTTAACTCTAATTTTTTTAGACCATGTCTATAATTTTATTGGTATAGATAATCATAGGTGAGGGCACCTCCTCTATCAACACAAATCCACATCTGTTCTAAAATTTATCCTCTTGGAGAATTGTGTGATATGAATATGATATGCCCAGGACCTGCCAGTGTGCCTCAGAGGGATGACTTAAACCCAGGTCTCTCTGTCACTTTTCCCCTTCAGATTCTGCCTTAGCAGATGAGAAATAACCAGATGGTTATTGATGCATGGATGTTTTCTAAATCAATCTCATGCATTCACACTATCAAGTAGTTAGAGCAAAGGTCCAATTCAACACATAATTAGGATAAATGTAAGAAATAGAGGCTGTGTACAATTGCAACAACTCCAACTTGACCTACTCAGCCTGACTGTTTATGCTTAAAAAACAAGAAATGGACAAAGGAAAAGATATTGACTTTGATTATTGCAACAAATGGGTGAAGGTTCCAGAAACTTTCTCAGCAATAAAATATGACTCCTTTGACAAGCAGAGAGAAGTAGAATTCAATGAAAGGACCAGTTTAGAATACATAATCATTTGCAAGATGTTGTAAAGGATGATAGAGGAAAAATAAGAACAATGGAGCCCCATAATACAATAATGAGCAGTGGAAATGATCTGTCAATATTCTATAACAAATTATTCTTGTCACCAATCACAATAATGACAGAGACTGGTACATTTCTACTCTGACATCTCAGTCACTAATGTGGTAAATTAGCAAATGTAACGGTCACTAGAGAATGCAAAGATAAGAAAAGTAAGACCAGACCAAGTGTACACAGAGTACATTCCTCCTGGAGGTGGCACTGTTTCAAGGCATTGAGGGCTTGATTCTCAAGATATCTGAAAGAAGGGAAGGAATCAAAAGATTGGGGAAATTACTGATGATGTTTGCTAACAAAAAAAAAAGATGATTAAAAGGTCAGTAGCCACTGACCTGTCCTATTTTCTCATTTTCATAAAATCTTTATGAGAATGTTCTACACATAATCTGAAGATATCCTTGATGGAAAAAAGAGAGGAAAAAAATGGACTAGTTTTTACAAATTATTTTCCACCAAAAAAAACCACTACTGTAAGAATGAAAATAATCAGTTTTTGCCAAAAATAGTAAATCTCCCATCACATCATCAGGCCACTTCTGTATTATATGGTTTGTGGTTATAAAGTACAAACCCATCTGTGTCAAGGTGGGACTTGAACTCAGGTCTTCTTTGTTCTGAGGTTGGCTCTTTATCCACTACACCACATGGTCTCTCCTCATCTGGCTAATAATATTAGCACCTATGTAAATCACAGGGTTGTCACGAGGAAAACGTTTCATCAAAACATAAAGCACTGTAGAAATGTGAGATATTGTTGCTATTAAGTAATTTATAAAAGGTCTTTTTCAATAACTTTTTTTTTTCTATTCTGTAATTACATTTAAATGCACAGCTTTTTTTCCTGTTCTGTCTGGAATGACCAAAGAATAATCTAAATCCAAATCAGAGAATCGCAGGATCTAGGGGCTGACAGAGATCTGAAGAATCATAATAATGGGTAGGATTTACATAGTGTTTTAAAGATCCATCACAAAGGGCTTTCCATATGTTAACTCATTTGATCCTCACAACAACCCTGTGAAGCAGCTCCTGTTACTATCCCCATTTTACAGATGCAGAAATTAAGGATGAGAAAGGTCAAATGATTTTCTGAGAGTCACAGTGTGATAAAATGCTGATTCCACTGTGCCACCTATCTACCTCTAGAATCATCCAGTCTAACTCTGCCCAGAACAAGAGTCCTTCACACCATTCCAGACAAGTGATGGGTCAGTTTCCCAGTGAACATCTCCAGTGAGAAAGCCTATGCCAGGAGTCTGAAACCTGCAGCCTCGAGACCACATGTGGCCCTCTAGGTCTTCAAGTGCAGCCCTTTGACTGAATCCAAACTTCACAGAACTGTGAACTTCACACTCCTGGGCCCTATGACATTTGTGGATAGCTCTCATAGGTAGGGGGCTACCATATTAGGGTAGAGTAATCAGTGACTGGTGGCAGAGAATCTAGGTTAAAAACTCTCCCTCTGATAACTACTACCTCTGCGACTTCAGGCAAGTTCTCTCTGTGCCTCAGTTTCTTCGTCTGCAAAATGGGAGGGCTGGGCTAAACTTTAACATCTGGTTCTTTTGCTATGATCTATGAAATACTTTTCCAGCACTGGACCTCTGGTCCTCTCTGCCATTTTTCCTCCTCCCCCCATTGCTGCTTTCTTCTCTCTGAGGCCAAACAGAACAAGTTTTTTGCAAAAGGCAGCTCTTCTGATCCTTAATGGGATATTGCTGAATCTTCAGTCCTCCATTCTAAGCCTCCTCCTTCCCCTACTAGTCCTTAGAGAGCCCAGTCTTCCCATCCCCTCCTGCTCTCTTCTGGGCCCTGATTCTGCCAAGAAAGTTGTTTCTTCTCTACGTTCTCCTCTTCACACTGAGACCTGCTGCATCCCTCACGTCTCACACATGGAGGCTTTAAATAGCAGTAAAAACAATATGTCACTAATGGAATATTAATAGCAATCAGTTGGAAGTGAACTTATCTATTAGCTATAAATAAAGCACCAGGCTCATAATGCAGCCATTATTTATGCACATGTTAGAGTAATCTTGCAAAGGCCAGGAAGGCTACATCAGGCTGCTTGTTGATTTTTTTACCCAACCCAACACCTGTTCTCTACAACAAGCTTCACAACAGATGGGGGAAACAGGTCTACCAGCAGAGCTGCCTTCAGAAGACAAGGTGTCCTGTCTGGGAGAATGTCTACGCACACACGCGTGCGTGCACGTGCACTCAATTGAAAAACCATTGTCAAGGACATATCAGGTACAAGGCCCTGTGATCCAAAGACAAAATAGTCCCCACTCAAAAAGATCTCTCATTCTCCTGGAAGGGGAGGGGAGAGAGGGGGAGAAGTAGAGGTATAGACCATGGAAAAGCCAAGAGTCCTGGATTCAGAGATGGGTAATAGTACAGAACTCCAAAGCGTTTTCATCAGAGCAATGCTACTCTGGGAGTATTGTGAGGATTTATATGCCCATTTTCAGATTTAAAAACTGAGGCTAAAGAGGTCAAGTGCTTTTTTCAAGGTATCTAAGTGACCCCTTAGATAGTGAAAGAGTCAGAGGAAGCTTTCTAGGGTGTTGCATGAATCCTCCTGGGAATATTTATGGGAAAGCATGGGCAAGAGTAATATAAGATGCAAAGGCTTGAGGGACGTGACCTACACCCCTGGCTTGGCACATAGTTGGCATTTAAAAATATTTGTTGATTGATGGACAAATCTGGCAAAGTCTATGACTGATATGCAATAGAGTCAGCATTTGAACTCAGTCCACGCTGTAAGTGCTGATTCTCAACCAGGCTTCAGACAGTATATGGCATCCAAGCAAGCCGTTGCAAACTTGGGCTTCATAGAGAGAGGCATAGTAATAATGAGATGAAAGTCCCACTGCCCCTGGAGAATAGTGTGTTCACTTCACAGTGGCACATTTCAAGATGGCCATTGATAAGCTGAAGAGTATCCACAGGAGAGCAGCCAGAATAGCGAAGAGCCTAAAGCTTGTGCCCTAGCAAGACGAATCGACAGAACGGGGATGCTTCTCTGGGAGAAGAGGAGATTCTAAGGGAAAAGTATTCTAAGGTATATCAAGGGATGCTCCAGTCCCCTCTCTCAAAGCAAGGACTGCTCCACCTGCCCCTTGTGCTCCTTGGGTGCCCTGAGGGAATGGTAGAGCATCTCCTTCTCTATGGGTTCCCACCAGCTGGGTGTCTTCATCATCAAGGGCCCAGTGATTAGTGCCTTAACTCCATTTAACCACTTAATATCAACTAGTTTTTACAAAGAGAAATTTACTTCAAAGATATAGCAAGAAAAGATGCACAAAATTCTCCCCCCAATATTTTGGGAGCATACTTTCCCCAAAACACCTCAGGCTCAATTTAGCTTAGTTCCTATGTGTCATTGGTCCCACCAAATTCATGCCAAAATTTGGCATTTCTGCTAGAAGAGTCTTTATCTTGGCAACCAGTAGCCTGTGTCTTAAATACCACTTATAAAGGTCACTCCTTGTTACTTAGGGCACAGATAGGCTGGCTCTGGGCCCATGTCCTGAAATAACAGGATGCTGAGGCATGTTCCAGACCCTTCAACCTCAAAGTCATGGAAGTTCACCTCAAACAGAAACAAATGCAGAAGCCAAGGATAGAAGTGCTTCCACTGAGTCATAGGGTCTTAGAGGAGGAGAAGGTCTCAAGGCCTTTGTCCTTTCAACATGGTCTTCCATGAGATGCCTTGAAGGAAAGTTACTGAATGAGGCGATGTGAAAGCTTTTCTGAATGCCAAAGATCATTCAGTCAGCCAACCAGAACCAACTACAGAAGGTCCACCCTGTAGTGGACCTGTCCAAGGCTCCAAGTTGTAAGGAAAGTCCCTTATATATCATTAAAATTATGCTGAAAGCAGGCTCCCTAGCCCCACCCCCCATGTCAAGAGATGCCACATCAGGCACTCTGTGCCTTCTCCAGATTCTAATTACAAAAGGAAAGGCTCCATGGAAGAAGGACTCCAGGGATGGGGAACCTGCAGCCTTGAGGCCACATGTGGCCTTCTAGGTCCTTAGGTGCAGTCTTTTGACCAAGTCCAAGTTTTACAGAACAAATCCTTTCAGTAAAGGGAATTTATTCTGTGAAGTTTGGATTTAGTCAAAGGGCCACACTTGAGGACCTAGAGAGCCACATGTGGCCTTGAGGCTGCAGGTTCCCCACCCCTGAATTAGATTCATTCTTATTGTTCCCAAAGGGCAAAACTAAGCTCAATGGGAGAAAGTCACAAGACAAATTTAGTCCTGATATAAGAGAAAGCTTGCTAACAATGGGAGCTCCCTCAATGCATAACTGGATGCCTAGAAAAGTAGTGGGTTCCTGCTCTCCTAGGCCTTCAAGCAGAGGCATTGAGTGACCAGTAATTAGAAGTGGAGAGACTTTTCCAAGCATGGGTTGCACTCAGTGCCTCTGAGGTTCTCTCCAGCTCTGGGATGCTCTGGAATGTTGAGCCTCATTACACGATGGTGAGGTTGATAGAGATTGGTATTACTACCCCATTGAGCAGATAGAGAAACAGAGGTTCAAAGGAGTTAAGTGACATGTCCCAATTACATGCATGGTTGAATCTGGATGAAAGTCCAGATCCTCTGACCAAGATAGCCCAAGGCTCTCTCCACTAGATTGAGAATCTGGTATCTCATGATCCATTGGTCAGATGGTCTAAGGCCATTAGGAAGTATAGTAAAGAGATGCTTCAGATACTGCCTAGATATGTGGCCCTAGGTAAGTCACCTCTGTCGGCCTCAGTGTCCTCCAATGTAAAATAGGGATAACAATAGGACCTACCTCCCAGGATTGTCATGTGGATTGAGGTATTTGTAAAGTACTTAGCACAGTGCCTGGCACATAGGATAGGCTCAACAGGGCTTGGTTCCTTCCTGAAGTTTGAACAAACAAATGAAATCTCTCCTTGAACACTTCCACTCATGGGAGTTCACCAGGCAATACATTCCATTGTTCCATTGTTGGATGGCTATTATTGTTGACAAGTCCCCACTGTACTTGGCCCTAGTCAGACACCACATGGAGTTGTGTTCAGTTCTGGGACCCCTTCTTGGGTAGAGAGCATCCACTCCTAGAAGCATGGCCTTCCTCATGGGATGCTAGGATCTCTCTCACAATGGATTCCCTTCTTCCTTTCACTTCTTCTCTCTCATGTCTTGAAAACAGGCTCCAAATTATCCTATCTGGTACTGGCTACAGTTTGGAGAGGGAATGAATGAGGAAAAAATGATGAGTCAGAAGACCTGAGTTCAAATCTTGACTCCACCACTTACTAGCTATAAGATGGTGGGCTTTCCCCTACCCTGGGTCTCAGTTTCTTCCTCAGTATAACAAGGATGTTGGGTGAGATGACCTGTAAGCCCCTTCACGCACAAAAGCTCCCTGGTCCCTAAATCCTTCCAATGATCCTCGAACTTGTCACTCACACATCTCTTGGTTTTCTTCATGGATTCTCTCATCAGCTCCCCTTCTCCTTCACCCCTCATCCTACTCTCTGACAGCTCAGCCACTTTTCTTTGGCACACAACACCATCTATCTGCATTTCTCTCAGCTCCGGCAGAGCAGATAACTGTTTTGAAGATCATTAATTCTGAGTTCAACTTCGTCAACTGGCATCTGGCCTTTGTCCAATTTATTATTAATAGTGTGTGCATTTTCCCCCACGCGGGTGATTTTTTCAGCTAAGTTCTCTCAGAGGGTTACAAGGGTTTTCTAGAGCTCGCATTTAAGCCATGTCCGACTCAGCAGCTGCTGAGTTTTCACAAGTGGTCTGGAAATTCTAAAGTTCCTTCTGAGGACTCAGCAGTCTCAGCCTCCACCTCCTTACTAAGTTAATACCCCAGGGCCCTGGGATTTAGAGCCAGAGGGGGTCAGAGCTGGAGGGGACCTTGTAACCTCCTGCTCATTTTACAAAGAAGGAAACTAAGAGAAGGGGTAAGAAATAAAATCAGGATTTGAACCCAGGTCCTTGATTCTGAATCCAGGACTTCTAAACACCACACTATACTATCTAGGAGAGAAAAGAACAGCATATGCCCCACCCACTTCCCTACACCAAGCCCCAGAAGGTTTTTCCTTGTTATGATTTTCTAAACAAAGCAAGGTTCCTTTTCAATATACCTGAAGCTGCTGGGTAAGTCAGGGAGCAGAGGAGAAAGGAGGGAAGGCAGGTGTGTAGCCACACAGCTTCAAAAATGTTTTCTGAGGCCCCCTTCCCTGGTTCCCAAGGCCAGGGATGACCTGGGGCAGCAAATGAGGAACTCTGGGGAGATTTTCTTCAGTGACCCAAACCAACCCATACACTGTGGTCTATACCCACAGAATTTTCCCTTCTCTTCTTTCCTCCCATCCCCTTCCCATCAAACCAGCTCATACAGACCCTTCATTCACCCTTAGGTGTCCAAGAATAAGGACACCTTAACCTGTGCCATACCTCTCTCAGGGGCCACGGAGTGGCTTTCAGCAGAGATCAGAGTCTTCAGCTCTATTCAATAAATAAAAGATGAAATAAATAGAAATAAAGCTTTAATGGTGGAATATCAAGGCTCAGTCCCGGAGCATGGGAGCATCCTAAGTATTGCCCCTGCTTGGACAATGACAGCCCTTCTTCCCAATGCTCATATTCACAGCACAGTACTGGTCTCCATTTCTGAGAATCCCCAGAGATTCTCAGACCAAATGCACACCGCTCTCCTTTTTTTCTCTGATAAATCAATGCGGCTTCTCACTGTGTGGCTCCTCACATCCTTTACCTTCCACTTCCTAAGAAACCATATTTTCATAATTTCACACTAACAGGCATGGTCTTGGGGGCTGAGAGCCAGACAATGTTTCATTAGCAGGCACAATTAAAGGAGAAATTGATTTCTGGGTTGAACACAATCCCAGGAGGATTCCCTCCCAGACGGAGAACATTGCCTGTTTGTGAGCACCGAGGAATCATTTTGACATTTGAAACCTGAGGACCCCGATATGAGGAGAAACCATGGGAACAAGAGGCTGGTGAGAAGCAGAGGAGACAGGGCACCTCTCACCCAAAGAGACGGGAAGACACAGACAGATACAGATGGGTCACACCAAGATGACAGAGGGAAGAGGGCTTGCCTTGGCATCTTTCAGAAGCTTTAGTAATAATGATCATAACAGTGACAACATTTATGTGGTGCTTTAAAATTTGTAAAAACACCTTCCACATTCAAGAACCTGTACTCTGGTTTTAAATAATTATCTTTGGCTAAACACGCACCTATGAGATTCTCAGGCCCTTACAGATGCTCACCTGTAATTTGAAAAGGAAATGGTCAAGTGTAGAGGAAGGAACCTTGGCTAGGGAGTCAAGAGGCCTGGCCTCTAACCCAAGCCCTGCCAGCACCTGGCTGCTAGATCAGCTCGGGCATCCCATTTCCTATATCTGGACTTGTTGCTCTGTGCTAGCCAAGTAGACTATTAGCCCCTGGAGATCAAGAACTATTTCTAACTTTACTTTTTGACTTTGCATCCCCAAGACCTAGCAGAGTGCCCGCACGTGCTAAGCATTAATCAATGCTTGTTGGACGGAGTAGAATGGAATGGAAGTGGCATAAGCTTCAGAGAGGCAGCTTTCAACTCAGTGGAATCAAAAACTTCTGATGCTAAGAGATTTCCAAAAGTGGAGCAGACTGCCTCGAGAGGCATTGAGAGCCCTTTCATTGGAGAGCTTCAGGCAGAGGTTGGATGCCCTTGTGTCAGAGACATTGTTGGTGGAGGGTTGGACATTGTACAGGTGAGGGTTGGGCTACACGGCCCCTGAGGTCCCTGCTGACCCTGTAAATCTGTGACACACAAACATAGTCACATACAGACTCTCTTCAGTGACACTGTCTGAGTTGGCCAAAGTGTGCCTAGGAATGGTCTTCCTTCTGACAAATACTATCTCTTACCTCAGATGTCAGGGGCTCCACTTCCCAAGCCACAGTTGATCTCATTTATGCATGTAATGCATTTCTCTGAGCATCCAGATTTCTCTTTGAGGTATAACTAGATATGATTGCCAACACACCCATCAGTCACTTAGAGCAAAGACTACAGTTTTCCACAAGAACTCCTTGTGAGAAATATTGAGTGAAGAAAGAAGAGACGGTAAATGTGTTGGTGAGCAAAATGGGCTCTTAGGACTTAGTTCAACAAGTGCCCTTGAAGAGTTTGGCTTTGTTTCTTTTGAGTAATTCAGTGTATTTCATTTAGTCTTACTAAGTGCTAAGCCCCAGGCTCTAACCCCTATTAGGTGTTAACCCAACCTATGTGGATGTGAACCTTCCAGGGTCCTAAGGGGAGGGGCTAACTCAAGAGCCAATCATAGCAGCCTAAGTTCTGGTCATTCAGATGACGTTTGATGACATCTGAAGCCCTATAAGAAGAGAGGACAGAGTCATTTGCATGGAGCTCTCACTTGTGATGGTGCTGATGCAGAGACTCTGGGCAGCTGTAGCTACAGAGCCCTCCAGCTTGTAAACCCAGATGCTGAGTCTTTGTTGAACTCTGGTAACTATGTATTGGGATTTGAATCAGACAAGGTCTGTCTGTCAATGTTTGTAATTTGTTTATATTTTGTTCTGAAGTTCAGGGTGCTGCCTTTTTTCCCCTGAACTAAGTGAATTATATTTGTATGCTGAATTAAAGTAACCTTGTCAAATCCCTTAATGTAGCTTTCCTTAGTTAAGCAGATCAAAAGAACCTGTGCTTTTGCAGTGTGCTGGCAGCTTTCTGGGTGCTGGCTGTTGGTGGATCTTACACCCCCACAGAAGCTGCTAGCTGGATTGTTGAAACAGTAAGAGAGAGGTGGAGATCTTCTCTCTTGTAGAGTCAATAATGCTACTTACCAGGGTGCTCTTGTATTGTCCCTTCATGCTCTATGATTCTTCTCTTTCTTCTTCTCTACAATGGAGGGAATAGGATTATGGATCATCATTATGGACCATAATCTATTATTCCATGCAATGCCTAGAACACAGTAGGCATTTACCAAGTACTTGTTGATTGGTTGGTCTTCTGGAAGTTAAAAGGCCTGGGTTTAAATCCAACCTCCAAGATTTAATAGTCATATGACCTTAAGAAAATTCCTGAACCTCTCTGAATCTCAGTTTCCCACTCTGAAAAAAAAATGAAGAGTTGGACTAGACTGTATCTATGCTCTCATCATATGATTTTGAATCCAATCCCTCTTCTCCAAGATAATTCTTTAAATAGTTAGGACCATAGGATCTGGGCGATGAAATGGTGACCCAGATGGGCTGATGATTGGTTGAGTAAGTGAAGTAGACAGTGATCAGGATTCCTTTCCTCCCTACCCACTGCCCAAAAAAGTCTTCTCTTCTCCAAGTGCAATATATTCATTGATAGAGAAATTTGGTAACTACCAAAAAGGCACTTCTTCTGCCTAAGCTTCAGTTTTCTCATCTGTAAATTTGGGATAATAATATTATCCATATTCCTCACAAAAGTGCTAGAGGAAATTATTTTGTAAACTACAATGAGCTATAGAAATATGAACTATTATTAGTAACTGGAGATAGCAGAGTGACTGTATCTTGGTGCCAAGGGTTGATTTATTTTGTGGTCAGCAGAGGAATGCTATGGCAACAAGGCAGACAGGATACACGGATTGATGAATGAATCTAGTGTTTGTTTTCTTATTGCACATGCCCGTGAGTCCCACAGAGAGCTGACCTTGCTCCAGTAAAGTTGCATGAAGTCATATAAGGATTTAGGTCTTCACAGAGTTGTGCAACTTGAAAAACTCATGCCTGAACCACAACCTTAAATGGGCCAGGTTCAATTCTGGGGGGCTCATCACAAATTTTCCTTGGTTCTTTTCCCCCTTCCATGATCTCCTTTAGGAATGTCAGAATAAGGCTCATAGGTAGATCTTTAAAGAAAAGATAAATCAAGTCCTAAATTCCCATGCAAGCACTTAGGCTAACAGTACACTGAATACAGGACAGGCTTTATGTCAAGTGATAGAAAACGCTGAACAAAAGGCATCATCCTCTTGACCTTCTGCAGAAGGCACTTTGACACTGCTGATCACCATCTCCTCCCTGACATCTCTCCTCAGGGTTTTTGTGATAGTGTTCTCTCCTGATTCTTCTCCTACCTTTTGATTGCTTCTTCTTAGTCTCCTTTTCTGGATCTTCACCTAGGTCACACCCATTTACCATGAAGGTCTTTTAGGGCTCTGTCTTGGACCTCTTCTTTCCTCCGTTTATACTATCTTGCTTGGAATCTCATCAGCTTCCATGGAAACTACTGTCACCTCTATACAAGTGATTCCCACATCTATATAATCCAGCCTTAGCCTCTCTCTTAAGCTCCAATACCTTATCACCAACTGCCTTTGGTACAGCTTTAACTAGATTACCATAGGTGTGTCAACCTTAATGTGTCCAAAACAAAACTCACTTTCTTTCTCCAAAAACTCTCCCCTTCTTCCAGGTTTTCTATTTCTACTTCCTTGACTCTTTCAAGACTCAGTTCAAATGCCACTTTTCTGCATGAGGTCTTTTCTAGTCTTCTCCCACTCTCCCCCACCGCCCCCACTGCTTGTGCCTCCTCTCTACCTTTCATCTACACCACATACATCTCATATTTACATAATTTATTATTATTTACATAGAAATAATTTCCATTATTTATATTTTTTCCCTCCCCAGTAGAATTGACCTCCTTGAAGGCAGGAACTACATTTTTACCTTTCTTTGAATCCCTACAGTACCTCACACATAGTAACCGCTTAACAAATGGTTATGAACTGATTGTTGGCTGCTGACAATGACTGACTCTCACCTGAATCCATAAACAAGACAAATTTACTCCTTTTCTGATGGTCCTCCACTTTTCCCAGGGATATTTTACATATACATATATATATATATATATATATATATATATATATGTGTGTGTGTGTGTACATACATACACATATGTGTGTGCATATGTGTATGTGAATACATGCATACACACCCACATATGTACATATATAGACTTATAACCCAACTGTAGGGGTTGAGGGCTCCTGGCAAAGAGAAAGTACTCAGAACTCCTAAGCCTATCCATAAGCCCTTCTTCTTCCTAGAAGCCCCACCCACCCTGCCAAAGTCCCACTCCAAACTGATGGCCCATTCTACTCTAGGACATCTCTCATTAGGTTCTCTCTAGAGTCAGGTTTATACCTGCCTCTCTTTGACAAGGGGTAGCTGTGTGCCTATCACTGTCCACATCCTTGGTGAGCTCACTTAGACTTCTTGGGATATCCAAGCCATCACTGCTCATACAGTGCAGGTTGTTCTGCTCACCATGTTCCTCTCAGGAACAACTGAAACATCAGTCCAATATCTGCTATCTGTCCTGCACCAAGACACAAAGATAAACAACAGTGTAATGCTAACTTCATTCCTTTTTATCTAGATTATATATACTTATTCAGGCACTTGCCTCCCCTTGCAGACTGTAAGATCCTTGAGGGCAGCCATGATTTCATTTGTTGTATTTTATCCAATGTCTAGCAGAGATTGGAGGCTGGACCAGGTGAGAGATCATGGAATCATATTCATGGAACTGTAGATTTGGAGCTGAAGAGACTTTGGAGGTCGATGAATCCAAATTCTTAACTTACAATGGAGATAACATGTATACAACATGTATAATCCAAGGGAAAGTGGGAGTGGCCATCCAGGCCAGGGGCACCAGAGAGCTTCAAGGAGGGAAGAAGATTCTTAAACCACAGCAGAAACTCAAGCTGTTATTGAATGAATGAATGAATATTCATTAAGTCGTGACTGTGTGCAAGGCACTGGAGATACAATACAAATAGCAAAAGAAGCAGTTCTTACTCTCAAGAAGCTTCCATTCTGGGGGGGAGGGGCACAACAGATTACAATTCATTTCATTAGAGGTGTAAAGGAGAGAGGTACAATGTCATTGCTATAAAGAATTCCCAATAAAAAAAAAGAATTCCCAGATGGTGACATTCCCTCCACTGATATAGGCAGGCATTTTCTCTGCAATGTCTAGTCTTTGGGAGCTGTCCAGCTTCCTCAAAGGTTGACTTGCCCAGGGATACATGGTCCATTCATCAGAGGCAAGAGTCAAATTCAGATCTTCCTGGCTCCAACGTCAGCTCTCCATCTATCATACATGCTGTTATAACTGTGATTATTCGAAGATGATCATGCACATGTTTCCTTCTCTGAGCCTCAGTTGTCTCAATGAACAGGGGAATCGATTCAATTTTTTTTAATGTTAAGCACCTACTATGCTCCAATTAAGCACCTACTATGTGCCTCATATGAAAATGGGAATAATGCCAGCACTATCAACCTCGCAGGAGTGTTACAAGTAAAGTGCCTTGTAAATCTGCAGGGACTAGAAGAATGTGGCATTATTATAACTGAGCATTGTTGCTCTCTCTCGGACTCACCAAGGAAAAGGAGGAACGTTTTCTATCTGAGGTTCCTTTTGTTCACTCAGGGGCCATCTGTGCCCCATTCTCAAAACATTCATCTCTGTGAGGTTGTAGCTTAGAGCGGGAGCATCCCATTCTTTTTCACAGTCCTGGGCCACGAGATCAGAAATCAACATATTTGCAGGCACCAAAACGTTTTTATTGAGAACAACAGGGAATGGCCTGTTAGTCCATCAGAAATATGGATTTTTCCACAGTAATTCAAAATCAGTCAACAGAGTACTTTAATCAACTTTCTTCATGCCAGAGGGCCCAGGGCTAGGCATGGGTCAATGCTGCTGATGTCCAGAGGAGCTGCACACAGTTGGTGCTTAATAAATGTGAGTTGTGTTAGATCAGCGGGCAACAATTCTCAATGACCACAGGCTGTGTTCAGCCAGAGCATATCCCAATTCTGATTTCCCTTTCTCAGCTTTGAATTCAGTAGCCTCATGGAAAATTGGATGCAAGCATTGGTCAGAGCAGACCCCAGAGAGAGGTTTTGGGAGTTTAGACTCCACTGGCCTGCCAGGTCACATGCACTGGCCAATTAGCTGAAACATTTTTTTGATAAAAATATGGAACACTTCCTGGGGTAAAGTAGACTATACATTGCTTGCCCAGGACACAGAGAATAGTTATCTTCTGGAGTACCCCAAAATCATAGAGGTATAATTCAATAAAACTGTGTTCTGTCCATGAGGTTGCCCACCCATTCCTGAGTGCAGCTACAGATGGCCTTCTCTCTGGCTCTATCTTCCACAAGGAGAGGGTTAAACTGAGCCATCTCCAAGGCCCCACCCAGCTTTGACATCCCCCATTCTAAGCTTCCTCCCAGCTATGACATTCCCTGCTCTAAGACCCTTCTCAGCTCTGACACCCCCTGTTCTAGGTTCCTCCCAGAATTAACATTCCTTGTTCTGAGGCCCCTCCCAGCATTGACATCCCCTGTTCTCAGGCCTCTCCCAGCCCTGACAATCTATGGCCTCCCTTCTACTATCTCACCAGTATAACTCTTAATCAGGCCCTGTCTTGAGTTGCCTTCCATTGTTTCCAGTGCATGAGCCTTGTTTCCCCAACTCAACGTTGTCTCCCATAATAACATCCAGCATTTTTATGTAGCACTTTGATGTTTGCAAAGCATTTTACAAACATTATCTCCTCTGATTATCACATGTACAATCATTTTGCATTCCCTAGCCCTCACCTCACTGAGCACCAAGTAGATACATGATTCTGGGCTTTTGATGGATTGATCTATGTGCTATCCTTCCCAAGTGTGCTTTAACAGGGGCCTCTTAGAGACCAGTGGCTTAAACCAAAAGAATGAGTCTCAAACAGTGAAAGCACCCCAGTAAGCCTATATGGGCCAAGGGAGGCTAAGGCCTCAAGCAACACTGGTGCCTTATATGAGAACAGAGCTCCATAGCTCACAAAAGACTCTATAATGAAGAGAGGAATTAATTGAATTTTTTTAAACGTTAAGCACCTACTATGCATCAAGTGATGTCCTAGTTGCTGGCAATAAGGCAGAAATCAATTCCTCCCTTCAAGAAGCTTACATTCTATTTGGGAGTGAGGTAGACACAAACACATATGAATAAAATTCTGCAAGACATTTGAGGAGACAACAACTTTCAGCAGGAGTGAGGAGTTGGGGTGGGGGAAGGTGCTGGAGATTAGATATGAAAGAAGTGCAGAGCTTCATTTCCGTTCTCTCTTTTGACTCATTCAACAAATATTCATTAAGTGCCTTCTGAGTACAGAGCCCCATGCTGAATATTGGAAAAGCTGCAAGGTTGAGACAGGCCCAGCTTCCCACCTGCCCCCAACTTCCTGGAGCTACAACACAAAGACCAGGAACTCTAATACACAGCTAAGTGCATGAGATGAGGTCCAAGGGGTAGCCATTTGAGAGCCACATAAATTATCTTTTCCCAGTTTTATAGAGCACAATAAATGAGGCTCAGAACGGTCATGTGACTTCTCCAATTTAGCGCCAAACTGGGAACTGGACTAAGCTGTCTAACTGAATCTTCTAAGTGGCCTCACCACCCACCTGTAGAGATAAGATACTTGGACCTACCTGCCTACATCCCATCAAAGCCTCCCTGAGCTTAAAGTAAGCATAGACACTGCTGAGGTCAACCCCTTCATTTTATAAATGAGGAAATCTGCCCAGGATCGCAGAGCTCATGCTCCCAAGTCCAGCACTCTAACCACTAAATCACACTGCTACTTCAACCTGGACCTTGTCTCACCTGCTTGGATAGTCCAGTGAGCCTCCCATGGCTGAGTATTCATTGGAAGGAAACACTAGAACCTGAGCTGAATAAATACATCTACCTCCACCTCAATGTCTAGTCAGCTATAGGGAAGAGAGACTGTGGAATCAGGGATCTGGAGCAGCCACCAGGACCTGGGCTCAAGCTGATGGAGTCTGACAGCAAATCAATGGGAGGCTGGAGTGCCCATTTCATGCCTCTTTGTCTGAGACAGATATGGAGGAGGAGGAGGAGGAAGGCTGATGGAGCGCTCAGGCTTTCCATTTTTCCAACTCTGCTGGCCCTAAGTAACTATGGTCATAGCAACCAAGGCTGCCAAGCAGCTGAGAGATCATTTGTTACCATAACTTCCAGAGCCCCCCCTAACTGGACCCCCAGTATCAGGAAGAAGCTTGATGGGGGTGGCTAATGAGTGTGCCCAGAGAAATCCTTGGCCAAAGGCGTGTTCAGCCAATGACAGAATTACCCACTCCTCCTGCATCACAAATGGCTCTTTCAGCCAAATGGGCTCCTTTATCTTGATTTTCTTCTCTACTGTGTTTTGCTCAACTGCACACGGAGTCATGCTCCCAGCCAGACTTGTAAACATGGAAAACAGGTTAGAGGGAGCAGGATGAGAGATTGGCCCCATGCACCTGTGCTCCATCCATCCTGACCCTGATGATAATGGAGACGTCTGGCCTCTTCACGAGCCAAGAGAGAGCTCCTTTGGGCTGCAAGAGTGGGAGGCGAACCAGAGGTCACCCTTAATCACCTCTCTTTTGTGGATGATCAGAACAGGAACCACCAGAAAGTCACCATTTCCCTCCAAACATATCACCCCCTTCAACCCTGGGTCTTAAACTAAAGGGGACCTCAGAGTCAAATGCAATTATTTTGTGGATTACCAGTGGAGGCCCAGAGAAGAGGAGGGAGCTGCCAAGGTCACAGCAAAGTAGCAGTGATCCCCCAATTCCCGGGCCTGTGGTTGAAAAGCTGTTTTGTGTAGGACAGTAACTTTGAGGTTGGAAAAGAACAATACAGTGATGTCAAGAGAATGGTCTTTCTATCTCTGAAGAACTCTCTCATGAAGGGCTAGGGAAAAGGAAGAGAGGCTCAGATTCAATCTAGTTCAATAGATTGAATCTAGCCTGCTTGTGAAAACAAGTGTCACAAATGGTGAGATTTCTTAAGACTCTACTCAATATGGTGAATCTTTAATAAATTTAAAAAAAAGAAAGAAAAGAGATCCAGGCTCTTGAGTCTTGATTCTGTTACTTAGTAGCTGGGGAAACATGAGCAAGCCATGTTTCCACTCTGCGCCTCAGTTTTTCATTTGTAAATATAAGGATATTGGACTTGGTGACTTCCAAGGTCCATCCAATTTAAAATCCAAGATCCTACAGTGCACTTGGACCACTGGGGAGAAATTAGAGGGAGTGGTATTTGAAACAATGTGAGGATGGAGCTCCAAATGAGCTCCCTTTTCAGGTAGTAAAGTCATCATTTCTGGAACTGATCTCAAGTCAGGGGATTCTCTTGGGTCTTTCTGAGCTGTCAGAGGCTGAGAGTTGGGCATAGCCCCTGCCCCCTAAGAAGGCATGCTTCGCAACACCATGATGAAAGCAGAGGCCATTCTAGAACCAGCTCTAGACAGAAAGATGTTTTCTAGGGACTTGTCGCTCAGGGACAGCTGTGTCATCCTGACAATAACACCCAGCTCTCTCCTAACCTTTCCCAGGAAGGTCCCAGACCAGCCCAAGCACCTGGGTTCTCAGAAGAAACACTCAGATGCTTTCTCTTGATTCCATTACTCAGTGTATTGGAAGACTAAGCACAATTTCTCCCAGACAAAGGGATGAGAGCCTTGTATGGGGGTCTGCTATGTATATTCATAGCTGGAGTGAGACCCATTTATCCTTCACCTAGAAGAACGTAAGCTCCGCGGGGCAGGGATTCTTTGAGTTTTATTTCTGTATGCCAAGTGCCTAACACTGTGCCTGGCATAGAGTAGGCTCTTAATAAGCATCTGTTGAATTTGTTTGCTAAATAAAAGAAGCATAAAAAAACCATGGGAGATCAAGGGAGGGACATTTGAGGCTAGAGGAAGTCTTCCTGGAAGAGGTAACCCTGGAGGGGATGGGTAGAACTCTTACAGCTTCCATTTGGCAAGGATGGCCCAGAATTCTGAGGCTTCTTCTACATTCCCTCTTCCCTTCCCTGCTTAACCCTACAGGGCCCCTTCTCTATCTTCTGGGGAAGCTGGTGCTCTCCATCTTTCTAAAGGGGCCTAGAGCTATCTCTGCCAACACCCCAAGTGAATCATTCCCTGGGCTCTGCATCTATGGAACCCTGTACATATGGATCCTAAGACTTATCTCCCAGGATGATGGGACTGGAAAAGGACCCAAGGGCCTCTGACATCTCAGTTCAAAGACACCATCTTTTCTCATGCATAAGATTGCTAAAGAGAAGAGAGATGGGAACAGAAAGAAGGGAAAAAGAAAGAGATGAAGTCCCTTCTAGGGTCCCTTCCAGTCCTAAAGCTTATGGGCTATGATCTGATGATGCCTCAGTGAAAGAATCAGAGCAGAGGAGGGCAGTGGGACCAAGCAAGGTCATGGAAGTATGGAGCCTGGAGAAGGAAGGTGCTGTGTATTTTTTAAAAAAATTAAAACACAGGCTGGAGAGTCAAGAAGCCACAGTTGACTTTGGATAAGTCCTTCTCTCTCCATGGACCCAGGTTTCCACCTCTATAATGTGAAGGATTTGGATTAAAGTATGTCTATGAACCATTCTGAGCAAGTCGCTTTACCCTGTCTGCCTCAGTTTCTTCATCTGTAAAATGAGCTGGAGAAGAAAATGGCAAACCACTCCAGTATCTCTGCCAAGGAAATCCCAGAAGGGGTCACGGACTGAAACAACTGAACAGCAACATGAGACATTCTAGTGCTAATGAATTCCCAGAAGTCTGTGAAATGGCAGCTAGGGGGCACCACAGAGCACTAGCCCTGAGTTAGGAAGACCCAAGCTCAAATCCAGCTGCAGGCACTATGCAGCTGTGTGACCTTGGACAAACTCTTCTTCTGCCTCACTTTCCTCGCCTGTAAAAAGCAGGTAACGATAGCACCTCCCTCCCAGGCTTGCTGTGCGAAGCTAATGAGGTAACATGCTCAAAGTCACTACAGAAACACTAAGGATCTTCACAGCATTTCTTTGTATCACAGCTGTGAATAGTCACAAGCCCTCAGCTTCCTTTCTCAGCTCTGCCTTTGCCTGGCTTGGTGGCCTTAGGGGAGTTAATCGCCCTGTCTGTATCTTTGTAAAATCAGGATACTACCTCTTTTCCTGCTTGCCCCCAAAGATTTGGTGGTGATCCAGGGAGACAGTGATGGGGAAAGCACCCTGGAGACCACCAGGGAGATGCCACAGGCTGACTGCAGACTCTGCCTGAACCGGATCTCTGGGCTTATCCCTCCTATGAGAACTCCGAGGAGTCTTCAGGCAAGAGGATGGGGGGAGGAATTCCTTGTGGGGTCCTCAGCAGATGCTGGAGCTTTGTAAAGGAAGGTTTGACAGCTGATGCTATTTAAGGATGAGGAGGAATGAGAAGTCTCTCACTGGCTGCTGACATAAAACTTTCATAAACCTTCTCTAAAGAAGTTTGGGAATCTGTTCTTTGGAGAAGAGAGCCCTGTGTGAGTAAGGGCAGATCCAATTCAACTGAACAAGCATTTATCAGCACCTCCTAAGTGTCTGACTCTGGACCAGAGCATCAAATACTTGAGCCTCAACTGAGGCTCTGAAAAGGAAAGTCACAGGGAGGTCACGAGCCAAGATTCCAATCTGGTCCCCTTACCTCCAAACCCAGAGCTCCTATGACAGGAGATAGAAGAAAATCTTGAAGGCAGGGCACATGACTTAATATTTATAATTCTCCAGTGTAGGGAATGATGCCTCCCACCTGGGAGGGGTTTAATAAAGGTTCCCCACCATTTTCAAATCATGCTTCAGTACTCCAGCTATCCTTATCCCCCTCCCATCTGAACCTTGGCCTCTGCCCCTGGAACCTGGGCCCCGATGGGGCTTCCATCTTCTCCTGCCCGAATCCCACCCCCAATTCTCTATCATCATTTACAAAGCCTTCCTCTCTCCCCTACTAACTCCCTCTGGGCCCCCTCCATCAGAATGTGCTTTGCTTGAGGGCAGAGACTCTCTTGCTGGCCCTAATTTTTATCCTCTGAGTTTAGCCCAGTTCCTGGCATGTAGGGGGTACTTAATAAATGCCTTATCATCCATTATCATTGAATGTGAGTGAGAAATGGTCCCTGTCCCTAAAGATCTTAGAGCCCTGGAAAGAAAATATAAGAGTAGGAAACAGCCCCAAAACAGACAAAAGCAACAAGCATCAGACTGAGTGAAGGCCATGAGGGCTACATGGGAGAGGCCTGTAAAGGAACCTCTGATTGCCAAGCTCCCTGAACCTCTGACACTGGCTTCCCTGAGGGAATGAGGTAGAGCTCTGCCCTGTCAAATATAAAGCTGTCCCAGACCTGGTAACTCTAAGTCATTCTCTCCCAGCCCTTTGGTACAAGTTCTACAGGAAGCCTTTGGAGAATGAAGAAAGAAGTGACAAACTGCTCCAGTATCGTTGCTGAGAAAACCCTATGAGGTCATCACAAAGAATCAGACACAATTAAATGACTGAACAACAACCAAAGGAAGTCTTTCCTGATCCCCCTTAATTCTAGTGCCTTCCCTCTGTTAATTATCTCCAATGTATCCTGTACCTATCTCACTAGTAGATAGATTGCCTCCCCCACTAGATTGTGAGATCAAGGACTATCTTTTACCTTTGTTTGTAGCCACAATGCTTTCAGCACATAGTAGGTGCTTAATAGATGTTTATTGATTGACTACCCAATGCCTCAAAAGAGTTTATTGCATCACCCACTGAAGGCTACTGTCTCGAAGAACTCTCACAACCCAGGAGAACACCAAGGTAAAGCCCCCATCTAACCAGACTCCCAGGAGGCACAGTGCTCACCCCACCCACCCCACCCCACCAAGCCTCACCTGGCTCATTTGTTTTGAGCTTTCTCTGCTGCACACCTTCTCCTCCTCCTCCACCACCTGAGTGTAAAATACCAGACCGGAGGTCTACCCCTCCTTCTCCCACCTTGGCTTTATGGATGACCTACAGGCAGCCTCAATTGGGAAGAGAGGCAAGGGCCCTCGGGAGGACTGTTGATGGCAGCTGTTGGTTTCCTGCTCCAGGACACAGCAGCAAGGTTTCCAGCTTCCTCAAGTGTGGGAATACTGTAAGAACAAGACACCAGACCCTGTACCTTGTTCCTCCATTTTTCAGTCATGTTTGACTCTTTGTGGCCCTTTTAGGGGTTTTCTTGGCAAAGATACTTGGAGTGGTCTGCCATTTCCTTCTCCACTCTGTACATAGTAGGTGATTAATAAATGATATTATAGATATATAAATATATTAATTATATTTATGTTATATATAATATATTATAAATAGAAGGCATTGATGGTGAGTGGAGTTACTAAAGCTTCATGGATTAAGCAGAGGACACATAGCGTATGATTATATTGATATAAGGTACTCTCAGGTGAACAAACTCCCTCTACCAATGTAAGTTGCCACCTTCTTTGCAACTGAGGATCTTAAAGTATCCAGCCAAAAGTGTCAGATTTGAATCCTCTTCTCCAAGCTTCATTTGCTCTTGGAATCAGGTAAGACATATGGTCAAAACCTAGTGGTAGAAGGAAGCTTGAAGGTTTCCCAGTCCAGCTAGACTCTATTGCAATAATCCAGCTTCACCTCCTAAACTTCTGGCCCAAGGCAGGGATGGCAGCTCCCAGAAGTTCCATCTTACTTTTTTAAAACAAAATGCAGCAGTATTTTAGGCACTCTGGGAGTCCCCAACACTGGCATGTCACTTCTGATTACAAAACTAACCAGTGCCCACACCACCAGCTTCACACTCATTTCCTCCTGTTTTTCTGCTTCATCCCAGAAAGGTGAAGTCTCGGCAGCTTCCAGCCCAGCCTGGCTTCTTCCCTTGGTGGTGGTTCCCTTGTGGTCCTGGAAATTGACAGAGCCCCAGAAAGAGATCTTCAGAAACAAGAAGGTAATTTGGCTGGGCGCATTGGGGGCTAACGATATTAACTTCCCAGAGTGGATGCCGAGCCGCGATGTCAGAATTAAGAGACGGAGCCTTGCGGCTATATTGATTATGCATCTTTATAACGTGAAATCAAATCCTGTCTGTTGATGGTATAAATGACTCCGACTGGCGAGCCAGGGCTGGTGCCGCCATCACACCCTGTTATTCCTGAGATTGGGTCTATTTATTTTGCAAGAAGACGTCTGCCCATGGCATCGCTCTCGCTGAGACAATTTAAAAGGTATCAACAGTTTAAATGACATTTTCACCTTCAGCAAATACATCTTTGCCTGCCAGGAATGGTGATGCTATCAGGCGCAGGCAATCTCTGATACAGTCATGTCAGAAATAGGTGTCAGCTCTCATTACATTCTCAAGTATAAATCCCACTTATCAGCCGGCTCAGAGGCCCCAGCGTTCAAACAAACCCATTTGGACCTGATTGTGCCCAGCCTCACCCTCCCCTGCAGGATGAGAGATTGGGCAGGGAAGTGGTCCATGTGTCTACCACCTGGGTGCTCACTGGCCAAGGGAAAAGACAGGCATATTCCCCAGCTTTTAGTCACAGTGGAAAGTGATGCTCTCTATTATCCAAACTTATAATTACTGTGGATGGTGAATCTGCCTCCCCATTTGCCTTCATACTTTATAGCCAAGAAATTGTTTATTTTCCAAAGGAGCTATTACCTCTGACATGAAGCAGCATAGCATCTCAAGGTCACAGAGCTCAATTAGCTTAATGTGCGTTTTTGTTATTATTGCAAAAGATGGAAACCAGGAAACAGATTCAGCAACTAAGTGGTCTTTAGTGAGCACCCAGTGTGTACTGTGGGACTGCAGAAGTGACATCATCTCTGCCTTCCTGGGGCTCCCAGTCTAGAAGGTGAGCAAAGACACACACTACTGAAATAATTAGAGATAGATGATCAATTACCAAGCATTTATTAATCACCTACTGTGTGCAAGGCACTGGAGATAGGAAAACAAAAGCAAAACATTCCCTACTCTCAGGAAGCTTATACTTTATTGAGGGAGACAATGTGTATGTGCAGACAGAGGCAGAAAAAGGAAGGGAATGGAGAGGAGAGGAGAGGAGAGGAGAGGAGAGGAGAGGAGAGGAGAGGAGAGGAAAGAGAGACAGAAAGATGGAGACAGAGCAAGAGAGAGACAAAGAAGGACAGGGTGGTTATATGCAACAACAAAAAAAGGATACAAGATAACTGATACAAGACAACAAGGAGGCACAAGCAGCTGGGGGATCAACAAAGTAGAGCATTGAAAGAAACCAATGATTCCTCCAAGACAGTAAATAAATATATAGGATGGATATCATATTTTAAGAGCTATAGAAACTCAGAGAGAAAAGAGCTCAGTGCAGACTGGAGTCATCTAGGAAGGCTTCAGTAGAGAAGGAGGTGCCCCCTTGTTTGAGAGGAGAAAAATAAGACTCATTGAGTTTGAGCAATTTTCCCAAAGTCTTTTTTTTTGCAGGGGAGAAGGCAGGGCAATTGGGGTTAAGTGACTTGTCAAGGTCACACATTTCCCAAAGTCTTACTGGAAGAATTAAGACTCCAACCCAACCCAAGACTATCAGCACAACTCCCAGCATTGTCTTCATGATGCTATGTTGTGCTCATGTTCATTTCAGTCAGAAACAGCTTTTTCCCCATTGACCCTGGCCTGATTCACTTCTGACCTTTCTAATGTATACCTTGCATTGGGTGCAGAGGTCACAGTCTCCTTCCTATCCCCTTCCCATAACTAGAAGCCTATCTTACATTGTCCCATTTTATACCAATGAGCAGAGACAGATAGATGTCAACTGCCACAATTGTGTTGTAGCTCAAGACAAGCCTAGGAAACATCACCCGTAGGAGCCCCTATTCCCTCACCACCTCTCCTCAGGAGCAAGAGTTAGGGTTTGGCTTGGGCTCCTCCCCACTTTCAGCTCAGTCTGTGCTCTTCTCCAGCTTCATACCTATCTGTAGTCCTCTGCCCCAGCCCTAGAGTCTTCAGCCAGGCTGCTCAGAACATGAACACCCAACCCAGGCTTGATTTCTTCCACCAATATATCAGGAATAAAGGATCAAAAGGCATATTAATGATTTACTATAGGCCAAACAGTGTTCTAAATGAGAGAGAGAGAGAGAGAGAGAGAGAGAGAGAGAGAGAGAGAGAGAGAAAGTCCCTGAGTCTCTCAAGAAACTCACAACTCACAATTCAGTTAGGAGAGCAAAGGAAAGTCCCAGTAGTCTTTTTGGTAGTCCCAGAAATTCCCAGATCCAGCCCCCTTTTACATAAGGTCTTATATCACACCTTCATAAAAAAGCCCTTAGTAATACCCAAAGGCTTATAAAAATGAGCCACCATCTCCCCTTCTAAAGAAGGCAGAGACTTTTTCCTCACGGTGTTTGTAGCTAAACTCCTCCAAAAAGGCCTCCTACAATCAGGGCCTCCAGTTTTTCTCCTCCCCCTCTCTTCTTAACCCTAATCCTAAATGCATGCTTCTGACTTCATCATTCCACTGAAACTGCTCTCTCCAAAGTGACCAGCCACCTCTTTGTTGCCAAATTCAATGTCCTTTTCTCCAACCTCATTCTTCTTGTCCCCTCTTCAGTCTTTGACACCGTTGGTCACTCAATTCCTCTCTAGATTTTCAGGATACCCCTCTGTCCTGGTTCTCCTTCCACCTCTTTGACTTCTCCTTCTCTGTCTACTTCTACTTTTACTGGATCCTCCTCCAGGTAACACCTTCTAACTGTAGGTGTCCCTTAGGGTTCTGTCCTAGGCCCTCTTCTC
The DNA here is from genome assembly GCA_028646595.1 of Phalanger gymnotis. NCBI lineage: Eukaryota > Metazoa > Chordata > Mammalia > Diprotodontia > Phalangeridae > Phalanger > Phalanger gymnotis. The sequence goes on from CM053623.1 coordinate 231,112,409, forward strand.
TTCTTCCTTCAGACTTCATTTGGAGATCTTATCAGCTCCCGTGGATTTAATGACCATGTCTAAGCTGATGATTCTCAAATCTCCCTTTCCTGACCCAATCTCTTTGCTGACCTCCAATCTTACAGTTCCTACTGCCTTTCAGAGACCTTAAATTGGATGTCTATTAGACATCTTAAACTCAACATGTATAAAACTGAGCTTCTTATCTTTCCCCCTAAACTTTCTCCCGCTCCTACCTTCCCTATCACCTTCCCAGTCCCTCAAGTTCACAGCCTAGAAGATATTCTGGATTCCTCACTCTCTTTCACGTCCTCATACCCAATTTAGAGTCAAGACCAGCCTATTTTACCTCTGCAGGATCTCTCAAATATGCCTCCTTTCTCCACTGACACTGCTACCACTTTGGTCCAGGTCCTCATCACCTCACACCTGGATTATCGAAAGAGTTGCTGGTGGGTCTGCCTGTCTCCCAACTCTCTGGACTCTAACCTATCCTCCATTCAACTGCTAAAGCAATTTTCCTAAAGTCCAGGTGTGACTGTGTTACCCCCCTACTCAATAAACTCTAGCGGCTCCTTATCCTCTCCAGAATAAAACACAAAAAAATCTTTGTTTGGTGTTCAAAGCCCATCATAACCCAGCCCCTCCTCCCTTTTCAGTCTCTTCAATCCAGTGACACTGGCATCCTGGCTTTTCCACAAACAAGACCCTCCATCTCTTGGCTCCAGGCATTGTCTCTGGCCATCCCATGCCTGGAATGCTCTCTCTCCTCTGATCTGACTACTTACCTCCCTGGTTTTCTTTAAGTCCCAACTAAAACTCCACCTTCTATACAAAACCTTCCCCAACCCCTCTTAATTCTAGTGCCTCCCCTCTGTTAATTATTTCCCATTTATCCTGTATTTATCTTCTTTGAACATATTTGCTTGCATAATGTCTCCCCCCATTGGATTGTAAGCTCTTTGAGGGCAGGGATGATCTTTTGCCCTTGTTTGTATCCCCAGGTGCCTAATAAATGTTTATTGATCGATTGTTTCCCCCACCCAGAGCACAGGGTCAGTATAATGTAGGCACTTGACTGAATGACTGTTGAATTGCATTTACTTCCCTGTTGATACTTGGGGGATAATCTCAGGGTACCTGTCACAAGTTGCCTTCAATTTCTCAGTCTCCCATTGCTGGAAGCATCAGGCTCCCAAACAATTCTGGAAAACAAAAGGCCTCCTTTCTTGCTCTTTCCTTCTGTGTGGTACTAATCGTGCTCATGTGCATCCTCCAATGGGCCCAAAATTTCAACGGAGTTCCTGTCCCAAATTTTAACTGAAAGATACTTTTCCTAATGTGGTGATAACAGACTAGCCCCGAGGAGGAGAAAGCACACTGCAGAATCCCAGACCCAGCTAGATTAGAGACTATAATTGAGAGTTTGTATTTACATCTTGATTTCATTTCTAAAAAACGAGAGCTGAACCACATTTGCATAACTCTCCCCACCGAGTATGGTTGCAGGCTGCTCCGGGGGATAGCTGCTCTCTCTGCCGTCTTGTCTAGTCTACCGGGATTCCTTCACGTAAGCTTGCTGATTTGATTACGGGATGGAATAACGCTGCAGTCCTTCAGCATGTAATTTATTTAAGCGAGACACAACTAGACGCGATAGTGAGAGGAGCCGCCACTCTACCTGGAGGAACTAATTGGACACAAATTGAGATTTCAGGGTTTACAGATACTGCAAATGAAAAGTCCCCGCAGGGCGTCAATAAGAGTCCACTGACTCCTTTCATTCGGTCTGAATTAATCATGAGACAAAAAACAGGTTTGCTTTTTGAGGGCTTTTTAAATAAAACCATTCTAAGGCGCGTACATTTCATCTCTAGTTGTGATTAAAACTCCAAATTGCCTTGTAGAAACTTCCTCCCTCCGGGGCCAGCTAGGACTCCAAGTCCTTGGGCTCATCGAATGGCGGAGCCGCAAAGATTCTTGGAGATCGGACAGGCCAGAGCATCTTCATGGTTTTTGTGTTTGTGGGCCCCTTCGCAAGATGGAGAAGCCTGTGGACTCCTTCCCAGAACAATGTTTTAAAAGGCATAAAATCAAATAAATAATAAGACAAAGAAAACCAAATATCTTGTAATATACTTATCAAAATATTTTTAATAGCATAGATCCGAGGTTAAGAGCCCTGTCACTTCACAAAGAAAACAGAGACAGGGAGAGGGCAAAGGATTTGCTCAAAGTTACACAGCAAGTTAGCAACAAAAAAGCTAGAGACAGAGGTTAAATCTCAAAACATTTCACCCTGGTCCCAGCCTTTCCTCCCCCAACACCCTCTTCATTTCACATTTCACTCTACTGTTTATCTCTCTGAAACAAAAATGGGGCTGGGGAAGGTAGAAATATTGGAGAGGGAGATGGTCGTGGTAGAAGATAAGGCAGAGTCAGCCTCCCTGATTGCTCCTCAGAACAATCTGATGCAGACAACACTTGAACTCTCCACGTATCTGCTGATACCAACTGGCAAGGGGGAGAGGCATTGTTCACCAAGATGCCACTGCCCCAGTTCATTCCCTCATTACCAGTGATATCTGATGCCTCTTGTCTCCCTGACCCTGGCACCTTAGGGAGAGAGAAGAACCACATATGAGGCTGACTTTATGTAATCACAGATCACATCATCTCTCCAATGTAAAGGACAAGTAACTGTTTCAAGGCACCCAATAATGAATGCTTTTGTAAAATGAACCATAGAATGTAGAGGGTGGAAGGGAGGAGAGGTGGTCCTCTATGACATCCCTGCCAAGTGGCCCTCCAACCCTTCCTTGTAGCATTTCAGCTCCCAGAGCCACCTAGCCTACCTGGAGACAGCTCTCATATTTGGGAAATGGTTCCCGACATGAATCAACCTCTCTCTCTTTTCCACCAACAGCTCCTCATTCTGTCCCCTGGGACCAAGGAGAACAAGGCTAGCCCCTTTTGTTCATGATAACCCTTCCGATACTTGAAGACAACTATCATATCACCCGGCAAACCTTCTTCTCCAGGCTGAGCATCCCTGGTTCATCTAGTTAATGCTCATATAGCATGAGCCATGAAGCAAATAAATCAATTCTTCATGGATTGTCCGATATATTAGAGATTCCATGTCATAGCATTATAGATCTAATGTTGGAAGGGCCTAAGATGGCCATTTAGTCCAACTTCCTCGTTTTACAGAGAAGGACACTTCTCTGGTCCAGGAAGGTTCAGTTACTTCTAGGTAGCAAGAGCCAGAGATGAGATCCAGCAGACACGACATGTTTGTACACAGTTGTCTCTCCCATTAGACCATGAGTCCCTTTCTCTGATTGGTCAGTTCTTTCCAGAACTTCCATTTTAAGAAAACTGCTAAGATTGGACCACTGCCTCTTCTCCCTGGCAGGCTCCCTAAGTTGGCTACAATGGCATTTCCACAGAAGAAACAGCAAACCTAAGAATGTGGAAGATGTTTGGAGATAGTTCAGCTGGACATGGCAGCTGGTAATGCTGCTGTTTGCTAGAACTGAGCCAGACATCAAAATTCCTCATCAATTGGGGCACATAACATAATTAGTGACCAGTCATACATGATTCTTCCTTCAGTTGGATAATTGTAAGCAGACAAATTGCTATTATGATGTTGGCCATATGTTCAGGGTGGGCTCTGTAACTGTAACTTAAAGTAGTTACTTTCTCCAAACAAGGAGGCTCCCAGCTACAGTTCCAAATTCATGGAGTCTCATGCCCTTGAGTTGAAAGGACCTTGGAGGTCATCTGGTCCTCCACCTCCCCTTAACCTAGATGTAGAAACTGAGGCACAGAGAGGGGAAGAGATTACACAGTGGCTAGTGGCAGATATATGGACTCCGAATCCATGGTTCTTCCAACTCTCCATTCATTTATTCATTCACTTGTCTAATATCTTTTCTGTGTAATAGGCACACATGATGCTGGGTAGGGAATGGGGAAGAGTGAGAATACAGAGATAAATAAGCCAGAGACGCTCCTTCAAGGAGCAGTCTAGTAGGGGAGGAGGCAAATCATCTGTATAAATAATAACTCCCCCAACATAAGTTCTCCTGGGAGTCAGTGTCCTCTCCCCATGGCACCACATGAAAATATACTAGAAATTTGAATCTAACAATCCCCAGAAAAAGGGCAAAGGATTTAGATGTGTTGAGAGGTATTGTCTGGGAAAATTAATGGAGGTTTATGGAGAAAGCATCCCCTAAGCTCAAGCCAAGTCAAAAAAGCATTACTTAAGTGCTTACTGTGTTCCAGGCATTGTACTAAGGTAAGGGGGTGGGAGAGAGAAAATACTGTTAGGAGGGCAGAGTCTGGAGAGTCAGGAGTATAACTCAGAGAGGAATGAAGACATGGAATCTGGACTAGACAAGCCAACCTGGTATGAAGTGTGTCTAGGTCCCATAAGTTTCCCTAGAAGGCTGTTTCCATGCATCCTTGTGTGTACAATCCCAGAAAAGAGACAAGAGATGATGTCACGGCTAATGCTAGGTGAAATCACAAATCTTTTCTGCAAAAGTATCCAGATCACTGAGCAAAAAACTCACCTGTTTGTCTGAACTATCAAGTTACCGCCCTGTTGTCCACTTTAGGTAGGATGTTTAGACACAGCTTGGGACCAGAAAAGGGGAAAACTATTTTCTATTCCCCAGGTATCTCCTTCACTTGCCTTCTCCTCTTCTCTTCTCTCTTTATGACTTCCCAGACCTACAGAAGATGACAGTGGGAAAGATGAACCAACTGGAAAGAAAATCCAATTATGCCTTGAATGCACCAAAGTTTTACCCATAAGCTAACTCTTGTCAGAATTAGTTCTCACCAAGTACCAGGCAGGGTTTCTGAATGGGCTTGGTGAACCTTGCCTTTTCCTTTCCAGAGGCTCTGGGTGGACCTCCATAGTGAAGGTTCCCCTACTTCCCCAGACCCACTCATGTTGATGACCCAGAGTCTGAGTTCTGACTTTCCATTGTGGGCTTTTTAAGCACAAAGCAGAGAATGTGTCCTCTACTGAGAAAGTAAAAATCCTACAACCTTTAAGGACAAGTGAGCTGATGTGAATATGAGCCCATTAAAGATGTCACCCAGTGAAAGGATCCAACATCCCAGCCCTAGAAGACACAGAATAAGCTTGAATGTCCCTGCAGGGGTTGGTTCTTGCCCATATGCATCCTGAAGGTGAGCTGAAGCTACTCCTTGACCTTGTGGAGGCTGTTCTGATGGAGACACTCTATCCTCATGCCCAAGGGCCCAAACAGAAAAGCTGGGAAGAACATCATAGGCCATCGCTGAATGCAACTTCCTGCTTCTTCGAGGCCAGCTCAGTCACATCAAGGAGATGAGTAACAGGCCAGCACCATCACCCTGGGCAAACGGCAAACTTTCCTCTCCATTGCACTGTCTCATTGACGTACAGGAAAAAGTCAGTGAGGCCCCCAAGCAGCACCTCTGGTGGAGCTGTCAAGAGCCAAGTCGCATCACCATCACATCATTTGAGGATGACTTTAGTGGAAGGGAGGTTGGGGGCTAGGGGAGAAATAACTAAGAGAGGCTCAAAAGTTGCCTTGAGAGGAAGCCCAAGATTGAGAGTTTGGGGATCTGAACTTCTAGAGAGAGAAAAGGAATTCCTGAGTTCACTGGCTCTTTTGAAAAGAAGAGGATTGTCTATACCACCACACCAGCTAGAAGTGTAGGAAGGGACTAAAGTCGTAGCATACATGGAGAAGCAAAAGAACTATGCTTTGTGGCCTGCTCTATCATGAGCTAGTTAGATTGTGCAAACCCGGTGGGAAAAGATGGCCTTCCCAGCAACCCCAAAGTGCTTCTGCTTTCCTGGGGGAGTCCAAACAACAAGGTGGCACTATGAATCTGGGAGGGACTAGGACGGACTCAGTGGAAGAGCTAGTGATGCACCACATCACAATGTCAGAGGGGAGCCAAACTGAGCATCTCAAGTGTAGACCCTCTCCAGGAGAATCTAAGCCATGAGATAGTGCCAAGCCAGAAGGATCCTAGAATTCTGTGGGATGATCTGAGAGGGAGGAGAATCATGTTATCATTGTTCACTCGTTTCAGTCGTATCCAACTCTTCATGACCCCATTTGGGGTTTTATTGGCAAAGATATTGGAGTGATTTGCCATTTCCTTCTCCAACTCATTTTACAGATAGGGAAACAAGCAAACAGGGTTAAGTGACTTGCCCAGGGTCACACAGCTAGTGATTGTCTGAGGCCAGATTTAAACTCTGGTCTTCCTAACTCCAGGCCCAACACTCTATCTATTGTACCACCTGTGGTATTTGCTTATAGGCTACTGTGAATACTTTATATGTTTTCCATATCTGCCTGTAATCATCTGTGAGCTCTTTGCTCTTTGTGTAGGGTGAAATAAAGGTTGTCTTTTACCTGATATGCCTTTGTTACCTTGAATGCTTGTACAGGAATTGGAGACCCTATTGCCTCCCTATTTGTGGAAGATTATACATGAGTCATATACAAGGCATTTGGAGACTTCCCAAAGTAAACTCTGAGTGGGTTCATAATGAGCCAAAGAAAAAATACTTTTTAAGGTCAGCTCCCCCAAATCAAAATCCGTTCAATGTGAATTGGGCACCTAGAGGGACGGTGCCTTAAAGGTGCCTAGGCCACTGTCTACTTCTGACCACAACTTTTCCCCTGACCTACCAGTCCAATAATACTATCCCCAGAAAATGAAAATATGGTTATCCTTGTTTTGGGCTAACCCATGGTGGTCTTCCACAGTCCCCACAGTCCTCTCTAAATATTGAGGATCCATCCCTTGTGTGACACATTCTAAAATTTTACAGGAATCACCATCGAGCTCACAAGCCTATAGTTCAAATGCTGCACTCTCTTTTCTTTTCTGCAGCATCTCTTCCAGCCATGGCAATTCCTCCAAGGAGGCCTCACAAACATTCTCAGGCTTGAGGGCTGAGTCCATGCCATGACCCTCTCAGTCTCCCCATGAGTGCTGAGCATGCAGCAGCCATTCTAGAAAGGCCTCAGCACACAGAGACCCTGGAGGTGTAGGGGGCTTTTGTGTAACAGGAAGAAAGATTCAAAGCCTCCCAGGGCCAACCAGGAGGGTTCTTTCCTCTTAATGACTATAACCTGACACATCAACCTAGGATTTCTCATCAAAGCCTCCAGCTGAAACAAAACAAAACAAAAGGAGAAAGGAGACCGTCTGATTTGCAGAGTCACCAAGTGGGATGGGGAGGGGGTAATTGTCATTCTCCTTGAAATAGCTCCTGCCTCAGTGAAAGTAATGCCTGGCCACACTCCAAGGGGGCCCAGCTCTTCGTATGACCTTGTGGCAGCATGGTGCTGTTCTCTCTCTTAATGGACCTCTTGTTTCTCTGCCCCTCGAGATAAACAGGGAGTTTGAACACTGACCCAGCCCAAGAAAGGGGGCACATTTCTCAAGATGGGGCCACAAGGGCCAGGTGCTTGGAGAGCATTTTCAGGGAATGTTTTGGAAAACATTAAACACATCAATTATTTTTTGGGAAACAAAAGGATGTAGTAGGCAGAGTAAGGAGATGTTCTGTTAGTTACACTCTCAAGGACAGCTTTAAGTGAAACCACCTGAAACTGCTCCATTCTGGGGCTGCAAAGAAGCTGATGCCCTTAACTAAGGGGGGGGGTGCGGTGAACGAAGTGTTGCTCCAATGTGCTGGAATACAGGGCTCGGAAGGCAGAGCCATCACATTCCTTCATCAGGCAGAAAGAACTGAGTTGAACATCTGGCTGGTGGGAATTCTAGGCAAACATAGGAGGGTACTAGACAGCTTGCCTTCCCCAGTGCCCGGTTCCCCCAGATAAGCCCTTCTCAGTATAGCTCTGCCCACCAAGCCTAAGCCCACCCCTCCACCCCCCCCCCCAGCAGCAACCTCCTGTCCATTTCAAAGAATCACAGATTTAGAGCAGGAAGGGCCTCGAGGCCAGCAGTCTCCAGACCCTTCACTTTACACAGCTGGTAAGCATCTGAGGAAGGCTTTGAACCAGGTCTCCCTGCCTCCCAGGTCCAATGTCCTTCCATTACAATATACTCAGCAAAAAGAAAAAGCAAAAGAAAGACAAAAGGAAGTTTCAGTTGCTGAACCTTTCCAAACTTTCCATGTTCAGAAGTGTCCTATCCCAGAGCTTTTAGGAACTTAACTGACAGATCCCCAAGTCATTTTATCGTTGAAATGGGACTCTCCTGGGTGTGACCTTGGAAAGCAGAATAGATCGATTTCTGAGGAAGACTATTGTTGAGTTTTACCTACCAAACATTGGGGGTCGCTTCCATCTTCTGTGAGGTCTCAGGTCCCCAAACTCCAGATTTACTGTCCTCAGAGCAAAGAAGATTGGGCTGGGCCCTTCATCACTCTGGCAAAGGAGACAGGCAGGCCCTGCCTACTGCTTTACTCACCTCGACCCTGGGGAATGAAAACAAAACAGGCATGACAAGGAGTGAGTGGAAGGTAGCATCAGCAACCGAGCCTGCTTCAAACACTCCCAGTGAAAGCAGACAGCTCTCGTTCATCAGCACCAATGGAGAGATAGGTAGAATGAGGGATGCCAGTGTGGGTTGTACGTAGCTTTAGAAGTGGACAGAGTTAGAAGTGGGGTTCAAGGGCTTTGCTGGGAGGAAGGGGTCACAGAATCTAAGAGCTGGGAGGAGACTCAGAAGGCTTCCAGCCCAACCCATTCCTTGACAGAAATTTCCTCTTAGTATCTCCGACATGTAGTCCTCTGGCATCCCTGTGAAGACCACAAGGGATGGGGATCTCACTACCTCCCAAAGCAGCCTGTTCCACTTTTAGACAACCAAGATGGTTGGAAGTTGTTCCTTATTCCCAGCTGGAATCTGCATCTTTGCCTCTTCCGCCATTTCTCTGGGTTCTGCCTGCTGGGGCCAAGCAGATTTAGTCTAATCCATCCACATGACAGCCTTTTAAAAGCTTGAAGACAGCTTTTGTCTGCTCCCAGAGCCTTCTCCTCCCTAAACTAAACATCCCTAGTTCTTTAACCTGGGTACAAGGCTCCTCCCAACCTAGATGCCATCTTCTAGCTTACCATAGGGCCCAGAATGGAACAGTCTAAAATCTTGTCTGTGGCATCTCACTACTGATTGCCCCTAGTCAGTCTTTCCCCTCAACCAAAATTATCTTCTTAAACAGCAAACTGCTGAAACCTATTCAGGGCCCATGTCCTCTAAAGCACCGACTCTATTTTCTCTGCCCTTCCTGGGAATCATAACTATTGCTCTCTACCCCCTAGCCCTGTGACAAGAAGGACAGGAAGTCCCCCTCCTGCTGAGCAAAACTATGGTCTGAGAGATGGGGAGGGGAGAGAAAGGGGGATGACTCCCTCCTGTCGATAATTCCTGGCCTTCCCTCCCTTCCCACAGGGTTACAAGGCAGGCAGCAGAGGAGGCACCCCCATCACCAGGGGTCAGGCCCATATCAACTTTCATTATAGAAATGACCTTAAAAGCTAAAAGAAACCTTTCCCGGGAGCCACTGGGCCTTTACATTCCCAGCTTAAAGTCATTTTGCTCCAGAAATGAAATTAAGAGCTTCCAAATCACAGGTTATCATCATTCTCGGCTGCTCCCTCCTCGCCCAGCAGACTCAGCCTCATCATCACTGCCCCCAAATAAGGCCTGTTTTCCTATCTCCCACAAGCCAGCAGGAATGTGGCTAGGGAGCACAGCCAGCAGTCATGCTCTGAATCGGGGAACTTTTAACATCGTAAGAAGAGCTGACATTTATAGAGCACATCGAGGTTTGCAGACCCCAGATGTATACTATCTCACTGCAGCCCTGGGAGATGCCTGCAGCTACCATACCCCTTGTACAGATGGAGAAACTGAGACTCAAAGTGGAAAAAGACTCACCCAAGGTCATGGGGCTGGTCTGTGTCAGAGACAGGGCTTGAACCCTGGTCTTCCTGACTTTGAGCTCAGCATCTATCCCTTACAATACAATGGCTCACAAACATTCAGGTGGTCCCCATTGACTATCGAATAAAGGGGAAGGAACCAGCCATTTGTTAAGATAATATGATCTTTATGTGCCAGCAACTGTGCTAAGCTCTTCATAAATATTATCCCATTTTATCCCCACAACAACCCAGGGAGGTAGGTGCTGTCATTATCCCCATTTTACAATTGGGAAAACTGAAGTGGATGGGTGAAGTGACTTGCTAATGGTCACACAGCTAGTAAGTATCTGAGGCTGGATTTGAACTCAGGTCTCCTGGATTCTAGGACCAGTGCTCTATCCACTGGACCATCTCATTGCCTGGCATACCAGGTCTTTCACAATCTAGTAAGAAAGAGAGACACACAGACAGGGGAAAAAAGGAAGGAAGGAAGGGAGGGAGGAAGGAAGGAAGGGAGGGAGGCAGGGAGGAAGGAAATCTGGAGACCAGAGATAAATTCTTGTCCTCTACTATTTGTGTGTCCATGACAGAGCTGCCGCTCCCTCTCTGGGCCTCTGTTTCCTCGTTTGTACAATGAGGGAGCTAGATCGAATGATCTCCAAGGTCCTGCTCTGATATTCTGTGATGCTCTGATTCTATAAGCCTGAGTTCCCTCCTCTATAACATAAGAATAATCATCTCTGTCCTTCCACATCCCTCACAATTTTGTTATGAGAAAAGAGCTTTGCAACCCTGGAAGGGCTAGAGAAATGGGAGGTATTCATTATTTGTAGAATCTAATTTTTTTCCATTTTATTTGGTACTTTTTCAACTATTAAGGATATTTCCTTCATTCTAAAATTTCAATAGTACTTTGGGTTTTAGTTAATATTCACCATAGAAAGTCTGTGTCACAGCCAGTTGGAACGCATCCCATCCCTCTGGGTGCCACAAGGCCCTTCCCCAGGGAATCATTGGGTGAGTGATACGCATAGTTCCATGAGACAGCTGGCTTCCCTTACCCCGCAGCCTTCTGAAGAACGCCCCAGGGCAGGTGTTTGAATCGCTCCTCAGTGCCTGTTTGTCCCAGCTTACTGGCTAGGAGCTGGGGCAGATAAGAGCAGGCCTCAGAGAGCAGGTCCTCGGAAAAGCCTCGAAGTTACTAACAGCAGGAATCATGGCCTTGGGATGTCCTCCTGGGGGAAAGCTGAGCTGAGAGAGGTCCTGAGGAAAATGCTCTGTTTCTTTTTGTCTTGCCTCTTCATTCTTTTCGGTGGCTTCATCTGGGACTCCCTGTCCTGAGTTTGGGCTCCCAGAACGACACCAACCCTTTCCTGGAGAGTTCAGCCTCAGAGAAGATGAAAGAGGACAGGAGGAAGTATTCTGGGGCTGGGAGAGACATAAATTAGATATAGAGGAAAGGAATTAGAGGTCCTGAGTTCAAATCCAAGCTCCCACCTACTACCTGAGTGACCTTGGGCCCATCCTCCACCTCTCTGCTCAAGCTCCTTATCTGTCAAACAAAGGAATTAAACAAAACAGGCTTCTCACCTCTGGACAGAGAGATGAGGGACTTGATGGGCAGATGGAGGCTTTGGGGGCACATCAATTTAGGAATTTGTTTTGTATATTTGTTACAATGATTGTATTTTTCTCTCTTTTCAATAGGGAGATAGGAAAGAGAAAAGACAGATCTTTGTCCATCAAAAAATTAAATTATGTTGAAAATACAAAAAAAAAATGACATAAAGGGTTGGACAAGATGGCCTCCAAAGCCTCTCCTCTTTCCACATCTATGGTGCCATGATCCTATGGTCAGACACTGGCCTTGGTCTGATCAGTCCCACAGGTGACAGGAAGAACAGTGAGGGTGAGAAGCCAAGAGGCAGCCTTTGGTTTGGTGTAGCAATGAGTGTCCACACAACAAGAGCAATCCCAAGGCAGAATGCGCCGCCTCCAAGGTCATCTTGTGCTCCTTCCTGAAGGTCTCCAAGGAGAAGCTGGGCAGCTGTGTGGCGAGAATGTTGTCAAAGGGCTGTACGGGCTGGAGCAAATGTCCTCCAAGGTCTCTCTGAGGTTTTCTGCTTCTACAATCGATCTGCGTCTGCTCTTGTCCCCACACATAAGTCCCAGCCTCAGCCCTCCACAGCATGTGAGAATTACTAGAGATGAGAAGTTGGTAACACTTCCAGAAAAACATCAAATCCAAGATAGACTTCAAGAGTTGCACATAGCTTGGGGCTCTTTCTATCCCTCCATCTGACTGCTCCCCAACACAGGCTTTCCCACCAGCTTGCAGCCCTTCCCTGAGAAAGTGTGAGCTCAGGCTTTGGGCGGGGGGCGGGGCCTCCTAGGTGAGATCTAGGTCCTGTTTTGCAATGGGTTAATGGAGATGTGTTTTGTTTCCCTGCAAGATGGCTGCAGACATCTGGCCTGGTTACAGCTGCCTTGTGAAGCCTGACCTCCCAGGGATGGGTTAGCTGCCTGTGGCCTCTGCAGCCATCTCTATCCCATGATATATGTGCAGCCAACCAGGCAAACAGAATCATCTCACCTGTCCATTCCCTCCTCCATGGACTTGTCATAGGACTGGAAGTAACAGCCCGGGACTGTCTAGTGTGGCCCCTTCATTCCTGAGCACTTGTCAAAGGTGTGCCTGTGGGGGTTGGAGGTGATGGGGATTTGGACCCAGTCAGATCCAGATAGCAGCTGTACTAGGCACTGGGGGGTTGATGGAGACAAGAAAGGTGTACTCAGACAGCTATGAATTCAAATGAATGAGGGATGACTGGGAAAATCAGGGAGGCTGCATGGAGGAAGCAGCAGCATCTGAGCCAGACATCTTTCTCCATCCCTCTACCTTGCAATCATGTCCAGTCAATCAGACAGTCATTCAGTGAGTATTTATGGAAATCCTACTGTGTACTCTGATGGGATAGGAAGGTCACAGAGGGAGGTAGCAGCATCAGGACTCCTGACTCCAAAGCCAGGGCACTTTCTACTCCTTCACACCAAAGTAACTTGAATTGATTGGTGGATTGGTTTTATTTTGGGCCATTCCTCTGGGTATTCTCAGCACAGTGCCTAGCACATAGTAGGTGCTTAATAAATGCTAGGTGACTTGACTTAGATGGATGTCCACTTTGTAAGGGCAAAAAAAGAGTCTCTGCTGACTGAGGTTGTGAAGCTGGCCATTGCCTTGGACAGAAATCAAGATGTCTGGAGTTGGGGCTTAGTGGGGAGGACTCCGAGGAGTCCTGACTCTGCCCCAGACCCCTCCTCCCCCACACAAGTAACCTGGGCAAGCCGCTTGCCTCCCCAAGCCTGGCTTTAGAGGGCATTAGGCACCCCAGTCTGCAAGGTCCCTCCTAGCTCTGATTTTCCATCAAGCGGCACGGCCAGGAATAGCTGGCAGCTGTGGCACTATATCGGCTCCTCCATAACATGACTATTTATACCCTCTTCCTGAATGGAAATAGATAAATTTCCAACTCGGAAATGAGTTAGCAGTTTTGCCTTTATTTCATAAAACACAGGATGAGGCCAAACACAAGCCGATTTCCCAATGAGTGTGGATTAAAGAGCTGGAAAACCAAGTTCATTTTCAGCTGTAAAATATTATTTAGAGAAAATCACTTGTTTTCCACAAAGAAGCTGACTGTTGGCAAATTCCCTCAGCCTCCAGCTGAGTTTAGGGAGACTTTGGAGCTGTCAGAAGCAGGGAGGGCTGGGAAAGGCTTCAGGGAGGTGGGAACACCTGAGCTGAGCCCTAAAGGAAAAGAAGGATTTCAAAAGACAGGGATAAAGAGGGAGGATGTTCCAGGAAAGACCTAGATCAAAACAGGAGACATCAGGTCTGTTGGCCGAGACCAGGAACCATGAGGTTAGAGCTTGAGAGGATGGCACTAATTGGAAGATCACTAGATCCTACATGTAGAGCTGGGAGGACCTCAGAAGTCATTGAGTCTAACCCTTCATTTTACAAATGAGGAGACTGAGGCACAGAGAGAAAATGAACTGTCCAAAGAATCATGGCTAAGACTTCTGTAGAAAGGGTTCAAACCTAAGTTTCCAGAATCCAAAACAAACACTCTCTGGAGGAGCAAGTAGTCTTGTCCAGCTCATGAGATAAAGCTAGTGTATAGGTACATCCCCTTTCAGACTTGACGAATATAGGGGTTACTAGGGGCAAGGGAGGCAGTGTGCCCAGCACTTAGCACAGTGCCTGGCACATAGTAGTTACTTAATAAATGTTTATTGACTGAGAGCATGTCTCAATCACACTATAAAGGGTAAGTCCCTTTCAGATTTGAGTGGAAGGACGATTTAGTGCCTGGTAAAGGGTCTCGAGCTTCAGCCTCGTTTGCCACCCCCCACCCCCGCCCCTTAAAGGATGCAAAGTTCAGAGAAGCTTATTTGCATATGAAAAGGCCAGGCTAGTAGGTGAGTAGGCAGAAGAGATAATGAACCAGCTCCAGCCACTTATTTACTTGGACCATGGGAAGAGACCTAGAGTTTAAAAAAAACAGGGAGCCCCCAACTCGAAGCAGTAGGGTAATTGTGGGACAATATGGCCTAGCATGCAGAGAAGTTTTGTACCCATAAGTTAGATTTAGGTCTCTCACTGAAAGGGCCAGCCCTGTATCATAAAGCATTGTCAGAAGGAAAGACTAAGCCTAAAGGCATCAGCTGGCCAGGATGATCCTATTCCTTCTCATCCTCCTGCTTGGGAAATGACAAGTCCTAGAACCGAGGCATAAAGGGCACAGAACTTGGTGGAGGGCAGCTTTGGCCAGGACAAGGGTCCTCACTCTTTCTGAAAGCACAGCAGTGCCCCAGCTGAGGGTTGCACTTCACCCTGAGTAGGAAGTAGGAGAACCCAGAGGTGTTCAATGAGGCAGTTACAGGGGTCCAAGAATAATCCAACTTTTCCAAAAAAGATTAAAAGATGCACAGTCCTGGAGAAGGAAGGGCTGCTAAAAAGCCATATGGGATTGGGAGAGTAGGACCTAATGCTGAGTACCTGCAACCCTCAATGCAGCTACCACCTCCAGCTGGTCTGTACCTCTTTTCTCCCTTTAACCAGAAGCCTTTTCCTCTGGGCATGGAAAAATCTCTTTGCCCTTATTCGTCTTAAATATTTATTTTGTCTTTATAAACAGTCCTGTGCTGATCTAGCTATATTCATTGGAACTGTAGTAGTTAGAAGGAAATGGAGTATTCCAGGAGAGGGAAAAAGAGAGATCTATAAGTTTCTCTGCCTTTCTCTCTCTCTCTCTCTCTCTCTCTCTCTCTCTCTCTCTCTCTCTCTCTCTCTCTCTCTCTCTCTCTCTCTCTCTCT
>CM053623.1:231127817-231160345 GCA_028646595.1 Phalanger gymnotis
GGCTTTTTTCCTCCTTCCAACTCCATCTGCCCTAGAATTTCTCCCACAGAACCCTGCACACAGTAGGGGGTTTAATAAATGCCAGCTGGATGATAATTTCACATCAGAACCATTAGGAGCTCATGAGAAGCAAATGCTGGCATGCGAACAGTTTGACTAAGAAGACTTTTGTGCTCTGTTCACTAACAAATGTCTAGAAGAAATCTTTTGTTAATTTTTTTTCACATGACATTAACAGACCACTCATAACCAAGGACTGACCTATAGCATCTGCACTCATATTGTGGAAGTCTGAACAATTTAAACATATTAAGCACTCTTGGAATTGGGTCAGCAGCAGCAGGAATGGATGATCTGCCCTAGGTCCAAGAACACAAATTCTACCCTGGGATTTCCTTGGTGGTGAATGCTTGCCTGCTCCGGGAATGATTGTCCATAGGGATGGCCCAGGTCCTTGGCCAGCCACTGCCTTGACTACATTTGACTCTCAAAAATAACTTTACCACACATATAATTCTGCAGAGAAAATTGGATCCCAGAGCAGGGTGGCAAAGTTTGTTAGCTGCAACTTCTCCTTAATTGAGAGCACTGTTGGCAATGGGGTTATGGATGTGTAATCAGCCAACGTTATGTGTAACTGGCAAATATCAGCTTTAAAGACCATGAACCATGGGGGAAGATCAATGGCAGGCCACAACACATCATAGGAAGTGAAGTTTAAGGGGGAGATCAAATACCAAGCTGTTGCTAAGGAGCTGATGCAAAGGGGGAGTATCCTGGGTTTGGAGGCAAGAGACACAGGTTCAAATCCTGCCTCAGGCACACATAGGCTCACTCTTCATGTTACTTTTCTTTGTGAAAGTCACTTCGCATTTCTGGGTATCAACGGATCACAGAGTGAGAATTCGAGGGTCCTTCGAAGCCACTGACTCCAACATTTTACAGATGAGGAAACTGAAACTTGGAAAAGGAAATGGCTTGCCCAGGGTAGTGAGTGGAAGAGGTGAGATTCAAACCAAAGTCCTCTGACTCCAAACGCAGGGCAGACTTAAGCATAATGTAAAAAGAAAACTTCCCAATGCACAGAGCTGTCTAAAAATGGAATGAGCTGCCTCAGTAGGTAGTGAGCTCCCCATCACTAGAAGGCTTTAAACAGAGGTTGGGTGATCACTTGTCAGCATACTGTAGAGAGGATTCTTATTCTAGAAGGAACTATACTAATGGCTTCTGATGTAGAAGACTTAACCTGTCTAATCACCCAGAAAGAAGGGAGTCATCTGGTCTAAATCAAATTCTACCTTAGCAGCCTAGAGAGAGACCTTAGGCAATCCTGACATCAATTGACAGACAGCCAGACATGCTCTGAGAGGAAGTGGCAAGATAGGACTTCCTACCAAGGTAGAGATGTCCCTGGGTTTTCTAGGAGACAACCAACATCCCTAGCATGTTCATCCATCTTAGAAATCTGTGGCTATTCTGCTCTGATCTTCCAGAGAGAAGGCTGCAACAAAAGTTCTGACCCTGAGGTTCAATCTCTTCTTACAGGAGCAAAATAACCACAATGATAAAAAAACAATTCTGTACATGTCTAATGCCTTGCTCTTTTCCACCAATGTTCTTGTGTGAATGTCACAGTGGGATTTGTATTCCTACTTCATTGATAAGAAAACTGAGACCCCGAGAAAGTCAGTGAATTGTGCAATCTGTTAACGAAAAAATCTGTCTAGCATCTATCCCATCCTGTACTCTGTATTCTGCAGGGAAGTATAAGACACTGTCTCTATCTGCCCTCCGGGAGCTGGTGCTGTGTGCTTGTATACTCTCAGTTACAAAGAACACACTCCCTGGTGTTGTATGATACAGCTATCCCACCATTAGACACCTCTGGTTGTTAGAAATACATCCCTGATGTTGAACCCAAAATCCGCCTCTCTGCAATCCTCCCCACCCCCAATCTCTCCCCCTCTCTTGGAAAAGTTGTGGGAGAGGCAGCCACTTCTGAGTCAATATTCTAATACAGGAAGGTTCAGCATTTGTCAGTTCTTCCTCAGCTGAATCTGCTCCAGAGATGAGCGGAGGGAGCTGTGCCATGGTAGAGGTCAATCACCAAAAGTCCAATCTCTATTCCAGCCTAATTTTCTTTCCTATAGTCTCAACTGAGTGCTGGGAAGACTTAGACAAATACAACCAAAAAGCCTCTGTCCTCAAAAAGCTTACATTTTAATGCTATGTTTAGTCATTTTCAGTCATGTCTGATTCTTCCCAACCTCTTTTGAGGATTGAGGTTTTCTTAGCAAAGATACTGGAGTGGTTGGCCATTTCCTTCTCCAGCTCATTTTAAAGATGAAGAAACCAAGGCAGTAAGGGTTAAATGACTTGCCCAGGGTCATACAGCTTGTATCTGAGGCCAGATTTGAACTCAGGAAGATGAGTCTTCCTGACTCCAGGCTCTGAACTCTATCCCCTCTATGCCACCTAGCGGCCCAAATGCTTAACTAATTCAGCTGAACAAAATAGGACCTAGGACAGCTCCCTTGGAATCTACTAGCGATTGTTACTTTGGTAGCGATTCCCTAATTATCATTCCATGAGTGGTCATTCAACTACTTCTGAATGCATGAACAATTCCGAATACAATTATCATTTAGCCCATATCTCTTCATCTTGTCCACAAGAAAAATTTGGTCAAAAGCTTGGCTGACATCCAGGTAGCCTCTATGGGCAGCATTCCCCTGTTCTACCACTCTTAGAGTTGAGCATCCTGGAATATCCAGTTTCCTTGGTGTGGATCTGACTTCCACCACCTCATTTCCCAACCTTTCCCTACTTTCTCCTGTGTGCTTATCTCTTCATGAATCTTCCACACAGAATATGCCCATCATTCTGGTAACTATCCTCTGGTTCTTGTAATACTGCAAGGACCCCAGTGCAGCCTTTGAGGAGCCCAGACATCCCTTGCTCTCATTACACACAAGACGAGTCAGAGCTGGAAAGGACCTCAGTGACCATCTATAGTCTAAACTATGCCTAAAAGAGAGTGCCTCTACAACATAAGCAACAAGTAGTCACCTAGGTTCTAAGTGAAGCCCTCCGTTGATGGGGAACTTCCTACCTAATTAAGTGGTCCATTCCACTCTTGGTCAGCTCTGATTAGAAGAAAATTTCTTCCTGAAATCAAGTCTAAATATGTCTTTTTACTGCCCCCTCCCATTGTTCCTCATTCTTCCCTATGAGGCCAAGCAAATTAGGTCTCAACCTGTGTTCTTCCCTGTGACAACCTTTCCATTACAGACCAGCCCACCTTCTTTTCCAATAATCCATAGCTTGATGATGTCTGTCTAGTTCTTAACACCCAAGTCATTACTGGTAATATGCTACAGACAACTTACACATCTACACCCACTATGTATCTCCCAGTCTAGTGACCCTACCGAAAAAAGGAAACATAGTCAGTCATTGCAAAGATATCCACATGTTACAGACCAAAGAATGCTTGGTTTAGGGACAAGTCACCTGAGAATAGCCTTCAGATCTGGGGAGAACCTTAAAAAGAGATGTGAAAGAGGGTGAGACAGGGGAGAGTCTTTTCTTGGGGCTGTTTGGTCAGGGTGAGGATGGGTTCCGGAGGGCTCTGGTGCTGTAACCTGTTACCATAGTGATCTGTACACAGAGAAGAGATGTGCATTTCATCCATATTCATGACCTCATATTTAGGCTAATGAACATAAAATCAGCAATATATATGTGAACGAGTCGGGAAGATAATCTTGACTACACACAACTTCTGCCCTTCTGTCTCCAAAATTGTAGTTAGTAATTAGCAGGAAATTTTGACTCAAAAAAACAAGGGCAATAAGACTCAGAATGGTTTCTAAACTAATTAAAAATATGACTATAATTGGAAAAGTGACTCTATAAAAATGATATCTCTGCATTCAGTCTCCAGAAAGAATTTCCAATTTCCTTAATACACAAGTCAATGGAAGATTATGCTGGGTGTTGGCACCACCCAGGAAATCAGGAAAGAAGAGATCGAATTTTCTTTCCTCCATAGAGGTGGGTCTAGGGGATGTGAGACAGAACTTAGAGGGCATTATGTGCCCCCTGGAGATCTGGACATGGTTGGGGGTTTGTGGGTAAATGCCTCCAGTGACTAATCTCCAGTTTCCCACTGTGTTCTGAAGGTGACCCTGGATAGAGTGTTCTACTTGGAGTCAGAGAAATCTGAGTTCAAATTCTGGCCCAGACAGAGTCTCTGCCCTCAAGTAGCTCATAGAATAAGAAGAGAGGGGATGCCAGTTAATTCTAGTACACAATATCACATAATTTGTTCATGTAAGAAAGAGGCTGTCATTGTAGAGTAATGGACAGTGATAGATTCAGTTAGAAATAATAATACTAAATGACATTTATAGTGTGCTTTAGATTGGCAAAGCACCTTCCCTATGCAGCCCACATCAACTGTGTTGGTCCACAGCCCTGCCCCCTCTCCTGCTGGCACATTGGGTCCCCAGAGCTGAAGGAGGGGGCTATCTTTCTCATTATGGTTCTAGAAGTAGCCCTGAGGGGTTAGGAGGCATCTTCTCTAGTGCCATGTAGCTCACAAGCCCCCACCACTATGATTCTGACCGTGATTACCCATTGACATCACTTAGTCTGATTAGTCAACCAGATTCAATTAACTTTCAGAAATGGGTATATACTAAGGAGCTATAATAAAAATGGACAGATCGATGGCATAAAGGAGAGAGTTGAGGGTTGGGTGTCAAGAAGTTCAAATATGGCCTCAGACACTTTCTAGCCGTGTGACCCTAGGCAAGTCACCTAGTCCTGTTTGCCTCAGTTTCTTCATCTGTAAAATGAGCTAGAGAACTAAATGGTGAACCACTCCAATATCTTCACCAAGAAAACCCCAAATGGGGTCACCAAGAGTTGGATATGACTGAAATGACTCAACAACATGTAGACTTTAAAGTTTGCAAAACATTTTATGGGTTTTGATAACCATCTCCCTACCCTTATCTTTTTTTTCCTGTTGTTATTGATGAATGGTAATGATGATGACGATGATGATGATGACAATGATGATGAGGACGATGATGATGATGATACATTCCCTGGGCCCAGAGCTCCTCAAATATTTGTATCACATGGACCAGGTCCAAATCCTGAGAGGTTGGCCCAAAGAGATTCATTTTCTCTTTCTGTCTTGCTGCTTCCGCCTAGACTTTACTCCAGGGAAATCTCCCAATGTAACTAAGGTATAGCTCTTGTCTAAGTTTTCCCAAATGTGGAGTCTCTGGCTCCTGTACAAGCACTCAAGATAAGAAATGCAGGTTGAATAAGGACAGCCTTTGTTTCATCCCACAAGTAACAAAGGATTCCTAGGAGCCCATTAGCAGATATATAAGATAAAACAAGCACCCAATAAAGTTATAACCTCTCCCCAGAAAGCAATTAAATTCTGGGACTCCTAAACAAGCAAAGTCTACCAAGAAAGTCTATTCCTACCAGACTTGTGCTGTCACATCAATCCCTTCAACAGAGGAGGGAAGAAAGGTCCAAATTCTGGAGTAACAATGCAGAGCACTCAATTTGGAGTCAGGTAGACCTGGGTTCAAAACAGGAAAAACAAAGGGAACTGTTAGTTCACCAGTTATTATGGCAATGTTCAAAATGGCAGTTTCTTAACCAAAAAGCAAAAGATGCACATTTCCCAATGCTCCTTAGCAGTACTAGTGAGATGTTCCAGGTTGATCTGGCTATTTCTTCTTGCTTTATGCTTCTTAATAAATGGTAGTTTACAAATGAGGCCATTTTCTTCTGCACCTTGAGGCAAAGCAAGGCTACTTCAGACACTTACCAGTTGTGTGACCCTAGTTGGGGTCTCGGAGCCAAAATTTTCTCTTCCAAAAGGTGCAAGGTTAGACTCAATGGCCTCTAACATTCTTTCCTGTTCTCAGCCTGAGGTTATGATCCCTGCTTCTCTCAAGTCACAGAAATCCTTTCTTCCTCCCCCAGCAGCATGGGTCCAGGTTCATAAATGATCTTCTGTCTCTGAGAGGTAATATGGCTCAGGAAATCTCCTTCTCTAGTTTAGTAGCTAGACTTGAGAACCATGCTACCTGGGAAATAGAAAGCTCTGGCTCCTCTACCCAACAGGTTGGATTTCAGGAACCTCTCAAGGAGTTTTCTTCCCAGACTGTGCTCCCGCAGAGACTCTCAATGGCCCCAACAGTTGCCATCTCTCCAATCTGGGAAGCCTACAAATCCAATCTCCAGGTTCTGATCTCAGCTTGGATCACAGGTTGCCCCAAGGCCACCAATCATCTTCAAGGTAGCCCCACCCCAGTCACCAAAAACCAGTGAGAAGCTGCCTGCTCCCTCTAAACAAGGTCCATGGACTCATGCACACTCTACGAAGGGAGAGGTGGGCTCAACTGGATGAGAGGAGGGGGAACCTCTGAAGCTCCCCTTACACTGTCAGTAGACAAATCTCACCTTTTCTTGGAATATACATGTGTATTTGGTGTTTGCATATGTGTGTGTCTGTCCTAAGGTTCAACAATGGCTTCCTTATGATACATAAGCTCAAGGAAACCTCTCTCATGCTCCTAGGAGCATTCTGAGTAGGCATTAGATTCTCTCTCTTCTCCACTCCCTTTCTTCTCTCTCTCCCTCCTCTCCTTCAATCCTCCTCTCACCCTCTGCTCTCTCCTTTTCCTCCTTTTCATCCCTCTCCTCCTTTCTCCCTCTCTCTTCTCCCTCTCCTCTCTCTCTCTCCCCTGTTCTCCCTCCTTCTCAGCTTCTCTCTCTTTTTCTATTTCTCCTCTCCCCTCTTCTCCCTTTTCCTTCCCCTCTCCCCCATTCCCTCCCTCTCCTCTTCTCTCTGTCTTTTCCTCCTCCTCCTCCTCTCTTTTCCTCTTCTTTCTCTCTCCCCTCTCCCTCCTAGTCTCTCACTTGATTACATATCTAAATCTTCATTCTGTAAGATTTCTTCCTGGTGTGGCTGGGAAAGATGCCTCATTTACTTCCTTTTTCAAACATGTGTACTTCTCAGCTCCCAGGGGTATCCAGGGGACCCTCCCATTGCTAATGCTTCACATGCCTTAGTCACTGGGGGATTTACATTCTGAGGCTCCAGCTGCTGATAACCTCAGCAGGGCTACCTGCCCACAGGCCACAGCTTGGAGGAAGTTCAGTGAGCTCAGTGTGGGGAGAATGATTGTATCTCCTGCATGAAAACCACTTAGTGACCTGTCTGCTCAGGAAGGACATCCTGGATTACAGCCAGTCCTCCTGGTAGGCTACAGAGAAACCATTCTGGACTTGGTGATCTTGCCAGGACACCCAGCTAGAGCTCTTCGATATCCTGAGCTCCTTTGGTCTCATGTATTTCCAAAGCCAAAGTAATGAGGAAGTAACGTGAAGCCAGGAAACTGTATAGTCCCTGGCGGGAAGAACAGGACTGAATTAAATACAGGGCAGGGGGAAAAGTGCACCTACTGCATATACCTTTTCTGTTGCATTGAATGAGAGACCAGTCAGGATGAGACCATCACCTAGTACCATCCTCTCTCTCAGTGTTCTCAATCTGGGTCCAGAGACTCCAAGAGTGATTTTAGGACAGATTAGATAGAATTCAGGCAGCCTATCCACTTGAATGGGGGAAATTGCAGTATTCTTTTTACTAACCTTTGGTTTGACTTGTAATCCTAAGTATTTTACTTGATACATTTAATCACCTTATTCTTGGAAGGGGTCCATAGGCTTCACCAGACTGCCAAAGGGGTCCAGGACACAAAGAAGGGAAGAAACCCTGCACTAACCTGCATTAACCAACTGGCCTCTGAGACTAAGGGCAATGGTCAACCTGCCAGCGAGCATTTCTTTATGGAAATGAGACAGAAATACTGGGAAGCCCCTGCATTACAAGTGAGTGGGAAACTGTGAGCCCCTCTCAGAAGATCTCGTTTCATCTCTCTCTCTGTATGTGTGTGTGTCTCTCTCTCTCTCTCTCTCTCTCTCTCTCTCTCTCTCTCTCTCTCTCTCTCTGTGTGTGTGTGTGTGTGTGTGTGTGTGTGTGTCTCTTTCCATGTTTCCATCTTTCTCTCCTTCTGTTTCTCCCTCTCCTCTTTCATCCCCAAACTTTCTGTCTGCCTCTTCTCTCTTTTTCCTTTGATACTTCCTCCTCTTCTCCTTCTTCCTTTAGCCCAAGCTGAGTATGAATGTGTTTCTATCTGTCCCTCTTGGGGCTGTTAAGTTTCCCTGACCTGCCCCCTGCCTTTTTTGGTTCTCTATGCACCTCTCTTTTTTTCTTTCTCCTTCCTACTATTATCTTACTGGAGTTAGGATTTAATTAGCATAGGGAACTCCCAGGTGGGGAAACCTCCTCTGCCAATGCAAGTAGGCACCTACTCTGCAGTTTAGAGTCTTTCAGAATGGCTTAGAGGTATGACAAGTTGAGTGACTTTCCCAAGGCCCCACAGTAAGAAAGATTAGAGAGAAGACTTGAATCCAGAGCTTCCTGGCTATGAGACAAGGCCTCAATCCCCTTAACCTCACTTGCTACTACTCAGGCATCAGTAAATAACTTTTTAGCTTTCTAAAAGCTTTCTTTTTATTATGAACTTAAATATCAACAATGTTCATAATTAGTGAAAATTTCATTGTGTGAAGACAAGAAAGGTGGATTGTATGTGAAATTGTGGACTGTTACTACAGGCTTTTTAAATGTATCTTACGTCAATATCATATTAAAGCAAATTGTAAAATATTGGTTGAATCTATTTGTCCCTTGTCCTTAATCAGATGAGTCTAACTTTTTAACATGTCTCTAAGAACATTGGTCATTTTTAGCTTCTGTGTGGCCCTCAGTGAACCAGAGAAGAGACCTCTTACCACCGATATAGTTGGTATAGATGGCCACCATGGTCCCAGAATTCAGTCCAAGACAAGTCAAGGAGCCTTTCATTTCTGGGCAAGAGTTCCTCACATGTGGCCCCTGCCCCAAACTGCCCCAATTCTTAGAGGACTCCAGGTTCTTCTCCCCTCCATCCCTGTTGTTGTTATCTGAAGTTCACCTTTTCCAGACAAAAGTCTGAGGGTAGTTTTCATAGAGGTGACAGGGAGCCCCTGAGGATTCCTGAACAGAGAAGGCACCTACTCAGACCTGCGTTTTAGAAAGGCTTTTTTGGCAGCTTTGGGGGGGGTGTCAGGGAACAGAGAGACCAGAGACGGGAAAACCCATTGAGAACACACAAAAGCCTGAGCCAGAAAATCTTACCTCTACTTTTTCGCTTTAGTGGTACAGGGTTCAGTTTTGACCAAGCAGTTGCTTCGCCTCCCCCTTCCTCCCGGGCTCCCCCTCCCCACGCTCCCAGAAAAATACCTTTCCAGACTTTCAAGTCTCCTTTTCCAATTTTCCAGCCTCTAAATTTAACCAGCAGTAAGCAGGTGTGAGGGCAAGCAGGAGGACCTCAAGCCTCCAGTCAACCAGGGCCAACTCTTCTCCCCACTAATGCAGATAAATAAGGTTCTATTTCCCCTCTCCTCGATGATGGAGCCCAAACTGACCATGAGGGGATGTAAAAACGACTCTTTAGCCCAAAACTAAATTTAAAAATAGACTATGGTGCCCATGAATGATGCCAGCTCTGTAACTCTGGCAAACAGGCCAGTGTCCTTCAGCCAAACACAGCCCAGGTGCTGTGTGGCTTTGGGCCAGTGCTTTCTGCCTCCTCCTCTGGCCGATGGGCCAGGAGGCTTAGCCTTCAGAAGCCTGGGGAAAGTGTTGACATCTCTGGCACCCCACGTCATCTCTCTCTCTGCTGCCTTCCTCCTCTCTGTGAGTACCAGGACCAAATCACCCATTACCTCAGCAGGATTCTTCAGTGCCAACGTCACAAGACACCATGGAGGCCACCCCCAGTGCCACCCAGGGGCTGCCCAGCTGGGCCACACCAGTCCATCCCCTGCCATCCATCCTTCCTCATGTCTCTTCCAGGTGGCCTGATACCACTGAGCCATGGGGGCCCTACCATGTGCCTGCCTGCCCACCTAGCACTTCCCTCACCACCTCCAGTGACCAGACTCACACAAGGCAAACCCTGCCCCACTGTGGCTCATCTGTCCTTTCCAATACTAGAAATGATTATTTTGTTTGTGCAATTTTAGAGCTGGAAAGGTTGTTAAAGCTCATCTAGTCCAACCCCCTCATTTTACGGAGGCGGAAACTGAGTCCCAGAGATGGAAAGGAAATAACCGAAGCTCTCTGTGGTAGTAAGTGACAAAATCTATACTTGAACCCAGGTCTTCTGACTCGGACCCTCTTGCATCAGCCAAAGAATGGAGCTAGAGTGCTGGGATTTCAGGCGCTGAAGACATGGAGATGAGGGAGTGCTGCAGTCATTAATTAGGCTCACTGATAACCAAGGTTCTGGGAGCGTGGGGAAGGGGAGGCCAAACAACTGTTCGGTCAAAACTGAACCTTGTACCACTAAAGAGAAAAAAATCAAGGTAAGACTTTCTGGCTCAGGCTTTTGTGTGCTCTCAATGGGTTTTCCTGCCTGTGGTCTCTCTGTTCCCTGACCTATCCCACCACACAGCTGCCAAAACAGCCTTTCTAAGACACAGGTCTGAGCAGGTCCCTTCCCTGTTCAGGAATCCTCAGTGGCTCCCTATTATCTCTATGAAAAAATATGCATTTCTGTTTGGCACTCAGAATCCAGCCCCAGCCTAACCTTTCCAAGATGACCACACATGACTCCCCTCCATGCTCTCTAGGGGCCATCTAAACCAGCCTTCTTATTGTTACCTGAACAGGACATCCCATCTCCTGGCTCCATGCGTCTGCCCAGGCTGATCTCCATGCCTAAAATGTCCTCCCTTTTCTCTTCTGCCTTCCTTCCAAGGTCAGCTCAAGCATCTCTCCTGCATGAGCTCTATCCCAACCCCAGTCCCTGAAATGGTCTTGACTGCACCTTGTATCAATCATACATCTATCTACATAGACTTATCTGTGTTCACATTGTATCCTGCTAATGAAAAGTATGCTTCCAGAAGACAGGGGTGGTATAATTTTTGCCATTCTGTCTTTGGTGCTTGACACACAGTAGGCACTTAATAAATGCCTATTGGTTGATTGATTGACCCTCCATCCACCCAGGGCTCTTTTTACTCCCTTCTGGTAAAAACAAGTAATCGAGACGCCTTTAATTCTCAAAGCAGGCGCCAAAAACCAGGACATTGATCCCTAAGACCGGAAGTGGGTAGAAAGACAGTCTGTGCATCAGGCCAGCCTTCCAGGGTTTCTTTTGAATTCTGATGCTGCCTTTGATGTCTTGCCTTGAAAGGAGAGTTGAGCCACGAATCAGTGATGGAAGAGGCCCTGAGATCACAGGTGTCTTCCCCCACTGACCACTGCTATGGTGGCCCCTCTCGGCCTGGATCCCCTCAGAGTCAGGTCCCTTCATGGGTCCCTGGTCAGTGAGTTCACATGTTCACATCATCCAAGAGATGTCTAGGCAGGAAGGTTTCCTGATGTCTGACATAGGCTCTCTTTTTCCACCTTCATTCTGTCTCCTTGTTATAGTCATGACTACAGACAAGCAGTGTAAGGCTAATCTGGTCTGATGCCCAAAAGCACCCCCACACTACCACCAAGGCCTGGCAGCTCATCTGCTCTCCCCTCTCAAGCGAGCATCCTGGCCAAGCTTGGCCCCTGGTGTATTTCTAATTATTTTAATATCTTCTCATTAGTCAGTCTCTTCACCCTCTGAGTCATTTGCTCTGTTCAGCTCTTCACAGACCCGACTGTCCAACCTTCCCAGATAATGAGGTCCCCCTGGTAGGAGGCGTCCCTCTGGGGGAGAAAGAAGATGGATGGAGAAATAAAGCAAAAAACTGGGCCTAGACTCAGAAAACTCAAATCATATCCTAAAGAGAAGAGGGGAAAACACACACTAAAGACAGCTTTGGAGGAGGAGATGAAGGAAGAGGAAGAGGAGGAAGAGGAGAAGCCGCTGAACCCAGCCAATGGTCAGACCATGGCCATTGATCCTTCTTGTTTCTCTAAAGCCTGTCTTTTTTACTGACCAAAATGGGACGTATGTGTATGTGCGTTTATGTGTTCATACATATGATGAATGTGTATCTTTATATATGTGTCAGTTTATAAATGTATAAGAATCGGGTGGGTATAGAAGGGGTCATTTCCTAGGATCATGCCTGGTGACTAAAGAGAATTGAGAAGCAAATGAAAATGTCAAGTCTGAAACTTCAAACCAGCAGAAAATTATTTATATCCTGGGTGTTTCCACCCCAGGGTGGGCAGTTTCCAGGAATGTTTAGCTACCAATAGGACCAGCAGGTGTATGCTCAAAAGAAAGTATGAGACATGATGGCATCTTCCAGGAGGAGAGGGAGACCAAGATGGTCTTTCAGGCCCCTCCCACCTCTGACAAACCATGCAGCTCTGGCCTCCTACAATTCTGTGACTGATATTTAAAATCAAATGAGATAAGTTATGTGAAGCACACTGTTCTTCAAACAAGCAGACCCATCATAGGTGCACAGAGGGCTACAACAACTCCTCCTCACACCCCAGGAGGCCCTTGAACAAAACAGAAATGTTCATAATCTAGTGATTCCATCACTGCTCTTAGTTCCCCTTTGGGAGGAAACCCCTGTGGCCAAACAGTCCTGAGACCTGTATTTCACGGCCCCTTGTTAATGCTATGCTCATCCACTGTGATACAAAAGGAGGTAGAGCAGCAGTCCCAGGCCCTGATCTCAGGGAGCTTCCAGTCTAGGAAGAAAAGGAGGAGATAAGAGAGGAAGAAAGTCACTCATGAAAAAACATAGTTCAGGTCACCACACACACACACACACACACACACACCATCTTTGTACAGCCATAAGCATCCTAGAAGGAAGGGCCAGAGCAATACATGGAGAAGAGATCTGTGCTAGAGTGTGAGTGTGTGTGTGTATGTGCTGGAATCTTGAAGCCCTGACCACTGAGGAAACTTCAGATTTCTGGGGCGCTGAAGAAATAGGAAAAACAATATAGCTATGGAAACCTACACACACACACACACACACACACACACACACACACACACAGAACTTGAATGGCCTTCATTCCTACAGTTATTATTGGATTTCCACTATAATCCATATTTTTCCTTGTCCCCTTTCCTTAAAAAGCTGTGAAATCCAGCTTCCAAATGATATCTTGGCCAGTACATAGATGTCAGGAGAACTGACTCCCCACCCCACCCCAACAGATCGGGGGTATAAACAGGTTCAAAAGCCCAGGCTAATATTGAACCTTTTCTGGTCAACTCCAGGTTATGATCAACGGAGGAAATTTTTAACAGTAGTCACATATGCATATATAAAAGTGTATATATGCATATATACACATATATATAGGGTACATATGTTAGTCATGTATGCTTTCCATAAGCCATGTAGGTTATGTCATTTTATGTCATTGCGTCATATTAAGTTACAGTATATTATGATGTCATATTATGTCACGGTCTACTGCCTTATGGTATTATTTCATGTCGTGTCACTATGTTGATTATATTGTCTAATTTCCAACATGGAATGAGGTGCCTCAGAAGGGAATGACTCCCACATCCCTGGGCTTCTTCAAGCAGAGGCTGATGATTATTTTTTAGCCATCCCATAGCAGGGCTGGGTTAAACTAGATGAATTCTGAGACCCTCCGACATATCCCCATCAGGGCGACCCCCTCTCCCTTCCACAGTCACAACATCCATTGATCGTCCAACTTGACTAAGCCCCATGAGCCAGCCCCCGTACCTACAACATGGGCACAGGCCATTTTCCATCAGAGGCTCTGCCAGGTTTGTCTCCGTAGAACATCCTGCCCCTCCCCTCTCAGGTAAATCTCTCACCTGAAATTTCAGTGGAGGGGTACTTCCCACCTTTCCCGCTCCCTCAGTAGCCTCTCTCCTCTAACGGGAGGATGAAGCCATAAATTCCTCCCAAAGCCTTCCTTTATAAAAAGTGCCCAGATCTTTCCAGGTAACAGCCCATTTTCCATCTACAGCTCTGCTCAGTACACCTGCAGAAGTGGCAGTGACACTACAGTGGCCCCTTCCCCCTTTTCAGCTACCTTTTTTGTATTGTCTTCTGCCTTTAGATTGTAAGCTCCTTAAATGTAGGAACTGTCTTTCTTTTCTTATTTGTATCTCTGGCTCTTAACCAGTGCCTGGCACATAGCAGGCACTTAATAAATGGTTATCGAATTGAATATACAAAGCATAGAGTATATACATTGGGGGAGAGATCTGGGGGAGCCTTAAGAACTGCAAAGATCAGGACAATTGTCCTGGGTGTGCTAAGAAGGAAGCTTGAGACAAGACAGAGGGCATAAGGGAGAACATGGAGAACAGCAAATAGACCCAAGGTTCAGTGCACGGGGAGGTGGGGGATCTGCAGGAAGACCAGGAAGATGGGTTGGCCCCAGGCTGTGAAGGGCTCCCGATGTCTTTGGCCCTAGAGGTGGCCATCTGATTCAATTCCACAAGATTAGGAGCCTACCACGAGCTGGGGGCCCAGGCATCAGCAGGGGCACATTAGATACCCGGCCACAAGAGACTGCAGCCGGCAACATCCAAGACAAGCTCCCCCTCCCACCCAGGCTCCTTCTGCAGCCAGAGGCCTCCAGCTTCCCGAGCCAGCCCCCGAATACCAAGTGCCTAATCCCCCAGGAGGCCATTCGGCACCAGGATGGAGCTTGGGGCGGCTTCGTACATTCTTAAACATGCAATACCTGTCTTGCAAATTTCCTAATTAGTTCTACCAATTTTCTTTCTGTCTCCAGGTAATATGAACCAATGATGTGCGTCTGATGCAGCTAACAGACTAGAGAGTCGAACAAATGTTTCAGGTCACAGTCTGTTTACATACAGCGTGGAGAAGGCTGCCTTATTTGTCCCCTAATTTATACATTTGGATTTCTTTATTAATTTGCCAGGAAACCAGACAGTTTCAGATGCCAAGGTAACCACCAGGCATATCCATTCTCTGGGTGCTGAGTCCAGCTGATGGACCAGCATGGGACCCAGTCTCTGGGCTTCCTTTGAGTGAAGGCTGAGGCCAAGAGAAGGGTACACGGTAAAGGTCAAGAGAGCTTGGGACAGAGATGTCCACACAGAAAAGGCATGACAGAGTCTTCATGAAGCATCCATCCTTTCTAGGACATTTTAAAGGCCACAAAGGACTCTCCTCCCCAAAACCTGGTGAGCCAGGTAGGGGAAATAATATCATCCCCTCTCCAAGAGGTCAAATGGCTTTCCCAGAGTTACACATCCCATAAGTGTCTGAGGGAAAATCCCAACAAGTCCATCACCTTGCCCCCTGGGCTAGGCTCCCTCTGAAATCCCCGTGCCTCAAAGCCTGGTGTGGGAAGAGAAGATGGCAGACCTGAGCAGAACATGGGAAAGGTCATGGAGGGGATGCCTGGTGAGGAGGGAGAAGGACCAGGCCTGGCACCAGGGATGGTTGCTATTTTAAGATTGGTCCCTTGCAAGCGGCTGGCCAGGAAAATCAGTGAGGCTCAGTGGGAAGAGCCCTGGAGCTGGAGATAGCTAGTCGCATGTCTGATTGGAGCCCTGCACTGTCCTAGCTGGGGAACCATGGACAGGTCTTTGGACCTCCCAGGCCTTACTGTGCCAATCTACTAAATAGGGCAATACTACTTGGACTGCTTACCTCACAGGGTGGTTGTGAGAAAGACTTTTGCCTATAGAAACGTCTGTGCTAAGGAAAGGCCAGCACTTGGAGAAGCTGCATTCATTAGCCCATTTCAAAGATGAACAAACTGAGGCCCAGAGTGAAGAAGTGACTGGCCTAAAGTGACACAGTATGTCAATCAATGGTGGAGTCAGGGTTCCAAAGCAGGTCTTCTTGACTCACCACTTACTCTCTCCCCTTAGGACAAGGGGCTTGTGCAGGTCCCTTCCAGGGACATCAGGCTTCCTACATGGCAGATAATAAGATTAAACTAGATGGTCTCTCAGGCCCCTCCCAGTTCTGACATTCCCTGTTCTAAGGCCCTTCCTAAGTCCTGACCTTCTCTATTCTAAACTCTTTCCCAGCTGTGACATCCTCTGTTCTAAGGCCTCTCCCACCTGTGACAAACCCTGTTCTCAGACCCCTCCCAGCCCTGACATTCCCTGTTCTAAGGCCCTTCCCACTTCTAAAATCCTGTGACTTTCATTCTGCCAGCCCAGCCCTGTGCTACTGCAAATCAGAAGTCAGAAATTTTACCAGACTTCTGATTTCTTCTGGGCAGTCGGGGGGCCTGGGTTCTAGCCCCGACACAGACTGCCTGTGTGGCCCTGGGAAAGTAGCCAACAAGGCACCAACCCACATTGGCTAGCACAGCGCCTGGCACATAGTAGGTGCTTCATAAATGTTTATAGACTTGTGAAATCCAAAGCCTGGTAAAACTTCATATATGCAGATGTGTGAGTGTGTGTGTGAGAGCACACACATTCTCATATATTTCACATTACAACTTTGACTAGCTCTGTCCCAGGAGAACATCTAGGGAGAGTCGCATTCAAAGCACTTTGTACTTTCTAGAGAAGGGAAGCCCCAGTGCAGAAACTCCCTCTGCCAAGGACCCTTAGCACCCATGCCACCAACAGTAAGAATAACTCACATTTACGTAGCACCTACTACGAGTCCAGTATGGTCTACAATTACTGTCTCATTTGATCCTCATGGCAGCCCTGGAGGGAGGCGCTCTTAATATCCCCATTCTGCAGTTGAAGAAACTGAGACAAACAGGGTGGGAGAACTTACCCAGAGTCACAGAGATAATGTATCTAAGATAGGATTCAAATTCAGATCTTCAGACTCCAAGTCCAGTGTTCTACCAATTAAGCCAAGCTGCCTATTAAAAGTCTCTTTTTTATAACTCGAATTTTATGTTATTAATTTGTATTATTCTTCTAATTAACAAGCATTTGTTTTCTCTCTCCCACGCTCTCTCTCTCTCTCTCTCTGTCTCCTCTCCCCTCCCCTTCCCTCTCCCCTTCCTCTTCCCCCCCTCATCTCCCCTCATTAAAAAGGAAAACATAATCCTTCCCAATCTGGCCCCAAACTCTTACCAGCTGAGCAGCTCCAGGTAAATGCCATCTTGCCTCTGGTTTCTTCATTTGTAAAATGAGGGGGTTGGCTTCAATGGCCCCCACATTCCCTATGACCTATCACATGACCGCACATGGGAACCCCAGGTCTTCCTGGGGAGGCAAGGCACCATTTCCTCCACTGGGGGCCCATCTTCCTCTTCAGGACAAACCTTTCGGCTGCTGCTCAATTCCAAGGGCTCGGTGCTCCTTCTTTCCTTCCTTCTCAGGGTCTAGGTTTTCCACCCTCCTATCCCCTGGTACTGACCAGTAGCTGATGCTATGACAGAGAAGGAGGCTCATGGCATAGGCTCTCAGAGCACAAAGGGACCTCCAAAGGCATTGAGCCCACCCCGTGCATCAACAGGAATCTGCTCTACACAATTTGGATACTTGTTCAAAGGCCTCCAATTATGAGAAACCTTAAGACAGATGGAAGGTGGTCAAGAAAAAAAATTCTGATAATACAGATGAAGAAGAAAAGAGGGAGGTGCCTAAAGAGGCCGATGTGCCTGCACAGGGAGCTCTCTGATGAGCTCACTTTCTTAAAAGGGCATTCCAAGAGATAGAAGTGACAGGGCAAGTGGAAAGAGCCCTGGCTCTGGAGCCAGAGGACCTGGGTTCAAATCCTGCCTCTGAACAGTACTACCTGTGTGGCCTTGGCTAAGTCACAATGACTCTGTGGTGCCAGAATTTGGTGTAAGATTGGTGTCATCTAGGATCCAAGTCTATAATGACTACTCTAATCAGTTTTTTAGCTTTGATCTGAATTTATTCCTGCCTGGCATTCGAGGCCCAACAAAACCAGGGTCACCCAACCTTTCCGACATGGTTTCCTGTTATATTTCTCCTTTATCCTCCATCAAAATCAGATGACTGACCCCCCCCACATTCCCCAACGTTCAGCATCCTCTTCTCTCTGTGCCCTTAGATGCCTGTGCTTGGAATTCTAGTCTCCTCTTCATTTGCTGAACTGTGACCTTCAAAGCCCAATTCCAACGTCTCTTCCTCCAGGACTCCTCACCTCCCCTTTCATAATGCCCTTGCCCTGGGGACCATTCATGGCACTTTGTTCTTTTTCTGATGCACTTAGGAAATATTATTGTATATTATTTATTCATGGCTTTCCCCATTCCTTCCTTGTCCGTCAAAACAAATTGTGAACCATATAAGATTCTACATTCTGCATACACACAGTAGGTCTTAGGTCATTTTCAGCTGGAGTGGGGTAACCCAGTCTTCTGCCAAACCAAACTCTGAGGAATACTCATATTCTCTGTGTTCCTCTCCCTTCCCCCAAAGCCACCACGACAACTCTGCTGTCCTGACAATATGGCAGCCTCACACTCCAGCTCTTGGCTATTTCCATTTTTCCCCATAACTCAGGCCAGGACAGTTTTCAGAGGCCCTTTGCACAATCTGCTAAGATTGCTCCCTGGTCCACCCAATAGCTCCAAGTCATTTCCAAAAGGCATGGGTCTTGTCTGAGATTCTTCGGCACTAAGCATAACGTTTTTTTTCTTTCTAAGCATGGAAAGAGCTGAACTCAAACAGTAACATTTGTACAAACCAGCTTTATCGCATGCAGATACAAGCTTTGGGACCAGCGACTCAGTGTGGGCAAGGCCTGACCTCCACTGTGCACACAACCACTGAGGAGGCCCCTGGTGACTTTTTTGAGGAGGCAGAAGACACATCTCCCACCACATTCCCCACTCCCATCCTACCCTGCCTTTGCTATATTATACAAAGTTTTTTAAAGTTGGCTTTAGGAGGGAGAGGACATGCCATCGATTACAAAGGAAGGAGAGAAAAGGTCAGAACATTCACTGCAGGATTCTCATTCTCCTCCACATCCCAGCCTGGATCATCTTCACAGGGAGAGCCCTTTGAAGTCAATAAAACCCAAGGAGCCGTGAGCAAAGGCAGATGGGGCTGGGAGGCTGACTGCTAACTCCGATTATGGGCTAATTGTGTCATTTTCAGAGCAGGGATATCCACCAGGGAGCTCTGTCCAAGAGAGTTAGCATCAGCTCAGCAGGGCACATGAGCCTAGAAAGCAAAGGGGAGCACGAGGAGGTCTTGTCCTGAATCCAAAGCTTGCTGGGGCTCCCTGGGCTTGGCCTGGAAGCTGGCATGACTTCCTAGGGAGTCTCTGTGGTGCACGGTGTACCGCATCGCCTGCCCTCTTGTCTGTGACCTCTTCCAGCACTGCCTCTGATGCAGCGATGGTAGAATGGTGGCCAGTCTAGTTCTCTGTGTTTATGTATTAATCATCATTTCCTGGTCTGTAAAATGGAGGCAGGAAAAGCATACTGAAGAGAGTTGTTGTCTTTGTCCTCAGCCCAGGTAGGCAGCCATTACCTACTGACTGATCAAGGAGGACCTTAAGCTTTCTATTGTTATCAGTCTGTCTCTGCCTTCTCACGCCACTGCCACCCCCTTCCTGCCTGGATTCAGATGCTATCAGAGGACGTGGTGCCCTGAATCAGGAGATAGAATTGCGTTTTAAACTTGGAAAGAGACTCAGCCGCCCCTGATAGGGAAGGGACTACTAGGAATCAGGCCTCCATGGGGGGAAGGAACAGCCCATGTTTCTGGGAACCTGGAATATTATCTAGTTCACTGATTTCTCTTCTGCATACAATGGTCTTGTGTGCTGACAGACAAGTGTGGAACCAAACAGACTTTGGAGGCTTTCAAAATAAGAGAAAAACATTCTCCAAACATTCCTTGGTCCAATTAATATTCAGCACTAGAGTCAGAGACCCACCCACGCACCCACAAAGGATGCAAGGCCACCTCAGCCTGCTCCCCACCCCAGGCACCATCCCCATGAAGGTTTCTGGTCAGCTCTAGCTCTCATGAGGTCCCCTGAGACCACCAGGGAAGGCGGATCTTTGGCTCAGAAAGGGGAACAGCTTTCTCAGGCCCTCCCTACTTGGCACCTCCCATCTCTTCCAGGCCTTCACCAAGGCTCGAGCTGTTAATGAACCAGGCAGTCTATTCCCCAACTTCCAGGGCCCTTCTCGATTCCACCTTGAACTCCTATTTTGAGTGACCCTGCTTGATGCAGGATGCTATTCCAACACAGCTCTTTATACCCAGAAGGAGCCTGGATCCCCGGCAGCAGCCCTGGGCTACCACAGTACATTGCTGCCACCTTGGGGCCAGAGGAAGGATCCCACTGGACTCCCTGGTGAGGCTGAGAGTACCAACCCCATTGGGTGCCAGTGGCCTCTCTGGGTGATCTTAGGGAGGATGCCAAGCCCTTTTAGGCCCCAGACTTTGTCAAGGAGCAGGCTTGCAGCCCAGGAGACCATTCAGGCAACCTGATTCTCCTGGCCATGACCAATCTGCAGGTGGCTGGGCAGTTTATCCTCTCCCTATCAAGTCTGGGGTGATGGGAGATTTGGGGGAACATGATCCAGCATGTCTCAGAAATGCCAGCTGTCTCCCTTCCCCTTCTCAGCTGGCAGGGAAGCAAGATTGATGAGTCCCATGCCCTAGCTGTTTTTCATAACTAACTCATCTGAATGCCTTTCCTGACAGAGTAATGGGATCTGTCAGTCAGCATGAGGATGCCTGGGCAGATGGACCAGGCCCAGAGATCTAAATAATCAATACTAGAATGCCGTAAACTGAGGCCCCTGTGTTTGGAAAGCAGAGAAAGGATAGAGGTGCTTGGGCACACACCATCCAAGGGCAAGGTTCACCCTTCTGGTCTAGCACCCTCTTGTGGTTCTTATACAAGGTAGAATATGGAAGGCAATAAAGAAATGTATAGACTCAGGACTGTGGGGGTGAGCAGAAAGAGAGAGTCCTTCCAGGGGGAGAAGAGGAGAAATGGGACGTCTTCCCAGAAGAGGGGGTATCTGGGCTGGACTTCTGACAGGCAGAAATAGGGGAAGGGCACCCCAGGTAGAGAAAAGAAATGGAGCAAAGGTACAAATCTGAGAAAGAAGAAGCATGTTCAGGAGTAGGGATGGGTGACAAAGTGGCCTGGCATCCCCTCCTTTACAGAGGGGCAAACTAAAGCCCTGAGGGAAAGTGGATTGTCACTGCCTTTCAGTCAGCAGCCTGTCATTCCAGAAGTAGCTGAGGCATCTCTCAAACCCAGGCCTTCTAACTTTAACCACTATACTCCAGCCACTACGTGAAAGTACCTTCACTGCCTTCAGCTGAGGTGGGGGCATAGCTGGAGGAGGGTGGAGGAGGCTCCACAAAACAGATGGTTCTGACCATGACAAGTTCTGGAGGTCAGCACAATGACTTTGGGTTCTAGCCTGCGGAGCAGGGGTTCTTAATCTAGGATCTGTGTATTTGTTTTATATTTTGGTAATTATTTCAATACAATACAATACAATTTCCTTTTAATCCCACGTGTTTCATTTTATGCATAAAAAAACAATCAATGAATCCCTGGTTTCACCAGATGCTGTGACAGAGGTCTGTGGTACAGACACAGTGAAGGATCCCCATGCTCTGGGGGAACCTTGGAAGATTCTTGGGCAGGAAAGTAAAATGTTGTGTTGCTAAATTTGAGCAAATTTATTCCTATCTCTCTTGACAATCCGGTGAAAATTTATCCCTGAAACAAAAGGCTGCCTTATGCAAAGTGCTCCAGATCAGCATGGATAGAGGCAGCACAAGATAATGGAGAGAGGCTTAGTCTTGGAGTTGTGAGACCTGAGGATAAGTCTAGACCAGGGGTGGGGAACCTGCAACCTTGAGGCCTCATGTGGCTCTCTAGGTCCTCAAGTATGGCCCTTTGACTGAATCCAAACTTCACAGAACA
This sequence comes from Phalanger gymnotis, assembly GCA_028646595.1. Lineage (NCBI taxonomy): Eukaryota > Metazoa > Chordata > Mammalia > Diprotodontia > Phalangeridae > Phalanger > Phalanger gymnotis. Next base: position 231,149,793 of record CM053623.1, read on the forward strand.
AATCCCCTTAATAAAAGGATTTGTTCTGTAAAACTTGGACTTAGTCAAAAGGCTGCATGGAGGACCTAGAAGGCCACCTCTGGCTAGGCCTTGACTCACTAGCCATGTGACCACATGCAAGTAATCTGACTTCCCTGACTACATTTCTTTATCTATAAAACAGGGATCAGAATCCTTTTGCTCTCCTCCAAAACCACATGATCACATCAACTTATACAGAGTCTTTGACAAAGTGTGGTATTAATTTGTCCTTTTAAAAAAAGCTTGGAAAGCATAGGCATAGAAGGACCGTTCCAATATGACAAAAAGTATATAGTGAAATCCGTAAGTTGGCATTATTTGCAATAAGGAAATAGAAGAAGCTCTCCAAATAAATGCACAGTCAAGTAAGGGCATGTTTCACCTTTTTTTTTTATTAACTCTCAGGACTCAAATAGAACTGTGGTATCTTGGATTGAGAGTTCTCTCCTATAATGCAGATTGCGATCCATCAATGCCTTCCTATTCTGCATGACTCATGTCTATGTCTTCCCAAAAGTTCACCAAAAGCTGAACCGCCCCCCTCCAAAATGTTGGAGGCCATCTTCACTTGGTCCCCTCATCATAAGGATGCCAATGGAGCACCTGGGCTGCTCGCCTGCCTGCCCTCCCCCTTGCCACATGACCAGCCTGTCTTTTTTTTGCATTCCACAATTCTCTGGTGACATCCTTACCTCCCATTCTTCAGAACTCTTCCTTGGTTACCTGTTGTAGGATGCTTTCATTCATTGTGTGCTTTCCCATAGACCTCTGTGTGATACCCAGCTTCAGTTCTTTGGAGGAAGAGGTATTCCAAGTCTCACTGTTATATGTAATGCCAATAAAATGTTTATAGTGAAAATATGGGCATTTGCTGTCATGGGAAGCTTGGGGGTGAATAAAAGTGGTTTGTAATTTCCAAAAAGCAATACAACCCTCTCTCCTCCTCCTGTTCAACTCTGGGCCCAATACATCATCCATTTGCATTGTCTAGCCTACTATTAAACAGGCTCTATAGAATGTCGATCCAAATGCATGTTGACACCTGGGCAATAGAAACATCATCCATTTGGTCTTTCCTATGTGGATAGACAAGCCAAGTTTGTTTGACCAATTACAGCTCTCTTCTGGGAGACTCTAAGGCTTGATCCAATCAATGCAATGCCATCTGCAAACACGAAGACCTAACAATCCTTCCTTGACCTTGAGTCTATGCTAAATTTAACATTATTATTTAGCATCATTCCTAAAATGCCAACAGTAGAAAAAGACACAAGAAAGAAATTAAAGGAATACATATCAACAAGGAGGAGACAAAATTATCTCTTGAGAGGACCTCAAAGAATCAGAAAAGAAGCTAATTGAAATAATACATTCATGAAAAATAAAAGATCCAAAATAAATCCGCAAAAATCATAAGCATTTCAGTATGGTAATAACAAAAACCAAGAAGAAAAAATAGAAAAAAATCCCATGTTACTGAATGGTAGTGAGATTTGGAACATCACTTCCTTCAGTATACATAAACTATCTAGGAGTCAATCTATCAAGACACATTTAAGATCTGTAAATACAATTGCAAATATTCTTTACAAAAAAAAATAAGGAAAAATTAAAGAATTGGAAGAATAACCATTGTTCATGGTTGGGCCACACCAAAATAATTTTTTAAATTATGATACTGACTAAATTAATTTATGACTTTTGTGCTATACCAAGCTACTAAGTAGGGCTAGACAAAGAAATAGCAAAATTCATTTGAGGGAACAAGATGTCCCAGATCTCCAGAGAACTGATGAAAAAAAGTATGAATGAAGGAGGAATAGCACTTCCAGTCCTCAAACAGTATTACAAAGTAGGCAGCATCAAAACTACTAGTTTTAATCAAAAATTTTTGATTAAAAAAATCGGAAAGTAGTTCAATGCAACAGACCAGATAAGCAAAAACTGGAAATAATCAAACTTAGTCAGTATTAGATAAACCAAAAAGTAGTTGAGGAAGAACTCCTTAATTGGCAAAAACTGCTGGGAAAACTGAAAAGTAGTTTAGGAGGGAAAAATCAGACAAGCGTCTTCCACTATACACCACAAGCAACTCCAAATGGATACAGCCTTGTTATGAAAGGTGATGAAAAAAATTAAAGGACACAGAAGCAAGGACTTCTTGCAACTAATACTCCAGAGGAAATTATTAACTAAATAAGGGATAAAGAGAACACAAAATGATAAAAATCAATAAAATTCCAATTTAGTGAAATTGAAAGATTTTTATATAAAAGTTTCCTATCTTTCCAGTCTTCTTATACCTTACTCCCCAACACATTCTCTTTGATCCAGTGACATTGGTCTCCTGGCTGTTTCATAAACAAGATCCTCCGTCTCTCAGCTCTAGACATTCTCTTGGACTGTTCCCTATGCCTTGAACCCTCTGCCTCCTCTAATCCAACTACTGTCTCCCAGGCTTCCTTCAAGTCCCAACTAAAATCTCACCTCCTACAGGAAGCCTTCCCCAACCCCTCTTAATTCCAATGCTTTCTCTCTTCTGATTATTTGCTATTTATCCTGTATATAGATAGGTTTGCATATATTTGTTTGCTTGTTGCCTTCTCCATTTGATTGTAAGCTCCTTGAGGGTGGGGACTGTCTTTTGCCTCTTTCAGTAGCCCCAGCACTTAGGACAGTGCCTGGCAACATAGTAGGTGTTTCATAAATGTTCATTGAACTGAATTGCAAACCAAGTGAATGCAGCTCGGATGAGAAGGGAAACTGTTGATTAGGAGGAAAATCTTTTCACGAAAGGTCTGATGTTCAAGATTAATACGGAATTAAGCCTGTGTATCTAGACCATTCCTCAATAGATAAGTAGTCAAAACATCTGAACAGGCTGTTTTCAAAAGGAGAATTGCAAACTATTAACAATATGACAGATTGCTCCAAATCTCTAAAACTAAGAGAATGAAAATTAAAACCATTCAGAAGTTTGAGTGCACACCCAGAAAATTGGAAAATATCATTGTTTGCTACTGTGGTAGCAAAGAACTAGAAACAAAGTGAGTGCCCATGAATTGGTGAGAGGCGAAACAAGTTGTGGTACATGAATGCAATGGGAAATTATTACATTTAGCACAGTGCCTGGCACACAGTAGGTGCTTAATTAATGGTTTTTGACGCTGTAAGAAACAATACTTCAGGAAAACATGGGGATATATTATGAAGTGATGCAGAGCAAATTAAGCAAAAGAAAGAAAACAATGTATACTTCTTCCATAATGTAAATGAACAGGACAATAAAGTCAGACTGAATGCTGAGTAATTATAAAGAATAATGTTAGTCCCTCTTTTCATTGGAGAGCTGGGGGCCTGTGGGTGTGCAATATTGCATAGGCTGTCAGATGCAGTAAATGTGTTGGTTGTTTTGTTTAGCTGTGGGTTTTTTCTTCTTTATTAAGAGGGAAAGCTCATTGGGTAGGGGAGGAGAGAAGGTTACATATGGAAATAATGTTTTAAAAAATAAAAGATCAACATAACTCAGGAAAAAAATAAAATATATTATTTCATCCACAAGAAGCAGTGCTTAGCATAATGATGGCTAAGAATAATGTCACTGAAAAATGCAATATCTTAACAGAGACTCAGATACTCATCAGTGGTGGTCAGCCCAAAGTCCAAACAGAAATGGGCTTGCCCAGATGGTGAGGTCACCTAAGTGCTCCTGGCTTTGTGGGCAACTTTGTGCTGACTGCACCACTCAGAGTTCAACCTCAAAATGCACACAGGAAAAAACCAAGGGCATCAAGAGTGACTCATGTCCAGACTCGGATATGAAGTTCAACAGGTAACCAATCAGGACAATGTCTCATTACAGACATTATAAAGCTATTCCTCAGACCTAATAGAATGTTAACTCCACTACTGGAATACAAGATTCTTGAGGGCAGTGATGGTTTCATTCTTTGTCTTTCAGACACCCAGAACACAGCCTGACACACAGTAGGTGCTCAATAAATGCTTGTTGATTGGTTAATAGGTAAGGAGCTGGACCAAGATGTGAATTTTAGGAAGAGAGAAGACTGGATAGTGAATTCAGTGTGATTTTAACTACCAGCAGCAGCAGCAGATTGCTAACCAGGACATAAAACCCCCACTACTTTTGACCTCCAGTCTTCTGGTGAAGCCACACAGCTGTGAATCATGGAGCAGCACAAACTCAGAAGAATCCAGATTGAAGGTCACCCAAAGGGAAGCAGAGAAATAGAGGTATGGTGGGCATAAATAAGTTCATGGCTCCAAAGTAGCATAAAATGCATCATCCAAGAGATGTATGACTGGAAAAGAAGGCTGGCCAAACACATAGAATACTAAGGAGGCAATAGCTTGGAAAACTCACTGACATCTACCAAATGAAAGCTTGAGACATACACCGCACCAGTGTGACAAGGCACATTTGCCCCAATGAGCGGGGCACACACTTCAGGGAGATCTCATATCCACCAACTACTGAAATGTAAGAAAATGAATAGAGAGACTAGCTTGGCTGTAAATCTTATAATTCTACATTTAGAGAGGGAAGCTCCCTGGGGCAGCTGATAAATGTTTAACAATTGGCTCTGGGTAGGGGGGATGTATAAAAGACACACTTTCACATTTAATCGCCATTAACATTTACTCCATCCCTTTCTTAACTCTAGACAACCAACAAAACAATAAATGAAGCTCTGATTTTTAGAGTTTGCCAATTTTTGTGGTATAAGTGTCCACACTGAAAATTTAACATCTGGCTTTCACCAGCCAATATGATCTAGTTCCAGCATAGCCCTAGGGACTATCTCCAACATTCCTAGCAAGTGGTCAAAGACCTCAAGTGAGGACAGGAGTAGACTGTGTCTCAAGGCAGCCCATTCCTTGTTCACACTCTTGAATTATCAGGACAGACTTCTTGACATCAGGTCTAAATGTCTCTCTTTGCAATTTCCTGCCTTTGCTCCCAGTTCTCTGCTTTCTGTCATCTTTCCCAAGCCAGCCTCCTCTCCTAAGATTTGTCTTCTCAAGGATGAGCACCCCAGTTCCTTCAGCAATGCCTTGTACACTCCTGGTGCCCATGTTCCCATAACGAGAGCAGAGTCAAGGCTGATAAACAGGTTGATAGGACTGAGAGTTGGTGAGTTAATCATTTAGAAGATAATTGTTTATTTCAAAAGAGCAATTTGAAATTTGACTAAAAAGAAGAACCAGGAATCATTGCTTTCCTGTGACTGCAGCAAAATCATTAAGAAACGGGGAGGGGTGGGGGGGAGCTAGGTGGCGCTAGGTGGCGCAGTGAGTAGAGCACTGGCCCTGGAGTCAGGAGGACCTGAGTTCAAATCCGCCCTCAGACACTTGACACACTTACTAGCTGTGTGACCTCGGGCAAGTCACTTAATCCCAACTGTCCTGCCTTCCCCTCTGCCAAAAAAAAATCATTAAGGAATAATAAGCATTTATCAAGTGCCTTGTTTGTGCTAGACACTGTGCATATAGGGACAGAAGAAAACAAAGGAAAAAGCAAGGAATCCCCTTATTTTCCAGAGGAGGAAGTTGAAACCCAGAGAGGTACAGGGCGCTACCACACAGTAGTAGATAATGGAGACCGGCTTTGAACACAAAACTGACCCCAAAGGGATGGTTACCAGAGGTATCCATCTCACCACCTTGCATGTCTATCACTCACATGCAAATCTCTCACTTGGAGAAATGACACAATAAGGCCATTAGCATTTTAGCTCAAAAGAGTTCTTCCAACCAATTGTGCTTGTCTTCCCAGGAGGCTGATGGAGAAAAACAAGGAGACAGGCAAGTCTCGAAGAGGGTGCTTCACCTTGGCAAGGAGCCCTAAGAGAGAGCTGTGGGGCCAACAGAAGCACACAGGAGACATCCCCTGGTTGGCAGCTTTGCCAAGAACCCAAGAAGAGCACACCTGCCTGAGAGTTGGCATGCACGGTGCCAGGACCCACTGTGACTTTCCTTACCATGAAAAAGGTCAGAATCAACATACATTAATTTTTAATTCCTCCCTTGAATTGCTCCCCAGGAGCATGTTTGCCAGCACGATCTTGCCAGCCTCCAGGTGTCACTTGCCAGGATGCCAATGACCTTCTCACACTCAGTGGGTGCCTTCAAATGTACCCTTCCATACTCTCCCCTCTGTACACACACCACAGCCTATCACGAAAGCCAGTGGAAGTCCCTGGACTCATCTCACACAGAGCAATCTGATTCAATGAGCATCTAGAAACAGCCCCCATTTGTCCAGAGCTTTGGGGCTTACAAAGCACCGTCCTCACAACCCAAAGAGTCAATGCTGCAAACCTCATGATTCCCATTTGGTAGACAGGCTGCCTCTGTTCTGGAGCAACCTGCCCATGACAAAGAAATGGAAACCTAAGCAGACATACCTGAACAAGAAGCCCCTCTCTATCCCCATTATACCCCAGGCCTTTCCTTAGCTATATCAGGAAGTTGCCCTGGTATGGCAGGGACAAACCCCTACACTCTGCCACACAGTCTAAGAAGACTATGCCAAGTCTGAGGGCAGCTGCTCCAAAGGACCTTCATCATCCTCATCTCCCTGCTTCTGCATGGTCTAAAGACCATTGCACCTGAGGACCAGTGATCTCCCTGGCTTATATCCTTCTCTTGTATTCTGGGATCTGGGGGAACCCAACAGTCTTAGACTCTGCTATGCAAATACATCTAAGCAAGACCAAAAGGTAAGGCCAGGGACAAAGTATCAATGTCCTGCCTAGCCACATTCCTTGTCTTTCATGAATATAAATGCCATTAAAACTTTTTCAGGCTTTGAGCCCACCCTAAATACTCACCTAGGTACATGTATGTACACCTTCCCCCAGGTCCCTGGTACATTGTCTGGTCCCAGAGAGCAGGGATGCTTGCTTCCTTGATCTCTTTTTTCTTGCTTTCTCTCATTATTTTCTTGCTTTCTCTCATTATTTTGTAATTTGTTTTTCTTTATTTCTTCCTTTTTTTCTTTTTCTTCCATTTTTGTTCCCATATGCACAGTGTCTGGCACAAAGAAGGCACTAGATAAATGCTTTGTGTTGAATTGAGTTTCTTAATGATTTCACTGCAGTCACAGGGAAACAATGACTCCTGGTTCTCTTTGTTGGTCAAATTTCAAATTACTCTTTTGAAATAAACAATCATCTTCTAAATGATTAACTCTAGATACAGCAAGTCTTCATTCTGCAGTGGATTCTCCAATAAAAGCAGACAGAAGCCTTTCAGCATCCACTGCAGGGTATGTCTTACTTTCCTGGGGTTCTCTCTGCCCAATGTTTATTGTATGACATTACCAAGTAGAGGAAGATCGCCCTGAAGATTCAGCTGAAGGCTCTATTTAGCACGACCATGTAGAGTTAGAAGGTCAAGGAATGGACTAGACTGGAGACACTATCAAATGCCGCTCATACTTCCTAGAGGGGGAAACAGTCTCAGAGAGGGGGCAGCACTTACCCTCGGTCCTACATAGATGGTATCTAGCAGGGCTAGGATTCAAACCCAAATCTTTTGAGTTCCCATCCAGGCCTCTAACACACAGCTTCCACGGTCCCTGCCCTTGAGGGGCACCCAGCCCGGGTGTTGAGATGAGATCAGCACTCCTGGGATTCAATTCCACAAACATTTATTGGATTGTCTGTGAAACTGAATTGGAACAATTAGATGATAATATAAGAGAACAAGAAACTGAATGTCAGAATGAACTGCACAGGCTGAGAGTGATGATTCACACCAAGAGTAACTCAGCTTTAGAAACAAGTTCGAGACATTCACGTCTTCATAGGTTTGCAGAACTGCAGAGATCAAGAGATCTCTTTCTACAGACAGGAAAACTGAGGCTTCAGGGAAGGAAGGGATTTTGCCTGCAGCCACACATCTAGCAAGGGCAGTGTTGGGATCAGAGCCTGGGGCTCATAGGTCTCAGTCCTAGGCTTTCTCACTGCTCTTTGCAGACCAGTCAGTGTGTCTGTTCCGAGCCCAGTGATCTCTTACTGCCAGGATCCTTTGACTTCTGATCCGTTCTGACACAGGGACAAACAAGGGTAGGAAAGAGTTCAGAAGTTGTAGACTTAGAGGTCACTGACCTTCCAATACAGCCTCAGAACTGTCCAAGCTTTGAATGTGCTCTGCCCAAGACCTCAGGCATCTTACAACACAGCCCAGAACAGAAGAAACACACAAAGAGATACAGGGGAGCGCAGCAGTGTATGAAGAATCAGATCCACACCACTGCCTTGCTCTGAGGTCTTCCCATAGATCAAAGAATCATAGATTTAGAGCTGAGTGGCACCTTAGAGTTCACCTAGTCCAAACCTCTCATTTTATGTAGGAGGAAACTGAGTCACAGAAACATGAATGGGTTTGACCAATGTTTCAAAAGCAGTAATAGAGTCTCCCTTCCCCTTCTTCTCCTTTTTCCTTTTTCTCTCTCCCTCTCTCCTCTCTCCTGCAGTTATGAATCATGAATTTATAGAGGGTAATATCAGCTCACCATTTTTATTGTGACCTCCCCCATTAGATTGAGAGTTGCTTGAGGGAAGGGACTGTCTGTTGCCTCTTTTGCATCCCCAGAGCTCATCACAGTGCCTGGATTATAGTAAGTGCTTCATAATTTCTTTCTGTCTCCCTGACAGCAGCCTAGGAGCAGGAGCAATGACAGAGGTGTTGTTTATCCATCCTTGACAATATCCTAATTATTAGCTGATCATTGATTTCTAACTGACTGGATTGGGGGATGTAATTGTTACTCAGCTGTCCCCACAATCAGTTCCAAACAGGATAAAATATGTCTTCGGAAAGTAGGCAGCCACAAATCACATGATTAAGGTGCAAAAACAGCTTTCTCCTGTTAGAAGTTTGGACTTCCTTGACTCCAAGTTGACTTATCCCTAGAAAAAAATGAGATCCTTTGACAGAGGCTCAGGTAGAAGACACTGCTTAAATTGCAGGTGCTGTGATGTGACCTCCTACCCTCAAAGCACAGAAGTCACCCGCAGATCTTCATCCCTGGGTAACTCCTCTTAGGGGCATTAATTACATATGACCTAATGATGAAAATTAGCATGCACAGCTTAAGATCTTCTGAAGTCTCTCTTTTGCACTCTCTTCTGTTAGTGCAGACCTTTTAAAAAGTGGGACAATAGCATCAGCTCTGCCCTGCCCTGCCCTGCCTCTACCTGGAACGTCAGAGTAACCATTGGCAGCAGGTGTCCTGCATCCTTCCTTTCTGCTCTCTGAAAGATGCCTGGCTGGACCCATGGTAGATGCCGATTGGGTCTCCTGTCCTATCCTCTTTGTCAGAATACTTATGTGTCTTGTGTCTTTAGGGTTAGTCCAAACAACCATCTCCAATGCCGAAATGATGGATGTGAGGAATACAGAGAAGCCCGGGGAGACTTCTAAGAACTGATGCAGAGCAAAGAAAAGCCAAGAACACAATGACTTCAACAATGTCAAAGGAAATAACAACAGTCACCAAATAAACAAAACTCTGAGCTGGGCAAGCATAGTAATCGTATTTAGCACCAAAGAAGAAAAACAAGAAGGCATTTCCCTTGATTCCTTGTAGATGCAGGAGACTTTGAATATGGAACACTGTATATAATGTAGGCTGGGTTGATTTAAACTAAACTTGGAGAGGTTTGGGGGTAACTAGGTGGCTCAGTGGATAGAGCATTGGGCTTGGAGTCAGGAGATTCATCTTCCTGAATTCAAATCTGGGTTGGGACATTTACTAGCTTGTGACCCTGGGCAAGTCACTTAACCCTTTTGCCTCAGTTTACTTATCTGTAAAATTAGCTGGAGAAGGAAATGGCAAAACATTCCAGCATCTTTGCCAAGAAAACCCGAAATAAAGTGATGAAGAGTTCAACACAATTGAAAAACTGAACAAAAACAAACAACAAATGGTTACGTTAGATGAACTTTGTTTCTCTCTTTTTTAATTTTGTTATAAAGGATGGATCTCTGGAATATATGGGGGAAAGACAGCTATACTGGGAAATGCAGGTGAAATAAAAACAACAAATGTCAATAAAACATCCTTGAGAAGATCACCTTCTTGGAATATACAAATCATTTCTGATGTGTTTCTTTGTACAGTGCTCTGTATCAATTATCTCACTCAATGCTTGCAACAACTCCAATAGTGAAGTATTTATTATCTCCATTTTACTGGTCAGAAAACTGAGGCTCAGAACAGTCAAGGTGACTAAACCAAGATTACACAACTAGCAAGTGGCAGAACCAGCACTCAGACCCAGATCTCCTACCTCCACATGTCATGCTTTTTCCACTACACAACATTATCAACTCAGAGATTCTTTTAATCTCTAACTAGGGGCAAATACGGTGTTAAAAACATAAACTGCACCTGGGCTGAGGCATGGAAGCTTGGCATGACCTAGTGTGCCAGTAAGGCAAAATGGGCTTAGTTTAACCGGTGCCCTTGAGGAGTTTGGCTTTTGTTTACGGTGAAAGTA
>CM053623.1:231160845-231187481 GCA_028646595.1 Phalanger gymnotis
ATTTGTTGCTCTGGGCCCTGAATAAATTTTTTGATGCCTTCTGCTTGGAGAATTCTGTATACCCAACGATTTCAAACCATTCAGATATTTATATGATCCTTTTTGAGATCATAAATTTGGCCTTCCTACTACACCTAGCCAAGGGACTGGACTCCACACTCTGAGGAAATAGAGAGCTATGAGGCAGAGCTTTGTCAACATCTTTTATAGACTGTAGTCCCCAAAACTGAACCCAATATTTCCAAAGGTCATAGACATTAGTTGTTATTTGTTTTGTTTTCTTCTACCACATCTGTGATTTCATTGGCATAGTCAGTCAATCAACTAGAATTTATTAAGCATGTATTATGCACCTAATCACTGTGCTATAAAGAAAGGCAAGACAGTCCCTTTTCTCAAGGAGCTTGATCTAACAGTGGAGACAACATGCAAACAACTAGATACAAACAGGGTATACACGGGGAAATTGGGGGTAGTCTCAGAAAGAAAGTAATAAGATTAAGGAAGAGTGGGAAAGGCTTCTTAAAAAAGATTGGACTTCAGTGTTCACTTGAAGGAAGTCGGGTAAGCTAGGAGATAAAATGAGAATGGAGAGCATTCTAGGCGTGGGGATTGCAGGTGAAAATGCACAGAGTTGGCAGATAGAGTGTCTTGGAGGGACGCCAGTGTCCCTTACCCTTGGAGGGGGGTAAGGTGTTATAAGGCTAGGAAGGTAATGAAGGGCTTTAAAAGCCAAATAGAGGATTTTATATTTTATTCTAGACATAATAGAGAGATGCTGCAGTTTATTGAATAGGGAGATGTTATAGTCAGACCTTCACTTCAGGAAGATCAATTTGACAGTTGAATGGAGGATATATTGGAGTGGGGAAAGACTTGAGGCAGACAGATCCACCAGTAGGCCATTGCCTACTGGTTTTGGACATCTTGATTTTAAGATGTCTACAGAATACTCAATTTGAGATGTCCAACAGTTCAAGGTGCAAGGCTGGAAGTTGGGAGAAAGATTAGAGCTGGACAAATATCCATGAAAATCACTTGCATAGGGTCAGCTAGGTGGCACAGTGAGTAGAGCACTGGCCCTGGAGTCAGGAGGACCTGAGTTCAAATCTGACCTCAGACACTTGACACACTTACTAGCTGTGTGACCTTAGGAAAGTCACTTAACCCCAATTGCCCTGCCTTCCCCCTTCCAAAAAAAAAACCAAAAATCACTTGCATAGAGGTGATCATTGAAACTCCTAGATTTGATGAAATCACCAAGCGAAACAGTCTAAAGGAAGAAGATAAGGCCCATGGCAGAGCCTTAGAGGATACCCACTGGTAAAGGATCTCCTTTAACTGATACAGAATAACACTGCTCTGCAGCTTATGGTCTTTGAAAGTTTCTAGGGTACTTACCCAGGGTCACACAGCCTGGTTATGTTCAAGGCAGGGCTTGAATCCACATCATCCTGGCTCATACAGGTGCCAGTTCTCTAGCTCCATAATACCAGTTGCTTGGTATCTAATGGATCATATCATTAATCCATTCCTGCAGCCTTCAATGGCCTTCCTCAACTGCCATCTTCCTCCAGTGCCTCACCATGACATGGAAGGGTTTTTTTTTTAAATGTCAGTTGAGCGAAAGCTAAAACTGGTCTTCCCAGGCTAAGAAGTCTTCAGGGATGAACTTGTTGAACAAAACTGCATCTATAGCCTGAAGACTCCCTGGGGAAATACAGAGAAGTTCATTGCCAGAGGATAATTTTTTTGCCATAGCAGCCCATTAAACTGCCTATCAATATATAAACAGTCATGATACCCTGCAAGGAATGCCAGGACAAGCCTGGAACCTTTTAAAGATTACATAAATTAATTTCATCTCATGGAGTCTCAGATCTTTAGGGATTCTGACTTTGTCATCCAACTGATCAGCTATCTCTCCTGGCTTTGTGTCATCTGCAAACCTTTCAATGACCTTCTATCACCTCTAGGATCTGATACAAAATCCTCGGCCTGGCATTGAAGGCCCTCTGACCTCCATCCAGCACTATCTCATGAAGGTTCCTCTTCAGGCATCTCTGTTCCAAGCCAGCTGGCTGGTCAGCTGATCTCTGAAAATACAACAATCCATCTCTTACTTTGGTGCCTTTGCATAGTGTCCTCTAAGTCTAGGGAACATCCTCTTTTCATCCCTACTTCCTAGAAGTTTCGCCTTCCCTCAAGTAATAACTTCCTCCTCCAAGTGCTTCCTCCTCCAGGAGGCCTTTCCTGATATTCCCAGAGTTATTGCTCTGTCCTGCTTGAGATCACTTTGTATTTCTTTTGTCTTGTTACTGCTCTGCCTGCTGGTTATGCATCTCCAGTAGAAGTAAACACCTAGAGAAAAGGTACTTGGACAGTTTTGTCTGTGTCCCCAGTACCATGGACAGACCTTTGAGGTAGAAGCCAACATTTTCCTGAACTGAATTAAATTGAAAGGGGTTTGTTTGAATTTGACCCACATGCCAGCTATGCCTTCTTCGCTTTTGCTCCTACACTTTTTGTTTTTAAAGTTGAATAGCACCAAATGAGATTCCAATTAGAAAGTGGGAAGAGATCTTTTTTAAGGAGCAACAAAGACACTGAGCACTCCTCACTGAGAGGCAAGCAACCTCTCCCTGACACAAAGGTCTTCCACCTCCTACCATGCCACCAGAAGCAGAAGATTTCCCCACAGCATTCCACCTCTACTCTTTCTCCTTCTTCAAAAAGGAGCTTCTCTTTGTCAAGGAGCAGCCTGGAACCATTATTTCCTCTCATAAGGAACTCACACTTGTCTAAGCCTTCATTCCAGGAAAAGCCAGAACCTTCTACATATGCATTAACATGAATTGAGTCAAGTTGAATTCTGGTTCAGAACAGACTTAACTTGGCTATTTGTGATACAGCAAATACCAAGCAGGAAGACCAGGAGAAATAGAAGTCTCTGAGTAGTAGGAAAGGAAATGAGGCCAACAGAATCATCCACTTATTAGGTGTCCACAGTGGGCTGTAACAAGTCTCTAGTCTAGGTAATATGGGAGTCTAGGTGGCAAATTAAAGATTTATCCAGGTAATAATACACAATATTAAGGAAAAAGTGCTTTAGAGAAAAACAAACACAAGTCTAGGTGAGATCCCGGGAGGAAGGTGACAGTAATGGGATCAGGGAAGGCTTCTAAGAGGAGACATACAAGGGGATAGTAGCTTAACTTGTGAGAGTCTTGGGGGAGATTTGAACCTAGATCTTCCTGACTCCAAGTCCAGCACCCTGCACACTATGCCACACTGACATTCTTTAATGCCACCATGAAGTTTTCAAGAAAATGTTGTCTGATAGCATGTGATGGGCTTCACTTTTGCTCCTACACTTTTTTTATGCCTCCAATATCCTCTCCTCTAAGCACCCTGAAGAAGATCTTCGACAGCTTCTTGCCTGAGCCCTTCATTTTAGAGGTGAAGAAGCCGAGGCCCAGAGTGGGGAAGGTCACACAGGAGACTAAGTAGAAGAGTCAGAACTTGAACCCAAATAGAGGCGTTTTCCATTATACCACACTGCCCCCTCTTCACCTGCTGCATTCCAGCTTATCCTTTGAAATCAAAGCCATATTCCAAGTCCTCTGGAAAACCTTCCCTGGGTTCCCCAGGGAGTCATGACCTTCCCTTTCAGACCTCATGTAACCTTCTGGTACTCCCTCTAATCAACTTAAACTGGAAAGTTGTGCCTTGTTACTCTCTATGTTACCATTTAGTCCATCCAATAATCTGGGAGCTCCCTGGGGACAGCTCTCCATCTTATCTAAGCCCTGTGTGTCCCTCAATGACCATCACAGAGCTCAGCCCACAGCTAATACAAATCACTTCATCAGCTGTAGACACCAGCTCCAAATTTCTCTCTCCTATTCCCACCCTGAGTTCATGTGGATGCCGCCTTCTCATAGTAGTGCCCCAGAGATTTATGACTCTACCAGGAACAGAGACTGTTACGTGTGCAGGCCTTTGAAAGTAAACTGCATGAGAAGCTGCATAATTCAATTACTGAAAATCGATGCATTCATCATTTTCCAGGGAGCCACAAATGTAATAATGATATGGAGACTTTCTTCCTTTCATCCATTCAGTCACATGATGTTTCCTACCCTGGTGGCCCTGAGATGGGCACCTTGAGGACCACAAAGATGAATAAAGCAAACCCCTGTTCTAAAGAGCTGCTTCCCACCCAAGACCCGTGGCTTACTCCCCACCCTGCCCCAATGGTTCTCAGCTCCTTGGCTAAGAAGGAGCCATCTGGGGCAAGAGGGAGGGATGGGAGGATGACCAAGACCACCATGGGTAGCTGGGCTATTGGGAAATTGATGTGCTGGTGTTTTTCAGATCTCAAACACACACACACACGAAAAATACTCTTACTATTATGTAAATAAAATGACCTTAATTATGTACAGTCACCATTTTCAGACAGTATGGTATTTATTGTAAGACTTTATCTGTCTTATTTTTTAATTTATAACTCATTTCTTCATTCACTTTTATGAGTGTTTATCATCTTCCTCACCATACCCCCTGCCCACAATTGAACAGTAAAATCAAACAATAAACAAACAAAAAACCAGAAGTCCCACAAGAAACATGCATAGTCCCTCAAATCAAATCTCACTTCAGCCATGTGATGTGGGTGAGATGAAAGACCCTCACCAATTGAAAGTTAATTTATAATAAGGAGCCATCTCAGGGTGGGAACAGAAATAAATTTTATTTGATTCTTGAGAATAGGGCGCCCTCTGCTATCACACAGCGGAACCAGCAAAGGAGGCAAAGTACAAGAGGCAAAGCACCAATAATTATACCTAACACAAGAGAATTCCTACTCACCTCTCACCCTTCTCACCATTGGCTGGGAGATGGGCTTACAATCTGAGAATGAAAGCTAGACAAAGAACTGGGAAATCAGGGCACAGAAACTCCAATTCCCATTCCCTTAGCTAATGATTACAACTGAGGTGACATCTATAAATCTAAAGAAGGAGAATAGGATAAGGGGAGGGGAAGACCCTCTCCATTCTTTTACAGTACTTTTACAGTAAAGGAAAGCAGGTCACAGTGACCCTGTTCTTACTGAGCAAATCTTTAAACCAGAACCAGAAGAAAGAACAAAAAGAGTTTCAGGGTAAACTTTCCCAGAGGCTGAGCCATCAGACTCTCACAGCCTCAGAATTTTTCTACTTCCCTATTTCCCCATTTCTTCATTTTTAAAAATTTCTTAGTATATATATATATACATACACATACATATATATCTTCCCTGTGAAGTCTTCACATTTTATTTACCTCACGCATGGTAGGAGCTGGGTGGTGTCATTCATATCCAGGAGGGAATGGCCTTCCTGGACATTTGCTGTGAGCAAAGGTGGAAAGAATGAAAAGATGGCAGCCTGTCCTGATGCTGACAATAAGAGCCTCAACAGAATGGAGAATGGATGTTAGGAAAGAGAAGACTCAGCAGGAAGGTTAGGTTGAAGCCGGGCTGTAATGGTCAGCCTTGAATGCCAGGCAAGGGCTCCTGTTGGCTTCCGAGCCTGGCCAGAGCTGCCCATTAGGGTGGCTGGACCTGCTGGAGCTGAACAAGAGGCTGTAGGGGACACAGTGAGTGCCTCAGTGCCCCCAAGATGCCCCCAGGCCCAAGGGCAATCTAGCCCAGCTTCCCGGAAATGCTGAGTCAGGGGTAAGCATCTCACCTCTGAGGACAGCAGCTTTCTTCATTAGAAAGAACCTCCTGGAGCAGGAAGGAAGCCATTTGGAGGGAATTAAAAGAAGACCAATAAAGGTGATTCATGGCACGGCAGTCAGAGTGATTAAGAAGATTGACGCCATCGGGTGAGGGCAGGCTCCTGAAGCCAAGGCCAAGGGTGGAGGTGGGGGAGCCCTGGGCAGGCCAAGGGGGCCTCGCTGAGGATGGGGGCACTGACAAGTAAAAACCCCATCGCAGAAGGGACTCAGACAGGCATGATCCACCCATGTAAGTCAGAGCTCTAGACAGTGTCATGGAAGGATGACTGGAAGCCCCTAGGAACGGTTAGCCTAGAGGAGACTCAAAGACAACCTGACAGCTACATACATGAAACCATGTTGTATGAAAAGAATTAGCCATGTTCTGGGAAGCACTAGGAGTCTTGGCAGGGACAGGGAAGTCAGTCTCTAATAATCAGCAATGACTGACTGGCTGGGTAGTGAGCTGCCCATCACAAGAATGCCAGTGATGAAAGCATCATCTAGTCTCTGGCCCCCAGGAGGGATTCTAGTATGACAGGAAGAGAAATTTCCTATTATGTAAAGGACTCCAAAGTCTGCTTCAGAGGTAGTGAGGTCCCTGTCACCAGAATTCTTAAAGGAGAGACATCAGGAGGAATGTCATAAAGAGGTTTTTTCCAATGACCTCTGAGGATCTGGGAGTATCTAGGAGTACCCATGTCATGGAGGAGGATGTGCTCATGATGGAGAAGGGGCAGGGATAATGCCCCAGGCACAGCATCCTCAGAGAGGGGTTGTGGCTCTCCACAAAGGGATTCGGGATGACAGAGTAAGAACAGCAGTGGATTTGGCATCCCAAGACCTGGGTTTGAGAACTGATTTTGCTACTTGCTCCCTGTATGACTTTGGATAAGTCCTTTCTTCTCTAGTTTCTTTTCTCTAAAATGGGGAGGTTAGACTCAATGGCCTTCTGGCTCTAAACTTCTTATTCCTGTGAGCTCTAACTTCTCCATTCCCTCCTTTACTAAGTCCTCATTCCCACCTCATTCCAACTCTTATTAGGGAGAAGGCTCAGGAACCCACCCCCAGAAGAGGGGAGCAGTGCCATTCCCCCAGAGATGGAGTAGAGTGGCAGGCATCCCAGCAGGGAGGAGAGACACCGAAGCCTCCTTCCCCTCTCTGACCATCCCAGACCAGGGAAGCCAGGCACTGTACCAGGCTCTAGAGATACAAAAAGAGTCAAAAGACAGTCCCTGCCCTCAAGGAGCTTCCAGGCTAATAGGGAAGACAACAAGCTAACAAATACATACGATAAGCTAGATGCAGGATCGATAGGAAATCATTAAAAGAGAGAAGGCACAGAAATTAGGAGGGGGTGGGGAGACATCTTACTGTCCTAAGATAAAAGAGGTTTGCTCACCCCCCTTTCTCTGTGCTGGAATCATTCTTTCGTTCAGACTCAGCCCTAGTGGACTCTGGAGTTCAGAGCCCCCTCTCTGGTTATAAAGAAGCCTCTGAGCTAGCAGTCCGCTCACCAAATGGCCTCATCCATCCAAAGGGCCCTGGACCTTCTTCTCTTTCTGCTTCACATCTTTGGAGGAGCTCAGATGTAAGGAATGGCTCCCCTCCCTTGGCGTCTCTTTAGCCTCCTTCATCCATCACAGCTCTCCATTTAGCATCCTCCTCCCCGGTCATCTTCCCACTCTGCCCAACACCCACCTGTCATAACTAAGACTCCATCAGCAGCTGCGCCTGACAGTGCCCTGAGTTAAGTGCCCAGCATGGTGCTCTCCAGCCTCCAGGCATCCCATAAATACTCAGCGATTGGGGCTGCCTTGCCTGCAATGACTCAGCCTCTTCACCAGCTTGCTGCTGACCTGAGAAATGGCTCCTGTTTGCCCATCCTTCATGAACGTACAAGCCTATGGAGCAGCCACAGCTGCTGCTACTCAGGGCCTGATGCATCCCTGAACTCTGACTGCCAGATTGGCTAATGGCAATGGGTCCATCACTCACCAGGGAGCTCTGCTGCGTATAACGCCAGCATCACCATCCCTCTGAGCTGGGAGGGACCTTTGGCGTTCATACAGCCCTGACCTGGAAGCAACCACAGAAATCTCCTGTGGCCCCCTTTTTTTAACAGAGAAGGAAACACAGGACCAGAGGTGGGGAGTTTCATCACCTGCAAACTGAAGGGTCAGACTAGGTGACCTCTGCCATCCCATTCAACTCTGAATCTGTGAACCTGTGAACCTAAATGGTTTGTCTGGATTAGAACCCAGATCCTCTGACTCCATCCAACCCAACTCCTTGCCTAGGAACTGCCTCTACCATTAGTACATAATCAAGAAGACAAGCAGTTGCCCTAAAGGAAGAGGAAGGCAGCAATTAGTGCCATTAGCCCAATCAATCAATAAACATTTATTTAGTGCCTACTACTTGCCAATCACTATGTCAAGCTCTAGACATACAAAAAGAGCAAAAGTCAGTCTTTGCCCTCAAGGAGCTGACAATCTAATGGGAAAGACAACAAGCAAATATATACAAAGTAAGCTATATACAGGATAAATAGGAAATAATTAACAGAGGGAAGGTATTGGAATTAAGAGGGGTTGGGGAAGACTTCCTGAAGAAGGTGAGATTTTATGATTGTACTTGCATAACATATATATTTATAGGGAAGGGAAGAGTGGAGGGAAGGGGAAATTTTAAAACACAAAATCTTATAGAGGTGAATTTTGAAAACTAAAAACATAAATAAAATTTTTAAAAAAGAAAAAGCTGAGATTTTAGTCAGGATTTGAAGGAAGCCAAAGAGGGAAGTTGTCAGAATGGAGGAAGGAGACTATTCCAGGCATGAGGGACAGCTAGAGAGAATGCCCAGAGCTGAGAGAAGCGTTTTCTTTGTTGAATAGTCAGGAGGCCGGTGTCACTGGATCAAAAAGGACATGTTGGGGAGTAAAATGTAAGAAGATTGGCAAGGGAGGAGGGGACTAGGTTATGAAGGGTTTCAAATGAGGAGGAGTCCCTACCTTCAAGAAATTCAGACTAGTAAGAGAGTTCTAATATTGACACAGTCATAACAGTAGAAAGAGTTTGAAGGTCAACAGTAGAAATGACCTGAAATAGGTAACCCTTCACTCAGGTTCAAATTCTGACACAATAATAACAATGCCCAGAAGTCTATCCAAACTGCCCCCTCCTAGCTGGCTGACCCCATACATTGTAAGACCTTGGACTTCATCTTCCTGAACTTTGGTTCTCTCATTTCTAAGATGAGCATTCAACGCAATTCAATGAACACTTGTCAAATGCCTACTTTACCCTCAAGAAGCTTATGTTCTTGGGTGTGTAGTGCATACAGCCTGTGCACAACCAAGTACAAAGTCCATAGAAGGTACTTTCAGGAGACTTCCTGGAAAAGGCACCTGAGTTGCTGAGCTTTGAGGGATCATAGAGCTTGCCCAAACTCCCTGCCAAGATAACTTGGAAGAAAGCACCATATGAAGTCTATAGATGTGGGCATCATTCATGTGGGATGCTTTGGCCAGAGCACCAACGAGAGTGTGATATGTGCATGAGAGACAACAACACCTTGAGGAGAGATTCCAGGAAGGAAAGATTCCATTGAACAAACACTCATTATCCACCTACAAGGCAGAGAACTCTCTTCCTGGCACTGGGAGAGATACAAAACAGTTAGTGTGCTGGGTGTAGAGTCAGGGAGACCTGAGTTCAAATTCTGCTTTCGATACTTCCTAGCTCCGGGTAAGTCACTTTACCTGTTTGACTTAGTTACCTCAACTGTAAAATGAGGAAATAGCTCCTACCTCACAGGACAGCTGTAAGGATCAAATGCAGCCACATATGGAAAGAGCTTTGCAAACCACTCTGTTAGGGTTACTCTTGTTGTACAAAGACCACGGATAAGAGACTCAGAGGTCATGAAGTCCAGCTCCCTCAGTTTAGAGAGAGGGAAACAAGACAAGAGAGGTCAAGAGATTTCCAGTGTCAGAGACAGGATTTGAACCCAGGTCCACAGACTCCAAAAGCAGCACTCTTTCAATTCTTATTCTCTGCTGCCTCCAGATGAATAAGAGAGAGTATGAAAGTAAAAGTGGTGCATCGTTGGCACTCAGACCAATGTCTACAGTGTCTCCCCTGCCTGTTATTGGACTCCCCAGTGACTTCCTGCGTCCATGCCCCTTGTGCATAAGCTGGATTGGCAACCTTACCAGGGGAAGCTGCAGCAATGCCTCCATCAGCCAGGAGTGGGAGGGGGAGCTTCGAACTCCGTTTCTCAAGCTCTCATTTCCATGACTTTGCAGGCAAGCAGCTAGCTGATGTCAACAGAGGTAGGACCCCATTCTAAAGCATCTCGTTATGCTTCCACTATATTGATTTGGCAGGTCAAACCCCTCAGATCACCAGTGTGGATAACGAAGTCTGACTGCTTTCTTTCACTCTCTCACTACTGCACAGGCAGCTACTGTCCTTGTCAGGAGATGGGGACATTTGGGGGGACAGTCATACAGAAACTTCCATTGCAACTCAGGTATGAAAGGAGCTATTGAATCCAGTTCCCAAAGGCTGGGAAGGGCTTCCAGGAGGTGAGCAGGCTACTGGTGCAGAAGGTACATAAAGAATGAAGGAGATTCACCTTGGCTCAGAAAGCAGAGGGCGATGGAGCATGGGAAGAGAGTTGTTGAACATTGGCCAAAGCACCATGTGACTCGCCCTTACAAAGATCATGGGAAGTGTAAGCAGAGGCTTTGCAGGGAGAGATCTAGTGAGGCTCAGAGTCAGGGGGCAGCAGCAGAAGGTTATCTTTCCTTGAATCACCTCCCTTGGAGCAACTCAAATGAGCTGATGTATTTAAAGTATTATACAGAGGGGCAGCTAGGTGGCACAGTGAGTAGAGCACTAGCCCTGGAGTCAGGAGGACCTGAGTTCAAATGCAGCCTCAGACACTGAACACATGTACTAGCTGTGTGACCTTAGGCAAGTCACTTAACCCCAATTGCCCTGCCAAAAAAAAACAAATGAAATATTGTACAAACTTGAATGAGCTACATAAATGTTAACCATTGTTATTATCATATCATTATTATTGTGGCCCAAGAGGAAAGATGTCCTCAGTGTTGGTGTTTGACTTTATCATGTCACAGCCCCCCACAGGCATAACCCAGCATGGGACCAATGGACTCATTCATTCCAGGGCAAAGAGTTTCATGTCATTTTAGAAGAAGGAACAATCTGGTCTCAAAACTAACAACAGTGAGAGAGAAGTGGTACGTGGGTGGGAAGCCTTCCACCTTCTCTCAAACAGTAAAGATATTGTATTTTTTTAAGTTCATCCTAACAAAAACTGACCTCTAATTCTGTATGTGATTGGGTACTTGCCAAATATTTGTCTTCTCAGCCTGAACAAGAACTGTTCTTTAAAAACCACACGTCTAAGAATCATGACAACACTGTCTTATAGAGAAAGTGAGGTCCCCATGGCTGGGCTGGATGACTCCACAACTATTATTTGCATGTTGGAGTACAGACAAGCCTAACAGGAGACAAGAGTGAAATGTGGTGATCTCGGGCTAGGTTTAGAGAAGCTTGGCATCCAGGAGGGAGGTGAGGGATGCTCAGTCCTCTGACATGGTCAGGCTACAACTGGAGGACTGTATTCAATTTTGAGTACCATGATTTAGAGGGAGGGATCTGGGTGACCTGGAGCTGGTCCTCTGGAGGGAGATCATGGTGGTCATGGTGGAGAGGAGACGGGAAATCATGTCATATGAGTATAAGCTGAAAGGGCTGGGCGCCTTTAGCCTGGAGATGAGAAGAAAAGATGGGGAAGGATGGTGGCTGTCACCCAATATCTGAAGGGTAGTCATTTGGTAAAAGGATAAAATTCCTTCTGCTGGTCCCCTGGGTTCAGAAAAGGGGCAATAGGAAGGCAAGAGGTTTGACTTCAGGAACAACTCCCCAATAACTAAAGGTGCCCCAAATCTGAACTGAGGGAGTCAGGGGAATGAACCTCCCCCACCTCCACTCCCCGCCCCCATCACAGAAGGTCTTCCATCAGAGGCTTGATTGCTTCGTATCAAAAATGCCGAAGACAGAGATGAGTGACTTAGGAAGTGGTTGGGCTGGGTGACCTCTAAGGCCCCCCTGTCTATCCAGCGGTGATTATTGGCTGTCCTAGCTGGGTGGGGAGGTCTCCCCAGCCTCTGGCACCCAAATTCCCAGAGATAAGCTTCCAAGAGGAAGCTTCACCGGGCATGCGCCGCCCAATGCTATCAATACCGTGATTTAATTAAGAGATAATGACAGTGAATTGGAAAATTGTGTTGCCACAGGATAATGGGCTCCGCTCGCTTAACGAGTCTCTTATAATAACTGCGCCGCCAATATGAATGCCTCTGCTCGGGCTCTGTGCAGAGCGGTGGGGTCGTCCGTCTTCCCAGAGCCCGGGATCTCCCGCCTGCATCCTGAGCCGGCTGTTTATTTGTGTCCTGCCCCTCATTACTGAGATGCCATCGGCTGCTTTCACTTAAGAGAAAGATCATGAGCTTTATTTTCTATTAATGCCTGAAAATCTGCCGAGAAAATGGGACGCCAGATTTCCTAAGGCACAGCCTCATTCCTCAAGCCACTGCAGACAGAGCAGGGTCCGTGTCCACCGAGAGAACACATTCTTTGGAGCTAATTCCAAGATGTTGGGGGTAGAGGAGGCCCCAATCTCAGCGAACTGAGCCTGGGGCCCGAGGCCCAGCTGGGCCACTCGTTGGCTGTATGACCTTGGTGGGCCCCTTGGCTCTCTGGGACTCTTTTCCCATCTGCAAAATGAGGTCGTTCTATTATCTCATAACTTCAGGGGATCTCAGAGGTTAATACATCCCACCTATAACTGAACAGGAATCCCCTCTATGAGGGACCCAACAAGTTGTCACCTAGCCTGTATGAGAAGCCTTCCACAGATGAAGAAGCCACTACCTCCTGAAGCAAGGAAAGACAAAGAGAAAGGAAGAGAGAGGAGGGGGGGAGGGGGAAGGAGGGTGGGAAGAGAGAGAAAGAGAGAGAGAAGAAGAGGAAGAGTAAGAGAAAGAGAGGAGGAAGGAGAGAAGAAAGGGAGATGAAGAGAAAAAGAGAGGAGAAGGGGAGAGAGAAAAAAAGGAGAAAAAGAGAAAGAAGAGGAAAGAGAAAGAGATATTAAGCACATTATGTACTCATGTACCAGCTCCTAACACTGCTAAAACCTGGGAATACAAGTAAGCAAAATCATCCCTGACATCCAGAACCCTCCATTCTAAGAGAAGAGGGAGGGGGAGGACCATGGTGATGAGGGAGAAGGGACATGGAGGCCTAATTCTTAGCAGGATGAGATATGTACTGAATTGTTATTCAACCTTCCTGTGGAAGAGGAAGCAGGCTAAGACAAAAGCTCACCTCCTAGAGTCCCCAGGGCCACCCAAATTCGGGGGCCAAATAGCCCAAACCTAGGCCCTCTTGTGATAACAGGACTATATCAGGTGTCCAGCCTATGTCAGAAACCTTTCAGCCTCCTAGGAGGCAGTTTGTCTGAGTTCAAATCCTGGGCAAGTCACTTCAATGGCTTCTCCATACCTCCATTTCCTCGTCTATAAAATGGCAATAATGCCACCACTTGTCCTCCCTAGAGCGTTGTAAGGATCAAATCAAATGAGATAACATGGGTAAAGCACTTTGCAATCCTTAGAGTGTCAAGTGAATGCAGGTGGTCTTATTAGTAAATATTAGAAAATGGCTCCAATGCCCCACCCCCACCCCCAAGACCTTCAGTGACCCACTTCAAGGCTCTAAAGTTTCTCATGAGACCCTCACCTACAGTTCCTCACCCTCAGGTCCCACCACATGCCTGTATTCAGGTCAGGTACCCAATGAGGATGTGCTTGAGAAGCCTCAGTCTTCTGGGAGCAACATGTTTGCTTAGCCAATGAGGGAAAAATTATAGAGTTTTGCCATTTTGCTCCCATGTGTGGGTTTTCTCCAGGTCCTATGTACAGGGGACTTGACCCCAAAGGGAATAAAAGGACTTCATCAAGAAAGACTCTAGGGGACTTGAACCTTTATTCTCACATACTCACACTCCTCAGATCCCCTGGCACAGACTGATGGGGTGCTTTGGTGCTTGTGCTTGGACTTGAATTCTAACATCACATTTCTCCTTAGCCTGTGCTTGGGTGCCTGTGCCTGAACCCCAATTCTAAAACCACATCCAGTTATAAAATCACATCTATCCCTAGCCTCAAAATACTGTCTCTCTAGCTCAAGGGCAGCATGCCCCAGCAACACACTTATCTCTACTCCTTTCACAGTAGGCAGCCCTGTGTACTGCTAATTGGCTGCTCACTGGGTCATGACCATATTTACTACTTACTGACCTTACTGATATGTCTCCTAGATATAGTCAAATGTGTACTCTCTTACATTTATTTTGTCTAACAAGACAGTTGATGAGAGCCACCTAGATATTCCTAGTCAGCCCTGACTGTTATTTAACTTAGTGATGTTTCACAGTCAAAACCACACCCCCTGTAGCCTCCCCCTTGGGCTATTTTTCAATGAACTCTGGGCAATATGCCTGCGCAATAGATACAAAAAGTGCATGTTCCTTTAAGAACTAACCACCCCTTAACCACTCCCTAATCCCACTGCAAAACACCTAATTGACATGTTTCACCCCTAAATCTCTTATAAAAGCTTTTCCTGCACCCATGTGTAATAGGAAGGCCGAATTTATAATCTCAAATATAATCATGTATATGTTTGAATGGCTCGAAATCACAAGGTATGAGAGATTCTCTAAGTAGAAAACAACAAAAAATTCATTTAGGCCCCACCGCAGCAGATCCGCAAACCAGCCTCCCCATTCCAACATCCTGACAAAAAGACTCCAGGCCCAGTAAGCCCACCTCACAAGAGTAACCGGGAGGCCACAGAAAAACAAGATAGTATTTAGCCAAATCATATTTACTGGCCTCAAGTCCTTGCTCACACTCCTGGGTCTACACACGGGTCAGATCTGCTTCTGCAGCTTCCTGCCTCCGCAGCTCCCTGCCTCTGCAGCTTGCAGCTTCCGCAGCTTCCAGCTTCTGCTGTAGTTGTCTCTTGGCTCGCCTTTCCTCGTGGCCGAGCCTCTGGCATTCTCAAGCCCTGCCTCAACAACCAGAGACCATTGGTTCCCGAGTTGGCCCCTCTTAAGTCATTAATCTATACCCACACAGGTTTCACACCTGATAAGGCTTTGGGCCTGGGGCTTAGCACTTAACAGCTGAAAGTACTTCCACTCAAAAGAAACAAAAGCCAAACTCCTGAAGTGCTAAGGAGCCCATTCGAAGGAGCCCATTTTGCCTTACCTACACACTCCACCCCTATGTTCTAGGATACACCATGTAAGGTTGCAGGTTCCCTAAGAACTCTTGCCCTCTGTAAAGTGTAATAAATCTTTGCCACCTTGACTTAAAGAATGCTTGAGATTGTGAATTCATTCTGGGCAGCCCCTGACCCTCTCCAGTACTTGGGTCCTTGAGGGGCACTCCCCCTCAACGACCCTCTCTGGGAACTTCAGTCCTGGGAACTTTAGTTTGGGGATTCCTGAATCCCTGAATTTTTCACCTTCATCAAGACCACAGCCCTTTTCAAGGCTCTTTCATGCCAATTATCTCTATCTTCTTGACAGCCATGTGAGGGGAGCTGAACAGGTATTATTTTCTGTGCTTGGAAAGTGGAGAAACTGAGGCCAGGGAAGTAAGGTGACCCCCACAGGTCTCCTACTCTGATCTCTGAGCTTTTTTAATAGTACAATGAAATCTCCATCTTTCAACCCTTTTCTCTTCTCTCTACTCTGATGTCACTTATGTCCCGAGGCAGTCTTGACCCACAGGTTTGCCCATTCAGCATTTCCATGACCCTAGAATCCTTTGACCCCTCTAACCACCCACTGCTCCAATAGAAATCTTCACTATCCATTTCCTCTGCCTTTGTTCCCAGGATTCTGAGTGTTGACAGATAAAGCTTTATAAATCAAGTTAATTTCATCCCTCATACAGAGTTGATCTCATCACACATGATCTCATCACCACTTACAATCTTTTTATCCTACACTCATTGGTCCCCTGTCCTATTTCCCACAATGCCATCTACAGACATCCTCCCTCCTCAAACCTCTCACCTCTAACCTACCCCAACACTTACAGTATGACCCAGGCTCTCTTCCCTCTCCATCGGCTCCCCTTCTCCCCTCTAGGTCTCATCCATCCTTCCCTCCTTTCATGGGCCTTCAGAAGCAGAGGCACATCTATCACTTCCCCGATAACTCTTCCCTCCTGGTCTTTAATCATGTTCCTTCCCACGCCTCCCTTTACCTTGTTCCAGTATTCATCCCCTGGGTCTGATGCAGCTCCAATCTGTGGTTCCTTCCTTGCTGATAAGCACTCCAGGTCTACCCATCCCTTTAAAATTAAAAAAAAAATATGCTTCCCTTAGTCTTTCCACCTCACCCAGCAAACAACTCATCTCTCTCCTCATCTTCTGCCAGATCTTCACCACCTAACTGGGGTGTCCCCCAAGACCTTGTTCTGCACCTTATTCTTTTTTCTCTCTATGCTCTCACCTGATGATCTCATCAGCTCCCTGGAGGTCGAGTCTCATCTCTATGCAGCCAATTCTATTTATCCAGCCCTAGTCTCTGTCCTGAGTGTCAATACCTCATCACTAAGTGCCTAGTGGACATTTGGAACTAAATCCTAAAGCCCTTTCATCATGACCAAAACACAACTCACTTCCTTTTCCCTCAACTCCTCCAACCCTAAATTTACTTATTTCTTTGGAGGGCATCACCATCCTTTCTGCCACCCAGACTTGCAACTTTAGATTCTTTCTCTCTCTCTCTCTCTCTCTCTCTCTCTCTCTCTCTCTCTCTCTCTCTCTCTCTCTCTCTCCCTCTCCCTCTCTCCCCTCCCTCCTCTTCCTCTTTCCCTCCCCCCTACACACACACACATACACACAGTCTATTGACAGATCTCATCATTTTTATACCATTCTATAGAACAGAAATTCATTAATACTGCTCGTTAATAACTACTCTATAATTCTGATATCTGACAAAGAACCTCAGAACGCTGGTCTTACTTTGTAGCCAGATGCACTAATGAAGATTTTATTATATGGATATAACCTTCTTTCTTTTTTAGCAGTTCATTATTTTTACTTTTCAAGTAACAAGTGTTTTGTGCCAGGTGTATTACCCCTGGTCAGTAACAGCCTCCCTCTCAGACCTCACATGGCCCTGGGTTTGTCACCTTATTTTGTCCTCATCATGAGCTAACAGTAGAGCTACAGGCATACCAGCTATCTAGCAGATGGGCACCCTCCTTCCTTCTCATTTTTCACAGAACAAAAATCCACAGAGAACACATTTGAGATTCCATATCTCTGGAAACTCTCTGGAAAAGAAAATGAAAACAATTCCAGAGAAGTGTTTCCCACCCACCATTGTCAGAGCTGTATCTAAGGTAGGGTGGGCAGGGCTTTGTCTTAACCCCACCCCCCCACCCCCATCGAAGACCTGAATTGGAATCCCAGCCGAAGGCACTGATGGTGAGTGAACTCCTAAGCCTACTGCCTAATTAACCAGGATATTTAGGTAAAGCTGAGAACTTCCTGATGGCAGGCAGGCTCTCCTCCTCCTCTAGGGTCCCTATTCCAGATTCCACATGCTGTCATAGGACAGGTGCCCATTATGTAAGGACAGAGAGCATCTGGGGGAATCAGAACCAGGGAGAGCCAGAGTAAAGAAGGGAGAAGAGTCCAGTGGCTGCTGGGCCAGGACCTAGGAGAAAAGAGGAACCCCACACACATACCCTCAGGTCCAGGGAGTGAGCATCTGTGATGTTAATGGATGCCCAGGGTCACTCATAGGAGTCAGGAAGCATCCAGGCCAACCTGTACTTAGCCCAGGATCCCTTTATAACATCCTCCAATGTGGCAGACTGCCAGCAATGGGGAAGTCCCCGATCCTTAAGGCACCCTATCTACTTTGAGACAACCCCTGGCAGGCTCAATCCAGCCACAAGTGGAGGGGAGTAGGTGACTTTTCAAACCCCACATCCTCATGATGAGTTTTGTTTGCTTCTGGGGTAGTGGAGGAACCAGAGATCATATGCCCCTCCTCAATCGAAGTCTCCAGGCTGTACTCCTGCTCTGAAGAGGCAGAGTTCTGTTATTGTTTCTTAAAATTAAAGCACTTGAGTCTGCCTAATACAAGCTGCTACACCCACATGCCAAGGGGGCCTTTTAAAAGCAGAACATATCTCTAGAGTTACCAGCTGTGGCTGCCTGATAGGAAGCTGGGGTTGGGGTGGGGCGTGGCTCTGGGGACCCCACGTCAGGTGCTTAGCCCACCTAAAAATCAACATTGAGGCAGCCCAGAGTTACTTTTTACCCTGACCTCCTTTCCTTACTCAGTTTCTCCAAAGAGTCATCTACACTCTCTGCTACCCCACTGCCACACCACTCACTTAACCCAAAACCATTTCCAGGCTGACTTCTATCCCCATTACTGGATGATATCCAAGAGCAGTGGGTAGGAGTGACAAGGAGGCAGACTCCAGCTCAAAATTAGGAGAAACTTCCCAACACTCAGATCTATCCCCAAAGTGGAATGGTAAATAATGAGTCTCTCCTCCCTAGAGATATTCAACCAGAAACTGGATGCAGGGAGGAGGTACCTGAGGGGATGCCTGAAGGAGATGGGGTCAGACTAAATGCCTAGGAAACCCCTTCTAGCTCAGATGCTCTATGGTTCTGTGGCTCTCTCTCTGGCCAGTGACCCAAACCCAAAGACCTGTGTTCAGTCTGGCTGCCCTGTGGAGCTTCACTCCTCCCTCAAGCATAACCATCTGCTTCTATTTCTAACACCTCCCTCTCTCTAATACCTACTCTCTTCCTCCTCTTCCTCTTTGAATGGGACCAACCCCACCCAGGCTCTGCCCTCAGTTTCTTCTCTCCTCTCACTTCTCCCCTTTGTCTACCTCTTACTCCCACAGCTTCAGCCCTGGCCTTTCCGATGAGCTCTAATCTCACCCCTCCATCTGCCTCTAGGGTAGCTCTATCCAGACATCCCATTGTCCACTCAGACTCATCATGCAGAGAGGCTAGAGCCCACTCTGTATGGTCCTTCCAACCCTTCTGACTTTATTCTTTCTGTCTATGGCCCCACCATCCTGCTAGTCCCTCTGACCTCTCACCTTGGAGCTGTCCTTCATTTTTCCCTCTTCTTCACCTTTCATTATCAAGGTCATTGTCAAATCCCACCTATTTTCCTCTATGGCACTGGCCACCATCAACCCTTCCTCTCCACTCATGAGGAGTGACTCAGGTCAAGTTTAACCACATTTGTGGCTTTTCAGATACAGATTCAACTAGTCCAAGGCCTTCACCAATGAATGAATGTTTGAAAGAAAGACAGAATGAATGAATCTAGGGCACTTGGCTAACTACTTCTGTGGACCCAGACTGCTCCCCTTCCCACATACCTATCAGGTGCCTAGGCTTTAGAACCACACACAAGGGAAGGTAGGTAGCTTCTGTTCTTTCTTTCCAGGCACCCCTGCCAAAGGGAGGGCTGCATGTTTAACTTCCCCAAGGCAAGAACAAAGTCTGGTGAGAATTAAAAACAGAAAGTCTCTATGTATGCAATTCAATAACCATCCCTAGTCTCATGGTGAGGAGCCAGAGACTGGGGAGGAGGGGGAAGGAAGGAGAAAGGAGGGGGTCTGCCTGACTTCAAGAACTTTACCCGGCCTGTCCCACGGCGGGGGGGGGGGCAGGGCACGGAGGGAGAGAAGGGAGAGAGAGTGACCCTTTTGCAGCCCCTGAATGCCCTCTTCCTTGAGTCTCTCAAGGTAGGAGAGGACAGAGCCATCCTAGAAACCTGCCCAAGGCCCGGTGCGGCCCCTCGGGAGCGGAGCAGGGAGAGGGTTTATAGACTTGCAGAGACTAAGAGGATTGGGGGATTAGTCTGCCCAGGCGGCTGTGCCTCCCATCAATCAGACCCCATCGATCGTTAGCTCTTTGTCTTTTCAAGCTAAACAAAAGGTCTCAGACGCTGCCCTTGAATGACAGGCCAAAGGAGAGGGAAAAAAAACCCTCCTGGAAGGAGGTTTGAATGCTGGAGGTGGGTGCTGCCCAGGGTCCTGAATTCTCCCAGTGTAGAAGGGCAGATAAGGAAGGGGGCAGAGCTGGGGGCCTTGAATAGGGAAGAGCTGAGTCTATCTCAAGCAGGGCTGCAGAGAGATTCCACTTAGCTGTCTGCCTCAATTTCCTCTTCTCTAAAATGGAGGTGATACGGCCCCTATCTTGCAGGGTTGTTGTGAGGATCGAATGAGATAATATTTTAAAGCATTTTACAAACCTCAAATGCTGGCTGTCATTATCATTGCTATTATCAATGTGTCCAACAGAACCACTTTATAGATGTGGACAGTGAGGCCCAGACAAAGGAATGGGCTTATCCAAGATTGCAGATGCCAGGAGCAGGAGGAGGAGGAGGTCCTGGGATTCCAAGGCCAAAGTTCCTCTGCTGTCGGCCCGCTGCCCCTCTGCCTCCTGCCCAGAACAAGTCAGCAGCCATGGAGGGCCTGGGCTTGCCCACGGCTGGGGAGGTGCCCAGACACAAAGGGGTCCTCTCTGGCATCCCTGTCAGGCCTCAGTTCCCAATCTTCTCATCACACTGGCATTTTCCAGCTCCAATAAAACTTCACAGGAGCAAACCTTTATTGATGGCCTCATCAGTCCCCAAAGGCAGAGATGCGGACTTTCTGATCAGCCACTCACTATCCCATCCTGCTTCTCTGGCTGAACATAATCTCCTGATAAGAGAGGGGGCCAAGGTGGCGGGGAGGGGATGCACCCGGGAAAAGAAACTGACACATGGTCCGGGCAGAGAGAGGCAGACAAGCAGATGGGAGCAGGGTGGCTTCTTTCTTGTTCATCCACATGCACAGCCCAATGTCTGGCACTTAGGGAGCTCGTAATAAATTATCTGTCTATCTATTCTACCGTCTATCTACATCTATCCATCTATTGACATGTTCGCATATAGCTATAATCCATCCATCTAAATCTATATATCTATCCATCCATCTACTTACATACATATATACATACATTGATCCATGTCTATCTATCCGTCCATTTCCCATCCATCATTTCCATATGCATATATCCATCTCTATCTATCCATCCATCTATTTACATACATATACATACATTGATCCATCTACACCTATCTGTCCATTTCCCATTCATCATTTCATATGCATATATCCATCTGTCCATCCATCCATCCATCCATCTATCCATCCATCCATTTACATACATACATCTCCATCTATATCCATCCCTACACACACACATACACACACATCTGGCTGTCTATCACCCAGCTCTGTACCCATCTACTTTGATATATCTTGGATCGTTGACAAATTTTCCTTGTACGTGACCAGAATTGCACTAATTCATGGGAACGTGACCCAGATTTGGAGTTGGAATACTTTGGTTTGAATCCTGCTTCTTATTGACCTTGAGTAACTTCCTATCTTTGGGCCTCGGTTTCACTAACTGTACAATAAGGAGATAGAACCAGGTGATCCTAATTTGATAGCTTATGTTCTTTTCTAAATATTTTTCATTAGTAATCTATTTTCTCTGCCTTGCACCTCTCACCCTACCGGGGAGGGGGTGAGAAACAAGAAAAACAAATTCCTCATAACAAATATACATAGTCAAGAAAAACAGTCTTCATTGGTCAAAAAATATCTCATCTCATGCCATGTCCATCAAATGAGAGCAAGGTTGGTGTCTCCAACCAAGTCAGTGCATCTGTGGCCAGCACAGCATCCCTCCTGCATGAGCTAAGCTATTCTTTCCCTAAGAAGAGAGGTAAACATCCCCTGGACTTAATGGGCCCAGGAGGCCAAGGTTTGAAATGTTGTCATAGCTGCCCAGTCACCAAAGGTAGAAAAAGGAGTCAGGAGCTCCCTAGGCTTAAGACATGCTTCTGAGAATATGGGCCATTGGCAAAGGCAGAAATCAGAGAGCCACCGCTGCCACCAACTCAGTGCTGTGTCCTTGCTGGTGAGCCTTTTCCTGCTACCCAGAGATGGTCCACAAGCATCTCACTTTGATACAATTCTGAGCCTGAACCCAGAGATGAGCCTGAGTCAGGCCACATCCTGACCAGAAAGCCTTTGGGGGGGTTTCTGATCCATGGTCCATTCTCAGCTGCTGGCCTAGCTCTGTATCACTTCCTACAAATCTTTCCATCTGCCTTAATCATGTTTGTCTTTGTCGTTTCATATAGATAGCATGGAGTAATAGAAAGAGCTCTGAGTTTGTAGTCAAGGACCTGGGATCAAATTCTACCTCCTGCTACTTTACTAGCTGTGAGACCTTAAGCAAGTCTCTTCCTTCCCAAGGGCCACAGTTTTCTAAACCACCATGTGAAAGAGTTGGACAGGGTGATAAGTCATGGCCATGTACACAGTAGAGACTAAATAAATGTTTGTTGTATTAGAGTCTACTCTACATAATATACACAATATATACAATATAGGCTACTCTATATAATACTCTGTTATATAGATGGGGGACTACTGAGTGTGGCAGGTGAGGAAAAGAGGAGTCAGAGATGACCCTAAAGTCACAGCCATGGGAGCCTAGAAGGACAATCTCAGTGCCATGTTTATTCTAATGGCCCCTTGGACCATAATTTATTCTATGAAAACCCAGCCTCTATTTCTGCTTTTCCACTATTACAATCATGGGAGCTCTGAATATTTCTGGACAAATGGTTCTCTTTCAGTCCCATCTCTAGGACAGCATCCCAGCCATGGGCTCCCTGGGCAGCCCAGAGAGTGGCCACCACAAGCCACCCTGTTGGATAAGCCTAACCTGTCCTGGCAACAGAAAGCCTGCACTTGTTCAGCTAAAGCTCCTCCAGCAGGTTGGTGGGTGCCTGGTTCCCCACTAAAAGAGTGAGTTTCCAGCTGCCATGTCAACATACTGCTGGAGAGGGGCTGTCCTTTGTCTGCTTTTGAAGGGAATCCAATGGCTCATGCAATCTTTACAAATAACAAGTTTGTGTAAGAATGATCATGGTAAGTGTGGACACATCCAGCTGAGACCTTCCCACTAACAGGTCTAAATACAGTTTTCAGGGTTGGTATTGGGAAATGGAGAGACTTTCTTGGATAACCCATGGTCTATCATTTTGGCATTGATGGGGAGGAAAGAATTGGATGCATGGGTCAGCATTGTTTAATCTCCCAGTGACACGTGGTCAGTGAGAAGAATGTGAGCTGAGGAGCCACAAAACTGGTTTCTGGCTCTAGTTCTCTTTCCTGTCTGTCCAGCCTGAGAGAGGCCCTTGTGCCTCTGGGCCTCAATGTTTCTTCCTGTCAAACAAGGGACCCATTACACCCCGGCCCCCAAACCTATCCTTCCTCCGAGCCTCCCTGTTTCTGACAAGGGGACCACTATCTTTGGAGTCACTCACTTTAAAGTCATTCTTGACTCTTCATTCTCCTTCCTTCTTTCATTTACTTGGCAAGGGGAGTTCAAACACCACTTCTGACACAACATTTTGGGGCGGCTTGATGACATAGTGGATAGAGAAGAGGGAGTAGAGGGAGGAAGAACTGAGTTCAGGTCTGGCTTCATAATTTACTTACTGTGCAACCCTGGGCAAGTCACTTAAACCTGTTTGCCTCGGTTTCCTCATCTGTAAAATGAGCTGGTGAAGGAAACAACTAAAACCATTCTAGTATCTTTGCCAAGAAAACCCCCAATGGGGTCACAAACAGTCAGACATGGCTGAACAATAACTAAACACTTCCACTTCATCTCTAACACAGTCAGTTGCTAAGTTGTGTTGATTTTACTTCCACAATATCTGTCCCACTTCTGTCCCTCCCTATGCTCACCCAGTTCAGGCCCTTGTCACCTACTCTGTGGGCTACTGCACTCACCTCCTAATTGGTCTTCTTGCCCATCTGAACAACGAAAGGTGCTCTTCATCTATAGAGAGCTAATGAACTCTGAATGCAGATTGAAGCAAACTTTTTTTTTACTTTATGTTTCTTGCTTTTAATTGTGTGGTTTATTTTTGCAACAGGGCATATATGGAAATGTGTTTTGCATGATTTCATATGTAAAATTGATATCATGTTGCTTGCCTTCTCAATGGATGTGGAAGGAGAAGAAGGGAGAAAAAGAATTTGGAACTCAAAAAAATTATAAGAAATGCTAAAAAAAAGTGATTGATTAATAAAAGAAAAATATACCTGTCCAGATCTGTACCTAATTCATTGTGAAATATCAAGCAAGTCCCTGCCCCTTCTAAGTCTCGGTTTCCCCACCTGTTCAATTAGGGGTCTAGAAAGAATATCTCTAAGACATCCCTTCCAGCTCTATAAACCTACAGATAGATGTTCTCTGATCTTTAATTTAAAACTGGCATTCACAGGGTTCATCCAGAACCCTCAGGCTCTCAGGAGTAGAGGGCAAAGTGCACAAGACCTCGCACACAGTAGGTTCTCCATAACGGCTTGTTGAATGCAGCTGCTGTCTCTTGCTTCACACCCCCTGAGGCAGGGAGCATATGGCAGCCCTCCCATTGCCTGGGCAACGTTTCCTGCAAGCTTGTTGCCAGCCCCACTGTACAAGATTGGGATATTGGCATCTGCCTGCTGCTCACGCAGTGGGAGGAAAGGGAAAAGAGACGAATCAATATTTGCAGGGATGTCCCTGTTCTCTGGAAACAGCCCCAAAACTTTCAGCGAGAGAACATCAACCCTGCCCCTGCCATTGCTGCTGAGGGTGGATGGCAGGGGGGAGGGTGGGGTAGGCAGAGCACATCACTGGGAGGAAGGAATTCTTCCCAAGGACTGAAGCCAGCATTCTGAAGATGGAAAGAGCAGGCTCCAGAACTCTGGAGAGGTGGCAGGGGAGCAATGCATAAAATGCACTCCTGAAGGTATAGAGTTGTCCTTGCCCTAGTAAATGCATCTTCCCTCCACCCTGAAAAATTCCATCTGGCTGAGAAACAGCTCTCACTTCTTCAGATGGCCAGCTAGCTGACATCTATACACAGAACGAGGAATGTCAGAGCTGGGAGGGTCCTTGGAGAGACGAGGTCAGAAAGGCTCAGAGACAGAGGCAGACGTAGCTTAAAGGGGCTCACACCCATTTTCCCAACTCCCTTCAGGTGTCTTTCCATGATCCCTATCTGGTCCTCCCAGGCCCCAGGGTCAGGGCCATCCTCAGACTCTGCTGATGGCCACAGGCAGTGGTCATAACAGGCAGCATCCCCTGTCCCCCCAAAGCACTGATTGTTCCATGTAGTCAGGATCAGCCAGACCTGGGTACCAAACAAAGAATGTAACAGTGAGCTATCCAGCACAGGGCGGCAGCCTCTGCCTCAGGGTGCTTGTAAAGGGGAATTTTTTCTCAGGCATGATATTCACTGAGATCCTTTCTAATTCTGAGGTTCTGTGGTTCTCTACACCAGGGCTGTCCCCAAGTGGAAAAGGCTAACTTGGAAGGGGGCATGTTCCCCAGACCTAGAGATCACCAAGAACAGATAGAATGGGCATTTCTTGGATGTTGGAGAGGAGATTCTTGACCAATTCCAAGTTGACATGGGTGGTCCCTGAGTCCCTGCCAATTCTGAGGGTGGAGGGACAAAGAAGGAGGAACTTTCTGTCACCCTTCTTGGGGACCTCCCAAAGATCATAGACCTACAGCTGGCAGAAACCTTGGAGGCTGCTACATCCAATCTCCCCATTTTACAGATAAAGGACTGAGGTCCTATTGGTAGTAATGGCAGAGGCATCATTTGAACCTAGCTCCTGGCTCTAAACTTGGTGCTCCTCCCATCGTGCCATGTTCCTCTTCCTATTCCACAGTTATTCCTCCATAATGGAAGGGGACCAGGAGGACCAGATGTTTCCAGTCATCATACCCAGGGTCACAGAATTTCAGACCTCAGAGGATATCTAATGCAGCCCCCTCCCCAACAGGAATCCCCCCTCCAGGGTCCCAGGCATGTGTCCATCTAGCCACTTTATGATGACCTCAGAGGCATGCCAGATTCAACGAAGCAGAAGATTTGGATGAGCTGATGCAGAGTGAAAAGAGCAGAATCAGGAGGACAGTGACGCGATGGTCACAACAATAATCTGGAAGGAAAACAGCCTGGATCAAAGCCATGACCAACTGTGACTTCAAAAGTCTCATGAGGAAGCCTCTCTTCTGCCTCTTGAAGGGATAGACTTGAGGTACAAAATGCAACCTGCCTGCATTCTCAGACATGGCCAACGGGTTGTTAAATAACTACCATTACTGTTGTTCCAGGAATGGCTGGCATTTATATGTCATGTTGAGGTTTGTGAAGCACTCACTCATATTATCTAATTTGATATTCACAATCCTAAGAGGTAGGTGCTGTTATTGTCCCATTTTATGGATGAACTGACTGAGGCAGAGAGAAGCTCAGTGACTTGCCCATGGTCACTGTTTCAACAATCCAGCTAGCAGCTTCTGTGGGGGTGCAAGTTCCACCAACAGCCAGCACCCAGAAAGCTGCCAACACACGGCAAAAGTACGTGTTCTTTTGATCTGCTTAACTAAGGAAAGCTACATGAAGGGGTTGACAAGCTTACTTTAATTCAGCATACAAATATCATTCACTTAGTTCAGGGGGAAAAGCCAGCACCCTGAACTTCAAAACAAAATACAAAGTACAAACATCAACAGACAGACCTTGTCTGATTCAAATCCCA
>CM053623.1:231187981-231226850 GCA_028646595.1 Phalanger gymnotis
CTCCTGGCTACTCTTGTGAGGCGGGCCTACTGGGCCTGGAGGCTTGTGTTCACAATACTGGAATGGGGAGGTTGGTTCGCTAATTTGTTGCTCTGGGCCCTGAATAAATTTTTTGATGCCTTCTGCTTGGAGAATTCTGTATACCCAACGATTTCGAACCATTCTGATATTTATATGATCCTTTTTGAGATCATAAATTTGGCCTTCCTACTACACCACATAGGTTCCACACCTAATAGGGGTTTGAGCCTGGGGCTTAGCACTTAGTAAGACTCAATGAAATACACTGAATTACTCAAAGGAAACAAAGCCAAACTCTTCAAGGGCACTTGTTGAACTAAGTGCTAAGAGCCCATTTTGCTTACCAACGCTGTCACAAAACTAGCAAGTATCTGAGGCTGGATTTGAACTCAAGGCTTTCTGACTCCACGTACAGCACTTGCCAGCCAATGCACCGCCCAATAAAACCATGCATTAGTATGTTTTGCTTCACTATACATATTTCTCACAAGGGGACGCTTCCATGGGGGAAAGGGGTCTTAATGGGGAGTAATAGATATGCCCCAAAAAGAACAGCAATAAAATAGTTTCAAATTCACAGAAGAAAACAAAAATGCACACTGAGGGATGAGGACACGAAGAGCAACGCATCTATTGCCTCGTAAATCTAATACATATCAGTCTATTTTTAAAAAACCGAACTGTACATAAAAGTTCATGGTTTCTTTCTTATTCAATCCTTTCTTGTTCTTCTTTGTCTGTTGAAATGTTTGTGTTTGTTGATGACAGGAAATAGCACAGTAAAAAAGGAAATGAAAAATAGAAATGCAAATCCAAATAACCCTGAAGATTCTCCTCACACTCAGCAAAAGGGGCAAAGATGACAAAATGTGAGAATAGTCCACATTGGAGGGCTCTTGGAAAAACGAGAGATTGATGCACTCTTGGTCAAATGCTTAATTGGGCCAATTATTCGGGAAGGTAACCTGGAATTATTCTTTTTTTAAAAAATTAATTTCATTTCCTTTTATTACATTTTAAATTCTGAACTGTCTCCCTCTTCCCTTTCCACTCTGCACTAAAGAAGGCTACTGTTTGACACAAATTAAAAAGCCAAACTATGTGTACTTATATTTATCCATTATTTCTCTGGAGGTAGATAGCATCTTCCTTCATAGGTCCTTTCTAGTCAACTTGAGTATTTATGGTTCTGAGAATAACTTGGTTGTTATATTTATTCTTTAAACAATGTTGCTATTACTGTACATAACATTCTCTTGATTCCACTCACTTTACTTTTCATTATTTCATGTAAGTCTTTTCATGTTTTTCTAAAATCAACCAGCTCTTCATTTTTTATAGCATAGTAGTATTCCGTCATGATCATATACAACTTGTTCAGCCATTCCCCAATGAATGGGCACTCCTTCAATTTCCAGTTTTTTGCCACTACAGAGAGAGCTGCTATAAATATTTTAGAGCATATAAGTTCTTTTTCCTTTTTCCCCAATTATCTTGGGAAACAGACCTAATAGTGGTATTGCTGAGTCAAACTGTATACACAGTTCTATAGCTTTTTGGGCATGATATCTGGAATTGTTCTTAAGAAAGTAACAAAAATGCCTTTGACCCAGAGATGCTGCTGACAGTCGTATGCCCCAAGGAGGACAGTGATCAAAAGAAAGGTCCCATGTGCACTACAATATTTATGGAAGGGCCTTTTGTAATAGTAAAGAAGCAAAAAGAAAGAAGATGCTGATCTGTTAGAGGATGAAGAACCTTTGTGATACGTGAATCTAATGGAACATTATAGCACAATAAGAAGTGAATATAAGGACAAAAAAGGATAGGAAGACATATAGGAGCTGATTCAGAGGGAAATAAGCAGAACCGGAGGAAAGATATACACACTGACTTCAACACAAATGGGAAAGACCACTATGACAAAGCAATCAAAACTCAATATTGTGAAATAATAACCAGATTTGGTCCCAAAGAGATGAGAATGCAGTTCAATCCATGTGTGGAGCACTACATATATCATACCTAGCTAATGTACTGGTTAGTCTTGCCGAAGGCTTTTTCTCTTTCTATTTTAACTAGATGTCCTTTAGGCATCTCAAACTCAAGAGGTCTAAAACAGAAGTCATTCTTCTTCTCCCTCATAAACTCTCTCATCTTCCAAATTTCCCTATTACTGCTGAAGGAACCACCATCCTCCCAGTCTCCTGGGCTTGAAACCTCAGAGTTATCCTCTACTCCTCTCTTGAATTTACTCCAAATATCCAATGTGGCACCAAGTTGGGTCATTTCTCCCTTCATGTCTTCTCTTGTGTATGTCTCCCTCTTTCCACACACATAGAAACTCCCTGGTTCAGGCCCTTATCACCTCATGCTTGGGCTACTGCAATGGGCTGCTGCTGGGTCTCCATGCTTGAGGTTGCTCGCATTCTAATCCATTCTCCTCCCAGCTGCCAAAGTGATTTTTCTAGAGCACAAATATAACCATGTCACTTCTCCTACTCAATAAACTCCAATGGCTCCCTATTACCTCCAGAACCAAATTTAAAACCCTTTGTTTTGTTTTAAAGCCCTTTATGACCAAGCTTCTCCCATACTTTCATGACCTTGTGTGTTACTCCCCCAATACAATCCAGTGACACTGACCCCGTTGCTGTTCCTCATACAAGACACTCCATCTGCCAACTCTGTCTGTCCTCCATTCCCAGAATGTTCTCCCTCCTCTTCTGCATCTCCTGGCTTCCCTGGCTTCCTTCAAGACTTCAAATCTCACCTTTTGCAAGAAGCCTTTCCTGCCCCCACCCCACTTTCTACCACTAGCGCCTTCCTCTGAGATTATGTCCTATTTCTTCTATCTATATCTTATTTGTACATGATTGCTTGCACATGGCCTCCTCCAGGAGACTGTGAGCTCCTTGACAGCAAGGGCTGTCCTTTGCCTTTCTGTACATCCTCAGTGTTTAGAAAAAAACAGGCATTTCAAAAAGGTGGCTCTCTGGGAGGAGAGGAGGTATAAATTGGGAAGGGTAAATAGAAATACAAAAGAGATCCCCCGAAATTAAGACAAGTTAAAATAAAATTCATCTAGTCCGTGTCTCAAGATCCCCAAAGAACCCAGATCAGCTCTTGGTTTTCCCTTTCATTGCCAATGCCTATCGCAGCCAGAGCCATCAGCCCTGCAGGAGGGACCAATGTCTTTTGGTAATTATGTGCCTCCTGGGGAGGAAGCAAATATATTTTGCTGAGAAAAACAAATAAAGTAATTTCTCAAAGCAAGGAAAAGTAGGTCACAAAAATTCCACAGAGGGAGTGGATGTGTCTCAAACACTGTCACCTCCCAGTGAAATAAGACTGTATAGCCATGGGCTTCTGACACCCCAAGGGCCTCAGAGACAGAGAAGGTACAGGTCTGGGTGACAGAGCTAGACTGGTGACTAGACAAGGACTTAGTCAACTTTCAGATATAAGCTGGACAAGACATGTCTGTGGGACTTCGTTTTAAAGGAATGAACTAACAAGCATTGAACACTCAGAGAACTATAAACTATCAGAACCAGAAGGAACATTAAAACATAGTCAAGCATTTGTTATGCACCTACTAAGTGCTTTACAAATATCTCATTTGATCCTCACAACAACCCTTGGAGGGAAGTGCTCTCATTATCCTGATTTTGCAGTTAAGGAAACTGAGGCAGGCAGAGGTTAAATGACTTGCCCAGGGTAATGTAGCTAGTAACTGTCTGAGGGAGGATTTGAACTCAAGTCTTCCTGACTTCAAGCCCAGCCCTCTATCCACTGTACCACCTACTGGCCCCTAGAGCAGTAAAGTATAAGAAGAGAAAAGTAGGAAAAGGCCAGGTTGTAAAGGGCTTTAAATGCCACAGAGTATTTTATAATTGATCTTGGAGGCAATAGGGAACCATTAGAGGTTATTAAGGGCAGGGGCGGGGGGGGCAGAGTGGATATGATATGAATATCAAATCTGGGAAGGATATTAAAACACTCAATATAAAGGTCAGAGCTGGGACATTTACATGTAAAACTAGGGCTTTAGAGACTATCCAATCTGAGCCTCTTTCTTGCTGTTTTGGTGATTTAACCCAAAGGGATGTAGAGACTTACCCAAGGTCACACACAACAATTCACCAAATAGTAGCTTCCTGGTTCCCAGTCCGCTACACTGCCTCAGGTGGGTAAGTGCCCTTATTATTTCTGTGGTTGTTAATTGTGGGACAATCCCTGAAGGAGAGAGGATGTGAGCTGGGGAGGAGGAGGGGGAGGGGAGGAGGGGGAGGGGGAGGGGGGAGGGGGAAGGGAGGAGAGGAAGGAGGAGGAGGACGAGGAGAAGGAGGAGGGGGGAGGAGGAGAGGAAGAGAAGAAGATGATGATGATGATGATGATGATGATGAGGTTTACAAAGTGCTTTACATCATCACAACAATCGTGGGAGGTGGGCACTATTATCATCCCATTTTACAGTGACTTGCCCAGGGACAGACAGCTAGCTATGAGTCTGAGGTGGTTATGACCCCCAGTCGCCCTGACCCCAGCTCCAGTGCTCTGTGCACTGCGATGCCCCCTAGCCACAGCAAAGAACAGTAGGATTTGGAGGAGAGATGGGGAGAGGAGAGGGCATCTAAAGCTCCAGGCAGAACGCATGACACTTGAGGGAGAGGGAAAGTAAACAGCTTCTCTGGAGCACTGAATGCTTGAAAAGAAGCAAGGAAAGATGAGCTCAAGGGTAGAGTGGGTCAGGCAACACACTCCAAAGAGGCAACACTGCTCACCATTCTGCAAACAAGTTTCTCCTTCCTCCAAGTCTTTGCTGGCTCTGTTCCCTAAGAATGCCCTCCACACCATCAGCACCAGCTACTGCCCCCGACCAATCCCCATCTATAGAAATCCTACCCAGCCTTCGGGGTCTAACTCTAGGGTCACCTAGAAGAAAGAGAGAAAACTGCCAAGGTAGCTCTGCTAAGCAAAATGTCACAGGGAATAACAACAGTGTAGAAATAAGAATGGCTGTTGAGACAGTCAGATATTCAGAAGCCACAAGAAAGAAGCTGGGAATAAAATCCATGGCTTCAGATATCTCTGCACAAATGCTCAAAATATCAGTCATGAGCAGAGATAACTAATGATACTAATATAAGGAAACCAGTCTGACTGCACAGGTGACACTGACACTTGGTGGGGTGAGACCCTCAACCTTCACCTTACACCTTCCTCCCCACGTGTCCGCTTTGCTCTGGTGACACTGGACCACTCCACGAACAAGAGACAGCATCTTGTGACTCTGGCTGTCCCTCATGCCTGGCATGCTCTTCCTCCTCATTCTCATGCACTGGCTTTCTTTAAGTCTCACATGAAATCCCATCTTCTACAAGAAGCCTTTCCCAGCCCTTCTTAATTCTAGTCCCTTCCTTTTCGTTATTTCTTATTTATCCTGCATATACTTTGGTCGTGCATATTTGTTTACGTATTGTTTCCCTCATTAGATTGGGAGCTCCTTGAGGACAGGGACTGTCTTTTGCCTCTTTTTGTATCCCAGTGCCTGGCAGATAACAACTGCTTTTTGACTGATCGATAACTGAAATACTGGTCTGAAAGAATATTATTCATCTGTAAAATGGGGATAATGGTAGTAAGTATTGGGGGCAGCTAGGTGACACAGTGAGTAGAACACCAGCCCTGGAGTCAGGAGGACATGAGTTCAAATCCAGCCTCAGACACTGTGTGACCTTGGGCAAGTCACTTAATCCCAAGTGCCCTGCCTTCCCCCCTCAAAAAAAAAATGATGGTGAGGCTCAAATGAAATAATATTTGTAAAGCACTTTTTTTGGTAAAATTTATTATTTATTTTAAACTTAAATACGAAACAAGAAAAAAACATTGCCATTATACACAGCAGACCATAAGAGAGGATTCAATATAAAACAA
This sequence comes from Phalanger gymnotis, assembly GCA_028646595.1. Classification (NCBI taxonomy): domain Eukaryota; kingdom Metazoa; phylum Chordata; class Mammalia; order Diprotodontia; family Phalangeridae; genus Phalanger; species Phalanger gymnotis. The sequence goes on from CM053623.1 coordinate 231,193,943, forward strand.
TGAATTTCCATTTCAAGAAAACCTATATAATAAGTATTACACATTGTTTTCAAGCATTCCCAGCTTTTCTTTGGTTCCTTGTAGGTTTTCTTTTGTTCTGTTCTGTGCTTTTTACTTTATTTTTCTTTACTTTATTTTTCCCCTCTCCCCACTTCCCACTCCCACCCTAAAGAAGGCTACAATTAAGTGTTATATAAGATTATATATATATACATATATATGTATATATATACATATACATATAGATCAATATTTATAAACATGCACATACACACACATATACACATATTATATATATATAGATAGATACTCATACACATATATGTAATACCATACTATGCTTATTTTTACTTGCCATCTGCTTCTCTGAAGGTTGACAGCATCTTCCTTCATAGGTCCAAATTTTCCTGTGTTTCTCTAAGTCACCCAGCCCATCATTCCCTACACCACAGCAATATTCCAACCCAATCAGATCCAATCTGAGAGATTGTCTATGAAAGATTTTCCCAGTTTTCTACATTATTTCTATTCTTGGCTGTTTAGATTTTCTTTATACAAGAACATTTTAATTTAAAATGATCAAAATTATCCATTTTATACTTCAACAATGCTCTCACCTTATGGTCTAAGTCTATATGGTCTATAGTCTAAGGTCTGATACTGTGGAATCTGCTTCCTTTGTATTTTTCCTCTTGTTTCTTTGAGGACTCTGACCTTTTATTCATCCATATGAGCTTTGTTATTATTTTTCTAACTCACAAAATTTTTTAGTAACTTAATTGGGATGGCATTGAATAAATAGATGTTAGGTAAAATTGTCATTTTCTTATTAGATTGGCTTTATCTGCCCATGAACAATAAATATTACTTCAATTATTTAGATATGACTTTGTTCATATAAAAAGTGCTTTATATTTATATTCACATAATTCCTGTGTTTGTTTTGGCAGGTATACTCTCAGATATTTTATTTTAAATGGTTTAAAATACATGATGTAGTTTCCCTATTTTTCTCTTTTGATTAAATCTATTTTAGCTTTAACTTTGTCTGAGATCATGATTACTACCCCTGCTTTTTTTAACAGAATAAATTCTACTCCTGACCTTTATTTTATCTTTGTGTGTATCCCTCACTTTTATAGCACTTCCTAAAAGTGACATACTATTTTTTTTGGTTTCCATTTCTTTCTTTTTATTTATTTTTTATTTTTAGTTTACAATATTCAGTTCCACAAGTTTTTGAGTTCCAAATTTTATCCCCCTCCTTCTCCCCCACCTACAATGGCATGCAATCTGATATAGATTCTACATATACCTTCACATTAAACTTATTTGCACAACAGTCAAGTTGTAAAGAAGAATTATAACCAATGGAATGAATCATGAGAAAGAAGAAACAAAACCAAAAAAGAAGGAAAAAAAGAGCAAATAGTGCACCTCAGACTGCATTCAGACTCCATAATTCTTTCTCTGGATGTGGATAGCTTTTTCCATCACGAGACATTTGGAGTTGGCTTTGAACCTTGTATTACTGAGAAGAGCCAAGTCTATCAAAGTTAGTCATCACAGATACTGTGTGTCTATAATTTTGTATAATGTTCTCCTGTTTCTGCTCCCCTCACTCAGCATCAGAGCACATAAGTCTTTCCAGGTTATTATGAAGTCCATGTGCTCCTTATTTCTTATAGCACAATAGTATTCCATTACATTCATATACCACAGCTTGTTTAGCCATTCCCCAGAGATGTACTATTGAATTCAAATTTTTAAACTACTATCAGATTCCATTTTATGGATAAATTCATTCCATTCACATTCCAAGCTATAATTACTTGTTGTGTATTTTCTTCTTTCCTATTTTTCCTAACTATCCTTCTCACCCTATTCAGATACCTCCTCACTCCTCTGCTGTACTTCTACCGGCTACCTTCCCCTCCTATTCCTAACCTACCCACCCCTCCAAGAGACCCTCCCTTATCCTCTCCCCCTGGCCTATACCTACCCCTCTTATTTCTTTCTGTATTTAAAAGACTCTTATACCTTTCTAGCTATATAGCTTCTTCTGTATCAATTTTTCCTTTTATGCCTCATTTGTATGAGATAGTTGCTCCTTTTTATCTCTCCCTACAGTTTTATTTTTTTCGAATCACCTCATCATACATAGCTCAGCCCAAGCCTGTTTTTCAAACTACCCAAATAATGATGACAGTCACAAGAGTACTGATAATATTTTCACATATAAGAAGTAAACAATTTGACCTCACAGAGTCCCTCAGAATTGGTCTTAATGTTTATATTTACCTTGTATGTTATATGCTGAACTTTCCCTTAAATTTTTCTTGTTTTGTCACAAACGCCAGAAATCTTTCAGTTCATTAAATGTCTATCTTTTTTAGTTCACCATTGTAGTTAATTTTGCTGGGTAAGTTACTCTTGGTCATAATCCCAGCTCTTTTGCTCTACAAAATATAGTATTCAAAGACTATGGTCCTTTAACATAGTAGCTGCTGGGTATCATGTAACACTTATTGTAGTGCCATAATATTGAAATTGGTTTCTTTTTTGCTTCCAATATTTTCTCCTACACACACACTCCCCCCCCAGCTAATACCTTCTTAATTTGCCTGAATGATAATTTCATCTTTCGACAAGTAAATAAATCCATTATGTATCTCACTCTCATGAACAAAAAAGATATGGTAGAATGAAAATTACAGGACCCTGAGGGCAAAACAACCATTGCTTCCTAGAGTTCCAAACACTAGAAAAAAAAAAGTCAGGAATAGCCTGATGTGCACTCTAAATTCTGAAGCAGCAGATTTCACAGAGTTCAAAGAAGGGATAAATAGGATCCCAGGAACTAAAATTCTCAGAGAAATTTGGCCTAGGCAAAACAGGTAGCTCTCAAGAATGAAATTCTAAAAACATAAGGAAGAAAAGAGAGGGTGGTCTAAAGAGGCCAGTGTGAATGCACAGGGAATTCATTGACGAGTTTAGTTTTTTTTTTCTTTTTTAATCTGTGTAAAAAGATGAAATGAAGGGTCAGTAATGAAAGATTAATCAAAAAAAAAATACAGAATCCTCTAAGAAGGGTGTCAGGAGTTCTAAAATTAATTTGACCTCATAAACCAAAACTCATAATGACATCAAAAAAAAGTTAAGGAAAATAAAAAGAGGGAGAGGCAGCCGTACTACAGACAATCTGAATCTTAAGGGGGGGAGAGGAGGGACAATGCTCTGGGTGGATGAGATGATGATAACTTATGACTAACAAAAGATACAGCATATCAACTCTCATTTTCCTTATGTTTTCTCTGCGAAGAAGAATGATCCTGGGATGGGAAAGGACAAATCAAAGATGGCTAGCTGATACCCAAAATATATAAAGGGAGAACAAGAGAGCACATAACTGCCTTTGATGAGATCAAGTAACCAGATGAACTATGTCCCAGGGTCCTAAAACATTGGTGGACATGATTGCTGAGCCACTGACAGTTATATTGGAGAGACTATGAAGAATGAGAGAATGCAAAGAGTGTAAAGGTGCCCTGTCTTTCAAAAAGGGGGTGAGAATGGAGTCTGAAAATTCTAGGCCAATGATCTTAACTTTATTTCTGGGAAAAACTCTACAATATATTATTAGATTGTAAACTCCCTGAGGGTAGGAATTGTCTTTTGCTTCTCTTGTATCCCCAGCACCTAGTATAGTGTCTGACATATTGTAGGTGATTAATAAATGTTTATTGATTGATTGTTAAAGGAAGGATTAATAAATATCTAGAAAAGGAAGTGGAAATCACAAAGAGCCAACATAACTTGACCAAGTACAATTCACATCCAACCAACTGAACTCTCTAAAATCTGGCCTCTAACCTCATCATTCAACTCAAATTTCTCTCTCTGAAATTAGTGTTACTCTCTTAATTGCCAACTCCAATGACCTTTCCTCAGTCCCCATCCTTCTTGGCCTCTCTGTAGCCTTCATTATTGTTAATCCCCCTCTTCTCCTGGATACTCTTTATCTTCTAGTTTTGGGGTTTTGGTGGATTTTTTTATTTGTTTGTTTTTTGTGATGCTGCTCTGTCCTAGTCCTCCTCCTACCTGTCCAACTGCTCCTTCTCGGTCTCAGGATAAGACCACATCTGGTATATTGTGTCCAATTGTGTATACTGCATTTTAAGAAGGGGCAGCTATGTGTCACTGCAGTAGATAGAGCACTGGGCCTGGGTCAGGAAGACTCATCTTCCTGAGTTCAAATCCAGCCTCGGACACTTAATAGCTGTGTGACCCTGGGCAAGTCACTTAACCCTATTTGCCTCACTTTCCTCATCTGTAAAATTAATTGGAAAAGGAAATGGCAAACCACTCCAGTATCTCTGCCAAGAAAACCCCAAATGGGTTCAAGAAGAGTCAGACCTGACTGAAACAACTGAACAACAACCACATTTTGAGGAGGATATGGATGTCCTGGAGATCATATGAAGAAGGGCAACCAATATATCTAAGAATTTCTAGTTCATGTCACCTGAAGATTAGTTGAAGATATTGAGAATATCGACCCCAAAGAGGAGAAGACTTGGAAAAGTAGTGACTACCCTACAAATGTTTGAAAGATTGTCACATGGAAAGGGGATTAGACTTATTCTGTTTGACCTCAAAAGACAAAACTAGAAGCATGGGTGTAAGGTGCAGAGGCATAGATTTAGACTTTATGTACAAAGAAAAATCCTAGCAATGTGAGCCATCCAAAAGTGAAATAACCTACCCTGGGATGGAGTTCCTCATTATTAGGGCCCTTCCAAGTACCAGTTTTGGGGTACAGTATAGAGAGGATTCTTGTTCATTTAGTAGTTGGCTTGATGGCCACTAATATTCCCCTCATCTCAAAGATCCTGTGATTTGCATTCATCCAACACAAAGTGGGAATATGCCATACCTTTTCACTGCAGGGCAGTGATTTACTCCCAGCATCAAGAAAAATGAAGCATCTGTTATGTATAAATTAAAACAAATTTTCAGTTTCTCTAAAAGACACACAATTATGATAACTGGCAGTAAATAGATAATATATTGAGATTTATGTGTAAAAAGCCATTCCTCATTGTTAATGCAGAATCATTAATAACCATCTCTTGAAGAGTTCCCTCCCCCCTTCCACCAAAAGGAAACCTTTCAAAATGTCAAGTGTTTCACTTCCTTCTTTATAAAAAATACAGTCCAGAAAAAGTTAGGAGAACATAGGGTTGACGTTTGGTCCTCCCAACACAATACTCTACTCTAGGAGAGATTAATTGTCCCTTCGCCTCTTGGCATCCACAAGACTGAGTAGATTGTGATAGCAATGTTTAGATGTTTGGCACTCGTCCCCATCATCATCATCATCATCTCATCATTATCATCATTATTATCTATCTCTATCAATCTATCACACCTATTTTTAATAATTTATTTTTGATGTTGCTTATATCCCTGGTTCATCAAGTCATTGATCTATGACCAAAGAGGCATATTGTTCTTCCTCTGTGACAAAAGACTATAGCATTGCAAATTAAGAACTGGAAGGGACCTTAGACAGTAGCTAGTCCAACCCCCTCCCGATTTACAGAGAAGGAAACTAAGGCCCAGAGAAGCTGTCAACCTACTCAAGGTCACAAGGAAGTAAGAATAGAACTGGAATTCTTACATCACATTTTTCTATGGAGTAGGAAAAGATAATCTCAACTAAACACAGCGGACAGTTTTGTTTAATGATTGGAAATGGGAAGGAAAGAAAATAGTTATAGTGCTGTCTGGCATTCATTCGACACAGCTATTTCCTAGGTGAGAAATATCCACAAAGAACAGAAGCTGTGCATGGATAAAGCTAGTCGGGAGAAAACAAGGAGCCTGAACTCTGATTTTAGACCTTTCCTTTCCTGACCTCTGAATGCCCTTGACACTTCATTGACAACTTATCCTTTTATTCTCCAGGCATGCTTCTTGTCTGAGAGTCCAGTTATTCTTTATTCTGTCAGCATCATAACCAGGGGCATCAATTAAGCTGAGGGCCATAAGATGAATCAGCACCAAAGTGATGGACAGCGCCAGTCTACAGAAAGCTGAAGGAAGCCCACTAGAGCCAGGCACCATTCAGTGAGGTAGAAGAAGGTGGGAAGTTTCCACTAGTGGCCACTGTTGTGAGCTTTCTATCACTTTCAGAAGACAAACTTCATGTTTTACATATGAGAAACCTGAGGCCCAGAAAGGTCACAAAGGTAGTAAGTAGTATAACCTGGAGCTAATCCCTGTTCCCCAACTTAAAATTTAGTGATCGTATTCTCTTTCCAGGAAGCTCATCTCATGATATTTTATTCAGTTCCATGAAGAAGTCTTACATGCAACCATTATTTTATGTTACCTGGGGAAGTTTTCTCTTCTTTAAGCTAACCATCCCTAGTTCCCTCAAATAATCTTCACATGACTTGGTTGTTACTATTATTTCATATTTAAAGTACTTTGAAATATTGAAGCATTACATAAATGCCAGTTACTATTTATTATTCCAATGGATAAAGTACTAGGTCTGGAGTCAGAAAGACTCCTCTTCCTGAGTTCAAATCTGGCCTCAGCCTAGCCGTGATCCTAGACAAATCACTTAATCCTTTTTGCCTCAGTTTCCTCATTTGTAAAATGAGCTGGAGAAGGAAAAGACAAAGCACTCCAGTATCTTTCCCTAAATGGGGTTATGAAGAGTCAGATAAACAAATGAACAGCAAAAGCATGATCATCATCACCATGTTTCATTTTTTTTCAAACTCCTTATTAAAATGTGGTACCCAAAACTGAAAACAATTCTCCAGATCTGGTCTGACTAGAGAAAAGTACTATGTGCTCTCCTTAGCCCTGGTGGGCATGCCTCTTTCAATGTGATTTAAAAGTATGTTCAATTTTGGCCACCTTATTACACTTGATTTATTTTCAGCTCATTAATCTCTGCTTCTTTCTTCCATCCTCCACACATCTCAGTATGGAATGTAAAAAAAAAATGGGCTATGATGGAAAAGGTTAGAATGGAAATGAGGTCCTTTGACTTTTCAACATATAAATATTTCCTACTATATCCATTGGGTGGGGCAGAGAAACCAAACCATTGATTTCATTGAGAAAATTCTCTGGGACACAGAGGTTATTTGACTCACCCAGGGTCACACAGCTAGTGTGCATCAGAGGTGAGACTTTGGGGCCAGTTATCTCTCCACTGCTCAACAGCTGCTTCTCTTTAGCCTCAATCACAAGGAAAGGAGCCTAAGGAGGGGATCTTAGAAGCAAGGCTACATTGACATAAAGAAATCAGTTTTTCTGTATTCCTATATGTTCCTCTCACCAGCAGTGAGACACCCACTGAGTTTGTCATTCCCTCTTTCTGAACTTCATTTTCTTCATCTGTCAAATGAGGGGGTTGATCCAGATGATTCCTAAGGTCCTTTCTAAAATTCGACAATTGGTCACAGCACAGACCAACTTCAGGAATGTGTACTTGTCTGTTTAAGGGGAGAAATGCATCCATAGACATGTGCCAAACAAGTCAGTTCAATTCATTTTAATTCAATAGGGGACCACTAATTATGATGTGTCCATAGAACTTCAAAGGACTCAGACCTGATGATGTCTTTATCTCATTCTTCAGGAAACTCTTCAGTCTTTGAGATGAGACATTCATTAGGCTGGTCAATCAAGCTTCCAATCCACGATTAGAAAGGACCTCAGACATGGTCTCCTCCAACCCCCACCCAAAACAATGATATTTGTTGGAGTTTTCACTCTCTGCCAAAAGCACAGCCACTGATAAATACCTGGCTTGCCTTAAAGATGAGTATAATCTTCTTTCTGGGTTTGAGGAAACCCATTAATGACTACTCTTTGGGTCTAGTCATTGAACTGGTTCAAAATGACAAAATTGTGCCATTGCCTGGGCCACATGATGCCTTCTTTTCTATGAGGGTATCATGAAAGAATTTTGTCCAATGTTTTGTTAAAACCAAGGTATGTTTTATCTGTAACAGCACTCTAGTTTACCAGCCTATTAGCCTTCCCAAAGGAAAAAATGTTTAGCTCTGACGTTGCTGTTTCTTGGTTCATGGTGATCACTGGTAAGTGCTCATAGTCCAGCCCTTCACTACTCCATCTCTTTCAGAATCTGTGGTTTCCTTCATGAGGTTACTCCCTCAACTGATGCAAATTTTAAGTCCCTAACATGGATTCACTCCAAGATTGGAAATGTTCTAAAGTTCAATCACTCATAATTCTCTAGGTCCATTGGTGCCCCCAACCCAAGAGGCTTTCTTTTCTTATTCTGGGACTCAAATATTTCCTAATCATGTCTCTACTTTGGCCAGGGCTTTGTCTTCAGTTTGCAAAATGCTGAGATCACTGTCAGGAGCAGGATGGATACCTAGTATGCATTCAGTACAAGGGTCTAAAGCACTAACAGAGAAAATAAGCCTCCACTAGCCCCAGAACACATCTCAATGTTCCCAAATGTTGCAGGGATACACATACAAAAAAACTGAAACACACTTCTCAAATTGCACAGGGAGATGCTCTGGAGTGTGCCATATGGCAACTCACAACTAACACTCCCATATACATAAGCAGGACATCTTTGAAATTCATATGTTGAATTTATTACATTTTTTTAAATGATAGAGATCTGTGGTTTCATGTATTTCTTTTTTCTCTTCTATGTATATGGAAATGCTCAGTCTTAATAATTCTCATCGAGTATAGAATACTGAGAAAAATTTAAACTAATACTGCCTGAGCTTCTGTACAGGTGAGTTACTGATTTATCCTCCCTGGAATCTCTCTGCTATCCACACAAACTTCTCTCTCAATTCTTTCACACACTATCTCTTTCAGAAATATAAAGGCAAGGTTCCATCCATAACCACTTTTCTAATCTATCCCAATATTATCTTAATGCTGTCTTCTAATGGTAATATGGGGAAATATGGGGAAGACTGAGAGACTGGAAATTTACTATTCCAGGTGGCTCTGAGGCTCCTTCAGATGAGCACTTAGCTGCTACTATGTCAAATAGCTGCTGCTATCATTCTAGAACATACTAGATGGTTTTTGTGAGCTGCTGTGACCCAAAAACTCATGACCCTGAAGTCTACCTGGTGATAAGCCAGCCTCTGAAAACCCAACTAGGCAATCCTCAGATGACATATAGTCAGTGCATCACCAAAGCCATACTATAAGGCTTTCCAGGTTGGTATGGTCCTCTAGATCCCAGGGTCAGCTCCATGACACAATTAGATAGCAGAGGAAGACCTTAGTACAAGCTCTTTCACAACATGGTCTAAAATGTTGCTAGGAATTAAAGTCAAGATTATGGATCCTAGAGAATTTATCTTTGTCACCACTTAGTTAAAAAAATTAGTAAGCATTTGCCCATCTCCAATCATTTAGGACTTCTTTGGTTCTCCATGATTTTTTAAGGATCACAGGCAATTATCAGAAAACTCGGAGGTTTATCCTATTCCTCTTTCAGCAGAAAGTTCCCACAGATATTTGGACCATCGAATTCTCCCATCACTACTACATCATTATTAAGTGCCAAGTTTGTGATCTCTTTTCCAAATTCCTCAGCCTCCTGGTATCCTGACAATCTGTACTATACTCCCACTGTGACATACTTTTTTATTTCTTACTATCTTACCCAGATACACCCCACATTATTTTCCACCCCAAGTGCACGGCTTTCCTTACATGAAACAATGTACTAGATTGGAAATGTTACTAAATTATCTTGAGCATATCACTTTTGATCTCAGAGTCTCAGTTTCCCCATATGAAAAACTGAGGGAATCTGATACAAAGGCCTCTAAATCCCATGAATAGCCATTATTTGTCGTGTTATTCCACTCTCCTTTTTGTCTAATTTATCCCTTCTATGTAAGTTACATTTTCCTCTAAGCTCTTTCCAGTTCTAAGTCCATGACTTATTCCTAAGAGTGCCCTCTGTCCAGACTATGATATTCCCTTAGGTAAGAAGCCCATAGAGCTGATCCATCAATATGTGCTTGATGTTAAGTAAACACTGCAGCTGGACAGTTTCCTGGGCCCAGAACTGAATAGGAAGAAGAGAACTGACTGGATGGCCATTGGGATGTGACCTCTGTCTCCTCCCTGAAACAAATGCCAATATTCTTCCAATGATGCTATGCTCCTAAAACATGGCATATCATAATATCCAGAATATTAAAGTGACAGTTTGCACAAAGGACAACTAAAAGATGTGCGGAGGGTGGGAGCACATTGGAGTGGGCCACCAAGGATAAAGCATATAGGAGAAGTGGTCACTATAAAAGACAGTCTTTGAGAAATTCATAACCAAACAAGAGAAATGCTAGTCATGTAGTAAGGGGGAGGTTTAACCAGTGAATGGCCTATCTGTCTCAACAGTACCCGGATAATGTCAAGAGTTGCAGAGGAACATCCTCAGAACACTGGGTGGGCACTTTGTGAAGGTTGTTTGAGAGATTAACAAGAGATGAGAAGATCTGGGTGGGTGGTGACCTGGACCATTGGCCAGAATATTTACATCGAGATCCCAGAACAAATAAAGAGATCCTGCAAAAGTACCTTCTGCTTTTTGTCCCTTGGTTGTCTCATCTGCATAAGGAGGGCATTGGACAGAATCGTCTCCAGAGTCTCTCCAAGTCTAGCTCCTATTATCAGAGGCAATTTGGGTTCCTAACTGGATCTCTTCTCCATTTCAATAAACCTGCTTTCCATGTGTGTTCCCATGTGCCTGCCCATCCTCATCTCTAAAAATGATTCTTGTGCTCTGCCAAGCCTGGCAGTCTCTGGAGCAGTTAATGCTCTGATTGACAGCCCATTATCGCTGTATCACTCCCACCCCAAGCTGAGAAATGAGGAGGGGCTAGGAAAAGAGAAGTGTTTGTTTCTTTTCTAAAAATGCGCATTTAAACTGTGGGAAAAGAGAGACAACCATATGGACCATACAAACAGCCAGGCTGTACCAGATGAGAGAGAGAGAGAGAGAGAGAGAGAGAGAGAGAGAGAGAGAGAGACAGAGACAGAGACAGAGACAGAGACAGACAGAGACAGAGACAGAGACAGACAGAGACAGAGACAGAGAGATAGAGACAGAGGAGACAGGCAGAGACAGACAGACAGACAGAGGCAGACAAGACAGAGAGACAGACAGACAGAGAGAGACAGGGACAGAGAGAGAAACAGACAGAGAGAGACAGGGACAGAGAGAGAAACAGACAGAGAAACAGAGATAGAGAATGCTAGAACTTCTTGGAACTTTCTAGGTATGATTATGAGTGTTATCCAGGGAATGAGAGTAGGTGGAGAGAGGGGAGCACCTTTCCTTAACCAAAGGGGGAGAATTGACCTTTCTGAATGTGTACCACTACGTATTTAGGGGTGAGTGTAATCTCTAATCTCCCCAGCTTTGGTAGGTCTGAGCTCTCCCAAAAGACAGTTAATTTAGAAAGTGTCTAAGAACTGGACTTCATGAAGCCTGCTGAGACTCAGTGCCATGCTGGGACTTAAGAGGTCATTAAGAACTATGCCATGTGGACTTTTGAGACTCTTGAATGCAAGGAAGTGGGTGAGATCATCAAGAAAGCACAAGGCTTGAGAATCCCTAGGTCCCCAGGAAACTATATAGAATTTAGAGATATGGGTGATGTGCCAAAACTGTTGCAGTCTGATTTACCAGCACAGGAAATATTTTCCTGGGGGAGATGTAGGATAGGTAATCAGAAGAACCTCTGGTTGATTTGATGGAGTAGAGCATTTCCCTGAAAGTGGACATGAACTACAGCCCTTTGCCGAGGCACACGTGCTTTGCTGGGAGGACACAGGGTACCCCTTGGACTGGTCCCATGTGATTGAGGCTGCTTCGAAGATAATTGGTGACTGAGTCAGGGAACAGGCTCACTGGAAGAGCCTCTCCACCCTGGACTAGGAGTGATCTAAGGAATGGGCTGATTATGAGATGTTACTAATGGCTTGAGCATTAGGCCCTAAAGTCTCCTTCATTTCATTGAGAACAGAAAGTTCCCAGAGGCATATGAAGTTCTGGAAAAAATAGATCAGTAGGACAGTCTTTAGTAGAACTGACTATACAAAACTTCAGTCTTCTGTAGAGACCAACTCTCTTCGTTTCTTCCTTCCTTCCTTCTTCCTTCTTCCTTCCTTCCTTCTTCCTTCTTCCTTCCTTCCTTCTTTCTTCCTTCTTTCCTTCCCTCCTTCCACACACCATTGAAAGCCACTACTACTTATGGCCTTGGGCAGTGGCTTCTGGACTGAAAGATGAGGAGGCCTCAGTCAGGTTCCAGGAGCTCAAAACCACTGATGACAGATGAAGGCTTTTCACTGAGGATAAGAAGGGCGCCCTCCCCCTTCTAGTCCTGTTTCCTTACCTGTTGGCCTAGATAGTCTCTCCAACTCTTCACACTCAGGAATTGCTGATCTATGAGCTCTTCTCCTTGAGCAAGAGGAGCCATGTTCTTAAGCTCTTCACAGATTCACACACAAAGGCCCAGGAATCTCTGCCCCGCCACCCCACCACCACACACACACACACACACACACACACACACACACACACAATTTAAAATATTCACCACTCTCTCAGCATCCACATAGTTAAGTAATCTCAGCAGTTAGTTCAGTCTTCAATTATTCCAATGGCTTGCACCTGACCCTTGGACAGTAACCCCAGTCCAGAACATTCTAACTGTGGGCTGTCTGTTAGTTATTCCTTCAACCAACCAACCAAGTCACAGAGAAGACAATTCAATTCCTTCAGACCAACACTTAGTGAAGGTTTACCATATTCTAAGTGTTATGTACCAGGAACTGAGGGGTTACAGAAATGCATGAAACATGGACCCTGCCCTGAGGAAGCTCACTGCTAAGTCTAGAGAGGCAGTGATGAAACTGGGTCGTGGGATTAGGTGACTTCATCAGAGTCAGTTATCAAATGTCTCACCCTACACAGTCTTTAATTGTCCCGTTGGATTTGGACCAGCAAATACCCCTCACCTATCCCATCTGAGGCAGCTACAAGGCACAGCAGAGAGAGCACTAGGCTTGGAATCAGGAAGATTCATCTTCCCAAGTTCAAATCCAGCCTCAGATACTTATTAGCTGTACGACCCTAGGCAAGTCACTTAACCCTGTTTATTTCAGTTACCTCATCTATAAAAGGAGTTGGAGAGGGAAAGAGCAAATCACTCCAGTATCTTTGTCAAGAAAATCCCCAAAAAGGGGTCATGAAGGGTTGAGCACCATTGAACAACAACAAAAGCCCAACTGTCTCTGTATATTTCTCTCTCTGTGTGTTTCTCTGTATCTCTCTGTCTCTATATCTCCATCTCTCATACATACATACATACATACACACACATATGTATATGGATATGCTATATGTATATGAACATACATTGAGCCCGTATTCTCACCTGGGCTTTCACATCTAGGACAAAATTCCCATGCTGCCCTTTCACTCTCTCTCTCTCCAAGTCCCCCTCTCCCCATTCCCAGAGCTCAAAGATCCTAACTCATTTTTAAAGGCTGGTTGGGAATATTTTCAACACCCTGTCAAATTCTCCCTTCAATGGAAAATTATAAATTATGCATGAGAAATGTTAATTTTTACCTCATATTCAAACAACTTTACAAAAGCTGCTATATTTAAAGAGCCTGTGATTGGCTGACCAAGATGCTAATGCCGCATTCCCCATAAATGCCCATGGAATCCAGTCAGTGATAATGGCACTTGGATGAAAGCAGTCGTGGACTGGAGGAAAATACTGGACAAAATCAACAGCACTCAGAAGTCTATCTCCTCATTCTGTATTTCAACACAGAAGGGTGTGGAACTTCCTCAAGCTGAATCTCATCCAGAGAAGGACAAGAGAATGTACCCTATGAAGATCACTTACAAGAACTAAGATTATTTAGGCTGGGGAAGACTCCAGGCAGGGAGGGGAGGTGCAGGGTAGGGGGACGATCTGTGTATTCAATTATTTGAAGGACTGTTATTCAGAAGAGAGATTAGCCTTGCTCTGCTTAGCCCCAGAGGGCAGAACTCAAAGTAATGGGGTAGAGGGGGCAGATTATAGAGAGGCAAAATTCTGCTCACTAGGAAAAAAAACTTTCTAGTTCATAGCTCTGGCCCAAAGACGAATGGGCACCTAGAGACATAGGACTGTCATCACAAGCAGAGGTTTAGCAAAGGACAGAATGCCATTTCTTGAAGATTCCACAGACAAGAGTCATATTTGGGGTGCGCAGTCAGGCGACCAGGTGGATGGAGTCCAGGACCTGGAGTTAGGAAGACTGAGCTTGAATCCTGCCTCGGACAATTACTATGTGCCTCTGAGAAAGCCAAGTAACTTCTCAATTTCCTTGTGTGTAAAATGGTGATAATAGCACCTACCTCACAGGACTGTGGTAAGACTCAAATAAGCTAACATATGTAAAGTGCACTGGAGAAATGCCAGCTCTCAGGTTGTATGAGGTAACCTCTCAGGTCCCTTACAACTCTGTCATAATTCTAGAATGATATTTTATTCTAATCATTAGGTTAATGATTAGAAAGGCAAGAAAGCCTCACTTAAGCATCCTTCAGTCTACAAAACACCCACAACCACTTTTACCCATCTCTTGCCCTCACCCCACTCCCAGAGAGAAATTTTCTTACATTTCTGACTTTCCAAGTTCCTCCCAGTTCTAAACTCTTATGACTCCATGACTGAACAAGAGATCGCACTTGCTCTACTTGGCCCCAAAGGGCAGATCTGGAAGCAATGGGATGAAGATGTAAAACTAACTAACTCTTATTCCATATAAGAAAAGCTTTCTAACTATTAGAGCCATCTCAAAATGGAATGTGCTGCTCTGGAAATACTGAGTTCCCCAACCAGGGGGAGTCTTTGAGTGGATGCCCAATTCTCAGATATGTTTCAGAGATGATTCTTGCTCAGGTATGACTTAGCATAGACTAGATGGACTCTCGAGTTCTTCCTATTGTCCTCCAATGGGGGCATTCTGAGCTTTAAATCCTGGCTCCAGACCCATGGATTCCAGCAAACACTAGGCTATTGTAGATCATTTAGCTTCAATCAATTCCATGAAATTAATTCTTTGCAGGAAATGGAACCAACCACAAACACAGATCCCCAAAGACAATAATCACCTTCACTGTTCCCCAAGTCCAGGCCTCAGAGATTCTGGGCTGAATTACCTTAGCCTTCTTGCAATCTACTTCTCCTCCTCCCTGTACCCTGTATTGCTATTGCTAGTTTCATTAAGATAATTGGTGAACTAATTAACTTGCACAATGTAGGGGCCTTTTCTTGCTGGTTACATCTCCAGAAGGGGTGATCAGCTGGAGCTCATATTAACATCGCCACCACAATGCCTGGCCCCTCCATCCTCCTGCCCCAAATCATCACTGGTTTTGCCACTTAGCACTCCTGTAGTTTTGTTCATAATAAACTGGAAAACGGAGCCTTGGGCCTCATTCCAATGGGATTGAGGAGAGCTCTTCACCATTTATTTTCTCTGTTTACCACAAGTAGAGGTTGGAATTAATGGAAAATATTCATCATGGCTAAGTAACAAGTTCAAAACACAGTTATTACCTCTGCCCAGTCATTTCAACTCACACCGATGCTTTCTTTTTTCTCTGCATAAATAATGGCAGAGAAAATATGTAATGTTTTCAGCTGAGCACTCCCCGAGGAAAGCCAGCCTAGAGTAGTGCTTTGCAGAACATCGAGCCAGCAAAATCAAAATGGCAGATCGCCATTGAATTTTGCTGGTTCTGAGCATTAGCAATAAAATATTGGGGAAAAGTGGACAAAGGTCATGGTCTATGAGCACCTAAAGTAGAATGAAGATAATAGCTCAGAGATCAGATATCACCTTCTCCCCAGAAGTCTCTCTTCATCTTCCCAGTTGCTCAGTTCACTTATCTGATCTCATAGCACTTCTTTGATGAGTCTGCAGAGTAGTGATCTCAACATGTTAGTATGTCTTCCACCAGGACTGGCCTTTTCATCTTGCAGGATTCTCCTCTATGTCCTCCCCACCAATCTTTCACAGAGGATCTCACTGAGATGCTGGAGGCCTTTTGACATTTCCCGTATACCAGGACAGTTCTCCCTCAATCTGTCAACTTTAAAAGTCCAGTTTGTACTCTTTTCTGATCATACTTTTCCTGCCTGTTTTAGGTCTTTCTTATGGTCACATCACCATTCCTAATTTGATCCAACCTGCTTCCATCTAACATATGCCTCTGCATTGCCATTTGGGTCACATCATTTCATCTTTCAGGATTCCCATCATGGTGTTCATTTTCTACCTTGAATTATATTTGTCAGTTGTCTATGTGCCTCTTGGACTCTATGCTCCTCCAGGCTGTGGTTCTCATCTCCTCAATCCTTGTATATTCCCCAGAACCCAGCTAGATGATTGTGTTTTCAACCCAACATTTGACATCATGTGACCCAAAGCTTTGAGGAATGCTGAACCATATGTATTCTTGTTTGGCTAGAACTCTGCCAGCATCTCCCCCCTGAGAACTTTGAGCAGGAGAGCCTGGAGGAAAGAGCAGAGGAGAAAAGATTTCATCAGCCAATCAACAAGCATTTGTTGGCAAACCACTCCAGTATCTGGGCCAAGAAAACCCCAAATGGGGTCCCAAAGCTTGGACATGACTGAAAAATGGCTAAACAATGCCAATATATCAGGCACTATGCTGAGCAGAGGGAAGACAAATAGAAAGTAGAAAGACAGTTCCTGCCCCAGGAAGCTTCCAATCTAATGGAGGAAGACAATACACAAAAAGGAGGCTACAGAAACGTGCTGTTTGCTGAGACTTGGTAGAGGAAATGGGGCAGAATCTATAGAGAAAGGAGACATGGCTGGCCTGGGCACCTTCCTTAGGACGGGGTATGGGACCTGGACTCAAAAACCACAACCCAGCTCCTGAGCCTTCTCACACATCCCCACCCAGACACTCAATAATCCTCTCAACTGTCCTTTCATTGTGGTTCTGACCCAGTCCGACCTTCAGTTCCATTACATCTGACCCAGCCCAGCCCTGTTACCTCCTAACCACTCCAGGCTATTTCCCAACCTTAATCTAGACCCCTCTCTGTTATCTCTAAGTCACCCCAGGCTACTGGCCATTCCTCGATCCCATTCAAATCTTCCCACAATCTTTTTCCCTATAAAAAAAAAAGTCAGTCTGGTCTCTACCAAATGTGCAGATTCTTTAAATCCCGCCTATTTATATTGGCTTGTCTCTGACTGAAAGAAGGCTTGAGTGGTTGAACTCTTTCAGGGCAGACTCACGCCCTTTGCCCTTGTATCTCAGAGCTCCCAGCACCCCTAGACCACAACATTTGGATGAAGGATCTGTGAGGAATCATCCAATCAAAGGGAGAGGCCACAGGGTGGAAGATACTTCCCGCATGTAATTTCCAGGGTTGGAGCAAGGTTACAGGTTAAAGAATTTTCTGGGGCATAGTAGAGGAAGTGCAGAATGTAATTCAGAGAGAATCTGCCCTCGATTCTGTGCCATTAATATTTTTATCAGTTACTTGTATCATAGCCTAGACCTGGAATCAAGAAGTCCTGAGTTCAAATCCAGCCTCAGACTCTTAATAGCTGGGTCAGTCACTTACCCTCTGTCTGCCTTCATTTCCTCATCTGTAAAATGGACAAAAACAGCACCTGCCAATCTTTTCCCTTCCCTGGAGCTCTTCAGCTAGAGACTTGTCAGATACTTCGGAGCAAGGATTTCTTTTGGGTGGGGGCTGGGCTAGATGCCCTCTGCTGCCTCTCTCGGGCAGTCTGTTGGAGCCCCATCTCTCTGACCCTCAGCTTCCCTACCTGTGAAATGAGGATAATCATTTTGCACCTCTGCTTTACCTAGTTATTGAGAGGATCAAATGAGAAACACTGATAGAAGCCCTTTAAAACATTAAAGCATCATGTACTGATGAGCTATTATCATCCCGAAGTGCCTTCTTAACAAGCAGCCTGTGCAGGAGATAGGAAGTGTGTTATCACCATCTCACAGAAGCTGAATGAGCCCAGAACAGCCTTGGCCACTTACTGCTCCATCTTCTCTTCAGAAAGAAGAAAGGCTTTGTGGCTCCTGAGGGCAGCGAAAGTGTAGGATAATGAGGCAGGAGAGGCCAGCTCAGCACCCACACCTAGTGAAGATCAGAGCCAGGATTGGAGCTTAGGTCTCCACCCATTTCAGGACCCTCAGTGAGTTTACAGGCTGCTGAGGCTCTCTGAGGCACCTGGGAGCAAGATGTCTGGAAGGACCTTTTACAATAGTGGGGTTCAATGATTAATAACCACGATATCACATAGCACCCATCTCCCAGGGTTTGATGAGATCAGAATAACACAAATTAGCATTTCCTAGCACTTGGAGATTTGCGAAGCTCCTTTACCTGTCATCTCATCTGATCTTTACAACCACCCTATGAGGTCTACTTCATCATTACCCCCAACTTACAGATGAGCAAATGGAAGCCCGTAGAGGTTGAATGACTTGCCCAGGACCACACAAATAAGGGTCTGAGGTAGCATTTGAACTCAGGTCTTTGGACTCCACATCCAACACCCTTTCTGCCGTGCCACCTAGTTACCACATGTAGATAACATATATGAAGTAGATTGCAAACTTTATAATGCCACACAAAAGCTGTTGTTTTTGTTCAGTCATGCCCAACTCTTCTTGGGTTTTCTTGGCAAAGATATTGGAGTGGTTTGCCATGTCTTTCTCCAGTTCATTTTACAGATGAGGAAATTGAGTCAAACAGGGTTAAATGACTTGCCCAGGGTCACACAGCTAGAAAGCATCTGAGGCTGGATTTGAACTCAGGAAGATGAGCCTTCCTGACTCCAGGCCTGATGCCCTATGCACTGTGGTGTCCCCAGCTGTCCAATTATTGCTTGTGCCACTCTCTGAGGTCCAAATCCAAATTGCGCTTTTTTTCCAGAGAAAGAGCTATATCCCATGGACTCTAGCACTGAATTCTCCCCTCCTCCCCACTCCTGCAAAGAGCCCATAAGCCCATTACAGAGAAAGGTCACCAGACCTCAGAAGGACTCTTGCTCTCCAGGAAGTTTTCCAGGTGCTTCCTAGTGCTTCCCTGTGGACTTTGGGCCATTCTTGTAGCTCTCCAGGGCTTTCAAAGCACTACGTAAGATCTGGATTCTTGGTCAGAAACAGATGGACTAGATTTGGCCCCTGTGGTTCATTCCAACCCTGAAATCCTTTGGTTCTGTGATTAAATCAATCCTCCCAACAACCACATGAGGCTAGTGTAATCATTATCCACATTTTATAGGTGAGGAACTTACTGGTCAGATGCCAGTAGGGGTCAGAGTCAAGAGTGGTTCTCCAGAGCCCAGGGACAGTGTTTATTCCACTCCCTAAATATGCCACCAAGGTCAGAAGACTTGGGGATGCAGGTCCCAGGAGGTTTCAGTCCTAGCGGCAGTAGTTAACTCCAGGGAGAGGCTGAAAAAGGAGAAAGAGCAGATGAACCCAAAGGTAAGCCAAAAGCACACAGACCCTAAAGACCTCAGCTTCCCTCTTCCCAAATCCTTATCCCTAACCCCAACTCTGCAACAGGAGAAGAGGCTTCTCCCAGTGAAAGATCATCAAACCCAGTCCACTGCAAATCCAATGTAAGTCAGCAGGGTGAGTGGGTTACCCAGAAGCCTTCAAATGGAAGCATGATCTCTATGACTGATCCATACGCTCTGTCTCAGTCAGACCCCATCTGGCTCAGTTCTGGGAGCCACATTTCAGGAAGGATATTGGAAGCCTGAAGACTGTCTTAGAGGAGGTTGATCAGGAAAGTAGAGGGACTGGAGAGCTCATGTCAGATGAGGCATGCTTAAAGAAATGAGAACTGTTCAGCCTGGAGAAGTCACAGCTTGGCCAGCACATGAGAGATGCCACCAAGTATGTGAAGCACAGTCACGGGGAATCAATCTATCACAAAGCAGTTATAAGGCACCTACTGTGTGTCTCCAGCATGCTGCTGGAGAATACAAGGAGAAAAAAATGAAACTCCTACCCTCCAGGAGCTCCCACACCTGTAGGGAAAACGACAGATCCACTTCCAAGTCAATACAAGATATGTTCCAAGCCCACACAAAATAGTTTTGGGGGAGGGAGGCATTCATACTTGGGGGCATCAGAAAAGACCTCTTCAGGAGGGGGTGCTCTAGCCAAAATTAAGGAAATCTAAAAATCTAAGAGGTAGAACTGGGAAGGGGGCACATTCCAGGCACGGGGGCAAGGCGGCAAAGGAGGGGAGGTGGGAGATGCATAGGAGAGGCTTTGAAGGACAGCAGCTCAGGTGTGGCTGGTGCTGGGTTCTTCCGAGGTCCTTTTAGCCCTGACACTGAGATCTTGTGATAAGTCTGGAAAAAGTGGGCAGGGCCAGATTAGGAAAGCTGATAAATGCCAAACAAAGGAGGTTTGTATTTTGTCTGAGAGGGCAATAGAGAGACATTGATCTTCTTAAGAGAGGGAAAGGGGTGATCTGGTGAGGCCTACACTTTAGGAAGAGCAGCTGGGGGAACCATGGCGAACAGAGTGCTGAGCCTGGAGTCTGGAAGACTCATCTTCCTGAGTTCAAATTTGTGTGACCCTGGGTAAGTCACCTAAAATGAGTCACCTGTAAAATGAGCTGGAGAAGGAAATAGCCAACCACATCAGTATATCTGCCAAGGAAACCCCAAATGGGGTCATAAAGAGTCAGACTGAACAACAATTAAGGAAAATATTTTTGTCAGCTGTTTGGAGGGTAGATTGAAGAGGGGAAACCTGAGTTTGGAAGAGCAGTTAGCCTTGATTTGCTTGGCCCCAGCAAGCAGAATTAGGAGCAGTGGCATAAGTTTTTTAAAAAGTTAAAAGGAAGATTTTGTCTCTAGAGAAGGCAAAACTTTTTGACAATGCAAACTGTCCCCAAGAGAAATGGGGGGGTTGCCATCACCAGACCTCTTGAGCAGAGGCTCAGCAACCAATGGTGTAGAGGGGATTCTGTCCTATCTGACACAAATCAGACCAGCTGCTCTCTGAAATCTCTGTATTCAAGCATGCTGCTCTTCCAGGAATCTTTGAGGAAGGAAAGCCTTCTTAATAACAGAATTATTAATTAATTAATAGAATTTTAAAAACATAATGGGCTGCCTGGAGAGAAGGTAGTGAGCTCTCCATCACAGATGGTCTTCAAGAGTCAACCAGATGACAATTTATTGGAGACAGGATCAGTATTTTGAATAGGTTTTACACAAGGGGCCCTCTGAAGCTGTTCCCAAATGTGCAGTATGAACATCCCATAACTAGACTTGTGGTCAGATAAATTCAAGTAGCCCCAGAGAAGGCCAGGAGGAGATGCCGTAATGGAGCATGCAAATGTGCTGACAATCCCAGTAATTAGTTTAAAACAAGACATGAATATGTTAATCTGATTCATTTTGGAATTTAAATACCCATAAACCCACATCTTGTCAAATGGAACAGTAATTTAAACATTAGACCAATCCATTAGAATATTTACCAAACCCTAGGTGACACCCAGTCATTAAATCTCTCCTTGAAAGGGGCCCAACTGCAGTGGAGGGGGGTGATGGGGAAAGGCCAGACAGAAGGATGGAGAGTCAACTTGAGCATCAAGGTAAAGCATCTCTGCTGCCCTGCTGGCATAAAAAGCATAAGCTTCCCCTCCCTCAGGACATGATTCCTGAGCCCATCACTCACCTAATGGCTAAGTTGGAGCCATTAGAGAAACAGCGGTCTGGGTGGGTGGGGACAGTTGTTCCAGACCTCATGGCAGGAAGAGAATTATATGGATAATGGGCCACTGGGGTTGAATGATGGCTGCTTGCTCCTTGCCAAAGGTGATGTGTAATGGCTTGTTCCAAAAGTCTTAATGCTATTAGACTTCCCTTATACTTAGACTTCCTTTTCTCCTGCTGGTTGTGCAGTTTCATAATGAAGAGGCATCATTAGCTTAATAGAGAATTGGCTCCACATCCTGCCCCCTGTAAAAGGGGGAGCACTTGGCTCCATGCACTACACCCCAAAGCAACCTCAGGGCTAATGAGCCCGAATTAGGGAACCAAGATGTGGGGACTCTCAAACTGCTCATTAAACTAGCACCAACTTCAATTATCCAGAGATAATGGAGCCCAAATCATTCCCTGAATTCAAAAAACTTTGCCTACCAGCCAGTCAATGACCCAAGTTGACCAGAAAAGGAACATTTGTCCACCACTCAGGTCTAAGTCCTGGTTTAATTTGAAATACCTATAAAATAAGGGGAGGAAGACAAGAGTCCCACTGCCCTGGGCTATGAACTCAGTAACATGCTAATGGCAAGAATGATGCAGAGCAAGAGAATTATGGGAAGGGACAATTCACTCATTCAACATTCTGTTCAGTTGAATGCTATTTTCTTTAGCATTTATCAGTCTCTGTACTAGGTATGGGGGAAAGTCAAAATTCAGATGAAACAGTTTCTGCCCTCATAGAGCTTAGTTCTAAAAGGGAAGGAAAAACCACATCCCTAGAAGCTCAGAGTGGAAGTGGCCCATTTATTTCCACTTCCACTCAGAAGAATGCTTCTCCTGTATCCCTCACAGCTCCTAGCCTAACATAGGCAGCACCACCCCCATGCGTCCCTTCCTCTCAGTTCTCACAACCATCCAGCCCTTCCACTGACTGTGGATGTTTTTATAAGGCTCTTTGCCTCTCCCACTGGAATGGAAATTCTTTGAGGGCAAGGTCTGATTTGTTTTTCTCTTGTATCCCCAGAACTCAGGTCAGTGCCTGGTACATAGTAAATGCTTAGCAAATGCTTGTTGATGGTACCATAGGACACCACACAAATTCATCCGTATACACTTATTCCGTGGTGTCCTGGAAGTTCTCATTAGGGTCTTTCAGCTTCACGGTGCTCAACAAAGTTATCTGAAAATTAACTGTTGAGAAACAAGCCTCTGCAGCATCTTTGCCTTCAGCAAGTGATGCTTTTCCTCTAATCCTCAAAAATGTCCATGTTTCTGCCCCTATCCACAAGCAAAATAGTTCCTAGTTTGAAGGGGGCCACACCTTGACCTCCTTTCCTCTTCAGGAAAAGGTGACTTCATAAAGAGGCTAGAGGATCCCTTAAGGATGTTTCAGAGGGAATTGATGTTCAGCTGCTGGTTGGAGCAGAGACCCAGGAGAGTTCTTCATCTCATACTCAACTGGTTAAGGTAACCCCACCTCAGTGCTTTATTGAGACAGTTACATTTGCCCAAAGGTCAAGTGCTCATCCCCCATCCAGGCCCAAGGTAATGACGTTTTCATAATTGATGGCATGTCATCTTCTGTCTCTTCGGCACAAATATACCCAGGGACATCTCTAGGGTCCCCTCAGGAAGAAGAAATCAGCAACCAATAGGGACAGGAAGGAGTGTTGATTCATCAATGGTCTGTTCCTTCTCTGGGGATATGATGAAAAAGCAAAAACAGGCCTGGCTTCTTTTCAAGCTGGTCCAATTTCTTTCCTATGAAAACTTACATTGAATATTTGAAGGCTTATGATGGGGAAAAGGGAACAGACAGATTGCTTCCTGATTCTGCTGGGCTCCCCAGGGGGCATCTAGCTAGAGATCTTAACATGAAGTCCACAAACTAATTTGGAGTTTTTATGATATTTTTTGATATTTTGATAACTATTTCAATATGATTGGTTTCCTTTGTAGCCCTGCGTGTCTTATTTTATGCATTTAAAAACGCGATTCTAAGAAAGGGTTGGTAGGCTTCACCAAACAGATAGCCCAAGGGGGTCCCTGACACAAAGAAAGGTGAAGCCTGACCTCCAATTACAGATGCCCAGAGGGGTGCAGGGGCTTGTGCGTGATCAGCCAGGGCTCAAGCCCCTACTTACTGATTTCTGCTAAATTGTAGCTTCTTCCCCAGAGAGTATTAAATAACCAAGCACAGCCCATTGGGGAAAGAACCCCCTTTTAGTGCTGAAGTCCTCTTGTTCTCTGTTGCTTCCTAGACCTGTGACAAGTGGGCAAGTCACTCAACCTTTATGAGCCTCGTCTTTCTTATCTTTAACAATGAGAGATACTCTCTCCTAGGACCGTTGGGGAAAATGCTCTTTGCAATCCTTGAAGGACCACAGGAATGTGAGTTATTATTATAAATAGTATTACTTATGTTACATTATGATAATGTAATGTGTGAATTGAATTCCCTCCATCCTCCCCTTTGGTCCACTCTTCTGTCACACGGGGCCAAGAAAGGACTGCTCAGGCACATTAAGGTGAGAGCTGTAGAGGCTAAGGCAGGGAGGTGGCGCTGGCCTTCTCCGAGGCCTCCTTGGTTTACTGCTCCCATCCTTATTCTCCAGCTGAATGCAAAACTGGTGTCTTTTTCCTCTGTGCAAAACCTTCCTAATGAAGACAAAATGACTTCTCTAAGAAGTGTTTTCTCCACACGGCACACAGCCACCAGGGATTCAGAGGAGATTGGAATTTTAAACACATCCCCACAACCCTCAAGGAGCTGAAATGATTCCAGAGTCTGCTCCAGGGCCAGCTGTCCTTCAGCTGTCAACATCCCTCCAAGGCCAAGCCTACTGCCTGCTCACCATGAGAATGGCACTGGGGCCAGAGGTGAGTGATCTGGGTTTCCAGGGCTAGCCCTGGCTCTCAGAGGGTGGGAGGAGCATAGACTCCAACCGCTTTGTTTTATAAAGAAGGAAACTGAGGACTCCAAAGGGGAAGGGACTTTTTCTCAGTCACACAGCGTATTCACATGGTGACCCAACGGAAACTAGAGCCCAAGGCTGGGGCATTATCTACTCTGCCCACCTTGCCCTCTCTGTTCTGTCTCACAGATGTCTGAGGACCAGATCACAAAGAAGCCCTGAGACCTCTTATCCCCATCTACAGAATGTCATAGTGGTCTCCCTTGATGAAGTCTATACTGGACTCCTATCCATTGCACAATTTTTTCAATTAGTCAACAAGCATTTATTAAGTACCTACTGCACTGTACAAAGTTCAGGAGATTCAAAGACAAAAAAAATGGAATAGTTCCTGCCCTGGAGGAGTTGATATTCTATCAGGAAAGACAACATGAACACATCAAAGTAAATTCAGAATAAATCAGAGTTTAGGAAAGAAGGGCACAAACAGGTGAGGGGGATCAATAAAGACTCTAGAGGAAGGTGGTGCCTGAGCTGAGTCTGGAAGGAAAGCAGAGTCTACAAGGTAGGAGAGCATTCCAAGTACCAGGGACAGCCAATGCAAAGACACAGAGAGAGGAGAGGGAGAATCATGTGGGAGGGCCAAGAAGAATTCCAGTTTGCATAAAGAGAATCACTTATAATGAGGCTAGAAAGGTGAGTTGGGGCCAGAGCATGAAATCCTTTCAAAGCGGGACAGAGTAGTTTGTATTTGATCTTAGAGGTGACCGGTGACATGGTCAGACCTGAGCTTAAGGAAAGTCACCACTGTGTATGGGATGGGCTGGAGGAGAGAGACTGATTTCTCTTCTTTGCATCTCTTGTACCAACCACACTGTAAGCACACACACAGTAGACACATAATAGATGTTTGCTGAATCAAATAGCAGGCTTCAAGGGAAGGCTGGATTACCACTTGGGGAAGATGGTGTGGAGAGTTTTATTGTTCCAAGATGAGAAGAACTGAATGTCCACACATACGTCATGATGACTACGTCAGAAAGAATATTGGATTGGAGTCAGCAGACCTGGGTTCAAATCTTGATTTTTCTGCTTACTATCTAGGTGAGTTTGGACTTTTCTCTTCATAACCATTGTGGTCTTGAGGTTTCTCATCTGCAAAAAGAAGAAGGTTGAACTAAGTGATTTCCAAGGTCCCTCCCAGCTCCAGTATATGGGAAATTGAAGTGAACTGAACTGAACTCCTCAGCGGTCTGGAGGATGATGAGGACACCGATAGCTTGGAGAAGGGGGTGATTGTAGCTTGGAACTTGAGATTCTGAGTTCTTCCCCACAGAGGGAGGGGCTCTCCCTGGGGCCCAGAGGCAAATGAAATATGTACTTCATTAGCATGAGTAAGAAAACTGTAATGAAGTAAAGTAATATGGCTACATTAAAGTAATATGAGAAAATTAAAGACAAAAAAAAATTAGACCCTGTGACTTGATGAAGCATCTCCCACACCAAGAAAGCAGGAGTTCTAAGACTGCTGGTTTTCTCTGTTTGCTTATTAAATGGATCACGTTCACATTCATCAGCAGCCTCAGGCTCCCTATGCAGATAAGTCCTGGGGTAGATGGTGATCGATACATGAAAATTAAGTCTTCTGAGGAAGAGCTGAGAGAAATGGAGAGGTTTTGCCTAGAGAAGAACAGAGCAAGGAGGGACACGGTACTCTAGACTCTCTGGATGGTAAAAAGAACTTGCAGGCATGGGTGGAGAACCACAGTAGATAATCTTTAAGGAATAATGGAGAAAAAAGTTTCAGAAGACTGGAGATAAGCATATTTCCTCCTAACTTTCAAAACATGGAAGAAGTCAAATTCTATAATCTGCAGACCAGTAAATCTGGTGTCAATCCCTGGTAATCATCACAAATAGATTAGTAAGCAGATGGTTAGCCCTTAGAAGAGCCCTTAGAAGAGAAAGAGGTGATTATTTTAAATCAAACTAGGTTCACCAAGAGCTTCTGATGACAGACCAAGTCCATTTCTTTGAATTCCAGGGTTGGTAAACTGATTCTAGGCACAGTACATTCATCATTTAACATACACGTTTTAAAGTGTATACTGTGGACAAGCACTCTCTTGGGCACTAAGCAAGGTATAAAGTTTAGAAAAGACATGGTCATGTTGACCTCAGGAATTTGTAGGAAGATAAGGCAGAAAAGAGACAACGATAATGTACAATACTGTGCAACAATGCGCAAATTCACTCAAGGCTCTGATAAACAGGTGGCCCTTCTCCTTGCCAAAGACAACCTCTCTAAACACTAGATAGTATCCCCTCTCATCTTCTTCAGCAGATTTCCTTCTCCATCATCCCCACTCTCTCTAATCTTTGATATCTTCCTATCTACTGGCTCTTTCCATGCTGCCTACACATCCCTCATACTATCCATGTCTGTCTTACCCTTTTTGAGGGTTTTTGAGGTTTTTACTTGATCCAACTATAATCACCAATATCATTTTATATCCCTCTTCCCTTTCATAGCTGAACTCTTTGAGAAAGCCATCTACATTCAGTGTCTCTGCTTCCTCTCTTCTCACTCTCTTCTAAATCCTCTGCAGTCTGGCTTCTGACCTCACCATTCAACTGTAACTACCTTCTCCAGAGTTACCTATGGTCTCTCAATTAATGAATATGAAGGCCTTTTCTCAACTCTCATCTTTCTTTGACTTCTCTGCAGCATCTAGCACTGTTGATTCTATCTGGATGGTTTCTGGACTTCTGTGATGCTGGTCTCTCCTGGATCCCTCCTTCCTATCCAACCACTCTTTCTCAATCTCCTTTGTAGGATCTTCACCGTCACAGGCCATCACTGTGGCATTACATGGGGCTCTGCCCTGGGTCCTCTCTCTTTTCTCTCTTTACTATATCCCTTGGTGATCTTATCTGCTCCAATATGTAGCCACTTGATGGAAGATTCAGGCATAGAAGATTCTAGATAGGAGTGAGGCAAGGGCAGAGAAAAAGAGAAGAGGGTACTGAGGCAGGAGGAGAAGGCATGTTGAACAAAGAAACAAACAGTAAGCAAAAACATAGTTGGGTTTTCCCTCAAACCACAAGAGTTGTGAACAAATAACATGGTATTATTCATAGATTTACTCTTTTAACTTTTGTATTTCCACCAAGAAGTCATTAATCCAACATAAGTCACCAAAATATTTGATTATTCCATTTCTTCTTTATCAACACTGGTCATTTATTCAAGTCAAACACCAAGCAAAGCTCGCTGGCCCTGTTGCCTCTCCTTCCCGAAACAATTAGTTGCTAGTCTAGCCTATTGAAACCTGATTCCCACTGTAATGTGTGTCACCAGTACTACAGACAGACAGACCGACGGGCAGGCAGGCAGGCAGGCAGGCAGGGCCGTGATATTTGCCTCCAAAGGCTCCTGAGGCTAGTTGCACAAGGGGCCCCACCCAAAACAGACCTCTGGGTTCAGCATGAACAAAGCTCTCAGGGTCAGCATTTCTTCCTCCTCTTTAGGAGTTTCCTGAAGTTCCTTCACTGGGAATGAGTAACTTGGAAAACGGAAAACCCATCCATTGTCCATCCTTTTCCTCCCCAGTCCCACCTTTCCCTCCAAGTGTGCTTTTCCTGACACAGCATAGTTCTCATCTGATCTATCTCAGCACAGGGAATTGGTCATTCATTCTGTGTGCTTTGTTTTGAAAAGAAGAGCATAAGGCACTGCAATAAGGCGTGGTGTGCAGTATTTAATAAAGCCAACTCGATGGGGAAGGAATCTTGTATAATCATTAATTGATGGAGCCAGACTAGCCATTGGCTCTACCACAAAAGGTCGGGCAGTTATTAATGATTCCCTCAGGCTGTAAAAGAACAATCAGTACTCTCTCCTAATGCTGATAAGCGGGGTTGGTGTGAGGAGGAAACTGAGTCTCAGACCTCTAGAGGATAGCGTTGAGAACATTTAGGGTTTGAGTTAGGGTGTCAGTCATTGAAAGGCAGGAGATAGGAGGCACTCTAGATGGGGCTCGTTGAGGATGCTCAGAGTCAGAAACCCTCAGGGATGAATGATCTTCGTCCATGCAGCCAGCTAGGGAAACAGCTTATCCTGAGTCTCTCTGAGAAGTTGTGGAAGACTCCAAGTCTGTGAAATTTGGATGGTGGGTCCTGGCCTGATTCCTGGAATTTTGCTATGTTTCTGTATCACTTAATCAATTCTCATAAATAGACTAGAGCCTCCTAAGGCCAACTAAATGGTTTTTAACCAAGGGACTTATGGAAACAAATAAAAAGTCAGTTCTCCCCAAAAGGCCATCTCCTCCCTACAGAGAGGCTTAGAGCCAGGCGATCTAGCAGTGCACAGCCTTAGAGCCTTGTCTCAACACTGCCACCAAGTTGCCATGAAAGTTCCTTCCCATCTCTGGGTCTCAGTCTCCCCATCTGTAAAATGAGATAATTGAAACAGTTTCCAAGGGTATTATGAAATTCTGTGATTGTTATTCCTGGCCGCACCTGTGGGCTTTGTGGCTAGGGAGCCAGGGACTTAAGAGATCATCAGGAATGAGCCAAAAGATCCTTCGGGGGTCTCTGATCCATCTCCTCATTTATTAGAGGAGGAACCTGAGGTTCCAAGACTTTCAATGGTTTGCCCAACATCATCCAGATGGGATTTAAACACAGATTATCTGACTCCAGCAAATCCAGCACTGCTGTCCTTCCAACTCAGTCCTGAATTTCTGATTCTAAAACCAGGAGAGCCCACAAAGGAAAAGCTTCCTGGTTCCCAATACCTACCAGCCTGAGAGACTGGAGGAAAAGCCACAGAAAGGCATGTGCTGCCTCTCACGGCCTCATGGCTATGAGAATAGCCACAAAGTAGAATGGACTGCTTTATATACAGTAATGAGTTCCCTGTCCCTGGAGGACCTCAAGCATAGGCTGAACAACCACTAATTAAGGACATTGTGAGGAAATTCCTATTCAAATACTGGCCATAAAAATAGCACCTCTTTCTTCGGCACTTTCTAAACATTTACAAAACGCTTTCCTCAAAGCAGACTTTAAGTGATATAGGTCTTATTTTATTATCCCCATGTGAGAGGTGAGGAAACCAAGTCTCAGAGAGGAAAAGGGACCTGCCCAAGGCCCCCTGGCTGGAATGTCTTCGAGGGCCCACCTGCCTCTGAGTGTCTGTGAATCAGTGACTTTCCAGTTCAGACAACTGTGGAAGTTCTCTGCCCTTGTTCTTTAGACAGATCACACTGGAACAAAATTGTTGGGTGCTCGGCTCGGTTCCAGTTTCAAAGTCGTCATTATCTCCACCCTCTAATTTATTCTTTATTAAAAGAGAATCTTCAAATATGCCGTTTTGGCAATAATGCTACTTGGTTCAGTGATAATTGCCTTAATTGAGCTGTTTATACTCATCTTAGCCATTATTGGATGAGCACTTCGATCCCTAATTGCCGGGTAATTACAAGGCTTTTATTCAGCTCTCCTATTGTTGAACTCAACTAACAATGTCAAATGGGCACCATTCCCTTGCATTGTCTTTGTGGGGGGCAAGGTCAAGGCTCAAGTCAAAGGTGTCCATCCTGTGGTTGTCCATCTCACTACAACCAGGGTGAGATCTTCTAAAAGGCCCCCATGAGCACTCACCCTTATGCCAGAAACGTCACCCTATTCCTCCTCGCCTCTAATTTGTGTCTACTGAATTCCTATCCATCCCTTTAAGACCAGCTCAAATGCCACCTCTTCCAAGAAGCCTTCCTAGCTTCCTCCAGCCAGAAATCATACTGTCCTCTTCCTATTTTCCACAGCACTTTGTGTCTTCCTTATTGCATGGATCCTACTCTGCTTTGACATCACAGAAAATCAGAACCACAGAATCTCAGCACTTAAAAGGACATCGGAGGGCACCCAGTCCAACTCACGCCTGAGCAGGAATTTCCCCGGTCATATCTCTAAGAAGTCATTCCCCATTCACCAATGCCTGGGGATACACCCTGCCTTAAACCACCTTCATCCCCAGGGAGGGTGGGCTCAAACTGAAAACAGTTTCTAGAGAGCATTCATCTCACCAACCTCACATCTGAATGTGGCAAAGCTGAGGGCTGGATGTACCTGAGTCTTGGTCACCTTCACATTGCCTCTAGTCTAGGCTGGGCACAACAGGTTACTTGAGAGCAGGCCTGTCCTCCTAGTTTCCAGAGACCCACACACACAGATTCCAGCTACAGGTTGTCCGGTGTCACTCTCCTGGACCTTTGACACTGTCCAGGTCATAGCCATCTTCACCTAAAGGCGTAAAAGGAAGGGGTGATGCTCATCCAACTCAGGTGGGGAAATAAAGGACTAAGTCCTAGCTCTCCACCAAGAGGTTGACAGCCTTCTTTACCTGCATAATCTTACACAGCCAGGCAGAAAAGGGAAAAAATCCTCACACTGGCTGATTGGGGGGGAGCTTTCTGAATGCACCCCAGTTTTGAGGAGCTCAGTAACTTATCAGCAGACCAGAACTAGTAGCAGAATGTCTGCCTGGGCTCTGAGTAGATGAGCAGGGCCCTTCCATTGCACATTATCACACCATCCCCAGGCTTCTCCATGAGGTCGTGGCCTCCCCAGAGCACACTCTGCATGCTCACCAGCCCATGCTACATGGAATAGACAGTGACTGCTCTGTAAGAAACAGCCACCGGGAAGCAGATAGGGAGATGGGGAAGACTTATATGAACTGATGCAAAGTGAAGTGTCAGACACAGGCAAACAATATGAACAGTGACCATAAGACGGGGCGGGTGGGGGGGAGAAGACAATTGAAACTGAGTGCTGTGGAATTATAATTGCCCCAAAGAGAGATATAAGGAGATGCCTCCCCCTGCTTCTCTGCAGAGAACGGAACACCACAGAGAACATCAGGCTTTTCAATGTGTTGTCTGTTTATTGCTGAATTTTCCTCCTCTTTTTTATTCTTCATTATAAGGGCTGGTTATCTTGGAGTGAGAGATGGGAGGGAGATGCCTTGAGAAATGTAGATATATTAAAACAAAAGATATTGGTGAAAAACATTAAAAAGAGATGAGCCTAGAAAGATAGTGTGGCATCAGATTGTTAAGGGCCTTGAATGCCAAGCTAAGGAGTTTGAACTCATCCTTCAAGGCCCAGCCATAGAGCCAATAAGAAGCAATGGGTAAACAATAAGGAGATCCTGGAGTTTCTGATCGGGAAGGGACATGACCAAATCTTTGCAGAAGAAAGATTATTTTAGCCATAGTCTGGGAGATTTATCAAGAGAGTAGAGACTGGAGGCAGGAAGATCCGGGAGTGAGAGGCAGGTGGTACTGAGGCCCAGGAGCAAAGAGGAGGGAACAGAAGGGGAAAAATCAACCAGAAGGAAGAGAACCCCTCACAAGCACCAACACTTTGGTACAAAGAATCCCCAATAGACCCGTGCAATCACCCTGCTGTGCTAACCAGACAGCAGTCAGCAGACAGCAGCCTGAAGACAGAGTGCCTTCTTTTACCTAAATGTACAGGTCAGGCAGGCCTTTCGCAAGATGCCGAAGGCGAGTCTGCAGAGCTCCCACCTTCTGGGGATGTCTAGGTTCATCACGACAGAGGATGGGTCAGCGGAGCGTCACAGGGGATCATAGAGTGCAGCGCTATAGAACGTAAGCTCTTTGTGGGGAGACACTACTTCATTTCTGTCTTTTAGCCCCAGTGCTCAAAATAGTTGCCTGACATACAGTGGGAGCTTAATAAAGGCTTCATGTTTAGCTGCTTGGTTGGCGCTGTGTGCCAGTAAGGCAAAATGTTTAATGGGTGCCCTTGAGGAGTTTGGCTTTTGTTTATTTTGAAAGTACTTTCGCTTGTTAAGTGCTAAGCCCCGGGCCCAAAGCCCTATCAGGTGTGAAACCTGTGTGGGCGGTAGATTAATGACTTAAGAGGCACCAACTCGGGAACCAATGGTCTCTGGTTTCTCTGGTCTCTTGTTGTTGAGGCGGGGCTTGAGAACACCAGAGGCCTGGCTGCGAGGAGAGGCGAGAAACTACAGCTGAAGCCACAGCATAGCCGACCCGTGTGTGTGTGTGTGTGTGTGTGTGTGT
>CM053623.1:231227350-231237713 GCA_028646595.1 Phalanger gymnotis
GAAGGAAGGAAGGAAGGAGGAAATCTGGTCCAACTTATACCTGAGCAGGAATCCCCTCTAAGAATCCTTGGCAAAGTGATCATCCAACCTCTCCTAGAAGACCTCCACTGTTGAATAATTCCCCATCTGACAACATCTTGTGCCCATCCCGCTTTTGGACAAGTCTGACTTGAGATTTTTCCTTACTTTCAGCTAAAATCAAACCTTTTCTGCTTCCCTCCCATTCCTCCTAGTTTTGCCCTCTGTGGCCAAAGGAAACAAACCATCCCCCTTCTAGATAAGAGTCCTTCCCAATATTTGTAGAGAGTAGCCCTCTCCTCTCTTCTCCAGACTAAGCCTTCTCAGTTCCTTCCACTGATGCTCATGTGGGCTTGCCTTGGGTCTTCTTGTCCTCCTGGTCCCGCTCCAGGGTCTCAGGATGCTTCCTAAAATGCCAAGTGTTCCTCCCAATCCCCAGTTTGGTACTCCCCCCACAATAGAACCCAGAGGCCAGGCAGATGGCCCTGGGCAGGTCATGAGATAGTGCAGGTCTCAGCCCCAGGCAGAAGGGGAAAAGTGGGGGAAGGGAGAGAGACAGACAATCAGCTGACCACGCCCATCAGAGTCCTAGCTGCAGACCTTGGGAAATCAGCCACTGGAACAGGTCCCATTCCTCAGGAGGCAGGGCCAGCAAAGGCAAAAACAGGGGCCAAGGTCTAGAAGAACAAGGTCTCCAGGCAGGAAACCACAAAGGGCACCCAAACACAGAGGGGAAAAAATAAGGACCCCAGCTCCTGCAACAAGGACCTGAGGTCATGACAGCCCCAGCAGCAAGGCTGAGTTGTTTCTGAGTTTACCAAACCAGAGCAGTAGCCTGGCCAGACCACATGTCCTGGTCAAGTGTGAGCACCATGATTTAAGGATGGTGGTACATTGGAGAGTGCCCAGAGGAGGGCAACCAGGGTAGTGAAAGGTCTGGAACCCATGTCATATGAAAACCACTGAAGGGATGTTTAGCCTGGAGAAGGGTAGGCTGAGGGCAGTGGGGACCCATGAAAGTCATGAGAGCTGTGTTCAGGTACCTGAAGGGTGTCATGTGGAAGATAGATTGGATTTGTTCTGTGTAGCCCCAGAAGTCAGAATCAGGAGAATGAGAAGGAAATTTCATTGAGTCAAACATTGACTAAATATAAGGGAAAAGTTTTTATCTATCTACAAAGTCCCTCCCTCCCTCAAGTCTGGCTTAGGACAGAACATGTGAGTAAAGCAAAATGTTCTTTATACTGCATTAGAAAGGAAAGTCCAAATTCTCAGAGGGAGAAATGGGGTCTGTAAAGGGATTCTTCAGGGCTAGCCCACTCTGCTCCAGTCTCACCAGCAGGGGTCTATGTCTGTTGTCTGTAACCCCAAGAACATCTGTCACTTCAGGAGCCCTGGGAAGCAGAGGCAGAGGTGTCTGGAGGGCACATTTTACCTCTTCCCCAGTTTGGCTGCACTACTGGTGCAGAGAACAAAGTGAATCTCTGTCAAAGACCAGAAGCCAAACCTTGAGATGGAGCCGTAACAGACAGAAGAGAGACTTGGGGTCAAGACCAGGGATGGGAAAAAGAAATAAGGCACAAAAGTAATAGTAGACCCACTTCTAGGCACAAATGGGCCCAGAAGTTGGGGGGGGGGGATTATCCCCATCCTTCAGCCCATGTCACCTCCTCCAAGAAGACTTCCCTGATCTCTTTAGCCCATGGGAACCTCTCAAACCTGAGAACCTCGCTCCCCAAACCTCGGGTTTAGTCATTATTCCTAGACTACCTCCCCTGCTTAGTAATCCTTTTATGTATATGAATCCTGCCTCCTGGGCTCCTGAAATCATTCAATACCAAGGAGGAAGAGACTTGAGAGATCCTCTAGGTCAGGAGCTCTTCACCTTTTTTGTGCCACAGCCCCCTCTGACAGCCTGGTGCTGTCTGAACCCCTTTTCAGAATCATGCTTTTAAGGGCATAAAATGAAATATGAAGTAACCAAAGAAAACAGGTATATTAAAACACCTTTATCACCTTTTTTTCTCATTCAAGTTCAAGCATCAGCTGATATCTATACACAGATTCCTTGGGGAGCTCTCTGAACCTCAGGTGAAGAAGCTCTAAGTCTTAACTACTAACTAAGGGATTCTTAACCTTATTGTGTCCTGCACCCTCTGGCAATCAGTCTGGTGAACAGGGGTCTATAGACCCCTTCTCAGAACTACATGTTTCATTGCATAAAATTGAAGAGAAGATTGTGAAGGAAACCAAAATTTAGTGAAAATAACCATGATTTTTTTCCTCTCCAAGTTCTAAATCTATTCAGGGACTCCAGGGTAAGAACCTCTGTTTTATAGTCTGACTGCTTCCTCATAGACTTGGAGATCAAGGTTGGGAGAAAAGAGGAGACTTGCCCAAGGTCACACAGCTGTGAGGGCTCCAGGCAAGTCTCCTGATTCTAAGTCAAGGGCATCACTGGGCTGCTCTGGGGACATCGTGGGGATGTCTTCAAGCCTTGGGCCAGTGTTCTTACTGCCCTCCAGGATCCCAGCCTCCCCCTCCTGTCCCTTAGCGCCCCCTCAGCTAGGGCAGGTGGAGGGGCTGGGGGCGTCTCTGAGGAACCCCCGAAGCACAGGTATCACAGAGAGAGAGACAGAGAGACAGAGAGACAGACAGAGAGAGAGAGAGAGAGAGAGAGAGAGAGAGAGAGAGAGAGAGAGAGAGAGAGAGAGAGTCCCTTCCCATGTCCTCATACCTAGGGAAGATGAGAAGCAGCCTGTCCTCAAACAAGGAGGGCGGGGGCGGGGGAAGGGATGTTAGGTCTGTCAGGTAACCCTCCCCTGGTCCCCAGGTCCCTCACCCTAAGCCTCCATCACCAGCTGCATCCCTTAGCCGTGGAAACCGCCTGAATCATGGCTCTCCAGGTGAGTCAACGGGCTGGGGCCGTGCCTGGTCCTGCCGCGCCCCCGTGTGGCCAAGGCGGGAAGCGCCATCGGTCCTGCTGCGGAGCAGGTCTCTCCCGATACCCTCCAGGAGCAATGTTAGTAAGACTGTGCATGTCGGGGACTCGGCAGAGGCACCGAGAGGAGCTGTCCAGTCCGGGACGGCAGGCGTACTGGTAGGTGACCAAGTAGGCTTTGGACGGGCAGCGGGGCCTCTATCACGCCGCTATATATTTAGCCTTTCACTCATTCCTTTATTCCACAAACGTTTCTTAAATGCCTACTGTGTGCAGAGCCTAGAGCTGGCCCTGGAAGGGAGGAGGAGGGGGAGAGGATTCAAAGAAGAAATGATCCCGGGTCCCTGCTCTGCGAGAGCTCTCATCCCATTAGAACAGAAAGGTACACCCAGCTCTCTAATGCCCTGGTAATTATAAGAGGGGGGCATTCCATCAGGGAAGGCTTCCTGGAAGAGGTGGTGAGGAAGCTGGGCTCCAAAGGAGAAGCTTTCCACCAGCTGAATAAGGTGAGGAAGTACAGTACAAGCACAGGCACTGGTGAGCAAAGGTACGAAGTACGGGCAGAGACGTTAGAAACATGGGGAAGCAACAGAGAGACAAGGAAGATGTTTGAGGAGAGGAGTGGCAAAGCCAGAAATACCAATCTGTTATTGTAGGGGGTAGGTTGGAGAGACAGACAGACTGGAGGCAATTATCCGAGTCAGCGGTAATGAGGGTCCCGCCCAGGGTGATGATGAAGAGAGAAAAAAAAGGGACGGGTAGTCAGTGTGACCTTATGTCAAGGTACATACACAAACCTCACCCAAAAAAAAACTGTCCACTCAGTGTTGCCTGGGTCTGAAATCTGACTCTTTTTAAATGAAATTTTTATTTGTTTTTAAATCCTTTTATTCTCCCTCCCGTTTCTTCCTCTCCCTGCCCCCACCATTCAAAATTGCTCTGGGCGGAGCCTTTCTTTACCGAGCAAGTTATGAGCCATCGCAAAGACTACTGCCGGTGCGGGACTCAATCTCCCAGCCCCAGAACCAGACCTGAAATGAAAGGAGTAACTGCGGGTGGCTCCTTCCCCTTTCCAAACCTATTACACATATTCCCCTTCAATCACTCTCCACTCCAACCAAAGTGGGCTTCTTACTAAGACCTGAACATCCCATCTCATCCTATCTACTGCCTCCACATCTTTGCAAAGGCTGGCTTCCATGCCAGGAATGTTTTCTCTCACCTCCATCTCTCAGGGTCCTTTGCTTTCTTCAAGCCTCAGGTCAGGAGCCACATCCTCCACGAAGCCTTTCCTGACCCCCCACCCCCAGAGGTTAATACTCTTTCCCTCCTAAAATGACTTTGTATTTCATTTACTTCCCTGGGTATATGTTGTATCTCCCCAGGTGAATAAACTTCTTGAGGGCAGGCATTGTTTCATCATTGACTATGTATGGACCTTGGGCACAAATTCAAAGCTTAATAAGTGTTCATTGGGTTGAATTGAATTAAATTCTGTGTTTTGCAGAGAAATAAGAGTTTGTAACTTTAAGCACCATGAGCTTAAACCATGGGACTCTTTTCAGGTGTGTGTCAACTCCACTTCTCTCCTTGCTCAAATGGGACAACTGATAATATTTAATTGTTCCTTCCTGACTCAGGATCCTCATGGTAGGAGTCAGTTGGTCTACTCACTATCTGGTAGATCATGAAGTAGACAGGGCCTTGGATTTGGAGTCAAAAGGCCTGAGTTCAAATCCTAGCTTTCCTATTTATCACTTGTTTAATTAGTGGAAAAGTCCTTTTCCTCTTGGGGCTTCTGTTTCTTCATCTGTAAATAAATTAAGGGAATTGGGTGACCTGAGTGGTCTCCAATCTGCAAGTAGGCTTTGGAATTATTGCAAGCAAATTCATCACAAGGGAGTGCACCTTCTATAGGCTGAATAAATACAATATCTCATACATCACCATATTGCTGTTTTTCAAATTTATGCAGCTGCAGGTGTTATGAATCAAACAGATTCATTGAAATGCAATGTTGAATTCTTAACAGTTTTTGTGTTATCATGTATTTCTTTAATCAAAGGATGCTGACAGCACAACTGCTTTCTTCCAAGATCTGTGGAATTTGTATACATTTAAAAAGAGCCCTCCAACTTAGAATGGTTAGAGACCAGTGGATGGAATGATTTTCAAGGTGCTTCTGAATCTAATGTTCCAGGACTGATTATCTACTAGGCTATGATCAGATGGTACCCTCAGGGGCTACTGGGACTTGGGGGGCTGGGTGCCAGTGCTTTCTCAGTCCTCATGTCTGCTTTTTATAGTTTTTCTGTCTCCTCCCCCAATTTCTGACTGCCAGCTGTCACTCCTGGCTAAAGTCACTGTCTCTGCCTCCAGCAAGACCACTCTTCCCATCCTAATTTGCTAATTTTCTGCTGTGGTTGTAGTAACCAGTGAGCCAAGACTATGAATTCAAAGTCAAGAACCTCAAGGGACATAAGGCAGAAGTCATAGATGGGGAGAATGTAGGCAGGAAGGAGGTGCCGTCTCTTGTGCCTCAAACTGTACTACAAAGCTGTAATCATCAAAATGATTTGATACTCATTTAAAAATCAAAAGGTCCATCAGTGGAACTGATTAGGTGCACAAAACAAAAGCAAGTTAACTCAGTAGTCCAGTACTTGATAAAGTCCTAGAGATTGAGATAAGGACTCACTATTCGACAAAAACTGTTGGGAAAACTGGACAGTGCTGTGGCAGCAACTGGGCTTAGACCAGCACCTCACACCATGTACCAAAATAAGCTACAAATGGATTGTTTTCTTGTTCAGTCATATCTGACTCTTCGTGACCCCATAGACCACAGTACACCTGGACCTTCTGTGCTCCAGTATATCTCAAAGTCTGTCCAAGGTCATGTTCATTGCTTCCATGACACCATCCATCCATCTCATCCTGTGCCATCCCCTTCTCTTTTTACCTTCAATCTTTCCCAACATCAGAGTCTTTTCCAATATGTCCCATTTTCTCATTAGGTGGCCAAAGTATTGAAATATTTATCCAAATGGGTACATGACTTAAATCATCATAACATCATAAACAAATTAGTGAAATGAGAAAAACTTACTCCCCTGCTCTAACATTATGGGATTCACAAATCATTTTCCTTTTTATAGCTCTGGAAGCTGGTAGTTCCAGATATATAACCTCCATTTTACAGAAAAGGAAATCGAGACACAGAGAAGAGAAATAGCTTATTCATAGTCACACAAGTGTCAGAGCTAGATTCTACCCCAATCCCTTATCTCCAAGACCAGAACTCTTTTCCCCATGTTCCCACCCAGCCACGTTCTGAATTGGTGAAGCTACCAAGTGGATAAGTTCCACATAAATGAGATGTTGCAGAAAATCCAATTCAACAAGCATTTATTAAATACCTACAATGCCAGGCACTGTGCAAAGTGCTGGGGATACAAAAAGAGGCAAAAAAACAGGCCCTGCCCTCAAGGAGCTTACGGTCTAATGGGGGAGACACCAAGTATGTACAAACAAGATTATATGCAGCATACGTACAAAAGAATTAAAAGACAGCAAGCACTGGAATTAAGAGGGGTTGGGGAAGACTTTCCATAGAGGTAACCTGTCTTGCAACACTTCCAGGATCTATGCTTTCATAAAGGTGAGAACCCTCTCCATCAATGCAAATCCAAAGTGGAGAAGTGAGTCCCCCAACTGTGGGAATGGACCATTTTTCAGGGTTGCTTATAGAGAGGATTGCTACTTCAAGATGTTCAAACTAAACCACTATTTACCAGCCCCCACACCTTAATAAACAATCTTCATGAGCCTTTGTGACCAAAAAAAAAAATCCAGGCTCTGTTGATTGCTGCCTGTGTGATCCCATCACCCTCTCTGAGCCATGGTTTCCTCATCTGTAAAATGAAGAGAGTGGACTCATTGGCCTTAGAATGGCTTCTACGGTCCCTTCCAGTGATAAATCTCTGCACCTTTAGGTTTCTAAAGGCTTTCTTCCTTGGTAGGACCTTCCAGGACTGTCATTTAGATGAGGGAGGTCAGTCACACTTTTGACATGTTCGTTCCCCCCTGAGATATAAATAAGAAGCCTCAGCACCTTTTCTGAAAGTGGGCAGGCAGTATCCAGAGAGGGTCCTCATGGTGATCTAAGGTGTTGGACACAGATAGGAAAGGCCCAATGCCAATGCTAGCTGGACTGTTTTACAGAGGCCAGTCAAAGAGGAAGCTGAGCTTCCCTCCCAAGGCAGGTTCTGGAGCCAGAGCAGTAAGTGAAACCAACTCGGAACATCTCCCTCTCCCTCTCGGCCCCCTCCCATACCTGGGAGCAGAAGGAGTCCCAAGCCACCACTAATCACTAATAAGGACCCATCAGCCATGTTAAGCCCCTCTTCTTCCGATCAATAGCCAGGAATGGAGAAGATTAAACGTGATCAATGAACTGCACATCAGAATTAAATTCAGAGTCAAGTTGCTCGAAAACTTTCCAGGTGACATTTCTGCACTGCTCCTCCTTCATAGTCAGAGTGGGCCTCCTAGTCTGCCATTCAAGACCCTCGTGATCAGGACCCTGGACAGTGACACTAGCCAGGCTTCTACATCCTTACAATTTAGTCTAGCTTTTTGAGCGTACTATTTCTTCCCCTCACATTCTTCCTCCCACCTCTCTGGGCCTGTTTGAGTCTTTCCCATCCTTCAAGGTCTAGCCCCAGTCTCTTGTCCTCTATGAAGCCTTCCATGACTAGCCCAGCCCACAACGATCTCTCCCAGCTCTGAGACCAGATGGACACCAGATATCCCATGCATTTGCAATGGTAAGGACATTGGTCTTGGAGTTAGGAAGGCATGGGATCCAATCTTGGCATTTCATCTGATAAAGTCTGCATGTGTGTTGGGGTGATTTCTCCCACATCTACATGGGAGGTCCCTAAGTCACCCTCTCTCTCAACAGGACCACTCAATGTTGTCTCTTCATGACAGAATCAACAAGCAACATTAAAGCCGGTTCATTACATTGTGATATCTAGCTTCGAAGGTGTACTATGGCCAAGGCCCAAGGAATCATGGCCCTAGAAAACTTGGGAAAACAGCAAATGTAATAAGAGCTGGAGGTGACTGAGGTCCCCCCACTTCCGATGGGCCAGTGAATGTGTGTTCCTCAGAGTACTGGCTGAGCCCACTGTGTGCAATTCAAACATATCTGCAGGCATTCAAACTCTTATTCATTTATAGATGGATAGTCAAGACTCTAAGGAGGGCCAAATATGTATGAAAAGAAATCATCAGCCATGATTGTAAGAGGTCAAATCAAGCCTTCATGCATAAAGTGGCCAGCCCACCTTCCTCACTGCCAACTTCAGCCTAGGTTCCATCTTCATACAAGATACATCAAAAGAGAATATGATCTAATTAACCTCCATTTCCTAGATATGGCCTGTTATTAAAATATAGAATGATAATTAGAGGAGATGGTCATATCAAGGGAGGTTTTTGTTTGAGGTTTTTTAAAGGACAGGCATGCTTGTAAGCAACAGTGAAATAGTCAGTAGGTAAGGAATGATGGAGATTCTAAGGCCCGTGGTGGGGCAGAGGGCAGCACACTGGGCTTGGATTCAGGAAGACCTAAATTCAAATCCAGCCTCAGACACTTTCTAGCTGTGTGACCCTGGGCAAGTCATTTCACCCCGTTTGCCTCAGTTTCCTCATCTGTAAAATGAGCCAGAGAAGGAAATAGCAAACCACTGCAGTATCTTTGCCAAGAAAACCCCAAATGGGGCCACAGACCATCAGATGTGACTCACCAATTATTATTACCTCTTAAGGTTGTTGTGAGGATAAAGGGATAATTTCTACAAAGTGCTTAACACATGACCTGGCACACAGTAGGCCCTTAATAGATACTTATTTCTCTCTTGATCTTGCCATCACTCATTTCTGTGTTCATGAACTCTGAAATTCCCCTCATCTGATCACAATCTGGTGTTCTTGTGCCTCTTCCCCCACAACCCCAACTGGGCCACAAGTTCTCACTGTGACTTCTAATCCCTCCATACTTCATCTCTCTCCTGGCCAACACCCTCCTCTCTCCCCCACCTTGACCGCTTAGTGAACCAGTCCAACTCCACCTCAGTCTCTTCTCTCGAATCTCTTGACTCCTTTTTCTAGAATCGATCTTGAACAGCCAAGCTTCAGCCTTAGAAAATCCCCAAGATCTACAGCCTTCTCTCCTAGCCATGTGCTTCTGAAAAAAGCCAAGAGGAAATCTTGAATCTGGGCTGACTGGACCCACAACAAATTTGTGTTATGTAATCTCACCTGGGCTTTTACTGCTTCAAGGTAATCACTTTACACTCCTCTAGTTAACTCCCCATCACTCTCTTCATAGCAGCTCCTTCAAACCTTTTCATCCCCCCTCAGACCTCTCATGGCTCCTCTTCTCCCACCCTCGAAGCTGAGAACTTTGCCTCATCTTTTACTGGAAATAACTGAAGCCAATCCCTGTGAGCCCCCCTTCCCCCTCCTCCTCATCTCCCGCCACCTTTCTCCTCCTTCACACCTGTCTCACACAAAGAAGTGGCCCTTCTTCTTTCAAAGGCCAGCCCTTCTACTTGTCCAAATGATCCCATTCCATCCTTCTCCTCCAGCAGGTCAACCCATTGGTTAGCCCCACTGAATTGCTTTTCTTCAATCTCTCCCTGTGTATTGCCCACAAACCTGCTCAAGGCTCTCCCGTCCTCACTCGATCTGTGTACTCCAATTGGCTCTCATGCCATACCTCCCACCCATTTTGTGGCCAGACTCCTTGAGAAGGCCATCTACAATAGGAGCTTCCAATTACTTTCCTCTCACTCTTGACTTAATTCTTTATAGTTTGATTTCTGGTCTTATCCTTCAGCTTAATCTGTTTTCTCCAAAATGAGCAATGATCTCTTAATTGCCAAACCTAATGGCCTTTTCTCAGTCCTCATCTTTCTTGCCCTCTCAGTAGCCTTAAATACTGTTGATCACTAACTTCTCTCCTGGTTCTCCTCCTACCTCTCTGACTGCTCTTTCTCTGTCTCCTTTGGCAGAATTCCACCCAGGTCATGCCCACTAACTTTTCCTGGGCCCTCTTCTCTTCTCTCTTTATACTACTTCCCTTGCTAATCTCATCAGTTCCCATGGAGTAAATGATCATTTCTGTGTCGTTTGTTCTTAAATCTACTTATGCATCTCTTATCTCTTTGCTGACCTCCAGTCTCACATTGCCTTTTAGACGTCTTGAATCATGCATCCAGAAAGCATTTTAAACTCAACATGTCCAAAACTAACTCTTTCACCCAAAACTTTCTTCTCTTCTGAATTTCCCTGTTACTGCCAAAGATACCAGCATCCTCCCAGGCAGCAACC
>CM053623.1:231248251-231268095 GCA_028646595.1 Phalanger gymnotis
CCAGGACATGGAGAAGCATTGGCTTGCCCAAAGAGGGCTCATAAAGAACTTCCCATAGTCATGTAGGATGACAAATGGTCAGCCACTGGCCAGTCTCTTGCATTTGGGGGAAAGACAGAAACTTCCTAATCTGCTAGCCTGTCATTGACCTCAATCAAAGCATACTTTACCAAAGAGCAGGAGAAGAGGCCACAAGAAAATGACTGTCCATTTAGAAAGGCAGGCTCATTTTAACACAGCATTCATTGCTCAAGCAGTGGAAGATAGAGAGCCACCTGTACCCAGCGGGCAGAAATGGTAAATGAATAGACAGACGGCTTCACTTCCAGTAAGCCGAGCCCAATCTTTATTTGTACCTTCCTGGCAATGACTGACACACAGTGAGCATTTAATAGATGCTTGTTGACTGACTGAGAAATGAGCAGAACTAACTCCCTCTCTTGCTCATTCTCTCAGTCTCTCTCTTTGTCTCTCTCAGTCTCTGACCATCTCTCTCCTCCCTCCCTGGGGAGCAAGTCCCAATGGTCTCACTGAGCCTTGTTCAGACATTCACTACCTAAACATCTTACATGCTTAGGGTGGCTCAAGAATGTTATTTTCATCCCATGATACCCATTCTTGGTCTCCACCAAAGAGCTTCATCTTCCCAGTGGTCTATATGCTCAACCTTTCCTGGCCTGGCATCTTTCCTAAGGACTTGATGACTTCCGTCACTGGCTATGGGCTGATAGTTCCCTTTAAATCCCTCCCATCCTTGGATAAAATTGCTGGCTGTTGGTTTCCAGTGCCTAGAAGGCCCCAGGTGTCTTGTCCTCCAACAGATTTAGGGCACAGCAAGCCCCAGAAGAGCTGGTCAAGGTCAGAGGTGTCCTCTCCTCTGGGGGGCGTGTTCACACAAACCTGTTTGGGGGTGGGGGGAGGGTCTGGCTGCAGGAGTAAAGAGCAGAGGGTTCTGGCTCTGGAGACAGAGGACCAGAGTGTGAATTCCAGCCCCATCCTGCACAAACCATTTATCTACCTTGAGCTTTATCTCATCTAAGGAAGACTGGTCTCTCAAGCCTCTTTCAGCTCCAAATCCTGATACAGAAAATGGCTTGTGACCTGGTACAGCCTAGGAAAAAGCCTCGGAGGGAAAAGTGATTTTTACAACTGAGGAAACTGGGGTCATTCCTCTCTGGGTCTCATCTTCCTCACCTATAAAATGGTCACTTCCAGCTCCAAAGTCAACTGTCAAACATTTACTAAGCACCTACTATGTGCCAGGAACCATGTTAAGCTCTGGAGATACAAATACAAACACATAAAAAGAAAGACAGCCCTTGCCCTCAAAGAGCTTCCAATCAAATGGGGGAAGCCATTCTATAAGAAGCTGAGAAGGGGAAGGAGGCATGTGGAGAAGGCAGTGGCATGATGGAAAAGGTCAAAGCAAGCAAAGCCAGGTAGGAAGTGAACAGAGGGCTGTCCCGTGCCCCCTCCTTAAATGCAGTTCTGACTGATGACAGAGGAAAAGCCAGCACCCACAACTCCAGTCTCCCATTCAGGGCCCTGCCCAATGCACCACACAGCCTCTCCTGCTTGGCTTCCATTAGTCCCAGGGACAGAAACGATGCTTGGGAAACAGTTCACCTCCCACTAGGGGAGAAAACAACTGGCCAG
Organism: Phalanger gymnotis; assembly: GCA_028646595.1. Lineage (NCBI taxonomy): Eukaryota > Metazoa > Chordata > Mammalia > Diprotodontia > Phalangeridae > Phalanger > Phalanger gymnotis. The sequence continues at coordinate 231,249,908 of CM053623.1, forward strand.
GCTTTATTGGTCCTCAGGAATGCATCTCAATGAGTCTCAATGTGAAGACCAGATGTGCTGAGGCCAACGGGTTCAGAGGAACCGGCCCTTCGTTAACCTGTGGGGTGACTGCCGAGCCCTTGCGTAATACGCATGGAAGCCAGGAGGGAACATGTGGAAATTGTCCAGGAAAGCCAGGGAGGAGGAGAGCAGCGTCTGCCCGGCTCTGTTTAAAGAGGCGAGCTCTAAAGGTTGCCTGGGGAGGCCTCTGTTCCTGTATATACCATGCTTGTTGAGAGATTGTTGACTACAATCAGCACCCCAGAACCTCTGAGCTGGAAGGAACCTCTGGAACAGTCCCAAAAAGTGGCCATCCACCATCTACCTGAGCCCCTTTGGTGATGGGGGGCTCACTCCCTGTCAAGGCAGCCCAATCCACGACTGGATGGATCTGCTTGTTCAGAAGTCCCAAACCCACCTTTTCTGCAGCATAACCTTGGCAGAGGTAACCCTCCTTCTCGATGCTTGAAGGCTGTTGTGCCTTTTGAAAACATCTAAATACAGATGGCCCAAAAGCCGGAGTCAGGAAAGCCCAAGTCACTGGTAGATGTTTGATACCCTGGGGGAAGAGATGGGAAATTAAACCAAAGGGAAAAGGCCTTTTCTATTGTTAAGACAAACCTATGCTGGGCTTTGAGGCCCGGTGTCTACAAGGGGCTAAAATTAGGCTGCTGAGAAAGAAGCATCCCACCAACTGATTAGCTGAAGTCTTTTCTTCAAAAGAAGCTCTAATCATATACTTTGGAAGGTTGGGACCATGAGCTGATAGTTGGCGAAAGCCACACTGTCTCCCCAAAGCATGGAGTGCCAGGGCCAGGCGGACAGTGTGCAATGCCAGACAAATTGTTGTGTTCCCTGCTGCCCATAATGCTGGCCTGATGGATGGGCATCAAATAACAGAAGAGAAAGAAACAGGCAAGCCCATAAGATGCTGAGAATGAGGGCCAGGTGCTTAGAACCCCTCCTGGGGAGCTAAAGACTAATCTACAAGCTGAGATCCCAAACTTAAGGTATGTCTGGGCACCCAGGTCGCCCTCCCCCTCCCCAGACCCCCAGCCCAGCTTCGTTTCTGTTATCTTCCTTGGCCCCCATTCACCACCCCCCTCCCCAGGTATCCTCCTACTGTTCCTTAGACTGACCCAGATCTTGCCATCCTCTGAGGCCCGGCTTATTTTACCTCTTCCATGAAGCCTTCCATGACTCATCCAGATCTCTCCTCCGACACCTTAAACACCTGATACCTGTAGCCCTGATTTGGCCCTGATCACACCTGCCCTTGTGATCTCTTCTTATCCTGTCTTATCATCATTTTTAGTTTAATTTTCCATATGAACAGCCTCCTTCAGACTATGAGGTCCCTGAGGGCGGGGCCTAGGGCTCCTCCTCTGCCCCAGCCCCATCTCAGAGAATTCTCTGAGGGCTAGTCTGGGGCTGTCTCACCTTTATCTTCCGCCCCTCCCCCTAGACTGATGGCCTTCTGAGGGCCCGGCTGGGGCATCTCCTCCTCAGTCTCCTTCATCATTTAGCCACAGGCTTATCCATGAGTTTAATTTGACTTAAAAAATAAGTTGAGAAGGCTGAGAACAGGCGCCCTGTGCTGAAATGTCTGAAGGGCTTTGAAGAACTTCCAGGAAGGAAATCCAAGGCCTCCCAGCCATCCAGCCTTAGGAGGCAGCAACCTGCAGTCATTGGTGATGCTCATATCGGACATCCATTCATCAGACCAGACCATCTCAGATGTTCCTGAGATTCTGTGACCCGAAGTCATCTGCTGGCCCAGGTTTTACAATAAGATTCATTTAAAATACAACACGGTGACTAGGCAGGCTGGTTAAGCAGCGAGGGGACTGGGGCAGCTCTCCTTGGCCTAACGCTACCACCTGGTGGCCACATCCTCAGGGGCCCCGCCCAACCCACTCTCTGGAGAAAAAGAAGTGATTCTCCTGGCCCCCGGGGTGCCAAGGGGCCTCCCCTGACTGCTCCTGGCCAGCCCTCAGAGGGCACGTGACAGCCATGCCTGAGCATGATTCCCCTGTTCCTCAGGAGTGGTTCTCCAGCCTATGACCTTGAGTGATGGAGAGTTCACTACCTGCCTAGTCTCCTCTAACTCCTCCAGCCTGAATGAATGAAAAGGCACTTATTTCTTAAGTGCATACTGTGTGCTAAGCATATAAACATGTAAGTAAAAAAGCTGAGACAGCCCTTGCCTCAATCTTCCATTTCCAAGGGGAAGGAAGACAGCTCTTAGCAGGGGACCAGCCTGTTGTCCTTAAGGTTCATCTGTTTCATATCATTTCCATCGCTCAATCAACAGGCAGGGGAGGGAGAGGTGAATCAGCATTTTCTAAGCACCTACTGTGCACCAGATACCATGCTAAGTGCCTTACAATTAAATCTCATTTCTTCCTCACAACCACTCCCGGAGGTCAGTGCTATTATCATCCCCATTTCACAAGGAAGGAAACCAAGGCAGAGCTAAGTGACTTGCCTGGGGTAAGCCAGTTAGGAAGTGTAAGGCTGGATTTGAACTTGGATCTTCCGGATCCCAGCCCCAGCCCTCTAAGGTCCTGTGCATCGGCCTCATCTTCCTGACAATGAACCTGTTCGGGACCACACATCCACGGCAATCTGTGGGAAACCCCAATGTGTGTTGGGAGGCAGAAGACACTCCTGTCCCTTGTTATATGACTTTGCTAGAGATGGTGCAGCACAGTAGACGGCAAACCAGCCTTGTGGCCTTCCAGACCCAGGCTCAAGACCCACCCCTGACACATCATGGCTTTGGAAGTATGGCTGAGTCATCATCAGCCTCCCTGTGCCCCAGGCCACAAATGGCTGAGACCAAGGAGTCCAACATTCCAGCCCGAGCCAGGCCAAGACGTCACTGGGAAATGTTTAACAAAATAAATAGAAATACAGAGAAACATTGTGTTAATATGTCAACAGGTGGCCCCCAGGACCCCCCTCCCACACAGAAGCCAAGAAAAGGGGTCCTAGGTTGGTTGGCCCCTGTTCACCTTGGCCCTGTCGGAGATGTTCCACATTCAGGGCACACTCTGCAACAGACGAGGCTGAAAGCTGAAGACCCCCCCAAAACTGCTCATCTCCTTCTCTCCAGCTCTTGGCCGGTCCCATGGGGTAGAGCTAAGAGCCTCAGACCTAAGTTACACAAAGATAAATTTTGAGTCAAGAGAAGGAAAGCCTCCTTGTCATTGAGCCACCAAAGAGTGGGATAGGGTTGCACATTGGGCAGGAAGTTCTGTCACTAAAGGCACTGAGAGTGTGTATGTGTGTGTGTATGAGTGACTGTGTGTGCGTGTGAGTGGGTGTGTACATGTGCATATATGTTTGTAAGTGTATGAGTGTGTGTGTGTGTGTGAACACATATACGCTGCTGCCCATCTATCCGGGCAAGTCTCTGAGTGTGGGCATAGCCCCCGGGGTGGTTTCCTTGCACCCTGAAGCTGCTTCTCTCCCAACATTCACTCAGTCGCTAAGTCCAGACAGGGCCCCCTCTTCTTTGCTGATGCACTTGGTTGTCTAGGTCCCAGCCGCTGCCTCCATCTGCTTAGCATGTGCTTGGCACACAGTAGGTACTTAATAAATGCCTATGCTTGATGGAAACATCTGAGCTAGTGAGAGGAGGAAATCAGCCATTTTTGGAGTCATTGGGTGGACTAGCACCTGAAAGCTCTGGGCTACAGGCTGGGCCTGGTGCCTCCAGCAGCTGCAAGGGATGCTCCCCAAAGCCCTGGTGGAGGAAATCCTCCCTCCACCCTCCCACATTTGCCCAGGAACAAAGAAGAGGGAGAAAGAGGGGGGCCAGGGAACCAAAGGTCTGCTGTGCCCGAGTGGGCGGGCCTGAGTCAGGGGAGGGGCGTCCCCAGGATGGCCAGAAGTCTGAGGGCCAAGATAAACCTCGGCACCGGAAAGAACAGATAAACACGCAAAAGCCAGATGTTGGCATTTGTTGCCTGGCAGAGTCCTCCCTCTAGTGTCCAAACTAAGAAAATGCAACGGTAAAATCTGAAAAACCAACCTAAAGACATACATACATACATACATACATACATACATACATACATACACAGCAGATTTGGGTTAAGGAAAGAATCCTCCCTCTTTTTAAGAATGCAATTTAAACCAACACACCTCGAGTGTCTACCTGCTCTGAGCAAAGCACAGGGCTCAAATCCTGCCTTGGGGGCTCCCTACCTATATGACTCTGAGCAAGTCTCCACTTCTCGGATCCTGTTTCTTCACCTGTAAAATGGGGATAATAAATAACGCCGCTGATCTTGCAGGGTTGTTGGGGGACTAAGATAATGTATGAAAAGTGCCTTGCAAACCATAAAGTACCATTTGAACGTTAGCCGTTGATGTTGTCCAGTCACATCTGACTCTTTGTGACTCCACCTGGGGTTTTCTTGGCAGAGAGACTGGAGTGGTTTGTTTTTTCCCTGTTCAGATCATTTTACAGATGAGGAAACTGAGGTAGTCAGAGTTAGGAAGATGATTCTTCCCAGCCCCAGGCCCAGCACTCCACCCACTGTGCCACCCACCAGGCCACCCATTTGTATTGCTATACAAACATGAAAAAAAAAGCCTTGATGGCGCCTGCCCTCTGGGATCTTACAGTCTTCTGGGGGTCCATGAATCACAAAAAGTGGAAATAGGGGGGAGAGCTTCCAGAGAGGCAAAGTGCCCTTGGGAGGGGGGCACTCAGGAAGACTCCAATACCCAACTTTTAAGAAAAAATTAGCAGTGATAACAGAAGGGGAACAGCTAGGTGGTACAGTGCATAGAGCGCCGGCCCTGAAGTCAAGCAAATCCAGCCTACGCTTATTAGCTGTGTGACCCTGGCAAAGTCACTTAACCCCTCATTACCTCCCCCACAAAAAATCATGAGGAGTGTGGTATCACAGGCAGGGAACTGCCAAGCAAGCAGTTTCCCTTTACCAGGCAGGTGGCACCTTTTCCATAACCACGTCTTAGAGGCTCCCCTAGAGCAGTGACGTATGTCCTGCCCAAGGCCATGCAGCAAGGATGAGTCAGATACAGCACTCGAACTCAGATCTTCCTGGTTCTAGGGTTAAGGTTATTACACCACCTTGCACAATATGCAAAACTATAGCACTGGAAGGTTTGTCTTCACCCTAAGAATGGTGCTTTATATGTGCATTATCAACCCTAACCCTACGTTGGCCAGTAGAGATTGTTTCGTTTCTCTGTACTTGTATCCCTGAGCCCTAGCACAGTGCCCCGCACACAGTAGGCCCTTAATAAATGCTTGTTCGTATGTGACCCTGGACAAGTCACTTAACCCTACCTCCAAAAATATAATTCTTGTTTGGCTGGGGCTGCAATGTCAACAGAAGTTGACTGGTGTGCTTATCACTCATGAAATAAACCTTCTTCCCTCTTTTCTTTGACACAGGCAAAAGCATTTCCAATTCACCTCTGATCATAATGAACAGAGAGCGATGGTTTAGGACACTTGCTCCTGAGTTCGGGATTGATTGGGGAAAGTGAAACCGTTGGAAAAGCTGACTCAGATTCACTTGACTGCCCCATTTGCCAGCAGAGGCATTGGGGGGTGGCAGCAAAAAGGACCTGGCTCGCCAGAGACCTACTGAACACCCATCAAATGGACACAATAATGAGGCAAAGCACTTAAGTCAAGCTGCTCAGGGGCTAAAGAGAAAAGGCCAAAGTCTTGCTTCGGGTGGTGAGGACCCTTCCAACGCTTCCATTAGAGTGGGAGCTCCTTTGAGGGCAAGTAGGAACTGGTCCTGCCTTTGTATCTCTCCAGTGGTACACAGTAGTCGCTTAGTAAGTGCTTGTTAACCTAAAACTCTACAGCTCCACAACTCTAAAAAGATGAAACAAGACTGAGAAAAAGCATACAGTCGGAGCACTCCTGGAATGAGTGGTGAGCAGCAGGAGTCGGGGTCTGGGCACCCTCTGCCAAGCCCCTTCCCCTCTCCAGACTCTTTTCCTCTACAAGAACCAGGGGGTTGGATGACACTGGCTTTCTGCATTTGTGGCTACAAGGCCAAAGCCTCTGTTTCCCACCCCATGCCCCCCACCATACCCTGATCTGGGGGAAGGCTGAAGAGACAGCTGAGGACTGGTCTGCCTCAGGAGGAAGGGCCTGGTGGCTGGAGATGACCTCACCTGCTTTCCCAGAATAAGGAGATTCTGCCAAGCTCCCTCTCAACCGTGAGATAACAATTCTACTTTCCGTCCATCAGCCTCCATGTGTCTCCCACACGACCCCTCCTCTGACCCCATGGCCACACCCCAGTTCAGGTCCCCAGCCCAGACCGACCACAAATAGGGGATCTAGGCATTGCAGGAGACAGAACGCTAAGCCCTGAGTTCAAATCCAGCCTCAACATTTCCAACTGTGTAACACTCTGGGCAAGCCACTTAAGCCAGCTGCCTCTTTCCCCTGAACAATACCCCAACGTTGTTGTGAAGCGCTAGCACAGCGCTTAATAAATTATTATTGCTTCCTCCCTTCCCTCGTCAATATCCCCGTTTTGTGTCTCCTTCCACTACCCAATAATACATTCACGGCACCGATACCGAATAAAGATTCCTAGAATACAGATTTCACCAGGTCACTCTCCTGCTCACACAACTTTACTGGCTACCTAGTGCCCTAAGATAAAATACCACCTGGTCAGCCTGGCACCCAAGCTCTCCGGGCTGGCTTCAAACCACCCAACGGCCCATTCACGGTTCCTAGAGATCACTTAGTCACCTGTGTTACAGTTTCTCTCCCACTCCCTCAAGGCTCAGCTCCCTTCCGGGAGGGCATCCCTGGGTGCCCATGCTCAACCCCCAGGGCCCAGCATGGTGCTGGGTAGACATCCTTGAAGAGCTAAGCAGACTCGGGCGGGTTGTGGCTGGCACAACCCACTCACACCCAGCAGCAGGTTTTCCACCAAGGCCCAGGCCTAGGCCCAGCAGGAGAAGGGGGATGGTGGAGTGGGGGACATGAACTGAGCCCACACAGCAGCTGCTCTGGAGGCAAGACATTTGCCAAAGGGAAGACAAAGAGGAGTAAAGAATTTTTTTTTTATTTTCAAAGCTTCTAAGGGGGTATTACAAACAATGGAGAATTTAAAAAAGAAACATCAAAAGCTATTTTTTTTTAAAGTAACTGAATGACCCTTTAAAATAAAAATCTGAGATTAAACAATGACGAATGCTAACCGATTAAATCTTTTGAAGAAGAAAAATACGAGCTTTGCCTCATTTGCTAACCTGCTATCAGCAGCTGGGCACCAATGGTGTCTATGGAGTGTGGTGGCAGACACGGCCCACACGTGGCACGGGAGAGTTTAGCAGTAAATGGCCGCACGCGATCCGTCCTCCCGCCAGCAAACATGACGCTGTCCTTCCCACTGCTGCCTTTCAGCATTTCAGTGAACGTAAGAATAAAGTGGCGACAACAATCCAAATCCTGACTTTATTTTTTAATATAAAAAATGCAGTTCTGGAAACCCCCCCCCTCCTCTTGCCCTAACATAATGCTTTACCTCTTAAAAATAAAAATAAAGTCCTAATTCTATATACATCACATGTACCATACAAAAAGGTATCCAAAGTTTCTATTGCTACCAAAGGGTTCTAAAGTAAAACATGTTACAGAAATCCCCTCGTTGTAAACAAAAGATTACAAGTTACAAAACCCAATTACACACAAGCCACCGGGTCCTTTTCGACAACAATTGTGATACAAGTTTCTCTCATAGCAAGTTGAACGCTCATGTGCCTGTATAAAAATGCATATCAATAGACTTTTTCAAATTTATTTTTCATTATAAAGCAAATTAATACTTTCTACAATAAATAAATCACAGGGCGGCACACCTAGGAAAAAAAATAAAGTCACTGGGAGATGGATGGGAGGAGATTCTGAAGGAAGCTGGATGAGAAAAAGATCGGGGGAAAACTAATGGGCTCCAAGCCCCCCCGACCCAAAGCGTGCCAGAGACCAAGGGGCTCCCCGAGCCATTCTGGGCAGCAATGGAGTGTTTTTGGTGATCTGCAAGTGATGTACATAGCATAAATTTACTCTCCACCTCTTTCCACAGAGGACCCTTCAAAATAAGGTCATTTTCTTAAAATACACTTTTTTGTCATTGTAAATTTACATCAGTCTTATTAAATAAGTGGTACTCTGTGCAAAGAGGATGATTTACAAAAATTATTAAAACATTCAAAAGTCTTTAAAAAAAAAAGCCACAGACCCAGGAAAGTAAGAGAAGCAGCACCATACTGTAGGCCCGAGGATTGAAGCCGACGTACGCCTGGGATGTCTCCGGGATCTCGGGGTGGACAGGGCCGCAAAGTGGTGCTCAGGTACCCGGTTTCAGGTAGAAAACATGGAAGTAAAACCACCCCCACCCCCCAGCTGGGGACAAAGAAAGAATGAAGGAACTCCTACTGAAAACCAGAATAAGTTAAGTTCTGAACAATATACACCTATGTACAGCGGTTTAGGGACACTATGGACAAAGACACTTGGAGCAGGGTTGTGAAGGCTCCTCCCGGCAGCAACGCAATGATACAATCATTAATCAACAGGGCAATGGCGAGCGGAGAGCAGCGCTCAGCCACTGCATCCATCAATGATTATGGAGCTAGATCTTCAGAACATTCCTTTGGAAGAAGAGAGTCCAAGGCCCCTGAGGCCTGCTCGGGGTCACGGCTGTGCCAGGCACCTAGTCAATGTCGCTGAAGTCACTGACGGGATCGCCGTGGACGCGGCTCAGGTGGTTGGTGGCACGATCAAAGGCGATCCTCACAGCTTTGCGGATGCTTGAGTTCCGGCCTTCCATCATTTTCAACTTGTCTATTGTCTCATCGATTCCAAGGGGGACCATTTTGGATTTGGGAAGCCACTGCCTTTAGAAAAGGAGGAGGAGAAGGAGGATTCAGGATCAGGAGACAACAGTTTTCCCAAGACTCCATCAGGGCGGGGGATTCGCGCTAACTAAAGGCAGGCTATTGCTGGCCAAGTTTCAGCCCACTCTATAACAAGAGCAAAGAGGGCTTCCTGGCCAAGCATCACCCAGGCATTCAAATCACTCACCAAATTTAAAATCCTTTCACATATTTTACTGATGAATTTAACTTTAACCTTTGTTTCTCATGTGGCGTGTCATTCCATGCCCCACCTCACCCCCAAACAAATATATTTCTTTAAAAAAATACTACCCCAAAGCACTTTATGCCTCCACTAAGGAATAAGATACTTCTCTCCAGGCCAATATCCAGTGGAATATTTAGAAAGGAACGTCTAGACAGAAAGGGTGAGCGTCCCACCCCACAGCACCACGGCCAAAGACTGGGAGCTCTCTCCCTAGCCCCAGCCCCAATGAGGGACGCCCTGACGGGGCTCCTAAGAAGAGACGCCGCCATGTGGTCTGGAGGACTCGGCGCCAGGTGAAGCCAGCCCTTGTATCCACACATCCATGCGGCCTTTCAAAGGGCAAACTCACCAACTCCTTTTATTGTCAAAAAACAACACTAAGAAGAGCTTCTCGTCGGCCTTGGTCTGCATCTGCTCTCCAACCTTGAGCACGTCCAGGGGCGGGGCCGGAATGGTGACACCGTTGTGATGGCCGGCCACACGGGGCATCTGGGGGTCAATTATCTGGAAGGAAGAAGAGCGGGAGAAGAGCTATGAGAGGCTGTGGTTTGGCACCACCCGGGTGCGCACCTGCCCCTCCTCTTGGAGTCGGGGTTAGGGCTGACTCTGGGGCCCAGAAGGGGAGGATTCGGCTGGGACAGGGACAGAGAGACTTGCAGCAAAGAACAAGAGTCAACCAAAGACTTTTAGAAACAGAGAAAGTGAGAAAGAAATTCAACCCAACATGCCAAGAACTCAAGCAGGGAGCTGGGCTCCTTGGGTACATGCTGTACCTGGCTGCGGTCACCATCGCAACCAGCCCTGCCTCTACCCAGCTCACTGCGCAAGGCCCTCACCTCCCACCAGGACTTCAGGCCGGCCCACCTCAGACCCAGCTACCTTCTGCTCAGTCAGTTCCAGGGACTCCCTACTCTGGCTCAAAGTCAAGATCAAGGCCTGTTTGGCTCTGAAAGCCCTGCATGATCCACTCTTGAATTCTCATGGCCACTCCACTCTCCCCACTGTCTCATCCTGGCCTGCTGGCTGGTTCTCACATACAGCCTTCCACCTGCCTGGCACGCTCCCCCTCCAATGTTCTCCAGGAGGCCCCTCCCAGCTCCCAGTGCCCACCCCTCTTAAGAAAATCCCTCCTTCTAGAGGATGTGGGAAAACTGGAACATCGTTACATTGTTGGTGGAGTTGTGAACTGATCCAGCCATTCTGGAGAGCAATTTGGAACTATGCCCAAAGGGTCATAAAAATGTGCACACCCTTTGACCCAGCAATACCACTTCTAGGGCTGTACTTCAAAGAGGTCACACAAATGGAAAAGGTACAAAAATATTTATAGCAGCTCTTTTTGTGATAGCAAAGAATTGGTATATGAATGTAATGGAATACTACCGTGCTATAAGAAATGGAGAAGATACGAACTTCATAATAAAGTGGAAAGACCTATGTGATACGATGCTGAGTGAGTGGAGCAGAACCAGAACATTGTACACAACCACAGACATATGGATTCTGTGATGACTAAGCCTGATAGACTTGGCTCTTCTCAGCAATACAAGGTGCAAAGACAACTCCAAAGGACTCACGATAGAAAGAGCTGTCCACATCCAGAGAAAGAACTACAGAGTCTGAATGCAATGGAGGAAAACTGTTTGCACACACTCTCTCTCTTTTTTCCAGTTTTGTTTCTTCTCTCTCATGATTCATTCCCTTGGTCATAATTCTTCTTTACAACTTGACTATGGTGTAAGTTTAATGGGAAGGTATACGTAGAAGATATATCAGATTCCATGCTGTCTTGGGGGGGAGGGAGGAGGGGAGGGAAGGGAAGAAAATCTGGAACTCAAAAACTTGTGGAATTAAGTATTGTAAACGAAAAATAAAAAATCTGAATTAAAAAAAACAATACCCTGCTTCTGGTTTATACTTTGCCTCTTCCTTCAAAATGCCTATGAGCAGAGTGCCTGGTGCACAGTAGGGATTAATAAATGCACAATGGTTCTAAACATGCCCATTATTAAGTACCACAATCAAGCTGTTTTTTGTGAGATCATGGAAAGGGTCAAACCATTTTCAGCCTTTACTACTTTTAAAACTACCCAGAGTGCAGACTTGTGCAAAAGCAGCCAGGCTGTGAGAACCCACTGTGACATGAGCAGTCCACCTATGCCCCTCTCTGCAGGAAGGTCACTGTGTGTGCCGAGGGGCCCCTGGAAGAACACAGTCCAACACCCATTCTACAGAAGGGAAGCTGAGGCCTGGGCCCCCACTTACCAGGGCAGGGTAGGAGGGGTATCCACTACATTTGGCCCACACCACTTTCAGAGGCTCCAGGACAGAGGCTGCTGCGTCAGTTGAAATCCACATGCTGTTCTGGCCAACTTCTAAGTGGGGAGAAGAAAAACAAAAAAACGTCACGAGAAACAGATACCTAGGTGAGTGCCACCCCACCCCCATCCCCAGTGAGTGCTGACTCAGCATCAATGAGGCCAGAAGGCAAGAAGAGACAAGAACTCCTTTCTCTGACTTTAACAAGATTTAAGGATCCCCTGGCAGAACGAAAATAGCAGCCTAGGGCTGTGCTGCTTCTGGGGGCCCCCCCACATGGGTACACACCAGGCCCAGCATTCTCCCACATCACCTAAGAGCCTCCCCCAATTCTTCTCTGGTGCCTGGCTTGGCAGCCCCGCTTATACTCATGCCTTTAGGGTGCTGGGGCCTCCCCTCTGCTTTGACCAAGCTGCTCCAACCCTTCTCAAGCCCCTGTACTTCCCCCCACACTGCTGCCAGCTCCATTCCAGGAGCCAGCAGATGACCCCCCTGACATCGAGGGAGGCCCACAAAGGCCTAGAGCCGACAAGAAATCCCATGCCATGTGCACAGCTCTCAAAGAGAACATGTCAACTCCATCAACACCTTGATTTTGTCCACCAGGAGCTCCCAGAGGGAAGCTGGAAACCAGCCTTTTATTCCAACGACGAACTCCAGAAGTGTCCATGAGAAACGGACAAGGGACAGCCCTTCCTGGTCTTCACAGGCTCCCCAAAGGAGAAGGCATCTATTCCAGGCCCAGGGGCAGCCTGCGCACCTCTGCCAAGACAATTGGAGACCAGATAGCATGCCTTGCGAGTAGTTGTGTAAAATGTGGGCACCAAATCAAGGATTTCAACTCTTATCTACCCTTAACTTCTGGAGCAGCACCATGAATGTGCAACCTTAACTGGGGGGGGGGGGGGCTGTGCTTGATTAAAGACATTCCAGCCATCCAGGTGAAAGGGGATGTAAGCAAAATGAAGGGAGCAGCTCCACAAGGCAGTCAGCCAGTCAATGAACCAAGGCCGGCTACAAAGTCAGGCCAAAGCCAGCCCTCCCTGCTGGGGACAAAAAGACCAGACCTAGGCACAAACAAGCTAAGGGCAGGACAGACTAGGGACCATCTCAGAGGGATGAAAGGGATGGGAGGATGTAGTGAGGATAGGAAGAACTCCAAACCTGCACATATTCAGACCTGGGCAAGGGGTACACTTTCCCTACTTCATTTTCCCTGCATGAAAAATGGGACCAAGCCCCATGGGTGGCTGGGGCTCTCCTGCAGGGACATGGCAGCCATCACTACCCAGCCCTCACGGGGCTCGGGATCCATGTGTGGCACTCAGGCTTGTTTGATGCCTTCACTGAAGTTTACAGTCAGATCACTGAAGGCTTTTTGTGACTTTCAGGGAATCCTGAATAATTCTGATGTAGAAATGGATGAAACCATGTAGGAAGAGAGCTTTCAGACAGTGCTTTATCCACTGAATGAACACCCAGCAATCAGCTCCAAGGGGGGACTCTGGGATGTGATGGTTTGGGTGGGTCTACTGTGTCTTCTCCTTGGGAGAACCAGCCCATTTTCTGATACTCTGCCCAACATATGATGAGGCATGGTTTTGACAAGTCAGATAGGAAAGCAGGCACATGGGGCAGCAGTGTCGTTATCTCAATTACCCCTTTCAGTACTGACAAGATCTACAATCGTTCTCTAGTACAGACGTCTAGGATGGACGCATGGTCCTAGCAGTGGCTACCTGGTCTTCATTCTAGTGCACTAGCTACCCTTCTGAAAGGGAAGGCATGGTCCTGGCTGGTGGCCACAACCCCTCTTCCTTCTCCCTCAGTGCCATTTCTAGCCCAGCTCCCCAGGATGATTGCCCAGTCTTTGCTGGTGGCTGTCCCACTCCCCGTCTAGTCTTCCTTAGGGCCATCCCTAAGGACCCAGAGGATGGTGTGAGCACCGGGATGGCCACTGTGCTGACCAATAATGAAAACTCTTGGTTACAAGGTTCTCTGCACATCTTTTCAGTTTTCCTTCTGTTTTTTCTTCTCTGTCCATTTTTGCCCTTAAATGCCATCTGGGCAACTCTGCTTAGTCGTTTCTCTCACCACACTGTCTCTCAACAACCAGTGTATCTCTCTATTGTGGGGAGATGCTGCTCATGACTGTCCCTGCTCTGCAAGACTCAACAAGTTCATACTCAAAACCTTTGCCTGCCATCTCTCTGAGCTTGGCAAGGAGGCCCACAAGGCTCTGGCAAAGGGACAGTTAGAAGCTGTCATCTTTGGGTGGTGGCAGTAGCTGAGGGATGTTGGTTAAATTTTTGAATCAAATTATCTTCTGAGTCTATGTCCTTTTCTCAACAACTTGTCCAATAGGTCAGGACTAAACGATTTCAATTGCATGTCTTTTCTTTTTTCATTTTTACTCTACTTTTGTATTAATTTCAGTCTTTGCTCTAATTAGTCAGCAGTCTGACAACAGACTGACTCCCACATCAATCAACTGGTTTACTCTTTGTTGAAGTATAATCCACTTCCTTTTGATACTAATGGGCTCCCATTCAGAACATCCCAGACCTATCGATCAACTTTTGCAGAGGCAGGAGGCTTCAAGGTTCTCCTTGGCTGCTCCTTCCTTCTTCTTGATCCATGTTTTCCTGTGTTTTTCTTACCATCTGCACCTTCCTATTGAAGACCCTGAGGATCAGAGTCTGCTGACGAGCTTCAAAGGACATCACCAACTTCTTCATGGACCTTCTCTACTACAGGACTGGCTAACGGATAAGCTGCCTTTGTTTTCATGAGATTTTTTTTTCTCTCAAACACATATTACCAGGAGCAATGCAACAGGAGATGACCAAAATAACCCATGAGATGTTATTTCTTGTTACCACTGGAAGGTCAAAATCAGCTATCCTGATTGCTCTACTCCTCGAGAATGCCACAGCAACACCTCCACTTCAGTGCATCTTGTTTTTAACTTCAGATTCTCCTTGGAGCAAAAATGTCAGAATAGATGGGATTCCAGCGGCTCCCTCGCTGGTCCCTAGACACCACTGAGAGCCCCAGCAACCAAGTGTAGAAACACCGCGATTCTTAGAGGTCCTTCGGTCTCTGCCACTGGGGTAGAGGAATGTTCCGGGAGGACGAGCACCTCCAGTGTGTGGGCTGCTGAGCCCTTTTCTCAGGACTGCCCATCCACCTTTGGTGTCCACCTTCATCCACCTCTCTGCTGTGGCTCCAAGAAGCTGCAGCACATGCAGCAGCCACACCCCAGGAACCATCTTGGCAGATGGGTGAAACAACCAGGCTGGAGGCAAGCAACAGGCCTTAGACCCATCGGAGAGTCAGGGGAGTGTCTCCCTCAAGCATGGGAAGACTTCTTCTAGCATAATGGGGGGGATGAGAACAATCTGTTCCAATTGCCACAAAGGTGGTTGGAGCAAGTGCTGTGAAGCACGTGGGAAGAACTCCAAGGCCAGGCACTGCAACCCAGGCCGTGGACAGTCACCTTGACTTCTGTCTTCCCGGTGGACTTTGATGAAAAAGGAGGCTGACTACTGTGTGCAACTGTGCCTCACTTCAATCTAATTCAGGCGCGAGTCAAGACATCATCCTGTGATGTCGCTGGTCTTCTTCAAAAAAGAAGGACAAACAATAATGAATGGGAAGCAAAAGGGGCCAGGGTCCACCTGGGATCAAAGGCCACTGGTCACATAGTGAGCCTACTGGCAATGAGCTTCTGCATACTTACTCAGAAAGGTCTTCTTCCCCTCTGGCCTTTACAGGCCTCTAACACAAAACCCTGTACAATCTTAAGAGAAAGTCTACCTACCACGGCTTCCTCTGTCCTCCCTATCCCTCTACCCTTCCTCTCTCCACCAGCATCTTTCAAAGGCCAGCCCAAATTCCACATTCTTCATGAGCCCCAATCACTCCAACCTAAAGTTATCACAATCATCTAAATTTCTAGACTATGTACAGTCTACCACTAATGTGACACCATGAAACATGACTGTTCTTCTCCACAACTAGGATTATCATCACTAAGAGCAGCAGCAGCAAGCAATGAATGAGCACCTACTATGTGCCAGGCATTACACTAAATGTTAGAGAAGGCAAGGAGGCAACATTCTAATGGGAGAGATGATATACAAACAGTATCAAGGGGAGGTCATCTCAGAGGAAAGGCACTGGCAGTGAGGGGGACCAGAAAGACTTCTCGCAGATGGTGGGATCTGAGCTGAATGGAGGAGGCATTCCAGGTAGCAGGGGGGATAGCCATGGAAAAAGGACAGAGAGGTAAGAGAGCAGTGTGGGAAGAGCAAGAAGGCCCCCAACGACAGATCACAGAATACACGGAAGAGGCTCAAATGTAAGATGACCAGAAAGATAGAAAGACCTTTAAAAGCCAAACACAGCATTTTTTATTATTTGACCCTGAAGATAAAAGGGAGCCTCTAGTGAGTAAGGAGGGGTATGATATGATCAGAGCTTCGAGTATAAGACAGACTGGGGGAAAAACTGGGGCAAAGAGACAAACCAGAAGGCTACCACAAGAGTCCAGGCATGAAGCAATAGGGCCCTACATGAGGGTGGCTGCGGAGAAACTATAACAAAGGATACAGGAAACGTTGCAGGACAGGAGCAAGACTTGTTGGATACATGGGGTGAGGAAGAGCAAGAAATCAAGGACACCCAGAACCTGTGAGCCTGGGGAACTCAGGGGATGGTGCTGACTTGGACAGTAACGGGAAAGCACAAGACAAGAGGGGTGTGCAGGGAAAAGACAGGCATTCAATTCTGGACATACCAAGTTTAAGATGACTATGGAATAGCTGGCTTGCCATGTCAAACAGGGAGCTGGGGAGATGCGAGACAGAAACCAGGGCCAGAGGGAGGATGGCTGCATGTACAGACTGTGGTCCACAAGCACAATGGCCTAGAGGAAGAGCAGAGGGCCCAGGACAGTCTGGGAGGCACCTTCAGCAGGCATGAGCTGGCTTAAGACTGAGCTGAGAATAGAGCAGTCCTGCTTGGGAGAGCATCCCATCTAGAGAGAGGGCTCTGGAAATGACGCTGCTACCTCATCTGGCTCCCAAGGACTGACACATGAAGCAGGGACCAGGGCCTGTGGTATTTTTATTCAAAGGACACCTCACCGTCTGCCCGCCTCACACAGCCACTGCAAAGCAGGACACACGTTTTGCTCTTCCCCGGGGACCATCTTCACCCCAGAGTGAGCCAACTCCTGTCGCTCCTGGTGTGGGACTCAATGGGGGCGCTGTGCCCCTGCTCCCTCACATCACTTGGCTCAGCCCACCTGTCGTCTTCCCAGGCTTCTGGGTCACTGTCCTTGCTATCTCATACCATACAGAGGCAGAATCCATCCCAGCCGGGTCACCACAGAATCAGCCATTTCTCAGTGCAGTGGGCTGCAGTCTTGGCAAGAAGAGCTCTGGGCCAAAGGGCTTGGCATTTCAGACTTTCTCATGGCATCAATCCAAACCTTTCCCCAGCATGTTTTGACCAATTCACAGCTCCGCCCCCCCAGGGGCAGCACTTCTGCCATCTTGGCCAACAATGTGGGATGGGATGTCTAGCCCCTGTGCTCTGTACCCAGAAGTCCCTACTCAAAGAACAAAGCTCCAATCTAGACAAAAGACACCACATGAAATACTGCCCCTGAGAAGAAAGTGGGGGAAGGAAGATGGCAGAGCTGCCCAAATCCTGGAGTCCAACACGGTCTCACTGCTCTTCAGGTGGTGGCTGCTGGGAAGGCCATAGGCATGTGGGCTGGCATTCACTCCTCTCCAGCAAAACGTCCCTGGCATCCGATCCCAAGTGAGAAAGGAGCCAAGGAGCACAACGGAGGACAGCTTGAAAGCTAAACTCTGGGGGGAAGGAAATACTCAATGCCAGAGACTAAGCCTGGTAGAAAGCAATTAAATGATAATTAAAAGATCAATATTTAAAATTTAAAACTATCGTCAAATAAAATTCATGCAGCCACCAGAAAAAAAATATCGGGGGTGGAGGTGTTACGTGAAATTCTGATGACCAGAACATATAGGGAAATGACACGAATATCAGACCACTAACCATTCCCCAACAGACAAATGAACAAAGGATATGACATTTTCAAAAGAAGTGCAAACTAATACAAACCTGAAAAATGTTCAAACACATTTTTTTCTACTTTTTTTTTCTTTTTATTTAATATGTTTAGTTTTCAGCATTGCTTTTCACAGGAGTTTGAATTACAAATTTTCTCCTCATCTCTACCCCCCCCCAATCCACGATGGCATATATTCTAGTTGCCCTGTTCCGCCGTCAGCCCTCCCTTCTGTATCCCACTGTAGCCCACTCCCCTCCCATCCCCTTTTCCCTTCCTTTCTTGTAGGGCAAGATAAATTTCTATGCCCCATTGCTTGTGTATCTTATTTTCTAGTTGCATGAAAAAAAAATTTTTACTTTTGAACATCTATTTTTTTAAAACTTTGAGTTCCAAATTCTCTCCCCTCTTCCCTTCCCACCCACCCTCCCTAAGAAGTCCAGCAATTCAACATGGGCTACATGAGTATCATTATGTATAACCCTTCCACAATACTCATGTTGTGAAAGACTAACTATATTTTGCTCCTTCCTAACCTACCCCCCTTTACTGAATTTT
>CM053623.1:231268595-231345736 GCA_028646595.1 Phalanger gymnotis
TGGTTTTCTCTCATCCTTCTCATTTCTCTTCCCAATTTTTCCTCTACTTCTCTAACTTGCTTTTCCAAATCCTTTTTGAGCTCTTCCATGGCCTGAAACCAGTTCATGTTTTTCTTGGAAGTTTTTGCTGTAGGCTCTATGACTTTGCTGACTTCTTCTGACTGTATGTTTTGGTCTTCTTTGTCACCAAAGAAGGATTCTAGAGTCTGAGACTGAATCTGGGTGTGTTTTTGCCGCCTGGCCATGTTCCCAGCCAACTTACTTGATCCTTGAGTTTTTCAGCGGGGTATGACTGCTTGTAGACTAAAGAGTTCTACGTTCCATGCTTGAGTGGATGCGCTGCCACACCAGCACTCCTTCTTCCCCAAGAACCCCCAACCCTGGACTGGACTTAGATCTTCAGCAGGCTCTTCACTCCTGCTCTGATTAGCCACTTATTTCCTCCCACCAGGTGGGCCTGGGGCCGGAAGCAACTGCAGCCATAGTTCTAAAGCTGTCCCACCTCCACTGCCCCAGGGGCAGTAGCCGAACCGCAAACTCCCTGTCCCCGCAGCTTTTCCCACTAACCTTCTCTGTTTTCTTTGCTGTTTGTGGGTTGAGAGGTCTGGTAAATGCCACAGCTCACTGATTCAGGGCGCTAGGGCACACTCTGCCCAGCTCCTGGTCTTGTTGGTCCATGCCGCCCACTCTGGGCTCTGCTCCGATCCCCTCAGCTCACAGCTCTGTGCGGGATAGACCTTACCCAGAGACCATCCAGGCTGTCCTGGGCTGGAGCCCTGCTTCCCTCTGCCACTTTGTGGGTTCTGCAGTTCTAGAATTGGTTCAGAGCCATTTTTTATAGGTTTTTGGAGGGACTTGGTGGGGGGGCTCACAGTAGTCCCTGCTTTCCAGCCGCCATCTTGGTTCCGCGCCTCCCCTCCCCCCGAACACATTTTTTAAATTAGCAAAATGAGAATTAAAAAAAGGTTTGACACACCACCTCCAGTCCATCAAGCTACGCCAGCAAAGCTGCTAGAAGAAGGGCACTTAGGAGCCACTGATCTTACTTCTCATGATTAAAAAGGACAGAAAGTTGGAGTGCTATCAGCACAAACATGCAGTCCTTTGAAAATCATCTGGCATTTCAAAGTCATAAATCGTCTTTGTGTTTCTTTTGCACACACACATCACTAACAGTTTCCTTGCTTTAGATCAGGATTGTCCAACCTTAGGTTTTTATTGAAACAATAGACAATATATTTTGATTTGTCATTTAGTGAAAGCTCCACAGTAGCTCAGCTTCCTTTACTGAAGCATTTATGTAAATTTCTATGCTTGTAAGCAGGCCGCATTTTGGACAGCCCTGCTCTAGATCCAAGGCATGTTTGTTTCCAAATGAGCAGAAAACATCAGTGGCCCCGCTCTGACCATGCTCCCATCCCTGTGCCTCCTCAGGACCTGGACACATGCCCACAGCTGTCCTCCAGTGACTTCATCACCAGACAGGTACTGAGATCCCAGGACACAAAACCCCTCAAGCCTCAAGCAGGCAGATCCTTAAAGAACGCACGAGCAGGGCTGGCATTCAGAAACCCCCTCGCCACCACACTTTAAAATAATCCTCATTTCACATGTCCAAGCCTAAGCTCTCCCAGCATCACAAAGAAGTCAATTCCCTGATGACATGCCCAGGATTCAGGAGGAAGGCTGCTGCCATTCGGATTGAGCTTCCCTTCTCCCTCCCACCCACAGAAAGGCTGGGAACTACCCTATGCAGACACAGAAGGAAACCATCAG
Source organism: Phalanger gymnotis (assembly GCA_028646595.1). Taxonomy (NCBI): domain Eukaryota; kingdom Metazoa; phylum Chordata; class Mammalia; order Diprotodontia; family Phalangeridae; genus Phalanger; species Phalanger gymnotis. Next base: position 231,270,372 of record CM053623.1, read on the forward strand.
CTTGATGCACCATAGGCATGATTTTCAAAGATGGTTATGGCCACACTGGGCACCCATGTCACACTAGACTCCTGGAGTAAGGCCTTTTTCCCCATCCACATCAGTTTTCCTTCGGTGGTCCTGATTAAACAAGTGTGGGATAACTATGGGACAGAATGCTCTCCATATAAGTGGCCACAATGGCCCTCACCCAATGGACAAGAGCCAAAGACTACAAAGGAAAATGCAACCCTGAGCTACTGACAAGCTTCCAAAGCTATGCAAGAGAAAGGAAGTCTGAATGAGAAAGAGCTACGCTGCTCCAACGGACAGCGGACAGACAGGACCAGACCAAAAAGAAAAGTGGAGCCAAGCTCGAGGGGAGCAATTTGACTTTGGGGCGGGGGGGTGGGGTGAGGTTGGGGTTGGTTGGTTATCAGAGCAGGGTTTTCTCAGCCCAGCAGGTCATTCTTAGAGTGAGTTTGCCCTGGAGGCCTGGTCCTCAAACCGGCGGATAGAAAGAGAGGCCCTCAAGTGAAGCAAGGATACCAGTGGCTCCGTGGCGCAAGAACGAATGAGCCATGCCATAGAAAAGTACAAATAGACTGGATTTGGAGACAAATGGGAAGGCTGGCAGGCCATGATGCAAACCCTGTGAAGGCTCTCCAGGGCTGACAAGCCAATGACCAGCGCAAAAGCAAAGCAGGCCTCCCCCTGCAGGCAGTAGGAAAGGGCTGAGGGGCACAGCCAACAGTGACCAGCTCCACAGACTCTACCTCTGCATCCAGAGGCAATGTACTTCTTAATGAAGGAAGATTTCTTTGGGATGGGGGGCAGTTAATGGATACCAAGACTGATGCCAAGAATTTTAAATAAAAGCCTCAATAAAGAGTTTTTCGAATATACGAAAAGCCAAAAGAAGGTTAGGAGGGAATACATCTGCCCCACCACCAAGATTATTACTGGGATGGATCAGGTGAATGCTATGGAGCATCTTTATTTGAGCACTTGGCCTAGAATATTCTAACGGACCAAGGATTGAAGCGTGGACAGGACAATGGGAATGGCTGCTGGCTACGCAGCCCGCTGCCAACAGTGATGGACCAGTGGCTCACAGCATTCCCCAAGCATCCTTGCTCCACCATGTTTTTCAGAGACACAGATAAAACTACGCAAAAGTGTGCTCTTCAAACAAAGCCTGAGAAAGACAACTGGTCATGTGCCCAGTTGAACTAGGCTCGGAACCTCAGAAGCAGACAGCACTGGCTCTGGGTCTCTCATCCAACCAGTACCTGAATCCTCCAGCCTTGCCTTGAAGACCTCTGGGGAAGGGGAGGCCAGCAATACCCCCAAACTAAGGAGGAAGAAAACAGTACTCAATAGCTGAGAAGAGTGGACCCAAACCAACACCAGTTTGAAGCTCTTGTAGCATAGAATAGCATTTAGTTTAAAAAACCAAGTCCAGGATGGAAGAGCCTGCCCTGGCTTGGTAGTCATACACAGGGATGATTTGGGAATTCTGGGGGTACTATGGGATTTAGAATACAAAGCAGCTATGAGAAGACCCCTCCAGAGAGGTGGGAAGGCCACAGGTGGTACAGATGGCATGTCTACCAATGGATAGCTCAGTTGTGCTAACCACTCCCTGTCACAAGGAATGGCTCTCAGGAGGTGGAGAAATACATGGGATATTATGGTGATCTAAGAAACAGAATGTGCCAGTAAAAACCTATTGTTTTTTAAAGGAAAAAGTATTAAGTGACTGGTTTAAAAAAAAACAATGTAACATTAGGCAGTCCAGTGTCTGCTTTAAAAAAAATAATAATGCAACATTAGGCAACCCCTGAAGAAGGCAGCACTTAGGATGCATGTGTCACAAGGCTCAGATGGTGAGGAGCCTAGGGACCCTTGCACCCAAGGACCAGGCTGGGTCACAGAATAAAGGCAAGAGCAGTCAGTCCTCTGGTTCCTAGACCCCTGTGCCCTGTGCATGACCAAGATACCAGACCCTTGCCAAAGGCAGACCTGGGCGCACACAGAAGGCCACCGCTGATCTGCCAGGATGGGCTCCCAGCTGGAGAAGTGGCACCTTCTGTTTGCCAGCCTTGGAGGGGCCCACAGTATTCCAGTCTCAACAGATGCTGATGCCAAGGTGAGCACTCCCTCACTACTCTCCTGATACTGGGGGGGGGGAAGGTTGGGGGGGAAAGGGTTGTCCCCAATTTTACATGGTTGCTCCCTGTCCCCCCGCTTCCCTCAGTTCTTCTATGATTCCCTAACATTCCCTGCTTCTCCAGCAGTAAATTGTGTGGCTCATCCCTGGGGCCTGACATCAGCAGTCTGCCACCAATTTCTCCTAGATGCTGTTCTGGTTCTGCTCCCAGTTCCCCAGCCTCCATTCCTGAGTCCTGCCAGATGTCTCTGAAGTCACTCCTTTCACCGTTTCTTATGGCCCAGATAGTTTTAAGAAGCAATCATCAGAGGCAGAAGTTGAATCTCCAGGAGCTGGCTGGGCAATTTAAAATTCAGCCAGACAATGTGGTAGAGGAAGAAGCGCACAACAAAGCGGTGTTTTTAAAGATTAGTATCTCTCGGCTTTGAAACCTGGGCTATGCCTCCAACTCAAAGTTCCCCAAAAGATTTCTAGCTAAGCTTTCTGTAGTAGCAAAGAACTGTAAACAAAGATGGTACCCATCAAAGGGGTAACAGCCGAGGAAACTGGAACATGAATGTGATGGAACATGCTGTGCTATCTGAGCCACCGTGAATGCTAGGCCCAGATGAGTGTGGGATGTGAGGAAGTAAGGAAAAGGATCGGCCCAAGGACTCTAAGGATGTGAGAGAAACAAGCCCAACAGCCCCAAACCAACACAAATACCTCTGATTTGCTGCAAGGATTTTGTCTAACTGGAAAAGATCTGAATTAAAATGCACAGATGACGATGCTCAGGCTAGAGCTTCAGGCAGCCCCTGGAGGGGGGACAGTAGGGGAAGGGCAGGGGGACAGGGAGCCTCCGTACTGACCAGCTGCAATCCTCGCTGCTTTTGCATAGTTCCCGTTTTCAATGCAAGAGATGAGCTCACTCCGATCTTCCAGCGTGTGTCTTCGGATTAGAGCCGGCTTGCCCTTGCCACACTTTGGTAAACTGAAACGGCACAAACGACAGGCCATCAACAGACACATGCACATAAGCCCAAAGGGAGTGACGAAGAGGAGCAGGTACCTGCGCTCCTCCCTGTACCCCAGGCAGTGGCCAGAACAACCAGCGGGATTCCAGGCATCCACACTGGGCCTAAGAGAAGAGCCATGAACACAGGAAGGGCCTGAGGCAGCTAGCCCCCAGCTCCTTTGGGCACCTGCTGCACTAGAAGGTTGACAAGAGGCCCCAAAAGTTTGAACTTTCCGATCAGCCTCATGGCAAAACTCTTTCACCAAATATAAGAAAGTAAGATGTGGAAATCAGTGGAGAAGAAAGGCATAGAAAGCCAGGGGACAGAGCCTCAAGCTCTACTGAAGTCAGAGGGGTGGCTTCACTATGGCTCCAGGCAGCCTTTCCTATCTTGGGCCCAGACACACAGGTCTACACTGCAGGACCAGGAGTGGGTTGCTCCTCAGACCTGCCCCATGCCCCGAGCCCTGCCTCCTCTTGGGGAGAAGTCACCCTACCTCTCACCCCATCTCTGGCTGCCCTGCTCACCTGGAGTTACACAGCAGGCTATTACTTGAGGAGATGCTAGACTCTGACGCGCAGCGGCGCCGAGGTTCCACTCTCCGTCCAGGGCCGTCATCCGGCTCTGGCTCCTTGGCTTCACCTCCAAAGCCATTGGACAGACCTAGGAGACAAACACAGAGAGCGCCGTGCACAGCTGAGCATGGGCTGAGGTAGGGGCCGAGAGCCAGGAAGCCCCTGGCCATGCCAGGAGAACCCCCAGCAAGACCACAGCAAGCCCCCAACAAGCCAATCTGGGCTCCATTTCCAGGACGAAAACACCACCACTCCTAAAAGTTCACAGAGGGCTGTCAAGCCTCAGCATCCACTCCGGATGCGAGAGTAGAAGGATAACTGCCTAATAAGGAAAAAACTGGCCAGTGTCCATCTCCACCAGGGCCACCTTTCTCATATCCAGTTTGAGTTGGAGTGCAGGATCTCACAGTGAAAATGGAACGCTGGGGCAAAGGAGGGAGCTCCAAGGTTCTGGAGGCCAAGTCTGAGGGAATGGGTGAATGTCCTCACACATTTCAAGCCCACCCCTCCCTCTCCCCCGCCTCTCTCCTCTTCCTCTGTCCCCCACCTCTCCCCGTCTCTGTCTCTGCAGCTCCTCAGCCAGGCCTTGCCCTCACCTTCCTGCTACTTTCTGCAGGGGTCATAGAAATAGTTCACCTCTAGTGACCACAGAAACCACTCCCCCATCTCCCAACAGCTACAGACCCTGCTGCCAAGTGGCTCCAGTCCAGAAGTCTAGATTACGGTGAACAGTGGCCGTGGCAGGAGAGTCAAAGATAAACCTTCCTCAGCCAACCAACCCCACCACCCCTGGCCTTCAGAACGGTACTGGAGCCCGACGGCCAGTGTCCTCCCCCCACTGGGTCCTGTCATCAGGTGACTCTCAGGGCCTGTGGAGATGTCACCTGTCTCACTCCTTTGACACCAAACACCCTTAAAGCAAAACGCTCACATTTCCCAGCTCGCACGTTAAAGGGCTGCTTGTTATCATTTAGCAGTTTTTCGTTGTGTCTGACTCTCCATGACCTTATTTTCTTTTGGTTTGCTGTTTCCTTCTCCAATTCATTTTACAGATGAGGAAACTGAGGCAAACAGGGTGAAGTGACTTGCCCAGGGTCGCCCAGCTAGAAAGTGTCTGAGTCCAGATTTGAACTCAAGGAGTTGAGTCTTCCTGACTTCAGGCCTGGTGCCCTCTGCACTACGACACCCTAACTCATCCAAGAGAGAACTAGAAAAAAATCTATGACCAATTTCCAACTTGCAAATATATTTTCATTGCTGTTCTATGGGTAAACATGTTTGTTCTTTTAAAAACTGAGGCAGAAAAGTTATACATGGAAGTTATATGGGATTCCATGCCTTCTTGGGGAGGGAGGGAAGAAAATCTGGAACTCAAAATTATGTAGAACTGTTTGTTGCAAACTAAAAATAAAAAAAAAAAATTTTTAAAAAAACTGAGGCAGAAGCCTAAGAGCCAGAATAAAAGTACCAGCCAGTACCGCAGAAAGGCCTCAAAGCCCAAACCATACCTTTCTTTAGCTCTCCAAAGCTCCCATCTTCCCCTCCTCTCTCTCCCCCTGGATTCCAGCTCTTTCACCTACACCTGTCCCTTCAATCGGCTGACCCCAAATCAGAGGCATGCCGGTGCCCAGGCCTAAAGGCCACAGAGGGGAAGGCAGCACCCAGCAGATGGCCTAAGCTCTCCTGAGGGCTCAGTGATGACAACAGGACATTGGCTGGGAGACCCCACCAGGGGCCCATTGCCAGAGTGTCCACATCCTAAAGGGAGATGCCCTCTTTGAGAAGAGGTTCCACATCCCTGGGACTATTTCTTCAGGTATGTCTGTGTAAATGCTGAAGTTTGGAAAAAAAAAAAACCCCTTTTAAAAAGTCAGCTTCTACATGGCTCGAGTCCATGCAAGGAAGTCGAAGGTTCCTGATGCAACTGCAGACGGGCAGGAGGGATGCTGATAATGATGACCCTGGACAGCACTGACTCAAAGCCCTCATTTAACCTCACCAAACCTCAGGGGAAAACAAGATAAGACTGTGCCCATTTTACAGTTCAGCAAACTGAGGCAAGTGACTTGGCCAGGGTCACCCAGCCAGGAAGTCTTCTTGACACCAAGTCTGGCCAACACTTCCAGGCCCAGTTTGTCTACGTGCTCAGTCCCTCAGCCAAGAGCCACTACAAAGCCAGGTTAAGGTGCAAAAATTCTGTCACCGATGACACAGGGATCTGCCCCCAGAACATAAGGCATGAAACAACCTATCCTAAATCTACAATCCCCCCAGACCACAAAAAGCCGAAGTCCTTGCCGTCGTCATTCAACCGTCCCCTCCGCAGCCTTTGCCCACTCCTGAGCCTTGCTGGCAGCAGCAGGGGCAGAGAGAAGCCCACCCCAAGGTCAAGAAGGAGCTGAAATTGCTTCCCTCCCTCCTCCTGATTTTGTTGAAATGAAGAGGCTGTCCCAATAACCAAAAGGCTTGGGCAGGGATCAGGAGTTCTGTCTGCAGCCACTCCCTACACCATAAGCAATCACACAAGAGGTAGTTGCCCCAGTGGGGGTCATCTTGCAGGGGTCCAATGTCCAATGGTTTGGCCACCACTTCCAATGCTACAGTGAAAATCCTGAGACTCTGAGCCTTTTCTACCTCAAAAAAAGCCACACTGGAACCATATGATCTGTTCTACATGAATAACTCAAGTAACTCAAGGTAAGGGGTGCGTTTATCTTTAAAATCCTACTGGATGGTACAGAAAGGCCCACACTGTCCCGGGGAACATGACTTCTTGTTTTACAAATGTTTTATCAACTCCACCTCTCTCTCAAGATGACTTTTACCAGCTCTAAATAAAGAAATATGAAAGGAATTCAAAACAGAATAAAGACAAGGTTGCTCTATACTCCAACGTACAACAAAGCACATTTATGCTGTCATCAAAACCAAAGAAGCAACAGGGAGTTGGGGAACATTCTGCCTAAGAAGAATGATCCCTCTGCTCGGCACAGAAGCAGGGCACTATGGGTGCAGAGCACTGAAGTCTCATCAATGTCGCTTACCTGCTTTTCTTAGCTGGGGTGAGAGAGATTCTGACAAATGACCCTGTCTTTCACGTAAAGGACCAAAGGTAACAGGTCTTACTTCCCAAACAGAAAAGTACAACAGAAAACCAGCTGTCTTCCCAAGGCAGCTCTGCCCTTCTCTCGTGATGTTCCACAAGGCCCATGCTGCTCAGCCTCTCCTCAATTCTGGCTCCCCAAACACACCCGACATGAAAATGCCATGACACCAACACAAGGCCCCTCTCCTCCTCGCCCTCACCCCCACAGATGGCCAAGGACTTCGGCCCCCTCGTTCTGTGCACATCTTGACTGAAGGAGACAAAGGTCAGCTGTGAATGTCAAAGACTGGAGAGCTGGCCTCCTCCTTCCAAATCAGACCCAGTCATGGGGATGCATCCACATGAGAGAGAAGCACTATCACTACTGATCCCAGCCCACACAAGGGGACCGAGGGAAGTCAGTGGCCCCTTCCAAGCCAGCAGCAGCCAAGCAGGGGCTCGCTCACCTCCAGCCCTCCCAGAATAGTCTACTTGCCCCTGGGACATCCTGCCTGGCCTCCCTAGAAAACAAGGGTCTGGCCTGGGGACAGACAGCTTTCTAGCACAAGGGCCTCCTGCTCTTTCTTTCCTTCTTGAGACAAGTCCTCCAGCCTCTCCCGGCCCACGCCCTGACCCCAAGCAATCTGTCCATGGGCTTGTGCTGCTGCATCCTCCACAAAACTTTCCCAAGCCCCTCAGACCTCCTCCCCGGCCTCCCAGCCCTCGGTCCAGGACTCTCCTTTGTGGGCTCCCATCACATTCCTAGCGCACGATCAGAATGTCCCGGTCTCTGTGATGATCACAGAGATTTTAGGACTCATTGTCCTTCTAGGCTCTCCTCTCCTCCATCAACCAGCTGCCTCTACCTCTACTTTCTGCTGTCACCAGTTACCACAGGCTGCGGCTAAACAAGATACTAGGTGAAGGCCACTTCCCTATGTTCCCCCTCAGAAGAGCTCACTGGCTGCTCAGGAAGCAGCAGTCACATCAATGCTCAGTCTCCACTGGATGCAGAGAACAACTGCCCCTCAGTTATGAAAGAACTGCTCCAACACAAAGCAGGGCCCTCTGAGGGCATCTGATCCAGCTCAGGGCAAACAGCACAAGCCCTGCGGATGACGGCCTGGGCTCTGTGGAAACCTCCAAGGGAGGGAGTCCCAAGAGTCCCAAGAAGCCCAGGCTGCTTCTGGGAAGTTTAAATTAATTCAAGTGAGCTCCAACATGTGTAAGAGCCCAAGTGTACCCGGCATAAAGACTCAGAGGGACAAGCTCTGCCCTCCATGACCTCCTACTCCACCCCGAGGATATCGCATGGAGACAGAAGTGAATTTGAACACAATGCCAAGGCAAGAAGCCCTAACAGCTGACAACACCAAGAAAGGCTCCACAGTGAAGAAAACCCCACCTTCTGAGAGGACTCTGAGTCCATCTGTCCCACTGTGCCCAGCTCTCTCCTCCTGACCATCAGCAACCCTGCCAACCCCACCTCCCACTACCACCTTCATCCTATTTCTCATCTCTAAGACAAACAAACATGCCCAGTTACCAGCAGCTCCTGTCATCACTAGGCTCTCGACACACCCAGCTTGTCCTCCTGGTTTCTGAAGCATGGAGCCCATAACTAGAGGCAATGGCCTCTTCAGGGAGTCTGATCATGCCAGCAGGTGCCTGGCTCTGGGGAGCAGCCCAGAATTCTCCAGCCTCATAGACCCACTGAGCACCTGGCGCTCAAATCTGGAACTTCTGTGATTACTTTTTAAAAGCTCAATTGCAAAACAGCACACTTGTCCCTGGCCAGCTCTCAAGTGTAAACCCAAGCTTTCTAGGAGTACTCACTCCCCCAATCTGGCCACCCCAAAAAACAGGCACGCCTCATGCCCTACTCAGGGACTGCTCCCAAGGCCTGACTGCTGGCGGCTGATTTCGCTACCCTGGGAACAGCCACCACCAAGAGGAATCGTGAAAAGCAGAGGCTGCCTCAGAGGGCAGCCCACCCTTCAGAGAGAGCTTTGTCAATGGTCTTTCCCTAAAGAAACGAAGCACAGGATCCAAGGTGGCATCAGAGCCAGCAACATGGAGAAATGGGGGCCACTTAGCGAAGGAAGGAAAAGCTGATAAAGCAACTTGAACACAAGCCCTGCCAGGCAACACAAAAGGGAAGTCTGAGCATCAGGATGTGCCTCTGCTCAGAGGAGGAGGGCCCCAAGCGAACGACGCTCTCCTCCTGTGCCTCAAAGGCCCATTATTCCAGCAACCCATGATGGCGCCGTAGATCATATTCAAGGGACAAATGGAATCCAACAAACGTCATCATCATCCCAAATTACCTCTCGGGTCAATGGTGCCTATCAAAATGAAAGTCCTGCTAAATATCCCCATTTCTACACTGTAATACTTCAGCCTTAAAAGAAAGACCCAACGTCCAAACTGTAGAGTTAACGAGTAAGTAAGAAAGAACTTTCTGAATCTTGTAGAATAGAAATGGAGTCTAAGGAGCCCGAAAGAGCCCCTCCCACCTGCCCTCAGCAGCCTCCTTCCTTCCTCCCTGGCTCCACCCAGGCCTCTGTACCCCTTTCACACCTCCCCAGAACTATGCTGGCTTTCCCTATCAGAGTGAGCTACCTAGGGGGCAGCTGGCATTTCTATCCCCAGCACACAGCATAGGGCCTGGCACACTGGAATATGTCAGCTGACTTGACTTAGCTGAAGTGACTCAAGCATCCAAGCAGAAAGCCAAAGCTCACGGCCAGAATCACACTAGAGAGCTCATGTCAAGGCTGGGCTCCTCTCCGAGCCCACGGTATGCCATCAGACACTTTGGGACGGGCAGCTCAGTCCAGAAACAATGTCTGCTACCAACATGGTTCATGAGATAGCATTTGTTCTAACCAGATGATCAGAGCACGGTGGCCTCAGCCATAATAACTGGCTTTATAATATCTAACTCATCACCTCTCTCTTCCTTTGCCTCCGCAGCTGAAGTCAGAAGATACCAAGCTATCACATCTTGGAATCTGTATCTACTAGGCCCTTCACACTCCTGGCCCTGAAATTGGCATCAATCATGGAAGGAAATGAGCAGAACCAAAGGATATAAAGACTCATGACAAGTTTTTGTTTTTTTTTTTTAAAGGGCCAAACATGGCAGAAGCTGGGTAGGCCTGGAAGGGAGGGCCAAACAAAAGCACTTCATTTGTTTATTTCTTCACTCATTTGATTCTATTTTATTGAAACCTAAAGATCTGGTTTGAGTCTTAACCCAACTTTTATAGCTGACCTTTTTGTACTGATGGTTAGTTTTATAGGGAGGGGAAATACCCAGAAATCACTTAATATGAAAACCAATGGAATCAATAAAACATTTAAGTATACAACAAAAAAAAGGTTTTTTTTTTTTTTAACAACTCATCAGCAAATTCCACTGAACAGTCCATCAATAGGCTCCACTCTGCAGAAGCTACTAGGTAAAGGCTTCCTTCTTTGAGAGCCATATGGCTTTTCATCATCACACCTACATCCTTGAATGACGTGAATGTTCCCGGCACTAAAGGGGCTCTCAGCCTGGCAGTGGCTACAGGATTCCTTAGGAGGCCAGCTGGGCATACATACACAGTGTCTGCTGAGCTTGGCTGTGAGAGGCTGTTTGTGGGCTCAAACTATTTGGCTGATGGATGGATGTGGGCAGGTGTGGATGCAGGTATGTGCTTGGGGTGGGGGTGGGGAGGTTAAAAAGCAGAGCTTCTTAAACTTTTTCTACTTGTGAACTCTTCAGTGCTTCTTAAACTATAGGTTGTGACCCACTGGCTTAAAGTACCTTAGAGGTAAGGACTTTGTACCTTATACCTAGATATTTCAATCCTTCTACAAGCAAGCATCCAGGCTCCAAATTCTAAAAGCTTCACAAAATTCATTAAAGGTTAGACCAGTCTATATCCCATAATCACTGCTATCTTCTCAAGACAAAAAGTGTTGAAAGATTCAAGACAGCTACAGAAGTGTTACACCACAAATCCTAAAACTAAAAGCATATGTGAAGAAGCAACTAGTGCCTGGTCCTGGAGAAAGATTCTTCCAAGTTAAGATAATTTCTTAAAATGTTTATAACGCCAAATTTCAATCTTCTACTGGGGCTGCTAATCTAGACAGAATCTGATGCTGTGAATAAATTCATTACAAATTATAAATTGTCTTTGAAAGAATATAATGAAAAGAAATTGGGGGGAGAACCCAAAAAGCCAGGAAAATGGGCCACCCTAGATCTGCTTCATTCACTATGAGTCTGTTCCATAAGGAATACAGCAGTTTGCAACTAGTGACTCCAAGGTCTAAGGACAAGGCCCAGTGGAGAAGACATCCACCAGTGGTGGCCAACCTCAGCATCAGATTGATGGTGCGGAAGGACAGTGGGTTTTGTCCAGTATTCTCCTGAAGCACTACTTATCGAATGCTCTTGTGACTCCAAATGCACAGCAACAATGTCTGCCAGCCAATCACATTCTTTTTAAATAGAGCAAGGTTAAATTAACTACTAAGTAAATAAACATTGCTATGCATATCTAGAATTTTCAATGGAAGGGAAACCTTGACAGGCCACTGAAAACCTTCCCAAACAGCCCTTATAAACAGACAATGAGCTAAGAGCTCTGGGAACTGGAAGATGGGAAGAGGAGAAAAACGGACCAATGTCACAGAGAACCGCAACGTGTATGACTTTTAACTTACAGAGATGGGGAAATGGACTGAATGAAGAGGTTAGGTTCATAAATGTCAAAGATTTCCTCCAACAGTGTTCATGTTTGGATGTGTTTTAAGGATGGCTGGCGTCTCCAACGTGATCCAGCAAAATTACTTGAAATGCAATGGTCTTTTCTGCGTTCCAAAATGATCAGTTAATAGAATTCCAATCCAAGTTGAAGATAACAGAAAATAATTAGGATCCAAAGAGATAAATACCCCGGCATATTAGTAAATATGAGAACCTGGAAAACAGTGAAAAAGCCATTTAGTCTGACTGAAAGGAAACAAATACATCAGCCATCTTCCCACTGCAGTCCAAAGACACTGAACCACATCTATAAATCTTTCACACAGCTAGAACCAGCTAACAAGAGTCTCACAAGAGGAAGCATCAAAATGGAAGCTTAGTTGCTGGCTTGGTTGTTCATTTTTGATAAAGAAATAACTATTTAAGAAATGAAAAAGTTATTGAGATAACAATACAACCTTCTCCAAACGTGCCATCCATCAAGACTACGGTATTCATATTTTCCTAAATTGCTTCCAATGAAGGATAAAGGAAGGGTGCTCACTCCGGCTGGAGGTAGGTTGCTACTTTCTTCCACAGAGAAGCACATGGCTCTCCAAAGAGACGACTTTTCAAATACACCCCAAACCCCAACAGGCAAGAAAACAACACTCCACAAAGTTGCATGTTTAAAGTCTGAGTGAGCTTGCTGAATCCATGACCTTGGAGGGCACTGTCCAACACTGGAAAGCATCCCTATGGCTCAGGGTGCCTTGATGAATCTTTGACAAGATCACCAAGGCTCAGAATACTTTCAAGTCCTCAGAGAAAGAAGGCAAATTGGAGCAAGAAATCCCGGGGCTTGTGGAAGGCAACCAAAGGTGCAGATGAGGACAAATGGTTGACAGGAATTGAAAAGTTCTCAAACTTTGCCCCCAGGTACTTGGGTCTGGATCAACAGCTCAAGAGAAGCAGAGAAACTTGGGATGAGCCCGGTGTGGTAAGAGTGTTCATTAAACAGAGAGAAACATCAAATGACAGGCTCCCTGGAGTTCCTGAATGATGGAATTTTGATTTAGTGGAAATGTTACTAAAGGCTCTTGGCAAAGTGTTGGGTCATGAAAACTTCGTGTTAAGCATCTTTTTCAGAAGTGCTTAGGAATTCATCATGCATCCACTGAAATCTACTGGCATTCTGGAATAAGAAAGCAGAAATCTCCATTTCAGTCAGGATCAACTGTGTGAAAAGTTATCTTCCTGGGGCTGGTCCTTTGAGAAGTTTACTCTTAAAGCCAAGCCCAATTCCTCCTAAGACAATACACCGTAGCCACAACTGGAAAGCTGTAAAACAGTCGAGGATAAAGCATCAAAAGAGAAATGAAGAAAAAGGACAGCTAAGGGTTATTTTCTGAAAGGAGCATGTCAAGGGAGCCCCAAGGACAATTTGCTACTCTGACTGTAAAAGAAATGATTAGTGACTTGTTTCAACAGAGTATGACCCACTTGAGATATGGACAAATAACTGCCTCAAAGGAAAAAAGTTTCTAGTCAGTGTGAGATCATTTATTAATAACTCTTCATCAGAGCAGTGATTATTAGCTCCAGAAAGTACAACTGTAGCCAAAAGGGATTTAACACGCAAATCATGACACAATGAGGAAAGCTCCAGAGAATAAACATTCACATCTACAAAAAAATAGGAGTTTCTGCTGGAAAAGCTGGGGATGGGCTTAACAGCCCATCTTGGCCTTCTTGAACCACCTTTCTGAGACACCAGTACAGTAATATGCTGAGTGTTCAACTACATTCTCAATGTCCAATTACGGTTTCCACTGATGTTGCTTACGCCTAAAATGTGCTTCCATTTCTTCTCTCTCCAGTAAAGAGATGTTGCAGCCGTCTAAAGATCTTAGGGCACAGGATTCCAAACAAGGAAACATGACCAACGTGGGCCAACTCCTAGTTAAACGTCAAGATTCCCACCCACCTCCCTTGAACAAAGCAAGCCAATGTCAGGCATGAGAAGATCCGAGCACTCCCACTTTTCCTTTCTGATGATCACCAAAGGAGAGGGGATCATTTTCACAACTGAAAGCTTTCCCTTAATGATAGTTTTCTAGAACTATGACATACCATCTTGAGCTTAACAAAATATGGGAAAATATCGCCAGACTGCTTCAGAATGGATTTTTCAATGACAACGATGCTTGTTATGAGCTAAAAATAGTGAAGATACTTGGGTGTGAACTGCAAACAATTATTTTAAAACATGTGTTGTTCTCATTTAGCAAACTTTATCATCGGTCTGTAGTTAACCAATAAGCTTATGAATTTTTAGATGTTTATTCCTCTAGTTGATACAAAATGTTTTAAAAGTACATAAATCTATCAGAATATAAACTAACTCTTCAAAAAGAGAAGGTCTGAGAATAGTTCATTAGTTACATAAAATACCAAATTTCTTGTGGATATGTACAATTTCTTGAATCATCCTGTATTCTTGTGCATTCAACCCCAGAGTTTTTAAAATTAATTTATGTGAAGTGTATATCATATAATTTTATCTATTTTATATGAGAAATTTAAAAGAAAATCACTCCTCTAACTAAATTTAGCTACATAACAACAGTAGGATTTAAAAATCTTGCAGGATGATTTGGGGTTTTCTCAAGAAAACACACACACAAAAAAAATGCTCAGATGAGAGACTGAGCAGAAGAGTGCTCAAAATCCAGATGCCTCACCTCAGAGGAGGAAACTGAATCCCAAGGAGGCTCCAGGGGCAGGTGTCCAGGACAGGAACAGGCCCAAGCCGGGGACTCTCCACTGCTCCCACACTGGCCCCTATTCAAAGTCTGAAGGTCTAACAAATGAGGCCGACTGGCCAAGCTGGCCAAGAGTCCGCTCTAACCTACTCAATCGATCTGCCATCTGCCTATTCCCAGTCATTCCAGGCCGCTGATCCCATACTTACGTAAGGAAGGAATCACAAAGTCTTCCACAATATTGTATGCAGGCATGACAAGAACCTGGCATAATGATCTACCAGCAACTTCCCAAAGAAAAGCAAATCAAAAAATCAATTTCCCTGGCATGAACCTCAGGACTCTTACTGGCTGTAACCAACCAAGCCAGAAAGCTAAGACAAATTGGCAGCAGGTTTTGATTGTAGAAGGAGTAGCAAACCCAGCCTGCAGGACTTGGTGACAGCCCATCAGAGCAAAATCAGACACATTCAGAGAGCTCTCCTCCTCCCCTACCCCCCAAGAGTTCCGCTCCACTACATCCACTCTTTCCATGATCAGCCCATCACACTCTAGGCTCTTGGATGCTAAGCCAGCAGAGAATAAACTCTGACAGGTCCTACCTGTCATACACAAAGACTTCAAGGCCATTTCTGTTGACAAATTTGGTCTGCTGTCTATGGACCATAGACCACAGACCACCTGGGGCAGGACTCGTCACCTGCAGAGGCCAGCTAGTCGGGAGGGAATCAAATCTTTGGCCAAGGCAAATCATAAGACATAGGACAACTTAAAAAGTCATCAGTCTTGTCCCTTCGGCCAAACAGCAGAGCAGTGGCTGGAAAGAGGTCAGAGGCAAAGACTGGGACTTAAGCCCCCATCGATGTGCTCACCCACTCAAGGACTGATGGGCACAGGGACATAACAAATGTTTCAGGAACATATGAAGAACAACACCATGACAATATGAACTGAGGGAGTTTCCACTGTTCTCACTATAATCCATCAGTGAAGGATTACTTCCAAGCACAGGTTTTGAAGGAGAAGCAACACCCAGTGCCAGACTAAGGCATTTCTGTAAAGTTCCACGAAGGAAAATATGCTTCAGCAAAGGTCACTGAGACAAAGGCTAGAAAACCCCTCGGGGGCTGATTCTCAGGATAACTGTCCTCCCCTCATTATTCGCAGACAAAAGTGGACACCCACCCTGCCGGAAAGGATGTTCCCTCAGCCTTGACAGTAGCTCAAGTGAACAGCGCCCACTTATTCCTTCTTATGCAAGGTGAAGCCAGGCTCAGAAGGCACTGCGATGGTCTGTCCAGCTGCCCCGAGGATGACCTCAGAAAGGGTCATAACCAAAACCACGTCCATTTAGCATTGGAGGCTGCAGGTAACAAGCAGCACATCTGCACATTTAATTCCTCTTTTCACCTCCCCACAAATCCCAGCCATCCCAATGCGCCAAGCACAGCCCAGACGCCCCAATTCTGTGGGTGCAGAGCAAAAAGGGGGAAATGTCAAGATACATGCAATGGCAAATGAAGGGCCTAGGAGCAAGTGCAACCTTGAACCCAAGCCTCAACACCTGATTTAACCATGCTCTTCTCTCCTGGAAACCAAGAGAACATCAGATAATAGATAAAGAGCAGGACAAAAGGGGAAGAGGGGAGAGAATAAGAGGCATAGGGAAGTGGAACCCATATTGGCACTCACTCATGCTGCTAGGCACCAAGGGACAACTGGGGGGACACAGAGCACAAGCTCAACCAGATGGACACTGCAGATTCACCCAAACTAAACTAGCTGACTTTTACTGTTTTAAAGAATCAAAATTGTAGCTGCTAAAATTATAACCTGTCTCTCCTGCACGCACACGCACACACACACATGCATGTGTGCACAGAGGCACACGCATACACACACACACAAACACATACAAACGCACACATCCTGACAGGCACCCACACGCCATGACATGGAAGCACACTGTGTGCACCCCCAAAACAAGCCACCCCACTGATGCCATTTACCTGTGTCCAGGCGCTTTCCCGGGGACTCCTCATCCGCTTCGGAATCTCCGCAGGCGCTCCGGGACCTTTTCCTTGGCTGCAGAAGTGTCTCCAACCTTGGAAGGACTACAGACAAAAAGGTTTTGGTCCCTAGCTGTGGAGAAGTTGGCTGGGTCTCAGTGGTCTTGGCAGGCTTGGGGGGGCTTACACTTTTCGATTTGCAGAAGAGAACAGAGGTACGTCTGTTTACATCGGTGGATGACTCAGCTACTGCAGAGACTGTCGAATCATTGAGATTACTGTCAGGTCTATGTTCTGGAGTGTGTCCATTTACCATTTCTTTCTGAATGGACGTGCTATATAATTCATTATCAAATTTTACTCTTTTGAATAGTTTACTCTGCTCTGGATTGAGTTCTACTGGTTTGAGGGTTGGTGGTTCTGAATTAGTCTCCGAGTTTGAAGGAAGAGGTAATGCATCTGATGGTTCAAGTTTAGGGGGAGATTTATCTCCTGAAAAAATTATAAATAAAGGGTGATTTTTGAAAACTGATCATTAAAAAAAATGTATTATAAAACTTATTATAAATGTGACGTCCACCAAAACACTAAGTTCAGTTAAGGAAACAGTGCATAATAGTTTATATACACAAATGTCTGCTAGCCACAAGCTCTCCTAGTTAATAGAGTTGGAATCGCTCTTGTGATTGGAGCCTACATGGCACAGTGAAGCTGAAAGCCAAGGCTAAAGGTTCCGTCCACCTGCCACATTAGTCTAGAAGCAGAGGACTCAGCGGACTTGAGCTGCTAGGTTCAGGCTTCTGTGTTTGGAAAATTACTATCGGTCCAAAAATTAGAGAAGATCATTTGGCCCACGCCGCTCTGGGTTCACTAACAAGGCTCATCTGATCACTCAGCTCACCTGAAGGGCAAGCCTGCACAAAACTGCAGGCGACTTACAGAAGTTGCTGTTTCAAGCCTCCTTGTACCACAACACAGCAAGTATGACAAACAGAAAGGGGACTTAGTTCAACTTACTCAATCTAGATACACAGCCTGAACCTCACTAGAACTACCTCAGAGATCAGAGAGCTTTCCCAGGGCTTCAAGTTGTGGGAAGCGGGTCACCACTTACACAGGGTGGGGAGCCTGCAGCCTTGAGGCCACATGTGGCCCTCTAGGTCCTTGGGTGTGGCCTTTTGACTGAGTCCAAGTTTTATAGAACAAATCCTTTTACAAAGAGGGTTTGTTCTGTGAAGTTTGGATTTACTCAAGTGTGGCCTGGAAGCTGCAGGTTCTCTACCCCTGATTTAGAGCAAGCTTCTCTCAAAGCCAGAAAGAGCCTCTACGGGGCCCCTGACAGAGGAATATCCATGCACTAGATGAGTGAACACTTCCAGGGCCACGAATGTAGGCTCCCCCATTCACTTAACGCATCCCAAAGTCATTTCTGTGATTTTGGGTAACCTGGAATGTTTTCAAGGACCGAAAATGTTGGTCTTCTTCAGTCTTGGCCCCACCTTGGATAACAGAAGGCTACTATAATGGAAGGGGGCCTCTTAGGGCTTTTTCCCTTGGAAGTAGTCTGAGGGCAAAGCAACAGTTAGGCCCAGGGACCCAGGGCAAAGCAGGTGAAAGACTGGCCTTCCAAGTATATAGAAAGGAAACAAGGAGTGTTATAGATCAAAGACTTCTGTATAAAGAAACTCATCTTGAAAGTGTTGCAGTATGCTTACAATCTCAAAAAAGGCTCTGGGGCACTTGGGTTACTCTCTAGGAGGATTCTGTCCATCAAGTCATTCAGCTCTTCTACTGAACATTAAAACTAGAAATGTGAAGTCGGGGACTGAAGGAGAGGTCAGGCCTACCCAGAGGAGGTGCAAACACGAAGCAGCGTCACGTCCCATGACGATGGTGGCAAGGATGGTTAGAATTACTGTTGTAACTGGGAAACCCTAAAGATTTTCTCATCTCCTCCTCCTCCTCTAATTTTGGAAACAAATTTGGAAAGTTCTTATCACCTACTTTTTCTGAATTACTCATAAAATTGGTTAGGCTTTCACAACATAAAATACCATCTATCTGCCCCCTGAAGACGCTATTTATGTTGGGATTTATTTGGGGAGGGAAAAGAGAATTCTGATCATCATCATTCAAAACAGAAAAGGATTTGTCTAAAATTGTGGAAAAGGCAAGGCAAGGAATAAGCCTTTATATGGCACTTACTCTGTGCCAGGCCAAGCACAAAACGCTTTTATACAAATATTACCCTGCTTGATCCTCATAACTGTGGGAGGTAGGTGCTGTTACTATTCCCCATTTTACAGATGAGGAAACTGAGGCAAGCAGACATCTGAAACAGGATTTGAACTCAGGTCTTCCAGACTCCTGGCCAAGCCTTCTCTGCACTGTATCACCTCAACACCTCTAGCTCTGAGATTGTCTCAGGCTGTGTCTCTGAATTTTAAAAATTCTCAAGACATTCATATTACTGAGACACATTAAAAATTTATCTTAAGTTCTTACAAGCTGGTTATAAACCAACTCACTTCCAATGCTAATCTTGAAAAAGAAAGACTTTTTCAGAGCAAATACTCTAAAAGCAAAGCAGAAAGAGCCTCCTCTGAGTCACAAAAAAAGGCCACTGACAGCAAAGCACTTGGTTAGAGGGCAATATTCCACAAGTTCACTTATAGAGGTCCTGCCTCTTTTGAGAGAATGGAGACATTTTCTAGCATCCTGATGAAAAATCTGCATGTTGTTATAATGCCCCTGGGGAGAGAGGTATTGGAAGGGTTTGTAAATATTGCCTCAATCACTTAAAGTAAATTAGGACTAACTAAAAAGGAAAAAAAAAAAAGCCTTTCCCACAGCCTTACACTGAGAGCTCTCGCCCTCGGGCCAGACTCAAAGGCTGATGGCAAACATCTCGGGGGCCTGACACCCTGCCAGGTCCTCTTGGTCCTCCCTCTGGAGGGCCAGCAGCAGACTGGCCTTCTGCTTCTGTGTTCTATGGCAGAATAACCTAGGCCTCTACACCCATTACCTGCAGAAGGGCTCTCCTCAAACTGCACCATAATGACCTATTAATTGTTCCATTTTAATTTATCTTCAGGTCCCGATTCCCCTTCTCCCACCCATTGAGAAGGCAAGAGAAACAAAAACCCGCTATGATCGTATGTAGACACGTAAAGCCGCTTCCCACATTGGCCAGGTTAGGAGTCAAACAAATCAAAAACAGCAGCTTGTAAACTGAGGTCTATGGGGTGATACTGAGGCCCAAGAGGCGAAGATCAACAGCATATACTGGCTTCTAAGGAAAAAAAGGTCAGTGACTTTTTGGCTGACTTCGTATTCTCCAAAAAACAAATATAATAAAAAAAAAAATCACTTTTCTCAAAGTTGGATTCTTTCCAAATATCCAAATATTAGTCCACATGTCCTGGGATTCATCAAAATAGATGATTTTTTAAAAGTTAAAAGGGACATGACAAACCAGTCCACAGAACCACTTCCCAAAAAGGGAACAAGATTAAAAACTTGCTACTTTTAATATGAAGAAAAACATCTCTAGAGAACAAAAAGAGCCATTCCCCCAGGCCAACCTGCCCTGGGCTATTCTTTCTCATCGCAGGATCTAAAGGTGGCATGATGGCCAGGCAGCCAAAGCGTGGGGCTAAGGCCTGACCCATCCTGGGCCCTGATTCCCCCTGTCCTGTCCATGGTTCCTAAGGCACAGGCCTGACCCAATCTGGCCCCAATCACGGTTCCTGAGGCAAAGGCCTGACCGACTCTGGGTCCTGTCTCCCCTGCCCTGTCCACCATAGGGAGGATTTTCAGAAAATGGACGGTTCTTTCAGGCTATTCTAATGTCACTTGGCTGTCAGACAATCCCACCAACATTGGAGTTTTTGCATGTTTCAGTGCACTGAATAAAAATAAACCATCATTCAGTAAAGCTGGCTTTCAGAGAAAGCCCAAAAACACAAGTGTGGCCAAGCCTCTGAGGGAGGCAAGGACCCTAACAGCTGCGACTTTCATTTGTTTCCTATGCATTTGGCCACTGTATTGTGAGAGCTTTGTCATTCCCCAGAGTTTATTTTATGTATTTACAAATAAGATTCTAAGAAGGGGGCCACAGACTGCCCCAAGAGACCACAGAGGTTCAAAAGCCCTGGCTTCTGAATATATATGCCTATAAAGGCATAAAGGTCAGAGAAGATCCACAAAAGGAGAGGAAGAAGGGAACAAGCTTTTATGAAGCACCTACTATGTGCCAGGCACTAAGTGCTTTACAATCATTACCTCACTTGATCCTCTCAACAACCCTAGGAGGGAGGTGTAATTTTCTTGGCTTTATAGTTGAGGAAACTGAGGCAAACAATGGTGAAAGTCCCTGCCCAGGGTCCTACAATTAAAGAGTCTGAAGTCTGAGCTGAACTCAAGTCTTAGGATGCTAGGCCAGACCTGCACCACCCAGTGGTCTTGAGGGGAGGCACCAATGCACAGGCCACTCAGGGCTGCAGCTCTACTTTCCACAGCTCTCAGGGAAAGCTTGAGGAAATGTTACATCCTTTGATGATGGCCTGTTGAGCGTCACCTCTTTGGCCGGTCCAAACCCAAAACACACGGTCTTCACTACCCACCCCGAGGGGGCCACCATACTCTGGCTAATGACCTTGGAGAAGAGCTGCAGAATCAGCAGAACAGAGGCCACACTCTCCCGGAATCTGAGGATCTTTCTTATTACCCAGTTAGGAGGTTGTCAAGAACTCCTAGCAAGTTGTTTAGACTTGAAAGTGAATTACAGTACACATTTATTACTATCATTACATTTACAAAGGGCACTAAGATTCTAGTCTTGAAAACCCTCTCTCCAACAAAATGGGGATTTTTTCCTAAACCTTCACCAGCGACTGTCCCTTTCAAAGAACCTTAAAAGCAAGTTCCACCAAAACGACTAGTCTTTCAACAGGGCCTCCTACCTCTTCCACTAAATTCAGACAAGGGTTTCTTCAAGAAAATATCATCCTATGAAGAGCCATTAACCTCTTCTCTCTCCTTTAGTTCAGTGTGTCTCTGTCAATTTCTCAAGTGGGTAAGAGAGACAAGAAAGCCCAGCATGACCCACGGAGGTCACTTTGATCATAAAGCCCAAACCAAAGACAGAGGCCAGGCTGTAGCCAGCCCTGAGAAGCGGCTGCCCACAGGGATCCAGGAGTCAAAATGAGGAGGAAAAGGTTAATACTGCAGCTCTCTCTGGCAGCAAACTCTCAGCAGGCCAGTGAGGTGTATGGGAGGTCAAGACTACTCAGCATTGGACGAGAACTAACATTGTAACAAGTGACGAACAGGTTTGGCATGTGGTAGGTGCTTAATAAATGCTGACTGATTCACTGGGGGGATGGAGATGGGAGGTGGAAGCGGGGCTGGAGAAGCTAATTTCTAAAGGAAGAATCTGTTTTTTCTGTCAATGATTAACTGATGATTAACAAATTCTCAGTCTCCACTTTTCTAGAGCCCAAAAATGAGTCAGAAACTAGCCTGAGTCAGGGACAAAGTTAAAGAAGGGAGCCCAGTCATGGGCTGAAGACCTGGGTGTCCTGCAGCTCTTCCAGGGCGGAGCTGGTCAGTCCATGCTCCTTCAGGGAGTGCACAAACAACACCCCAGGAATACTGTAGGAACCCACATGTGATGGGTACCACAACCAAGCACCCTGAGGCCCTCCCCCAACTCTGAGGTGTTTGAGGGAATCAAAAAGCCCAGGCATGACCAAGGACTCCCATTATCACAGAGCCCTGGCCCTGTTCTTCTTAACAAAACCTCCTCCTGAGAAATGCAGAGCAACTGTTCCCAGGCCTGCTGAACCTGTACTCCAAGGTCATGGCAGGTACGCCAACAGCCATCGAGGTTGAATGGTGGACCAGGGCTCTAATGACCCAGTGTGTCTCGCCCTCTCCCCCACCCCTTAGGTGTAGAAGCTAAGGTCAATTGGTGGGGTGGAGCCCTGCATGGAGCAGCTTATGTTTTCTGTGTGCTAATTTGTTCTATTGTGCCTTTTTCTCTTCTTGATCTTTTAAAAAGCCATCCTTTCCAGGGTCTGGGTTTTCTGGTTATCTCAATGAAGAGAAGGAAAGTGTGGGAGAGAGGGAGAATGTGGGCCTGGAAAAAAAAAATGAATTTTTACAATCTCTCTGCTATAAGGGCAGGATCTCCAGGAGAAGGAGATGCAGGGACCCCTATGAAAATCGAGTGCTTAATAGGGCCCACGGAACAAAAGGAATGTGGGCTCAGATGCTGAGAAATTCCATCTTTGACATCAGCTTACAGCCCCAAAGGCTCTTTTACACTGAACAGACCATTAGTCAAGGACTAACCTTCCAAGCAGCAAAACAAAGGCAAAGGATGAAACCAATAAAAGATGAGCAAAAGGAAGACCCAAGTAGAAGGAGCATGAGACAAGAGTGGACCCAGAATCATCTTCTCAGGAAGAAAAAGCCAGCCAGGAGACAGGGAGAAAGGAGAGAGACCAGGCCTGGCGTCTCAAAGCCACATTCAAGGACCTACAGGGAGGAACCATTGGACAGAGCCCGCGAGTGACCTGAAGCTGGGCCAAGTGGAAAGCAGGCTCAGCATTCTGGGAACACCTCACGGCATGGTCATTCCACAAGCTTTTCTTCAGGGCATAAATCTGTCTCCCACCTTGAAATGCTATGTCTGGACCACTCCAAAAATGGGCGACTGGGGAGCCAGAGGATGAGTATCAACAATGTAGCATATGCTCTGTTTTTTGGGGAAGAACCACAGGAAAGCCAGACTAAAGGCACAGAACAGCAAATGGCTGTTTGGGGGCCTTTTCACCAGATTTTACAATCCTTTCTTTGACGTTCTTCCAAAAACAACTTTTTTCCTCCACACACATACATGCAGACATATACTGCATACATGTGTACATATACATGGATGCATCTATGTTTATACATGCTATGTAGTATGCACAGAAATGCGTCCCCTGCCTGTATGCATATATACACATGTAGATATCACTTGTGCACAGTGTGCTTGTATGCATCTGGGACATTTTAGATCTCTGCACATACACAGAGGGATGTGTGTGTGTGTGTGAGTGTGTGTGTGCGCGTGCGTAGACATGCGCATAGGGATACTGTGTTTCTATGGACACGTACACGTGCACACACCCACTCCTTGTGCATGTATGTTTGCATGCACATGCAGGCACACACATGCAGCCATGCAGCCATGGGTACACACATATACGCTCACCTCTGTACACATGTGTATGCATGCCTAGGCACATGTGTGTGCACATACATATACAAGCTGAAGAATGAGGAATCTTCTCAAGGAGGCTGGCTGCACAAAGAGCACAGAGAGAGGCCACTCTCCTTCCCACCAAGCGCCTCCCTCTCATGGTCCAGCAGCCCCAGCTGTCTCTGCCCTTGCCCTCCTGACTTTAACTACATGTAGGCTCCACATCCATGTGAGACCAGTCGATGCAGAGAAACTGAGGCTTCACCTGTTCCTCTTTCAGTGGCTCAGGGAGAAGCAGTTTCATGACGCTACTCACGTAGCAACCCCAGCTAAAACTCTGCACGTAACGTGGACCCTGCGGTGACTGTGCCGGTTTTACCAACCCCAACACCAGAGTCTTCCAGATGAAGCCCCAAGAGAATCAGGCCTATACAATCTTTCTCTGCTGTTCCATTCTGTTCAAATTTTTCTACAGACCCTTGCCTAAGATAAGAAATTTTGAAAAGCTGGCAGTTCCCACATACATACTGACACAAACATAAAAAACAGGAAAGGGAATAAAGGAAAGCAGAGGGGAGATCAGAGAAAGCCAAGCCTGGACAGGGACAAGGAAGGAAAGTCTTCTCGGCACCTTCCCCCAGTCCTGCGCTTCTACCTTATTAAACGTTCATGGAACATTCTACCCTGGGTTTTTAGGCTTCTTAAGACTGTAATCAATTTTTTTTAATCAGTGATTTCTATGTATATTTTGTGAACAAATAATTTTAAAAGAGACCAAGTACAGCATGTGCACAAACTTAATTTTTAAAAGCAAAGATGTCTTGGCAGGAAGCCTGTGGATCAGAATTCTAGTTCTGAGAAGATTTCTGACAAAACGTCCCAACAATTGATCATGAAGCTATGGGCCCCCATTCCAGTCCCGTACACCCAGTGGATAACAAGCCCCCAACCAGCCACCAGAAAGCCCAGGCCGGAGAGGCCGTCCTTACCTTCCTCGTCTGCTTCCTGTTCTAATGGCGCCCCTTCCTCTTCAAAGCTCCCAATACCTGACTCCAGTGGAGGGGGTTGGCTGTTAGGCTGACTTAGCTTGTTTCGAATAACAGCAATTTCTTTTTTTAATAACTTTGCTCGTTTACTTCTTGACCCACTGGATTTCATTGAGCACGTCAGATCCAGTTTGTCCAACAATTCTTTGAGCTGTTCTTCCAAGGACATGTGCGCTCGGTTAGCGGGATTTAGTAACCGATCCACTGAAGTCAAAAACAGAGAGGTAAAGTATTTCATTAACAACTTGTCGGCATAACAGAATTGTAAATGAGCACAAGAAATAACTGTCCTGAATGTTTTCCTAAGCCCGTTTTCATGCCAAAGTAGTTCCAACACTCAAGAGGAGGAAACAGTCAACAAATCTCCTGCTCACTAAGGTGATGAACAATTTTCTGTGCTAGCCTAAAGAGGAGAGAAACCATGTTTCCCAAGTTGATGCATGTAAACGTAGCAACCACTTGGGCAGCTGTATCATAACATAAAGATACATTGTGCACGCATGTGTACCCACACACTCACACACAGGCAAAACGGAAGTCAGGATGCCCAGCACACAAGCCAAGAAAGATAAAATAGAACTGGTCTAAAATTTAAACCCAGCTCTACTTGCCTCTTCCTCTGACTTGGGAAGACCATCAGATAAAGATCTACAACGTGTTACAGGCCATGGGCAAAGCCCCAAGTGAAGCTGCCAGCACAGAAATGTCTACACATAAGGTCCTGACCTGTAAATCAAGTGTGATAAATCACTATTTGTTAGTTAATATTCCAGGCCTAAACATGTGATTCTCCAAGGCAGCCAACTGCCTCCCACATGTATCCTGGGAGCACAATTCAAGCATATGGTTTTATCATACACTTGGGAATCACATTTCTAAACAACAACAACAACAAAAAAATCACTGCTGAGAAGGGAATAACCATGATATGAAATCAATAAATTGGCCAAAAGTTGTTCTGTCATCAGAGAGAATAAAAACAAAACTCCAAGCCCTCTACTCAAGAAAACAAAGGCCATTAGCCTTCCTCCCCGTAAGCACCAAACAATGAATCTAAGGCCCACTCTTCAGCCACGGCAGCTGCACCAGTCCCTACAGATTCAGGTCACAGAGCTGGATAAACAGCACAGCCCCATCGAGGAGGCGCAGCTCACGGACAACTGTGACAGCATGAAACGTTTGTCATCTCAAGCTCCAAAGAGGGGCCCTCTAGACTGTCGGTGTAACATGTCAGCACACACGCATGTGCGGACACACAAATGACTTCTTGCAGTGAAGACATGGGGAAGTCAAGTGCCCCCGAGGGAGGATCTGGCTGCACTAGGAGGGTGGCAGGGAGAGACTCCATTCAAACAGAGCAGGACAAGAGAGCAGAGCCCCAGGCTGAGACTTGCTTCTAGCCCTTCAATCTCTCTCTCTCACACACACACACGCACGCAGACATGCACATGCATGAGCACGCACATGCACACAAGCATGCAGACACACGCGCGTGCATACACACTGCTTTTCTGACTTAGAGGGAACACAGCATAATATTAACTCAACTGACAATCCATTTTTGAGGAGAATTTTTTTTAACCTCTGGCTAAACACAGGGTATTTAGAAATTTGCTCTGGAGGCTAAAAAGCCATTTTGGGCCTTGCTTATCAAAAATCTCTCCATACTGTTTTCTGAGAGACATGGGAAGAAATCACCTAAGATGCCCTTAATAGCCTTCCCTGTTCTGCACCTCTTTTCCCTTGGCCCAAATAAAGTCCTAGACTTGCCTATGTCAACTACGTGGCTCTCCCAGGGACTAAAACCTAATCTAAGGAAGGCCAAGAATCTTTCTGCAATAGGTGCCTCTGGACCTGCAGGTCCCTCAATAGTGGCTGGTATCCTGAACTTGTCCAATATTTTGTATTTGTTGAAAAAAAGAAAAGTATGCTGTTGACAAAATGAAGAAACCACAATCTAACTGTAGGCTGGCTGAATATTGAGTAACTTGGAAACACAGCGCTGAGTGGCCAAGAAAACTTGCCACCAAGTAGCAGGCAGGGCACTGGCAAGGAGATGGGATGCAAAGTGAGAAGCCACCCTGGTGGTGGTCAGAAAACAGACATGTGGAGCAATCTAATTTCAGATTCTAACCCTGACATCGGTTTTCACAATGCTCCCAATCTAACAGGGATGGCCTGCCATGAAACCAGAGAATCCAGGCCTCCTGATCTCAGTATCTCTGAGTGGGAGCCTTGGGCACTAAGAGCTTGGCCTAGCCCAGGGAGAAGGCACATCGCCCCTCGAGGCCTCGGCTGACAAGATGAGGGCAAAGCGTACCTACAAGCTTTTCCTGCACCTCAGCTCAGTGGCTCCAGGTGACTAGGTCATTTTCAAACCACCTGTTTCCAGGGTAAAGACAAGTGACATTCTCTTCCATGCAGTATAGCTATCCCAGCGGGGCGGGGGGGGGGGGCCAGGCAGCTGGCACAGCCCCCAGGGCAGGTGTCATCTCTGGACCAGCATCTCCTTACTCGTGATAGGGCCTCAACTGTTTGGGGCAGCCACCTCCCCCCAAATCCCCAGATCTCTGAGCAACAACAGACTAAACTAGCGCACCCAGACCTCTTCAAGGGTAAGATGTCACCTCCCTGTTATTCAGCCCAACATTCCATGCTCTCAAAATCATTCTGGGGTCTATGTCACAGGCCAGGCCGCCTGTGCCTTCCCCTTCAGGACTGTGCTGTGGGAGCTCCTAGCTCCTTTCCTCCAGCCCACCCTACACCCCTCATCTTCTCCTTCAGGTCGGCACAACAGACTGCATCAGAGTCCGGCCAGGCTGGGAGGAGGAAGTTGCCATCACTGTTGGCGTTGTGACCACTCTCGAGTGCCTCACGAAGCCCCTCATAACCAAGTTTTCCTGACCATTTGCAGCAGCTGACACCAGTGAGTTTGCCAGCCCAGACCCTTCGCTTTGCTTTGCTTTCTTCCAATCTTCTCTCCACTTCTCAGCCTTTCAGCACACCCACCAGACCTGGACTCAACAGCAGCTGGAGACCCAGGACACAGACCCTGGGCCACGAGGCAGGAAGACCTGAGCTCCAACTGGGCCATGACTCTGGGCAAGTCACTTCACCTCTGCCTGCCTCAGTTTCTACATCTGTGAAATGGGAGTAATCACAGCCCCTCCCTCCAAGGGCTGTTGGGAGGGTCCAATGAGATTCTCACTGGGAAGTGCCAAGCCCTAGGCCTGGCCCACAGTAGTGTTCAGTATCTGGCAGCTGCTGTGGTTATCGTCAGCATTATCAACCCCACTCTTAGCATCTCACTGCTATCCTTGGCAGAGAGACGAGGAGGCCAAGGAGGGACAGCACGGCCTCGGCGGCTGGCCGGCCTCACGGCCCTGGTGCCCTCACTCCCAGCCCCAGCTCCCACAGGCACATCTTTTAAAAACTCCTGGGTGTCAATCAACTGCCCCGGGGATCCTCACTGGGCTCTAAACCCTTCCCCTCGTGGCTCTGTCAGAACTGGCTTCCCACAATGTCTTCAAGAGCACAGCCAGCCCTCCTGAACCCACTTCCCCCATCAAAGTTCCAGGCCCAGGCTCTGACCGCCCCTCTTCCTCTGTACCCAAGGAAAAGTGCTTTCCCCAAAGCTAGGGAGCATACCAGGTTCTGCCCAGATGCCCTCTCCTTTATCTCCAAGGCTAAGAAGACCTGGTCACAACTCCACCCCCCACAAATTTCCCTGCATTATTTCTAACCCAACGAGCCAGAATTAGAGGCAGAAGGATCTGGATTCTAAATCTTCTTCTGTCACCAACTACTGGTGTGACCCTGGGCAGGCTATTGTACCTTGATGGGACTCAGTTTCTTTAACTGTCAAACAAGAGAGTTGAGGTATAAATCAACAGCCTTGCAGAATCTGTCACTCTTTTGCTCACGTCTGGCAGCCAGGTGGAGAGGTCTGACAGGAACCCTGGTACCGCTCCTTGCTGGGTGTGAGGGCTGGCACACCCCCTCCTTTGTTGGCTCTTCCTGTCCAGGTGCTATGCAGCATGGACTGATGGCCACAAGTGCCCTCAACCACACTGCTTCCTCTCCTACCTCCCACCTCCTGCTCCTGGATTTCCTCACAGGAATATATACCTTTGGGAAGGTGCGAATTGCAGTCCTCAGTCCCCTAACCCTGCTGTGATAGCCCAGAGCTCTCGTCCTTGTTACCCATAGCCTGAGTCAGGACAGCCAAGGACAAGAGCTTTCTTGTTGATTCCTTTCCTTGATTTTTTGTTCCTGTACATTGGGGAGCTTTATATAGTTCTTCTTACACTGTAGCTTCTCTAGTTTAGCAAATACCCACAGTGAGTATTCTCCCATCCATTCCTTTTCACTGAAATGTCTCCAATTTGATAGCGCCATATGTCAAAGATTGGTTTGGACTAAGACAACCCTGCCTGATCCATCAGATAAATCAAAGCCCCTACTCTTCCTCAGAAACTCTTAACTGTTTTGAGTTTGCTCAAATCACATGAGGAACTTGACTTCATGCACCCTAAAGTAACAGACTCCCAAGTCAGCCACAGCCTTAACACAAGAGCCAAACAATTAAACATGCCAGGGGCTAAAAGAGACTCTCAAATAAAATGGACTATAGCTTAAAAATTTAAGGGGAATAAACCCCACAGACTAAAAAGAAAAGTATCTCATAGGTAGAGAAGTTTTGAATCCTAAAACTCAAAACTCTCTAGGTCCCCAGGGATCCCTTAGCCCAAGCCACACTTGACTGGGAATACCCATTCCAATGGTGCCAGGTGGTTGTTGGGTCTACTTCAAGGCCTCCAACTACCAAAAACCACAGCTTCACAAGGCAGCTGGTTGCATTTTAGGGGAAATGAACTCAAACCCTGCCTCTCTGAAACTTCCCTATGCAACTCCTCGTTGTACCCCCTTGGCAGAGCCCACCAAGTCCTACCCACATTCCCAGGACAGCCTTTGAAACACCCACTGAGCATCCGCTCTTTCCTTCTTGTTCATTAACCTTGAAATAGTATGCCCTCCACTCACCCAATCATCCAAAGCATTTTCCACTGAACACACCCTTGTCAAAATCCTTTCCAAAGTGGAGCCGCCAATGTTGTCCATAAGACCCCAGGGATGGCCCAATCTGGAGAACAACAGGGCCGGCCCTCCATTATTCAGGACTCAATGCACAGACTGTTAATGGGGCTTCTGGGCTTAGATCACAGCACCTGCTGCATCCACTAAAGCATCAGGCCCTTGCCACTCTAACAATTCTACCCAGTTCACAAGCTTGAAAAACAGTGACCGCTGACACATCTTACCATCTTCCCAAGAAAAGGGCCGAGGAGGCTCCAACTGTGGCCGTTCGGGTAAGTGCATTCCAGTTTCATGATCGAAACCAACCCCTTCAGCATCCCGCCGGGTCTGCCTCAGGACAAGCCCCCCCTGGTCTCTCAGCCGTACGGCTGCTCTATAAAATATGGTATCCTTGGCGTTGTACTTCATACAATTATCTATAATGAGATGAAAATCTTCTTCAAACTCATTGAGGTCTCTGTAACCTTGAGCATCTAACCGTTTCCTCATTGTAGCAAAGTCCATGGGATGTTTAATGTGATCCAAATAATCTGGAACCTGAGATTTGAGATTAAAAACAAAAACAAAAAACAAAAAAAGAAAATTATCTAAAACAAAAAAACAAGAAAACAAGGTACAGTTTTTCTACTTAACAAAGAATACCCATTTAAGCCTCAAATTTGCCATGAAATCAAGCATAAGAATATAAAACGTAAAGCTAAGTGTGTTGTCCAAGAGAGAGAGAAATCTAAAAACAAGGATTTTTTTTTAGGATATGCATTAACTTAAGGAACCCTCTCAAACAAAGCTTGAAAAAATATTAAAGCCACTGAGAGAATCAAAGGGTGGAAACACCTGGCAAAGAGAACAAAAATACAAGCACACCATCTCCAGCAAAACCAAACCATGTCCTCCCACTAGAAAACAAGCAGGTTATCAATTTGTGCTTCTGAACATTCTGCCAGAAAGGACATGCAAATGAAATTTAAAATTAAGACTGAAACTGCATTAACAGTGATGCACTGAAATATGGATTGGCTAATGTAATGACAGGCAGATGGGCCATGGTTGGGACCATCAGCCAAGCACACACCTCTTTCAGATTCACTGGCTGGGCAAAGATGCGCGCAGGGTCTTTCTCTTGCAACTGGTCCAGGACTGACCGTAGGAGAACCGTGAATGGCGTCAACTGTAACTCCAATGCAACTTGCTCTACCTTCACCTACACAGAGCAGAGGGTCAAGAACAGAGTCAGACACGCCCAGCACTTAACTGGTGAGTCCATCCTCAGTATCTTAATGCAGAAGGTCTGGGATGTTGTCACATAGATGGAAGACGACCAACAAAGCACCACAAGAAAAGCCTGCAAGACATCATTCTGGCTGTGGATTTCAGGGTTTCTAGGAAAACTCCCCTCACCTGTTCTCGCTTCAATTTTTCCCGTTTCCGGATAAGCTCAACCAGCAGCCGCGCTCTCTCCAAGTCATGCCGCAGCCTCTGCCAATATTTTAACTTCTCTTTCAGAGCTTGGATTTCTTCATCATCTTCTCTCTAGAGAAGCAAATATAAAGCATTTGAACAAAAAAAAAAAAAACATAAAGAAGTCTACCCCAAAATGCTGCTAAAGAAATCCTCTGCTCCACTGCCTTGGCTGACTGCTGACATGAAACAAGATGCCCCCAATGGAATCTTGTGACCTTGTTTCACTGCTCAGTATTTCTCACAAGAACCCTCCCAGGTTTTGTAGAGTCGTCGTCAACTGCACCTCTGGTGAACCAGTAAAGACCGGGCCGAGACTCCCCAATCCCAGCCAGGGTAGCGAATATGACACGTGAAGTCACACGCAATGGCAGCTCCCATCTGGGACCTTCAGAAAACCCTAAAACGAGACTGCTCTGCCAAAGCCTCCATGCGGTCCATCCAGGTCCTTCCTGGACCAGCTCCTCTTTGCCTCCTGGCTGCTTGGACCAACATGACAATCCATGAGAGATGGGCAGGCAATGCTACTCTAGAAGCTAGCACTGCTGTGTCACAGAAAGGTTTTTCAATGTAGTTTCTGTCCCTGTTCCTCTTTCCTCCTCCTCTTTCCTCTCCTATGGGTGCTCAGAAAAGTGTCTATTTTGGAGGCTGCGATGCCTACCCAGATCCATCAGGGGGGTTTTATGTTCCAACTTCATTGCTCACTTAATTCCCTGATATTCACTGATGGCCATTTCTTGCTTTGCTCCCCTCTACACTCACCCACTCTCTCCCCTCCTGCCAAAAGTCGATGGTCATACCTTTCAAACACCACCCTGCCCCTAGCTCCTAACACCTGTTCACCAAAAGCCAATGCAGCTGAGTGCAGCAAGCCCCCCAAAGGCAAGCACAGACCCTGACAGCAGGTCTGGAAGCGTGGGCACCACACTGTCTCCAAACAGGGAATTACTTGCTCTGTGATCCTTGTGAAGGCGCCAATCTCTTCTGGAGCCCCAAACACCACCCACTTCCCCCAAGGTCCTAAGCAAGGTGCTCCATGCACCTCTGAGCACTACAGAAAGAGGAAAGACAAACAGGAAAGTGCATCGGGGACCTCACTCTAAAAAACTCTAATGAAGCACACAAGGAAATGGGCAGGAAGTAAAACTAATATGCCAAGTCCCACACACAGAGACAGAGAAAGCACGTTCTTACCCAAACACGAGACTGAGGCAATCACAAAAGAAAGAGAAAATAGACAACTCAGACTACATGAAACCGAAAAACTTCTGCCCAGACAACATGAATGCACCTGGCTAAGAAGGGAGGTGGCAGCACATTTCTCTGACAAAGGGCTAGCATCCAAGATATGTTATCAATTAACATGTACACGTACATGTATATGACCAACAGTCATTCCAGAACATGAACAAACAGTTCTCAAAAGAGCTGCCCAGAATTCACAGCCACACGGAAGAATGCTCCAAATCCCTAAACGTAAGAGAAACACATGAGAAACGCACATCAAAAACATCCCGAAATTACAACTCACACCCTGCAAACCAGCAAAAATGACCCAAAATGGCAACAGTCACGTTGGACATTTGTGGAAGCACAGGCACACTAATACACGTTGGTGGAGCTGTCAAATGGAACAACCATTTTGAAAAGCAATTTAGAATTATCTAAATAAATGACTAAAAATGCCCATAACCTTGGACTCCATTACTGGGTTTATATCCCAAGGAAGTCATCAATAAGGAAAAAAGTCTCCACATAGTCCAAAATGTTTATAGTAGCATTTTTTTTGGTGATAGCAAAGAAATGGAAACAAAGCAGCTGCTCTTCAACTGGGGAAATGGCAAATCAAAACATAGTCCATGACTGTAATGGAACACAACTGCACTATGAGAAACGATGTACGGGATGGAAATAGAGAAGCCTAGACAGCTCTCCTTGAACTGATGCAGAGGGAGATGAGCAAAGCCCAGTGATGACAATCATAACAACAAGAACACCCACAGCTCAGAAATGAATGTAACAAGTGTCAAGGCCAAGCAAAAGGAAGAAAGCTGAGAAGAGGTGCCCAGTTGGGGGGGGGGGGGGTTTACACAGGGCCCAGTTTTCTGGGCTTTTGCAATGTATCCATCATTGGTGCAGGCTGGCTTTTCTTCTCCAAAATATAATGGCTCTCTGGGAGGGAGGGGTGAGAGGATACATGGGGTGATGTGAGAAACAAGACATTAATGAAAAACATTTTTAAAAAAGAAAAATAAGAAAGGAAAACAAAAAGGAAAAAAAGAAAATCAGAGTCAAAGAATCAGAACTTCAGAAGAGGACACAAAATAAACCTAGCTTTTTTCATTTTAAAATATTGGTTTTAGTTGGGTTTGTTTTTTAATTATGAATAGCATTTATACACAAAGAAAACCAGTCCTTACAACTCTGAGATGTGAGCATCCCAGTGAGTTGACAGGAATCTGCAGGCAGTTGGGAGCCAGTGGCCTGCAGGACACCAGACCCGCCATCTTGCACGGGGGCTGTTGTGGATTCCTGATAAGGCCTCAACTCAAGTCTTTCTCCTGTCCTCCCAGATATTCTGATGCTTCACACTTCATCTGAAATAAGGAAGTTTCTGCCTGGGGCATGGGAATTTCACAGTTTTGATGAAATGAATTCTGACCATGGGCTAGCGCCAATCTAAACCACTTTTCAAAACCTTATCCAAATTTCTTTTCAAATTTTTCTGTCCTGTGTTAAGAAATACGGGCTATGAAGGACAGTGAAGTTAGAAAGAGGATCATGAGTCAGTATGGGCGTAAAGTGGCTGCCAAGAGCAACAGACACCCTTCCTAAAGGTGCTCAGCAGAATGCACCAGGGCAGCCAACAGGGATGGGAGGAGGCCAGGCACCAGGTTTCTCCTTCACACAGAGAAGGGCAGGGAGGGGGCTCAGCTGAGTTTCTAGCAGATCAAATAAACCACCAAGAGCCAAACACCAGCCACAGGCATGCCTGATGCCCAAGGAAGCCGAATGGGCCCCAAGAGAAAGTCAAGATCAATCAACAGAGGAAGAGCTCCAGATCACTGAGAAAGAGGCCAACCTACAGGAAACACACACTACTTTACTGATTCCTATCTGGCTCAACAGTTACAGTAATGAGATTTTTGAGTGTCTTCCCTCCCCCAATTAAAGCAGTAGGAATTCACAGCTAAATGATATGGACTAAGTGGCAGTACCACGGGCACCCCAAACGAAGCAGGTGCTCAGTTCGAGCAGTATTGTTAGTATTGTTCAGTGTCAAAGGGCATGGAACAGCAGCAGCACCAACGGTTCAATGGAAACGGCAGGTCTGGGAGAGTTAGAGCCATCCCCCTCCAAGGGCTGACCCTAGAAAACTCCAGACAAAGAGGCAGCACGTCTCCATCCTCCTCCCACCTTGGGGTCACACAATACTCTATCTACTGAAGCAGAAGTGGCTCCCAGGCCTTCATCAAAGCCATGTGCCATAACGAATTTCTGATGCTCTAATATACAAGCCAGCTCCAAATGCTCACACTGGCTAGGGTCAGAGTCTCAGCTGGCAAGTAAGTATAAGTTCAAGGATGGGAATCGAGATCAGGAAAGGACAACAACCAAGAAGTCTGGCTCAAGGTCAGGTTGACTGCACATGAACCAAGGATCCCAAAGTCACTCCAGTGACTACTGAGTGGGCCCAGCACTCCCAGGGAGGGCTCCCTCCCTCCCACGCAGTCATTGAAAGCACAATATGGACCTGGAACCAAAAGCCCCAAGTGGCCACGAAGACATCTGCAGCCTGGAGATGGCCTGGGAGGCCCAAGAGATTAGCCAGAGAGGGTGAGACTGGCTGTGGCTGGCACCACCCGAACTCCAGTGAATGCCTTCTTTTAATAAGAGCACCAGGTGCCCATGACCAACATCAGGCACAGCTTTCTCCACCTCTGCATAAGCTCAAAATTAATAGTACAAGAAAAAGGTGGCCCTTACAGTGTTATTGGCCAGGCCAGGACCGGACCAACTAGCCGATGTGAAGTCACTACTGGGGGTAGTAAAAGAACTGACCAAACCATGATGGTAAACAAAGACAACAACGTTGAGAATATCTTCCAAGTCCACTGTGAATGATATCAATCAAACCAAGAGAAGCAGCTTGTGCTGCGTTGCTCTTTCCTTGGAGTCTTCTCCTCTCTCCACCCTCGGGCATCCCCAGGTGCACACAAGGCTTCAGGACCAGTCTTCCTGAGCAGAGCGGCATTACTGGCATCAACACCACTGCCACTAGACTGTCAGACCAATGAGGAAGGATCCCTTTGAACTGCAGTCACCTGCGAGTTCAAGGAATGCCTGTGTAATAATTCTCATAATGCTGATGTTAGGTATCTGCAAGGTTAGGAGAAGGCAGATACTAACCACCCCTACCTTCACAAAAGGAAAAACCAAAGATCCAAGTCTATTGTGAACTTGGCCCAAGGTCACAGCGGCAGTGGTGAGGCCAATCTGGGCCCCTGATTGCTGAGGCAGGGCATGCTCTAAGCCTTAACCATGGACTCCAAGGTGGGGAGGGGCAGAATTGAGATTACATCAGTGATTCACACAGGCCAACAACCCTGGCCCATCAGAAACAAAGGATGTCTCTGAACTCTTATTAAGAATTTGGATAGCGTGCCAAAGATAACAAGGTGAGCTGCAGGAGGAGGGAATGCTGCCTTGCCTGTCCAACCCCAATGAGTAAAAACAGCACATCATCGAGCCCATTCTTCACCTTGGATGTTAATATGCACAGCAACTGGAAAGATCGACAACACATGAATCCTCTACCAACTGAGCCCTTCCACCCAGGTCAGTGCAACTGTCCTGAATGGAGAGATGGGAGATGCACTGGGCTGAATGTGTCGCTGCTATGCAAGAATGGTGGACTAAAATGGAGCCTATGTAAACATTGGCTGAGATGGGCCAAGGGCCGGTGACTGACAAAAGACTACAGCAAATTCATTCATTAGGTCCTGCTTAGCCTTTAGCAAGGAGTAATAATCTGTTTCATTCATTCCTCCAAACATGTCCTCCACCGCATGGGAGGCACTATCCCAGCCCCTGCAGAAGCCACAAAAATGAAGTCAAACAAGGCCCTGCCCTAGTCATAAAGAGTTTACAATCTAGCCCAACTACACAAAGCAAACACTAACAAATGCCTACAAGAGGCACAAACATCAGGAGACTCCTGAAGGAGGGGCTGCTGGGACAAAGCCCAAGGCTCCAGTTCAGCACTGACTCAGTGCCACGCCAGGCCTCTGAGCAGGCAAATGGCAGGCTCAACATTCTTAGAGAAAGGACTGGAACAGTGCCAACAGTGCAAAGTCCAGACCCCTGACTTTCTACAGATGGGGCAATTGAGGCTGGCCAAGGCTTGGCAACAGCTGAGGCAAGGTCCCCCAGCTGGCTCACAGAAGGCCCACTGATCCTGACTGACTCAGGCAGCACCTCTGTTCCAATGCCATTCAGTGGGAATGAAACAGAAATGTGTAGGCGTGGAAGGTGAAGGGGCTGACTGCAGATGGCAGTACAGGACAGGGCAAAGGTTGGGGACCTGGAATGACAGGAAGCACAGAAGGCTTCAGAAGGAAGGTCACTGCCACCATGCATGAGCGGGGTTTGAGCTGGTGGCTGGACACCACAGGGGAGACGGCCTGGCTTAGAGATACGGATTCAAGGCCATCCTCAACACTGAGGTGACACAAGCAGATCTATGGAGATCATACTGATAACAAATGCCAAAGGTGGACTGATGGAGGGAGTCAAGCCTGAAGACTGCCCTGGGGGAGGTCAGGATTACTCTCTTTAGGGCTCAATTTCCCCTGCTTGATCAACCCTCAAAGCCACATTCTCAACTCAGGTGACCTCATTCAAGTCATCATTTCTAGGTCCATAAGTACAAGACTGACGGATAGAGGGAGCCCTAATAATCTCTCTCTCTCTCAGATGCTCCCTTCTCCCTTTCCTTCTGAGGCAGCTGCCAGTCATCACTAACTCTGTGCCCAAGGTAAGGAAGACTCTTGCCATCTCTGAGAGGCCCCTGATGCTGCCTTGGGACATCACAGCAGGGCAGACAAAGCCTGCATCCCAATCCAAACTCCCCTTCTCACCAATGGAATGGCTTCTGGGCACATCAGGTCCCTCTGCTCAGTCTTAGGGTTCTGACCTCTAAAAGGACAGCCTTTGAGGCCCCTTCCAGCCCTTTCCTCACTTGTCCAGGCTGTTATCCTTAAGGCTTCTAAGACACAAATGTGACCACACCATTTTCATGTTCAAAAACCTTGTGTGTCTCCCCATCAATAAGAAATATGGTCACCAACAAGGACAGTGACAACACCAGCACCACCAGAGAGACACCAAGCTGCTCCCCAATGTGGCTCCGCTCTCTCGTTCATGTCTGAATTCACAGAGCCAGCTTCCTGGCTCAGTGCTCCTCAGACATCCCTCCCCACTTCCTTGAATTGGCATAAACCACCCTCCCCCCACCCCTTCACCTTCCCCAGATGCCCAGAACATACTCCTCCCTCCTTCTCCTCCCCAAATGGCAGAATTGCTGCTTTCTTTTCAGGCCTATCAGATACCACCTCGTCCAGGCTGTGTGTTCTGAACCCTTCTATCCCCTGACTTAGCACTACAGCCTCAGCAGGACTATATGCTCTAAGAGGGGCAAGAAGGTTTGCTGAATTGAATTCCATGGACTGTTGTACAGGAAGGAGCAGGGTTCCATCATGGGGACTTCTGACTGTCACCTCCAAAGAGTGATGAAAAGTCACAGCCTTCACCCCAAAAAGACCTAGACTTTATTATCAAGAGCCAGAGTTGCTTGATTCCTAACCCTCCCCCTTTTGGGACTTGTTTTCCTCCAGGAAAAGAGTATAAAGACCAGAACCAAACTAGAACAACACCCCCCCCCCAACTCCTTCTTCCATGCCAATCACCAAAGGGCCAAAGAGCTAGAACTGGCAGGGCTGAGGTCATTCAGTAGGACCCTCCTGTTTTTCAGATGAAGACACTGATTCAAATAGCTCTAGAGACTCCCTATTTTTCCTCCAGGGCTCAATATAAAATCTCTCATTCGGCTTTTAAAGCCTCTCACAAGCTGGGCCCTTTCTACCTTTCTAGTCTCGTTACAGAGACACGAGCTTCTTGCTGTTCCTCAAACAAAACCCAACCTCCCCATCTTCACTGGCCCCCAAGGCCTAGTCTGCTCAAGCTCATCGCCACTTCCCAGCCTCCTTCAAGTCTCAGCTCCCATCCCACCTTCTCCAGGAAGCCCTTCCCGTTCCCAGGGCTAGGGCTGCTACTGCCTTCCCCTGGGAAAGGCCTCTGCACCATGTACTGTCTGTCCAGAGCTGTCTGCGGGCCATCTCCCCCAACAGAATGGAAGCTCCTGGAGGACAGGGGCTGGTTTTGCCCTTCTTTATATGCCCAGCATTTAGCACAGTCTCTGGTACACAGCAAGTGCTTAATGAATGCTTGCTGACTGAATGAAGTAGCTCAACCCGGGTTATGCAGCAGAGCTGGGGTTCAAATCCTCTGCCTACACAAGTGAGTGAATCATTCATCCTTCATCCCACTTACAAAACGACCTTACCTGGTCAGCACCAGCCCCCGCTGCTCTAACTCAGCAGCATACGGTCCACCTGCCTTTGCCCTTAAGGCCCTCCCAGTGTGGTACTGTCCTCCCTTTCTGGCCTTGACTCCAAATATCATCTCAGTTCCCTAAACACACCTTCTGCTGCCACAAGGGCCTGGGATGCCACCTCCCCCTTCCCTCAAAGTATTAACATCATCTTTTCAAACCAACCTCCACTGCCACTTTCCCTAGGAAGCCAGCACAAAGCCCCTAGAGGGTCCTAAGACATTACAGAGCACTTGGTCCCTTGCTAACTCTCCAAGTAACAATGTCTATCATCAAAATCTGTGGTTTTCTGTCTCACCAAACTGTAATCTTCTTTACGGCAGAAACGATATCTCTACTAAAATATGTATCTTCTTCAGCGCAAACTGCTGATGTTATAAGAAAAAGCTTCCTAAAAACCAGATTTATCCAAAAATGAAATATGCTGATTGTCAAGTAGCACCATCACTGCCAATGTTCAAGCAGAGGATGATGGTGAACTCTGAAACCAGTCAGGAAGTGAGTAATTGATTTCTGGTCTGTTAAATCTCTGGCCCCAATCCACACATCTCCCTATACGTCACCCCCTCCTTCCAACTCGGGAAGATTGCACATGCAGCTCAGATTAAGATACTCACACATCACAACATACTTAATGCATTCTTTAATTAGCTGCCTGAAATTCGGGGCCATCAGCTAGCTCCTCCAGGGTGACCAAGGTGGGAAAGGCAGCACAGGCCCAGTCTACTGACCCCACACATGAGAAGCATTGGGCCGGCACCCTGTCCTGGCTCTGACCCTTTGGTTTCATGTCAGCTCATTAACTCATTTCCTGGGCGCCCAGGCAAACAGGAGCCACCTAACAACAAGCCAAACTGTGGCTACACACTGCAGTCTCCACAATGAATAACTTGACGTGATGTAGCTTAAGGCAGCATGTGTATATTCTCGGGGCTTATTTCCAATTACAGTAGAAAAATGAATGTCTGTGATTTTATTCTTAAAAAGCAAACAAAGCAAATCCTCCCAAAGCGACCGCTCAGCTTTGTCTCCACTCTCCATAGAACCTCTGTGTGCATATCTTCAGCTCAGGTTCCCCATTTTGATATTCCTGTATCATCCAAAAGCAATGGAACCACCAACTATTAAACTCCTTCCCCCAAAGGCCCCATAGAGGAGCCTTAAAGAAAAACCATCAGAGCCTTTTATTTCACAAATGAGGAAACTAAACAAAGACAAGGCATCAAGAAAGCAGCCAATGAAGTCAGACCGGCTCGGCTTCTCCTCTCCAGGCCCCAGTAGCAGAGGTCTTCTCCCAGCTGGCCAGCAAACCTTCTCCCACTTCGAGCTCCCTTCCTCCTTCGGCTTGGGCTGGCACCATCTTAATTAAGTCATGATTTGCTATGAGCCATTCGCAATTTCCCAAGCTGACAAGAATGCTTTCAAATGCTTTTTAATCCAGCTACATTCCCTGATCCTGAGTGACCTCTACTAAATTCAAACATTTTAAAATGCATTATTATAATAATTATCAGTTCCATTTCTAAGGCCTTTCAAATTTCCCACATGCTGCCCTCCGAGAAAGACAGAACAAATCTACTGCTCCACGGTCCCAGATCTAGAGAGCAGCAGGAAGGGTTCCAAAGCCCCTTTCTCACGTGGATTGAGGGCTAGACAACTTGGCATCAGGAAAAACTGGGCTCATTCTAACCTTTGATACTTCTTAGGGCTGCAATGGTAGGCAAGCCATTTTACTTCCATGTGCCTTAGGGAACTACCACAGACTGATAAACTTCTGTCACGGTCTTCCTTGATTGCTCACAATAATCCCATGACGGAGATAGCACAAGAATTATTGTCCAGATTTTATAATATGAAGACAGGACTCGTGGTTGAAGTGACTGCCTGGCTCCCACGGCTTGGATAGGCAGCCCCCTCCTCCAGACCTCTTTCCCAAAGGCTGCACAGCCTCGAGATTATTGTGTGCTGACACGATTAAAATTATACTCTGATGGGCACATGGGGCATGCAATCGGACATTCCTGTGAAGACAGTAACAACTCTCCCCAAAAAAAAGACTTCCAGGATGCCGAAAAGAAAACCCAAACAAAGCTTTCAGGGTCTTGGGCCCCTCAACACCTGCTAAGAGAGAGAGGACCAGGTCCTGGCATCACTGAACCAGGCCAGGGAGAGGAGGGGTGTAAACCACAGGGGCACAAACTGAGCAGACTTGCTTGAGGAAGATCACAGCCTTTCAGTTCATTTAGAACTAAGCCTCTCTTTGAACCCCCAACACTATACATCACAAAGCCATGTGCATGTTTAAAAAGCAGGCTGTGGGTGATCCAGTAAGATGAATGATGATGGCAAGACCAAGCTTAATAATGTCCTAGGGCAGCTCTTGGG
Organism: Phalanger gymnotis; assembly: GCA_028646595.1. Lineage (NCBI taxonomy): Eukaryota > Metazoa > Chordata > Mammalia > Diprotodontia > Phalangeridae > Phalanger > Phalanger gymnotis. The sequence goes on from CM053623.1 coordinate 231,311,610, forward strand.
GGAATGGCCACACGGTGCGAGCGGCAGCATCCATCAGTCAGTATATACAGAAAACATGCAAGGTCAGAAGGCATGGGGGGGAGGGGGCAGCACCCGCAAAGTCATTGTGGAGAAGGCATCAGCTGGGCAGAGGTCTGAACACACCAAATCAAAATCTCTCCTAAATCTGACCAACAGATCTGCCTCAGCCCTATCTAACGTAGCTTAACCTAAAAGACAGTCCTGGTCTTCCTGGTGCACTGGCTGTCTTTGGGAAAGGCGTTCTACCTGATCTTCAGGATGACAAGGCCCTTCTTGTCTACACTTTCTGAGCAGGTGCAGGAGGGGCCCGAGGGCTTAGGTCCTTCTTGGACAGTTTAGGGAAGCAAGCACAGGGGTCTATTGGGAGGCTGGGGAGTATCCCGATACGCAGATGCAGAAGTTATTCCCCTTTCTTTCCATCCCTCCCATGTGTGACCTCCTGGCAGGAAATGTTCCAGTAATGAAGAAGCAGGCAGCGGTGGGGCAATGACGCAATTCAATCTAAAAATCCACCAAATGGGGAGGAAGAGCAAGCCAGTTACCAGGTCCTATCTGGACGGAGCACAAAGGGACCAAAACGTTTCCAAATTTTTAACAAGCTCAGGTGGCAACATGGAGAAACAAACATTTTCCAACTCTTCCAACTTACTGTTCAATGCTAGTTTAAAAATCAGTGTACTTCACTGGGAGCTGGGAGGCAGATTATCACATTAACTACACGTCCAAGGCTTCCACCAAAAGGCTCCTCTGTAACTGAACTTTATCAAAATGAGGAAATGTGGGAGAAATCCAAATGTCAATTTTCTACATCTTAAGAAGCAAACCCCAGGTCACCCCTGACTTGGATGCTGAGTTTCGTGGAGGTGGGTGGGGACATGACAGAAAAGACATTTACAAACTGACAGGCTTGAACGCTTTCTTTTCATTAGAGAAAGAAGTGCCACATACCTGTTGTGTGTTTCTCTGGGACTGGGAGCTGGACTGCAGCCTCCGTAACAAGGGCACGCCGTTCCTAGACAGTCTTTTTAGTAACCAGTAACTGTGAGCTCTCTCAACAAACTGCTTCTTCCGCTGAACGGCCACCTGAGTCAGAATCTTATTTAATCTAAAATACGGAAAAACTCAAAGTTTAATTTTTGAAGCAACACAATCAAGAGAGGCTTTTGATTATGGAAATTAGGAAAAACGTCATGGTAGTCCTCCATTTTTATTTCAAGACTACTTCAAACCAAACAGGTGATGATACATCCCCCCCATTGGAATTCCCCCCATATTTATATATGCTTCTTGAGCGACTCATGAATTTAAATCATGAATTGAACTTTTAATTTACTTTAAAATCTGCCCAATTAAACCATCTAAAAATTTTAAAGGATTTTAAGAAAAGTAATGTTAAAACCTAAGCAAGCCCCTACATCTTTTTTCATCCTTTTCACTATCTTCTTTAAACAAGCAGTTAACCTTAACCAAATATAAAATAACACCTTTTGTGCTAACCAATTATTTTAAATTCTGTACACTCAAATTAATAAAAGAAACAAGTCATTTAAGTTACTGAAAAAAGCAGCTTTTAAAAAAGTACTGTGAAGTCTGTCAAGTATTCTGAAATAACTGGTTTTTCTTCATCCAAAGAAAATTGTTAAATACATCCAAAACTCATGAAATGACCCTTTAAAAACAAATCTAAAATCTGATTTGAGGGCAAAGTGAAAGCCTCACAATTGAGCCTTGAAATAGGAGACCCAAAAAGTGCTACCTGTCCTCTACTCGTAGGTCTCCTGGATGCTGAACGGCCACACATTTGGTTCATCGGAGCTCAGCCGAGTACTGAGTAACTATTTTGTGAAGTATGCAGAAACTGGGCAGTTTTTTTTTCCCTTCCTTACCCACAGAAAATGAACCACTTCTGAGATGGAGCTAGAGAATCGCGGGCTCTGAACAGCATCTCCACATGCACACACAGACGAGCAAGGAAGCCAAAAAGCAATCGGAGTCTACCTGTACTGCCCCATACAACGATGTAGCATACACAACCATGCTGCTGTTCCACACAACTTATTTCTGTTTCTCCAACCAGACATGTTGATTCACAATTTACTTTCCAAAGATCCCCTTTCCTTCCCTAAATCACTGCCAAATCAAAGTATCCCCAGCAGGAAGAGAGTGCAGTACAGAGGCCTAAAGCCAGAAGACCTGGGTTCAAATTCCGCAACCTGCCTGTGTGACCCTGAACAAGACATTGAACTCTGAGCACTCTAAGACAACTCCCTAGGCCTCGTCACAATGCAGAGAAGATACCAAAGCTGCCCTGGCGAGAGTTGGCTTACCCAGGATCTCCGCATACCCATGACATCACACAGGTCTAGACCCTCATCTTAAATAGGTAGTTGAAAAATGATTTAGATATGGTAATTCTGCCCCAAGAAGCTAGCGTGAGTGAGTCAGATTCCCCCCAAAAAGGGCTGCCCGACCTGAAACCAGAGGCCTGCTGGGGGAGGCACAGTGCTCAGTACTTTCCTGTCATCCCACCGTGCTTAGGAAAGGGCCAAGAACGTCAACATCGGTTTCCTCAAAGGCAGGAGATATTTCAGTGTGATCGCAGTTGACTTCCTTCTTGTAAAAAGTGAAGTCTTTTTATGACTTAGTGAACACAAGCTTTTTCTAATGAAAGCCAAACTGTCTTAGATATCCCCCTACTCCTGATTAAATACTCAAATATCACATTTCAAAGGGGGAGAAGGAAGACCCAGGGAATAGCAGAAGTGAGAATTATAAATATTTCAGTTCAGAAACTTAGAGCAGCTTCTAAATCATTCATGGGAAACAAAAGACAATCGGAACAAAGAAACCAAGTAAAAATGATTCATGGCTCTGAAGCTTTTTGAAAACACACAGTCTTATAAAAATCCAACCCATGTTCACGGAAGGTGTGGGCCCAGGTCGCTCATAGCTCCTCCCTCATAGTCACCCTCCTGCACAAGTCAGGGGAAGTGGGACTATAGGGGAACAGAAGTCCTGGCCCGGGATCCCAAACCCTGCCACTTCCGTGACCATGGAGGCAAGTCACTTTACTCTGGAGCCTTAGTATCCTGATCTATGTAATGGGGAGAAGTTTTGCACAGGGGTCCTGAAAGGAGAGTACTCCATAAATCTGAAGGCTTCTATAAAAGTGCTTATGGGGTTAAGTATTATGCTTTAACTGCATGTCAGCTCATATATTAGTCAACTATTAGACCATTAGATGGACTTGGGCCTCCCCTATGGAAGGCCGGGGAAATGCAAACATATGTGGCAACTCAAATACTCTCCCTCGGTAACTCGAATTCTAAGAACAAACTTTGGCAACCCAAGTTCAAAGACTCTTCACACTAGCATTTATCAAGCCCTGACTAGGTATAAAGCCCAAACTCATTCATGTACATATTGTCCTCCTTTCCTCCCACAGAAAGGGAGGCAATGCTGATTTCTACCCCAGCTCCACTTTAGGACTCTTTCTTGACACCTGAACATCCAACATTGCCCTCTTCTCTACCCAAACACACACGACCTTCACACTTAGAAAAATTGGGATGGAAAGGCCAAGTTATAAGTCTCTGCAAGAGACAGCCCTGGCTGCTTAGGTGACCTGCTAAGACAGACTGCTGGCTGATGCTCTCCAAGGCATGTGCAAGGAGGCCAGAGCAATGCAGCAGCAGCCACTCACCTCCTCCACAGAAAGCCATCTGCATCATCAATTTACTAAGTTAAGCAATTCGGAGAATGGGGACACTCATACTTAGCAAATTATACTATCTGGAACTCGCTGTCTGGACATTGGCTCTGTTTAAATTTCTTTCATGTCTATTACATAATTACGATTTCTGATTTCACCACAAGCATTTATCACAACAACCCTTAAGGCAGAGAGATGAAAAACAAGGCCAAGAGCCTGCTATTAGCTGGAGTCCTTAGCTAATGAAGATTTCGTCTATGTGTACCTTAACCAAAGTCACCAAGCTTTGTGATATGCCTGGACTCTGTACTTCCGCCTCCAGACCCAGACTAGGCCCCATACTCTCATAATCCCCTCTGGCCTCATAGCTCTCCACATCATGGGCACCCAGTCCTTGCTGCCACAGCAATCTTCCAAAGGAACAGCTCTGACCAGCTCACCTGGTCAGATTTCTCACCTGCAGAGATTCAGTGATTCCCCAACTGCCAATGAAATAATATGCTAACCCTTTAGCCTTTGAGCAGGTGGTCTCCGAGGCCCACCACAATCTGGTCAGGCTGAACCACCTTTCCAGAAAACCAGGATTGTTATCAGGTGTTCCCTAGGGCTTCCTGGGCCATTGCATCTCCAAGCATGGACAGGGCTTCACTGACATCCAGAAGATATACCTGCCACACCTCTCCCTGGAGAAAACATTGGTCTCCACCTCCAAGGCCAAGTCTATCTCCTCCCTGAATCCTCCCTGATCTCATCAGCTCAAAGTGGCCTCTCCTACCACTTTCCCAGAGTATACATACAAGTAGTTAATTTTGTTATTACCATGCTAAATTTAACATTTAATAGAGACATCCAAGTTCTGTATACACTCCTCTTTGGGGTTCTCTTGTATATTGGAATGTTCATATTTGTTGATATGTAAGGTCATAATAAGATGTTTTTAAAAACTTGCAAAAAAAATACAAGATGGCCTTGAAATGAGAGCCGTCTCTGCAAAAACTCCAACACTCACTTCCCTCCTCTGCAGGGTTTCTCTTCTCCAAGGCGACTATGAGGTTCAAGTAAGATCATGTTTGCAAAATGCAACATAGCAATGCCAGCCATGATCTTGGAAAGGTTAATTCAGGGATTCAAACCTGGTTTCTCTTGAATACTTGGGTGTGTCTCTTTGTCCAATTCAGATTCTAACCAGCCACTAGCTTTCCTGTTTCCAGAGGGGAGGAATGGAGTCAAAACAGAGGATGTGAGGTCAGCACACAAACCCCAGAAGCTTAACGAGTCAAGCTGCTTTGGAAACTGAAGAACATGTCTGTGTCTCTATAGGAAAGTGAAGAGTAGGCCATTCAGCACATGCTAAATCAACACTTGTTGACTAGTGACTTTATTTGATGTCAAAATGCACAGCAAATACTCAAAAATGCCTGTCCTGTTATGCTCCTAACGAGCTTACTGATGGGGGAATCTTAGCTTCTCCTGGTTACGTGACCCTGAGAAAGTCACTTAAAGTTACATTCACAGCCTCTGTAAAATGGGAAGAAGTGGAGAGCCTGCCTACCTCAGCTGTTCTAACTGATTTTATAACCCCCCAAATGCTCTCTATATAAATTTCCCTATCATCATCCTTATTATTCACAGCAGTATTATCTGCAATAACAAAAACTTGCCAAGCCTCAGAGTGAGGAAAGGCTGTCCTACCCTTGATCCTGCCTGCCTGGGCTGCTGTCCCTTCCCAGCATCTCTGCCTCCCCTTCCAGTCCCAGCTAAAAGCCCGCCTTCTACAGGAGGCAGCTCTTCTCAATCACGCTCATGCTAGCATCTTCCCTCTGGTGACTAACCCTAAATGCCTTGATATTCTCTGTCCAGGTATCTGCCCACTGTCTCCCCCATTAGACTAGGAGCTTTCAGAGGGGAGGAGCTGTTTTCAGCCTTTCCTTATATCCCTAGTCCTTAATACAATGCCTAACTCATAGTAGGTATTTAACAAATGCTTACTGACTTAACTTGAAAATAATGACAAACATGACCTATTTAGAGACCTATGTATATGAAATGATGCAAAGGCAAAAAAAAGTGATACGCACACTTACAATTATATAAATAGTAATGGAAATAAAAATCTAGAAAAATACAGCTGAGTCTCAATTAGTGTGGATAATGAGGCCCCTGAAGGAGTCACATATATTCCAATTCCCAATTAGAATTCAAAGTTATAATTACATAAAAGATGGTAATAATTAGTTGCAGCCCAAAGGAAATAATACACTTTGAATTCAAATTATGAGACCACTTCAGGACTCAGAGCAGGACATTTTGTGATGAGCTTATTAAAATACACATTTTTTTCAAACTGAAGACTAAATGTAAAGGGCTCCACTTACCGTTTATTTTGCTCACTGGTGCAGCTACACATTTTTGAATCATTCCATCTACACCATGGCTAAAACAGGTCCTAACTGCTTTTATTATGGTACAACAGCAACACCTTCAGGAACTCAGAAACCCAGCTCCATTACTGTGCCCTGTCTCGGCTGCTCTCCTTTGAGGCCCAATGAAGGGCCTGTCAGGAGTCAACAACCCTGCTAGGCCACTTCCTGCCTTTTATGATCTTTGGATGAGGCCAATTCTCCTTTGAGGCCTTCATTATCTCTAAGGTGCCTTCCAGGTCTAAAGCCCATGAACCAGGATACTGAGGGTCACTAATTTAAGGTCCATTCATGTTATGGAATAGAAATGAGCCATAAAGAAATAACAGCTATGAGGAATTGAGAGGAGCTTGGGACCACTGGTACGAGCAAATGCAGTGAAGCAAACAGAGCCAGGCAAATAACATAGATCAGTTACTTAAACAAAAACAACTGACATGCCGCTGAACTCCGATTCACCGCACTCACCACTCACAGGCCCAGAAAAGAGATGGAGAAACACATCTCCTTTCAGGAGGAAAGTGGGTCACTACAAATGAGAAATGCTGATGCACTGTCAGATCTGGCCACTGTGTGTGCTCACCACCTCTACTTAATTCTTTATTACAAGGGACAAAACAGAAGAAATCACTGATGTAAACACACACCAAAAAAATGAAAGTGATTTTTAAAATTAATCCTATGAACCAAAAACATCTGTAGTAAGTCTCCAGTATATTTTTATAATAACTGAATCATTCTGAACAAAGTAACTTAATCAATTAATGTTATTGATTCAAACCCTCTATTAAAGTCCCAAACTTCTAACATGCTTTCTCCCACAGAACAGACACCACATCACTCATCAATACTTCCAAGCCTGAAGGTCTTCATAGGGGAATCCCACTCTCCACTGCTTTTATGACCTGGGTCTCCATCAAGAAATGCTAACAAATGTCCTCCCCTGCCATCACAGCTAATGTGCTAATAATTACCTCCTGGGGGTCAGGCCTCTGGACTCAGACTCTGCAAACTGAGCTCAGTTGCCAGAGTCCATCTTGGTGCCTCACACTCCCAGACCGATGTTCACTCTGCTGGCTGAGCTCTTGGAGTCACCTGAAGAAATGACTCACACACACACACACACACACACGGGGAAAGGAATGAGATAACACTACCTAACTAGTAAATAAAAGTGGCAAACTTCCCAACTGTTTTCCCACTTCCTAAACTAACTCAAGCTCATAATTCTACTTTAAAATTGAAATTTTAACAACCCTCCTGACCTAGAGAAAATCCTCTGGCCAAAGAGATGAGGCCACTCCCAGCTGGTGGCAAGCACTATTTTTATTCCTTGTCCTTCTCTCTACCCAAACAAATCTGCTCACCAGATGTTCTGAATTCAAGCCGAACGGGAGGAAATTCCTAGATGAAGACGACCACTCTTAAGGATGTGGAGTCCCGCCCCTTCTGGTGCCATTTCTCAGCCACAGCCGACATTCAGGTGCTTTCTTCAGCAATGTCAATCACTTTTAAGTCCCAAGACCTTTCTGCCCTGACAAGATGCCAACAAGTAGAACTCCTGGCCCTGCACTGACGCAGCGGTTACCTCCATTTCCTACCTGAAGACATCAGGTCCCTTCGATACTTGCGTTTATGACAACCACAGGCAGGCCCAGGTTTACTGTCACCTAACGGAGACTAATCCATCCATGCAAATGGCACACACCCCACCCCACAAGTTGTCCAAGCTACTATCCTGAAAAACCTCCCTTTGGCTAAGTAGAGGTGGAAAAGGAGCTGGGAAGGAGAGCTAATAAGACCCCAGGCAGGGTAATTTTGCCTAAAATATCCCCTAGGGTGCCTAAATTTCTACTTCATTGCCTGAAACAAGAGATTCATTTGAGTTAACAAGTATCCTTTTTTCAAAATACCTCTCTGGGGGTAAAGAAGCCACTGGGTCATACACAATGTGACATCAATTCAAGGAGGTTGCTTTTTACCTAATATTCAACCTAAGACCTGCTGTACTAACAAGTCAAGAGCTGTGATCTGGAAGGAAAGGAGAGTAAGAATTTGGGCCCATGGAGTACTCTGGAGAATAAGGAAAGGAGTGAATAGAAGGGTCAGTGGAGAGTTTGGGATGTCAGCACTAAGACACTGGCCATCTGGAGAGGCCTGGTGAGAAAGGCATATGGAATGGGAAGTGAGAAGGTGACCAAGAGCCAGCCCTGATGCCCAAAGGAGAGAAGAAGCCCCTACCAGCATCCTCCTCTGCCTAACCCCACTCCAGGACCATCCACTCACTGTCTCTTGGCTACATTTTAGATTCAATGGGGAGGTTTTGATAGACTGACACAGGAAAGTAACCAAGCCATGATTTATTTATTAAGCATTTCCCATGTGCCAGACATTCTGCCAACCACTGGCAATTCAAAGGGTGGCGAGGACAGTGCCTGTATACCAGGAGTTCACATTCCAACAAGAGATACAGTATGTACACATGAGATACATAGATAGAATATATGTAACCACCACTTACAACACTGTTTCCACAGAGGAAAGTGTTTCCAAGTTTCAAAGAGAATTGCAAGGAAACTTTCAGAACAACCTGTCTGAAAAACTAACATCTCCACCAGTAGTTGGATCAACACTGGATGTCTCAGAATTCAATAGCTCTAAGGAGCAAGTGGCATCAACTGACACAGCGCATTGTTTTTAATCCAAAAAGCAAAGACAGAGCAGGATGGACACTTTTGTTTCTGAGTACAAATGTTAATATTTTTGCATCAATTGACAGGCCTAATTCAAGCTAACAGGGCCTTCCTTTTAAAGCCCTATTCAAATGACCAACACAATCCTTTGTACTGGCAGTTATCATTTCAGAAAGTTACCAACTGCTTCTGTTCAGTGCTCTGACACAAGTCTGAAGACTGTCTGAGTGGTGATGGGCCTGCGTGGTGGCACCTCCCATGGGGACAAGGACACTTTCCCTCATACAGATGTTTGTCATCTGACACCAAAAAGCTGTGGAAAGCCTTGGCTCCACATCTCATCTGCTACACAGAAAGGCAGAGGCTCCAGGAAGCTTTAGAAAAGGATTTCTGTGCCTGACACCCAGGGCAGATGACACCAGCGCTCAAACAAACATTCTCTCCTTTTATCTCCCATGGGAAGGCACCAATTTCTCAAAGTTAACATTCATCCATTTTCATCCATTTCAAGATAAACTACCACAGCTCATTCCTCCTATAAGAGCAGTGAGGGTAATGAAGGCCTGTCCTCACCATCCCATATGTCCTGCTGTGTCCCCATCTTTCAAGTCTGTAAGCAGCATAAGGAGACACATAAGGGGACATGGGGGGAAGAGAGGGTCAGGTAAAGGATGACCTTTCAAATAATGGAAGCAGCTGGGATGGTGGACAAATTCGAGGTGCATTCCATTGGGAACAACCTGGCTGTCTACAGATCGGAGAGAAGGCAATCAAGCCACGGGCTGGTTTCAGATCTTGCTCCATCTCTTCTCCCTTCACTTCCCTGCCCTTCAGCATTGAATCCAAACGTACTCATCCTTGGAGGCATTCCTTGTCCACTCTAACCCAGAACAGTGCCAGCCTCAAAAACCCTCCCAGATCTTCAGCTGAAAGTTGGGGTTTTAGCAACAGCTGGCAGCCCTGGGTGGCCTCGGGTCAGATGGGAAGGGCTCCTCCTAATGAGTAGCTGGAAGAACAGGTGATGCCCATCCCTGCCCATTCCCGGAAAAACAATTGCAATTGACAGTACGTCATAAAAAAGATCAACAATGACTGGAGTGAGCCCCTCAGGGACAAAAGCCTCGGCCACCAAAACAGCATTGGCAAGGGGCTTCACGGTGACACTGGTCATGACTGCCATCTCCAAGGTGCAACCCCCAGCCCCAAGCCCAGAGCAGGGTATTCCACAAGCCTTAACAGTCATACCCCAACCCACATCACAGTCCTCCCCAACCAACTCCAAAGCAAAAGCCCCAGAACAGCAAAGACCAGCCACTTGGCCACATGCAGGCACCTTCTCCGGCTCCACAGCCTCCTGAACCTCAGCATCAACAGGGAGTGACTCACTGGGCTCCAAGAGATCCATGGTCCTGTTGGGGCCCGGAACCCAGGCCAAAAACCAGCTATGTCAACTCCTGGAGCGTCAGTTTGGGGCGATAATTTACGTGTGTGTCCCCCACTCAAGAAAAGCCAAGATAAAACACATAGGAGTCTTCATCTCTGCCAACAACATCCTCAATGAACTCCCCCACAAGTCACTGAATCCTAAGAGGAAGCAACAAAACCTCAGACCTTCACCCCAGGCCTCCACACTCCAACATGGAATTCTGTCTCTAAGCTTATCTGTAGGAGGCTCAGGATGGAGACAACTGAGCTAAGAAACTGGCTTTTGAGATCCCAAGACAGGACTGCTGCTGTCCCTAATAAGAGAGCAGAAACTGCTTGGGTGGGTAACGAAGACCGCTGAGGGGAAAACTAAGTTATTGATCATCCCCATGGGATGGAATATCACCTAGACTGAGGGACTCAAGAACTTTCCATGGGAGGCCATGTTTATGATGGCAGTTCACACGGCCCAGAGCCAGAGCTCTGCTCAGAGCAGGCCCACCAGGACTCAAGCCCAACTTTCTCTCCCTTGACCCTCACACTGGCCCTACTAGCAGAGACCATGCAAGTGCTTTCCCCACTTTTCCCCAATGGGGAGCTCAGGTGACCAGCCCAGTGTCTAACAACTGCTGAGTGAGAGGGTGCAGCTCAAGCCTGGGCCTCCTCACTCCGGGCCAGTCCTACTGGTGACATCCCTACTGTCTCCCTTCTCCAAGAGACTGAAGATCATAGCCAAGTGCCAAGTCCATGTCAAGTGAAACAGAAGACTCCCATGATTACCATCTAGAGGCAGGTACCTGTCCTGCCCCAAACTCTCTGCTGCCCTCCAATCACACATCTCCAATTGCCTTTCAGACATCTTAAACTCACTACATCCAGAACACAACTCATGACTTCCTCCTGTCTTCCCAACCACTGCGAAGGGCATCCCCATCCTCCCGGCCACCTCCACTGCTCCTTCTCTCACATCCATATCCAAGCAGGTACTGAGTTCACCTCTGTAACATCACTGCACTACACTCCCTCTTCTTCCCTGACACTGGCACCACCCAACCCCTCATGGCCGGACTGCCCGCCTCCGGTCTCTCCCCTCTCCAAGCCAGCCTCGCTTAGCCACCGAAGTGATCATGCTAAAGCACACACCTGCTCTCAAACTCCTGTGGCTCCCTCCTGCCTCCACGTGACCCCCACAGACACAATCAAGCCTCTTCCTTGCTACCTCTCATACAAGACTCTCCACCTCCCAGCATATGCACCAGGCAGCTAAGATCCTACCTTCTACAGGAAGCCTCTCCCTGCCCCCCTTACTGCTAAGGCTGGCTGATTCTTTCCTATCTGTGCCATTGTCTGCACCACTGATTGTGAATTCGATTGTGAATTCAAGGGCAGGGAATATCCTTTACCTTTCTTTGTATCCCCAGTGCTTAGCTCGCTGCCATGCACATGGTAAGTCCTTAACATGATGTCGTGCACATAGTAGGTCTTAACAAAGGTTCACTGACGGCTGACCAATTAAAACCAGATGGCCTTGGAAGGCAGCCTTGACTCAAGAATCGCAGCCCACAACATCCCTGACTAAAGGTCACACTGTTTCTGCTGAAAGCATTCCTTTCAGGAGGAGGGAGCTCACCACCTCCACAATCAGCCCATTCCATTTACAGAGAGCTTCCTCACATAAGCTGCAATCTACCTCCCTGGTACTTTCATCCTAGCTCTTCCCTTCCAAAGGAAACAAAATCCACCTAATCTCTCCCCCACCTACAATCCTTCAGATAGCTGACTACAGTGACCATGTCCCCAGGCCAAACATTCCTATCTCCTTCACCCCCTCCTCTACGGAAAGGACCCCAGATTAGATGGAAAATCTTTAGCACCTTCAGGGCTGACAAGAGCCCCAAGAACCGAAGCCTCTGGGCAAGTCAATGGCCATCTCTAGGCCTGAGTTTGAGGCGAGGAACAAAGAAGGTTAGACTCTCTCCCTCTCCAGTCTCTTCTACCTCTCCAAGCCCATAATATTCTGCACTTGGCAGTGAAGTCATTCCATTTATTCCCAGAGTGAAAAGGTTCTCATCTTGCACTTGGGTGTGAATGAGGCCACAGCTTCCCTCCCACTCCACCCCCAGGAAGACAAAGCATCGGTATCCTTATGAACAATATACAGGTTCTACAAACCAGGGACCACGTGCACATGAGGGCCACGACTCCTGGACCATCCTGGATGGCATCCCCGACATCCCCTATAGCACAGTAAGGTGGCTGAGTAAGGGGTCTGGGCTCAGAGACCTGAGTTCAAAGTCAACCTCAGACATTTCCTAGTTCTGTGACCCAGGCCAGCCTCAGTTTCCTCAACTGGAAATGGGGATCATAAAACTACCTACCACCCAGGTGGGTCATAGGGATCAAATGGAAACACCTGTCAGGTGCGTAGCACAGTGCTTGGCACACAAAGTGCTCAATCAAGTCTCCTCCCTTCCCTTCCCCCACTTTCTACCCCCATGCGTCCTGCTACAGGATCCTCACTGCCTCTTCCATCCACTGCCCCCAGGGCCCTATCCAGGACAAGCAAGGTCCCTGGCCAGCTCCTACCTGCAGGCCTCCCTCAGAGCCTTCCTGCTCTCTGACCACTGAGACCCAGCCTAGAGCATCTCCTCATACTCACCATATTCCAGGAGCTGACATAAAAATCCCAGTCACTGTTGTGGACGAGGCTTTCCCTCAGCCCTCCCCCTCCCCATCACGTTCAGCTCCAGATCTGCCAGCGAGCTCTCTGCACCCTCTGGAATGCCTGCTCCATAGTTAACAAACTTCATCTCGTCTTGACCCTCTCTCCCTTGTCTAGCCCTCACTGAGAGCCCAGCTCTGGGCACCACAAAGAAAGCACACTGTCTCCTAGAGCCCTCCTAAGTTCCCTCAGAGAGGGTACCACAGACTGCTCACCATTCCCACCAGGAGCCTCCTCTCCCTCTATGCCATGCTGTTGAGCAGAACTAGAGCACTACCGCTTCTCTGACTCAAGTGTCTGGTCCATTTTACACTCAGCAGCCACCAGCCCTGCTACCTGTCCTCCCCTCCAGCACCAAATAGAAGCCATGGCTCTAGGACATTTAAAGTTTTTCACAGCCTGGCTCCTTCACCCCTTTCCAGACTTCCAACACCTTATTCCAGGGATGGGGCCATCTCCCATGTCCCAAGGCCTGGGATGCTCTTTCTCCTCCTCTCTGCCTCAGTTTCCCTGGCTCCCTTCAAGACTCAGCTCCAATCCCCCCTCCTACAGAAGGCTGTCCCACAGATGCTGATGCCTTCCTCTTTCAAATTACTTCCTATACATTCTGCATGTATGTCTCTCTTGTATATACCTGAATGTTTCCATGTGGCCTCCTCCACCATTAGACTGTAAACTCCTGGAAGCCAGACTTCTTGGTTTTTCTTTTCCACATTTCAAATCTTTCAACTGTCTCCATTTTAACCTTAAAATCCTTTATTGCTAAAAGTAATATAAGCTGCCAAAAAGCAGATTAATAAGTTCAGTGTGTAAAATTCTAAGAGGTTTAAAGAGCTATGCTTAATTTAGTGATAATTTCTGACACTTCTGTAACAGGATACAAAAATCTCATGTGAAAAAACCCTAGGTGGATGGGAACAATTTATTATCCCCACTTTCCAGATGAGGAAACTGAGTCAAGTCTGACTCTTACAAGAAGTAGACTAAGTCCCAACACCTTCCCCTTTTTCTCATGACTAACTAATTGGTGAGATTTTAGAAACCACACATATCACAAAGCTGGCTGGGAAGGAGCCCAAGGCAGACAAACACCAACACTGCATGCCGACACAGTTTTAGCTTTTTAGATCATTTCAAAACAACATTTCCCATGAAGTAATTCCCAGAATTTTAATGTCATCTTTTCAAACAGTACCTCAAGTTTGTTTCAGAAGCCAATTGACCTGCCCTTCCAGAACCCCCTCTGGGATCTTTCCCAGTCACTTTCCCCCCTCTTTCTTAATAGTAAGTGAGCCGTCCAGCTTTCTTGCCAAAGCTCAACGGATATTTCACCACTGTGCCCAGGTGGCCACCTGCAAGCTTCATGAAGCTCATTTCAGCTAAGAGGTGCCCAAGCCATCAATCACTCATAAATTCGGAATATATTTCAGTACATCTGACAATACAAATACAATGCATTTGGGGAAGTGTTAAAAGGGATCTGCAAATACTCTGACAATTTCTTCAAATTAATGAATTCTCCAAGTTCTTCTCTAATCAGCCATTAGTTTTTACATGTGTTACGTGAAAAGCCAGCGACACAAAGTGACAGAGGCTCCCATTGTGCTATGCTTTACTGCTTAATTATTAGAGTCCTGGCAACGGGTGCCAATTCCAAGTCAGCACAGGCTAGGTAAGCCCCTCCTTTCCAAAGACACACTATTAGCAGGGTTATTAGTGTTCTGTCACTTACCTTATGAGAAAGGGCACAGCTGAAGACAAAGGGCAAGGCAGGAAGGAGCAAAGGACCCCTCAAGAAAACAACTGGGAGGGGGCACTAATTAATGTCAGTCACCTTAATTAAGTGGGCACACAGGACATGTCATTAGCACATAAAATCGGCTGCAGATACCGAAACTCAGCAAACACCCTCTGAATCAAAAGCAAACTGGCCACAGACCGAGCTGGGACAGGCCCCACGTGTCTGTCTGCAGCAGCTCCTAGGATGACAACAATATCCACTCTATCAGAAGAACCAGAGCCCTGGCTCCACCACTAACTAGCTGTGCATCTTGGAACAAGTCACTTGAGCTCTCTGAGACCCGGTTTACCCCCTGAAGGTTAAATCCTCCCAGCTCCCTTCCAGGTCCAAGTCTGGAATCTAAACATATGACTCTGAGCTAACAGAACCCAGTGGCATGAGACACTATCAGAAAAAAAAGGGGAACCCTGGCTGAGCCAAGGGACTTTTGTTCTGCTATATTTGGTTGTAAATCTACTTTGGGCCTTGGGGAACTTTCTTCACTGGGCTACTGGGTTCTCTATCCATCAGCCCAAAAACTACCCATTCGTTTCCATCCCAAGGACTCGATGCCCAGAAGCCCCTCCCAACACCCGGCCAAGCGCAGAGTGTGAAGGGGGCCCCTCTCCGCCTCTGGGATTGCTTTGACTGAGCAGAGATGTGCTCCTGCTCCAGCCCTCAGGCTTGCTTACCTCTGAGGGGGAATATAAGGAGCAGACACCGTGGGCATAACTGTACAGGGCTCAGCCAAAGTTTTCTTGGCCTTTTTTGTTTTCTTCCTGACTTTAGACGTCGACCTGACAGTTTTGACAGCTCCCTCCTTCCGGCAAACCCCATTTTTCATCTCGACATCCCCATAAATATTGAGAGGCCTGCGGATGCAGCCCGGAGGAGTGTGCGCATCACAGTAAGCAGTCTTTTTGACAGAGAAGGTGGTGCTGCTGCCCGTCACCTCCTTCACAGGCTCCATTTTCATGTAGAGGCCAGCCTTCTGAGCACACGTCACATGGAATGCTGTGTAGCAATTGGCTTTGTGGCACTGGATACAGGCACCAACCCCTTTCTGCTTGCAGAGGTAGCACGTGAGCTTCCACCGGGCCGGGGGGATGTTCCGTACCCCGTCGATAGGCTCAATGAAAACCGTGTTGGCGAACCCCACCTCAGGGATCCACAGGGCACAGACCACATGGCCCCAGCGGTCATCGTCCGTCTTTTTGAAGGCACCTCCCTTGTTGGGGCATAGGACGCAGTCGACGGGCCGGGCGCGGGACTGCAGGCAGTGCCGGCAGAGCCACTGGCCCTCAGGGATGTATGGCACCCCGTAACACTCCTGGTGAACGGCTAAATTGCACAGGTCGCAGAACAGAATGACGTTGCTGTTTTGGCACTCCCCATCCATGCAGATGCAGCACACAGCATCCTCATCGATCAGGGACTGAGGGTCGCCCTGCTTCTGGTTCTCACAGTAGGACTCCTTCTCAAAGCGGTCCATCAGGAACTCAAACATGTTCTGAGACACCACGGACACGCCATCGGCTTTCCGCCTCTCATTCATGATTTCTAGCCAGGCGTAATCTTCCTCGTCCATGTCATACTCCACCTCGTGATCGAGCTCCTCAGCCGACTTCTCAATGAACTTGTAGTAGACTGGAGGCCGCCTCGGTGCCGAGGGTGGGCTGTACTCGACAATGCGCACTCGGGGCTCGGGGAGGGGGCTGGCAGCGGTAGGGGAGCCGTGGGCGCCAGGGAGGGCATCATTCTTCTTCTTCACCTTGTTGTTCTTGTGTCGCTTCGTGCGCAGACAGACCGGGGGTCTCTCGCTGTTCTCCTTATTGCTGTTGCACTCACTCAGCTCTTGAGCTGTGAGGTCATCTTCTAGGATGATCTCTAAGGGGTCAAAAATGCTGATCCTATGCAGGCGACCTTCAATCTCTATCTCCACCATCCTCTGAGCTTGGGCATACGTCAGGGTCTCTCGAGTAGGGGAGTGCTTAATACTGCATGGGGAAGAAGAGGGCCTGGCTGCAGATACTCGATGACATCGCCCTTTCCTCCTCATTTGGCAATGATTACCTGAAATGACAAGCAGAGTTTTCAGGTCAACGCTTTCGAGGGATCCAGTCAGCCCAGCTAAACCCCAACAAGACACACACTCAACGGGTCTGAGGGTTCTTAGACACAACCGAGAGGCAGCTAGAGGCTCAGGCTTGGAGTCAGGACAGTGCAAATCCAAAGCCTGCCCTCCAATGCTTACTGGCTGGGTGGGCCAATCACAGAACTGACTTGCGTCAGCTTCCCCAACTGGAAAATGACAATAACAAGAACAGTAGCCACCTCGCCTGGTTGTGTGCCTGGCACATGGTAGGCACTATATGAAGGCTTATTCCTTATGCTGCCTGAGAAGCAGAGGTTTTGAAAATCCATTCATCTCAGAAGATCAAGTCTCAAATTACCCCCAGAACCCAGTGTCCTCTCCTCCAAAGACATGGGATTTTGGTGTTGCTGAGGGCAATCAGCAAGGAGGCAAAAAGCAGGAGGCACTAGAGAGAGAGGATAATTAAAGATAGCCCTACTGCAACAGGAATCTAAGCAAATGTAGATAAAGGGCTTTTGGTAAACAATGGTGGGGAGGAGAATATTAATCACAGAAATGTCAAAAATAAGAAAGTTCAAGAAGGAAGTTCATAAGGGCCCACAGACAATAATGGCAGTTGATCCTACGTGTTAAACTTGATTTTTTTAAAAGTTATACATACATTAATGGGTTGAGATGCTTTCTGTCTTTTGCATATGGAAATGTTCTTGTTTATTGACTGTTGAGACCATGCTAAAACTATTTTACATAAACGGGGACATATGGTCTGATCAGAGTTTATTTTAAAGAACAAACAGAACTACGCGGTATAAAGTGGGGGATGGGCCCCCTTCAACTCAAAATACCAATGGTATTAAATCCTGGAAGAAATAGAGAGACAGACTGAGAAAGAGACTCTGGCAGTGGGACCTAGTTCCGCTGCCCATATTATCATTATAATCACAATTAATGACTGTCTTTGGGCAAGTGCTTTTCCGGTTGTACCAACCAGGAAGCAACAATGAGAACCTGCCCTGCACAGTGGTTTGAGGCAAAATTAACTTATTAACTAGACCCCTCCCTCCCCCAGTTCTTCTTTTCCTTCTTTCCCCTCTGGTGGTTGGCTGCTGGTTAAGTCAACCAAAGGACCAGAAGAGTAAGGGAGTCTATGAGAAGAATCCCAGTGGGAGGAGAGCCACATTGACAACCACTGTGTGTGAAGGTTTTCTAAATGCTTAGAGAAGAAAGAGCAGACATCAAGGTAAACCAACCCAGAGAAAATAAAGGAGAAGAGGCTTTAAATAACCAGACTCCCTCTTTTCTGAGACAGACTCGGAACAGCGTCCTGTCAGCCTTCCTACCCAGAAGTCAGACACTGAGAAAATAATCATCTGCTGGGTCTTGTTGGGCTTGTGACCAATCGTTAACAGCAAGGACACTCTCCGCACTGCCTTGACACCTGCATACGATTTCCCTACCGTACTAGACGGCACCCCTTGGGTTGAATGATCTCTGTTCTGTTTTTTAGATTTCTTTAAAGTTCAAAAAGAAACAGTCGTGAATTGGTAAGCCTATTGTAGCACACTCTGGAATGAGGGCAGGGTTTGGTCACAAATAACATGCTTTTGTACTAGAAAACACAATCCATCAGCTGCTGGAGTTCACTCCTGCCCAGCCCCCAAAGCAACAAACCCAGGAGCCCACCAAGAGCCAGGCTTTGGGGGCACATGCTCCAAAGCTCGTCCATCAGATCCATCACACACTGACCCTCGCCAGTATCAGGGCATCCTCTCCACAGACCTGTCCAGGGGACAGATGGGGCAGAAAAAGGTGAAGTGACCAGTGCCTAGGGAGGGGCTTCCTAAGCCAAGTCCGGCCAGCTGGACCAGTGACATCACTTTGGTGAGAAGCCTGACAGCACCAAGGTCCCCGGGAGAGAGTTGTCGGGTCACTCCAAGTCCCCAGCTGGGCAGCCGGCTGCCGTTTTCAATAGACAGTGACCGCGGGTGAAGCAGGAGTCCTCGGCCAGCCACGAGTGACAAGGTATGAGGAGCAGCTGGCCGAATCCCCGGCGCTGACCCTGCCCCGAGTCGGGGGCGTTTGACAAAGTCCCCACCAAGCGCCGTCCGGAAGCTCGGACCTAGCTCTCTGTGCAGCCCGCTCCCTCTCGAGCCCCGGCAGGCGGCTCCTTCCCGGCCAGGCCTCGGAGCCCGCGGACCAGACTACGACCCCCGCTCCCCCCACCCCGAGCGCCGGGGGCGTCCGGCCGACTGGGCCTGGCTTTTGTCTGGGCGCGTAGGAAGCCAAGGCGGCCCAGGAGGGGATGACAACCAGCCGCCTCCGGCCCTGCCTTCCACGCCGGTCCCTCCTCCGCGCCCCCGCCCAGCCCGCAGCTGAAGCGGAGCCTCCGGAGGGCGGAGGCCAAGGTCCTGGGGCCGGGGCAACGCTCGGGCCGCCCCCGCCAAGGCCGAGGGCGGCGGGCCCCTCTCGGGCCGCCACCGCGCGGGGGCCGCGGGCGGCCGGACAGCCCCGGGCCGGGCCGGACAATAATGCGGCCGCAAACATGGCGCCGCCTCCCGCTGCCGCCCGGCTGTCCCTCCCGGACCTCCCTCGGGGACTCACCCACCTGGCTCCGGGGCTCGGACGGCGCCGGGGGCGGCGCTGGGGGCGCCAACGGCCGCGGAGGCCTCGGGGACGTGCGGGGCCCGGGCGGGGCCGGAGCCGGGGCCTGCGCGGCGGGCCTGGCCCGGCGAGGGCGGCGGGGCGGCGGGGCGGCTCGTCACGCGAGGCCCCGGCTCGTGGGGGGGCCCGGGCCGGGCCGGCCGCGCTGCGCGGAGCCGCTCTCCAGGGCTGGGGTCGGGGCCGAGGCGGCGGCGGCGGGGCGGGGGGTGGGGGGCGCAGTGACAGCGGGTTCGGCTCGGCTCCGGCGCTCGCTCGGCTCCGGTCCGCTCCGCTCGTTCGCACCCTCGGTTGTGCCGCCGCCTCCTCCTCCTCCTCCTCCTCCTCCTCCTCCTCCGAGCCCTCGCTCTCTCGCTCCTAGCTCGCTCCCCCCGTGAAACAAACAATGCGGCGGCGCTCCGCCCGGCCGCGCTGCGTGACGCCGCCACGCCCGGACACGCCCCGACGCGCCCGCCGTCACTCCTCCCCCGCGCGCACCTCACACTGCGCCGGCGCCTTTCCGCCCCCGTCCCGGGTTTCCCACCCCCGCCCCCCTCCCCGCGCGCGGGTGCTGCCGGTAGCCGCGGAATGGAAGCGGCCGGATGAGCCAGAGAGCCTCTGGGAGCTCCCGCGTGCGCGCGCCCGGCCCGGGAGCGCCCCCGCCGCCCCATCTCGACAAACTCCTCTGAAACAATGCCCGCGCGGCCCCCACCACCTCCACCCCAACACCACCCACGATGTCAGCCTGAGCATGCGCAGAGCTCGGGTTGGTGCCCAGCTGCCCCTGACCACGGCTTGGCTACTCGAGGCCCCGGGAGGTGCCGCCGCTCCCGCCCGCCAGCAGCCGCAGCCTAGCCCCGCGCCCCGCACACAGACCGAGGCGAAGGACCTCTCCCCCGGGGAGCTTGGCGGCTGCGGAGGTGGGGGGAGCGGGGAAAGCCACGTTTGGGGGGGCGGGGCGCCGGGGACGCAGCCTCTAAGAACACCTGCAAAGCCCGAAGGCCTAAGAAGCCGAGAAAGAAAGAGAAGGAAATGAGCAGAGAGCTGGAGCAGGCGCTGCAGCGGTCTAAGGAGACCACTGGGGAGAGGACTCGGACATTCCGCCGTCACTGCGAGCCGAGAGCCTCGTGGAAGGAGAAAGGCCGGAACACGGCCCACGGGCCTGGGCAGAGCTCAGGAGGCCGGGCCCTCCTCCGGGAGGGAGGAGATGGTCCAGAAGGCTGAGGGAGGTGTAGAAGCATTTGTAGGCAGGAGACAGGGAAAGAAGGGGGGGGGGGGACACCCGTGGCAGCGATGGCTGCGGGAGGAAACGAAAGGGGGCTGGGCTTCTGGCCAGCTGGCAAAGGGGGTCCAGAAGGCAGTGGGGGCAGGGCACGGCACCTGCCCTGGGGGCCTGCCCTGCGCTCCAATTTCTGCCTCCCAGAGGAACCCCCAGACCTATGTTCTGATGGCGGAGGCAGTATCCCCCCTCTGCTGGGAGGGCACCACTACTCCCCTGGGACCCTGAATGGAGGAATATGATACCCTGCCTTTGGGGAGCCCCGGGGTGAGAGCGAGAAGTAACCCCTGTCCCCGAGAGTCATCATCAGAGCAGAAAAACTTGGCTCCTCTCTTTGGAGGATCCGTCCAGGGCAGGGGCAAAGACCCCTGGGGAACCTCAGTATGTTGGGGTAAACAGAGCAAAGAAACAAAAGTAACTATGCAAGAATCGTCTTTACGACAGGAAAGATAGCAGATACACACATCAATTGTCATCCTTCTACTTCTCCCCACCCAGAAAAAAAAAAAAACCTCACTACCCAATGTGCCCCAATCTCTGTATCAGCTATGTAGACAGTCCTTCTCCAGGGCCCAAGAAAGTTCTTTGCCATTGTATGAAATTGCACAAAGGCTAGGAAGTCCTTGACTTTGACTTCTATTTTTATGGCCAAGGAGAATGACCTTTGGCCTGGAAATAAAACAAAAAAGGCTTGAGGGAATTAATCAGCAAAAGGAGATTGTGAGGAAGCATGGAGCTGCCTGCTATTGTTCAAGTTCAAGTCACAATGCCACATGACCCTAAGGTGGTACTGAAAGAATCGACCCTAAGTAGAGGGCCCACCAAATGAGAGTTCACCAAATGTGACTGAGACCCAGAACCACCACACTGCCCTCCAGCCATCTTCATTCAGTGGAGCCAGTTATCTTGCCTCAATGTCTCCCACCCACTTTTCATCTCTAGCTCTGGAATCAAATGAACACATATTCTGAAGGACCAGCTGATCAATTGCTCCTTGGCTGTATTCAACATTAGAGGACTCAAACCTCAAACTTTTCCCTTTCCACTACTCTTCAACTCAGTGCTTCCTAGTAGAATGTAACCTCCTTGAGGGCAGGGTCTCGCTTGATTTTTGTAGTTGAATCCCCATCATTTCAACCTGGGCCAAATATAGTGTAGGACATAACAAATGCTTTTTCAGTCTGGTGCTTACTGAGCCACTTGTTGGTGATCTTAGTTATTCGAAACTAACTGTGGAGAGGGTATAGGAGTGTGAAACTGCATATAATGTCAGATTTTTTCTAATATACAGATTAGTTTTGCTGATTAGTTTTTCACTTCGTCTTTAAAAAAAATACTTTTTAATAGGCAATAACTGGAAGGGGGAGAAATTTAAGCTTTGTGAAAATATCAATAAACTATTTCAGATAATTTTTAGTCAAATTTTTAAAAGACTGGAAAATGGGAAAGGTGCAGCAGCACTGGTGAAGTGGTGAAGGCAGAAGTTTTATTACCAAAAAAAAAGAAAAAGGAAGAAAATAATCTGCAAACTGTTGCTTATAAATATTAAGTTCCACTATGTGCCAGGTATCATGTTAAGTGGTTGGGACACAACAGAAAAATGGCAGTGCCTGCCTTCAGAGCTCACAGTATGATGGGGAAGACACCATGGGAACAAAACAGTATGCACACAAGCTTTAGACAAGATAGACTGGAGATAATCAGTTACTATAGACCAGTGAGCTCAACTTCTACTTATCACAAAAGTCTAGAATATTATTAATGGTAGAACAACTAGAAAAGACATTGATGATCACATCATCATCATCAAGAACATGTGTGAGCTATGTTTGTTTTAACTGGTTGAATATCTAGAGCCAAAAAGGAGTCATTAATGGCTGCTGATCAACTTGGACCAAAGCATCAAGAGCACACTTAACAAATTTGGAAATGGCAAAAACAAATCAGATATTCATGAATATAGTATGTTAAATATATTAGAATATTATAGGAAATGTTAAAAAGGATATGAAGAAACCCAGAAAGACAAATAAGCTGATAGAGAATGAAGTGAGCAGGACCAGAGCCATTTATATAGTGTTCACCATATTACAAAGGAAAATTGAAAGACTGAAGAACTTGGATCAATGACCAGCCATGACTCCAGAAGACAGAGGACATAGAGTATATCTCCCTCTGCTAGGCTGAGGTGATGGATTGACTACAGGTGCAGAAGGAGACATACATTTCCAGATAAGCCCACAACAACACAAAATTACTATTTTTGGTACAAGAGATGGGTTTGAGGGTTTTTTATGCATTGAGGAGACAATAATGACCTCAACAAGCTAGAACAACGGGCCAGATGCAATAAGATGAAACATAAGAGGAGTAAATCTAAAATGGGTTGGAAAAAAAAATCAACTTTAGAGGCATAAGATGGGGAGTTAAGGCAAGGAAAAAAGTTCTAGTTCAGAAAAAAAAAATTGTCTTGTTTTCTTTTTTTTTTTTTAGTGGACTTAATATGAACTAGTAGTGTAAGATGGCAGCCAAGAAAGCTAGTGCCTTCAGACTGGATCAAGAGAAGTTCCTCATCCAGAAATAAGAAGTTAAGCAAACTGTGGAGAATTATGCTCAGTTCTTGATGCCACATTTTGTGAACAATAAAAAGTTCACATCATTCACAAGGACTGGAAAGGGAAGAAGCCAGCTTGGGAGGGGCTTTGAAGCCCCACAGAGGAGTTTATATGCACTGATAAAGTGGTGGGACCCAAATGTGTACTGAGGCTCCACGTGTGGCAAGTGTGCTGACTTTGTGTGTGGCTTGAAGGGAGGCAGAAGAGACATCTCCAACCTCTCCTTCCCCATTCCCTCCTCCCCCCATATCTTTGTCCAGAGAAGAGGAAAGGAGTGGGAAGCGGGGGGTTGGGGCTAGAGGCCACCGCTCTGCTCTCCTCAGAGGGAGTACCACATAGAAGTATATCTATCTACTCCTTTAAATATTGTTTTTCTAGATAATATGATTGGATTAGAGCTAACTTCTGATTGCTTTAATATTTGGGGGAAAAGTAAACCCCAAGCTCTATAGCCAAGGCTTGACTCCCTTCCTTCCTAATACCAGTTCCACAATGAACACACATAGTGAATAGCAAAGAAACTCGTTTATCCAAATCATAACAAAGCAGAAACCATGGAAGTTCTACATAAAAGAATATATACCAGACAACACAGAGTGAAGGAGCTCTGCTTTGAGAGTGAGATAAATCAGCTCAACCAAGAGAGAGGGTCCTGATCTCCCATAAAGGGAAACTCCCTGAAATCCCTAGTGTAGCAAGCTGGAGATGGTTGCAGGGCCTGGGCCAGGAATAGATCTGGTGAGCACCGCTCTTTTCAAGACTCTTCTGTTCTGGCTCCTGGGCTGAGCGGAGGTGGTGGTCTAGGTAGTAGTGGTCCTTTGACTTGACTTGCCCCTGCCCCCTCCTGTTCTCCACCCTTTTAGGGTGTAGCACTGCTTCAGCCAGTCTATGCCACAGGTATAAGGGAAAGCCTGTGAGCTAGACACTGAACTCTTGAAGAAGGAAGAAAAATGTCCTGGCAGGCTGATGACTAGTGAATACAGGTGTTTGGATGAAGTGATAACTTTGTACGGCATGATCTTCAAAGGAGATGTTGCGGGTGCTATACAAATTGTTCTCCTGATCTACTCACTTCACTCTGTGCCAGTAGATGGAGGGCTTCCCAGATTTCTCTGAATCTATCCCTTTCATCATTTCTTACAGTGCAACAATATTCCATTTCCTTCATATGCCGTAATTTGTTCTGCCTTTCTCCAAGGATTGGTCAGCCTCTTCATTTCCAGTTCTTCCTTACCCCAGAGGCACTGCTACAAATATTTTTGTCCCTATGAATCCTTCCCCTCTTTCTTCAATCTCTTCGGGGTATAGGCCTAATAGTGAGATCACTGGGCCAAGGAGGGCCCAGTTTAGTGACTTTGGAAGTAGAGTTCCAAATTGTCTTCCAGAAGTGGTTGGACCAATTCACCACTGCCCTGAGAGTGAATCAGTGTGCCAATCGGATAAGCCCTCTGGCCTTTGTCATTTTCCATTTTTGTCATCTTTGTGAATCTGATAGGTGTGAGATAGAACCTCAGAGTTGTTTTCATTTACATTTCTCTCATTAGTGATTTGGAGCTTGTTCATATCCTTTGTTGTTCAGTTGTTTCAGTTGTATCTGACTCTTCATGACCCCATTTGGTGTTTTCTTGGAAAAGATCCTGGAGTGGTTTGCCATTTCCTTCTCCAGCTCATTTTTTACAGATGAGGAAACTGAGGCAAACAGGATAAAGTGACTTGCCCAGTGTCACACACCTAGCGCAAATCTGAGGGCAGATTTGAATGCAAGAAAATTAGTCTTTCTGACTCCGAGCCCGGCACTATACCACCCAGCTGCCCTTTTGACCCTTTACTTATTAGGGAATAGCTTATTCTCAAATGTTTGAATCAGTTCAATCAAGAAGCAATTATTAACTCCCTACTATGGGCCAGTCACTGTGCTGGCTTCTGGGGATACCAAGAGACAAAAGAAACAGGCTATATATCTTGACTATCAGATCTTTATAAGAGAAACTTACTACAAAGATTATTCACAGGCTCACAGAATTTGGGAATTGAAAGGGACATAATTTTTTTTTTGCCTGTTAACTCTTTCCTTTCTGATGATATAACTGCATTGATTTTGTTCGTGCAGAAGACTTTGAATTTTATGTAATCAAAATTATCCTTTTTATTTCCTGTGATCTTTTCTACCCTTTGCTTCACCAAGAACCCTTCCCCTATCCATAGCTATGAGAGGCAGCTCCTTTCCTATTCTTCAAATTTATTTTTGACTTAACTTTTTATATATAATTCATGTTTCCATTTGGAAGCTATTGTTGTCTATCGTGCAAAATATTGGCCTACACCTAGTTTTTGCTAGATTGTTTTCCAGTTTCCTAGCAGTTTTTATCAAAAAGGGAGTCCTGATTCCAGTAGCCGATGTCTTTGGGTTTATCAAACACTATGCTGCTTCATTTGTTTCCATATGATATGTATAGTACCTAATCTGCTTTACTGATCAACTTTTCTATTTTTGACCAGTGCCAAATTGTTTTGATAATTATGGCTCTGTAGTATACTTGGAGAACTGGTACTGCTGGTCTCCCTTCCCTGACACTTTTCTGCCATTATTTCCCTTGAGATTATTGACTTTTTATTTTTCAATATGAATTTTATTCCTTTTTCTAGCTCTATAAAATAGCCTTTTCTTTGGTAGTTTGATTGACATGGCACTAACATTATCATTTTTATTATATTTCTGTAACCCCATCCCAGAACCTATTGGTAAGGGACTCTCTCCTTATTGGTAGAGATGAATGCACTGCCCTTCAAAACAGGAAGGACTGGGCAAGAGATGAGAGAGCTCCAGCCTTTCTCAGTCTCTTTGGGGACTCTTCAAGCCTAGTTCCCCATCAGGACTCTTGAAGCATTGAGTCACTCTGGTTTTTATCTTTGAGAAAAAAGTTGGAAGAGGCCAATCCCATTTCAACTGGCTGAAGGGAAAAACTCTAGGAACACATAAGTACAGCTGGCTGTCTCTATCATGTCCTTATCCCCAGCTTGCTCCTCTAGATACTTGAGAGAGTTTTTCCCCTTGGACGAAATCCAAGACCTTTTCTCTTGGTTGAGCTCCCAATGGGAGAGCTCCTTCACTCTGTATTGTTTGGAATAGATCCTCCAATGTATGTGTCCTCTGATTTCTGTTTTGCTATGATTTGACTAAAAGATTTTTTGCTATTCTCTATGTATGTTCATTGTGACTGGTGTTAGGTAGGAAAGGGGTCACACCTTGGATATAGAGCTTTGGAGTCCTCCTTCCCCCCAAAATGAGTGACAAACTGATCAGGAGTTAGATGGAATTTGATCATATTTGAACAGTATTTACGGGAACAGGTAGATATACATCTAGCCTGGTGCCTCCTCTTCCTCTGAGGATGATTCTGATGTGACACTGGATTAGGCAAAACTGTACTTGGAGAACTCTGGTCCATTATGGCACAACAACTGATTAAAGAAGTTGGCACAATGGGATGCGTTCATAGGAGGTTGATCAGGATGAGGAAAAGACTAGAGGCTATATCATACTATTGGAGGATCAAGTAAAAGAAATGGGAATAAGAAGAGTGGCAACTAGGCGGTGCCACCATGGATAGAGCACAAGATCTGAGGTCAAATCCAGCCTCAGATCCTTACTAGCTGTGTGACCCTGGGTAAGTCACCTGACCTCTATCTGCTTCAGTTTTCTCGATTGTAAAATGGGGATCATAACAGCACCTACCTCCTAGGGTGGTTGTAAGGGTCAAGGTGGAATGACAGCAGTTGGCCTTTGCTGCTCCCTTCTTTCCACCCTGCTGCCACCTGCTGGTTCTTGGGCTGAGGTGCGTGCTCTCTGTAGGTCCCTTGCTGGTTCAATGCTAAATTGAAGTTTCTATTTGTTTTTTTTTTTTTCTCCTTGGGAGCAGTCTGTCCCTTTCTTTTGCTTCATAACCCCCGAGGCTATCTCATCTCTTTTGCGATTCAGACTCACAATCCTCCTGCCAGAGAAGCTCTTCGTTTTCCACAGCTTTTCTTTGGCTTCAGCTGCCACTCATAGAATTCTGTTTATTCTAAGTGAGAATGAGAGGATACCTTTTAGCCATTTGGCCTCCTGTCACGTAGTCTCTACGCCATGCAAATCATCCTCTGTGTCTTTAAGACTGGTAGAGCACGCTGGACCTGACTTTGTGTTGCCTTACCTCCAGCCCCAAACTTCCTGCCCTCCCGACATAATTTGCTTAAAGCATCTGGAAATGTGAGAGTTCTTTCAGAAAAACTACTATTTCCCTTGGTTAGTTGCCAAGTGAGTAGATCCTCAGCCTCCCTATAAGCCTGAGCCTGCTTAGGTGTTTTTACATCCACAGGGACAGGAAAATGAAGCGATTTCCAAGATCAGCAAGGTGCTTAAGAAGCCCTGGGCTCAGCTTGCAGTACAGACCACCTGTGTAGCTCTTAGCTAAATCCTACCCTCTCTACGACTCAGTTTCATCTATCAAGTTGGATAGAGTTGGCTGAGAGAGTTGGATTTGATCCCATCCAGCTCTCAGGAGGTGATTCTATGACTGTTTCCCACTGTCCTTTCTACTTCCTTCAAGCAGACAAAAGGCCTGAGGCTCCTTGCTTCCTCTTACGTAATAACCCCTAAGGAAGGCTATGCAGATCACAGGATTCCCAGAGGAAGACCAAGTGGTACCCCCCCCATCTGTAGGGATCACAAGGTTTTCTGGGGTTAGACCCTAAGGAAGACCCAACTGATGGCCCCTTAGAGCAGTTGTAGGGGATCACAGGACTTCCTAGGGTTGGACCCTGAGAAAGAACCACGTGATAACCTTGACTCCCCAAGGCAGGGTCAGGAAGATAGCCAAGATGTACTTCTGCAGCTATTGCTTTACCTAGTAGCACAACCTTAGGAAGATCCACGTGACTTGCCCATTCTCACCCAAAGAACTCAGTACCAGAGCAGGCAGAGGAAGGCATTTATTACACTACTTGAAAGAGCAGGTATGGTGCTCACTAGGAACATTCACACCAACACAGCAGCAGGAGTGAGGGTAATCATCTCTTCCACTCCTGTTTGAGTTATGGTTAGTTTACATTCTTTACTTTTTACGTACTTTTCTTAGGTTATAGAGTTTATATAGGTAGGATAATAAGGATAAAGAAGTAAAAGTAAAGTTAATAAGTTCTATCTTCCTTGTCTACGTTAGGATTAGTCTACATTCTTTACTACCCTACCTTCCCTCTTTAACATATATAAATTATGCAGATTAGTAGACCTGGACAACCCTTGAACTGTCATGATAAGCTTGGACTGATTCAACCAGTTTAGCTTCTTTAGCTTCACTGATCCCCAGCTGGCCATTGTCTTGGTAGGTAAACTAACTCAGCTATATGGATAGCTTCTGTGGGAGCAAAACCAGATACCATACTATCTTTTCTCACACTCTTCTCAGGGTTCCAAACAAAACCTATCACTTGCTGTACTGTAAATGAGACAATCCTTCTCTTACCTCAGCTCCCTTTGGACAGGCTAACACCCTGCCTGGAATGACCTCCTCTCCTGCAGCCCTTAGGTGCACCCACAGGTACCACCATCCACAATCAGCCTTTCCTGACTTCCCCAAGTGTTGGTGCTCAATGTCCCTAAAAACTGCTTTGTGTTTATTTGGGATATATTTTCTGTTGGCTTATTTAGGTGTAGATTTTTTCCTCCCAATAGAATGGGGTGGGGAACCTGCAGCCTTAAGGCCACACATGGCCTTCTAAATCCTTAAATGTGGCCATTGGATTCAGTCAAAAGGCTGCACTTAAGGATTTAGAAGGCCACATGTGGGCTTAAGGCCACTGGTTCCCCACCCTTGGAACAGACGTTCTTTGAGTGCGGGGACTCTTTCCTTTTCTTTACATTTCTCAGCCCCCAGCACAGTGCCTGGTAGAAGGCCCTTAATAAATGCTAATTAAATTGAAGTCATTAACATTTAAAAGCTGAACAACTTATCTTCAGCAAGTAAGTTGCTTCTGAAAGTTTAGAGCATTTAACAATTTCTATTATACTGGAAAGATATTGAGAAAGAATTAAGAAAACTATTAATGTAGTAAACCATATTGTCTCCTTCTATCCAGCCCCTCCCTACCAATTGAGAAGGCAAATAATATGATACCAATTATACATGTGAAATCATGCAAAACGTATTTCCATATTTTTTTCATGTTGCAAAAAAAAAAAATCAAGAAAAATGAAGTGAAAAAAGCAGGCTTCGATCTGCCCTCAGTTTTCTCTCTTTCTGGAAGTGGATAGTATTTTTCATCATGAGTCCTTGGAACTTGTCGTGGATCATTGTATTGATCAGAGTAGCTAAGTTTTTCATAGCCAATCACTGTTATAATATTGTTACTCCATACAATGTTCTCCTGATTCTGCTCACTTCACTTTACGCCATTTTATACAAGTCTTCCCAGGTTTTTCTGAAACCATCCCCTTTATCATTTCTTATAGTTCAATAGTATTCCATCACAATCATATATGCCAACTTATTCAGCCATTCCTCAATTGATGGACATCCCCTCAATTTCTAATTCTCACCACAAAAAGAGCATTTATAAATATTTTTGTATATGTGAGTCCTTTTCCTTTTTCTTTGATCTCTTTCAGATACAGACCTAGTAGCAGTATTGCTGGATCAAAGGGTATGTATAGTTTGATAGCCCTTTGGGCATAAGTTCCAAATTGTTAGCCACAATGGTTGGACCAGTCTACAACTCCACCAACCACGCATGAGTCCCTATTTTTCCATAGCCCCTCCCAGATGTCATTTTCTTTTTCTGTCATGTTAGCCAATCTGATAAGTGTGAGGTAGCACCTCAGGGTTACCTTAATTTGCACTTCTCTAATTAAGTGATTTGGAGCTTTTTTTTCTTACAATTGTTGATAGTTTTGATTTCTTCTTTTGAAAACTGCCTGTTCATATCCCTTGACCATTTATCACTTGGTAAATGACTCTTATTTTTATAAATTTGGCTCAATTTCCTATATATTTGAAAAATTAGACCTTTCCCCCAATTTCCTTTTTTCCTTCTAATTTTGACTGTTCTGGTTTTGTTTGTGCAAAACCTTTTTAATTTCATGTAATGAAAATTATCCATCTTATTTCCTATGATCTTATCTCTTATTTGGGCATAAACTCTTCTCTAACCCACAGATCTGACAGGTAAAATTTTCCATGCTCCCTTAATTTGCTTATGAAATTAACCTTTAGGTCTAAATTATACACCCATGTTGACCTTCTATTGGTATACAGTGTGAAATGTTGTTCCATACCTACTTTCTGCCACACTGTTTTCCATTTTTCCCAGCAGTTTTTATCAAATCATGAGTTCTTGTCCCAAAAGCTTTGAGTTTATCAAACACTAGGTTTTTGTGGTCATTTATTTCTGTACTAATACTATTACTAATGTACTAATCTATTCCACTCAGCGATCATTCTGTTTCCTATCTGGTATCAGATTGCTCTGATGATCACCACTTTATAATACAATTTGAGATACAGTATTGTCAGACTGCCTTCCTTCACATTTTTTTTTCATTGATTCCCTTGATATTCTTGACCTTTTGTTCTTCAGAATGAATTTTGTTGTTATTTTTTCTAGATCTATAAAATGACTTTTTGGCAATTTGATTGCTATGGCACTGAATAAATTACTTTAGGTACTACTGTCATTTTTATCATATTGGCTCAGCTTACCCACAAGAAATTAATATTTCTCCAGTTGTTTAGGTCTGTCTTTATTTGTGTGAAATGTGTTTTATGATTGTGTTCAAATGGTTCCTAGATATATCTTGGAAGGTAGTTTCCCAAGTATTTGTCTACTATTAGTCAGCAGTTATTTTAAATGGAATTTCTCTTTCTATCTTTTCCTGCTGGGTTTTGTTGCTAATATATAGAAATGCTGATGATTTATGTTGGTTTATTTTATATCCTGCATCTTTGCTAAAATTGTTCCTTGTATTGCCTAGTTTTTTAGTTGATTCTCTAGGGTTCCCTAAGGATATCATCATCTTGTCTGTACAATGATACTTTTGTTTCCTTGTTGACTAGTCTTATTTCTTCAATTTCTTTTTCTTGTCTTATTGCTAGTTAGTATTTCTAGTACAATATTAAATAATAATGATGATAATGGACATCCTTGCTTCATCCCTGACCTTACTGGGAAGGCTTCTAGTTTATTACTGATAATGCTTGCCAACAGTTTTAGATAGACACTATTTATCATTTTGAGAAAAGTTCCATTTATTTCTATGCTTCCTGGTGTTTTTAATAGGAATGGGTATTATATTTTGTCAAGTTTTTTCTGCCTATTGAGATAATCACATGATTTCTGTTGGTTTTGTTATTGAGATATGGTCAGTTATGCTGGTAATTTTCCTGATACTGAACCAGCTCTGCATTCCTGGTATAAATCTCACCTGGTCATAATGTATGATCTTTATGACATATTGCTATAATCACCTTGCTAGCATTTTATTTAAAATTTTTGCATAAATATCCATTAGGAAAATTGTTCTATAGTTTTCTCTCTTTGTTTTTGCTCTCTCTAAACTTATTATTTTAAAAAAATATTTTGATAACTGTATTTCAATATAATTAGCTTCCTTTGTAATCCCACATTATTTTATTTTATGCATTTGTAACCATGATTCTGATGAGAAAGACCCCTTCTTGATCAGACTGTCTGCCCAAGGGCTTCATAACACATATAAAAATGAAGAACTCCTGACCTAGAGGAAGGCCTCCAGAATTGGGGAAGGAGGAATTGGGCAGAGGAGAGGATTCTCTTTTAATTCCTCAAATCCAAGTCATTTGTTATGTGCTCACAAGAGGCAAGGCAGTGCAGCTCCTTAATAACAAAAGCAACGTGCCACTTTAGAATTTACAAAATGCTTCCTTCCCAGCCACCCTGCAAGGTTGGGAGTACAAATTATTCCCATTTTGAGATGAAGAAACTGAGACTAAGAAGGATTATGACTTCTTCAATCATTTTCTTTCTTTTTTTTATTTTTATTTTTAATTTTTTAATAGAATTGACCATACAGTTCTGTTTAAAGAAATTAATGTGTAATTTTAAAATGGAAAACATACTTTAATGGGCTTTGACAGAAAATACCACCAAATATACTTTGATTAAAAAAGGGGTATAGATTCACTTGATGTAGACTACATCTTAACAAAATACCTTTTTTGAGAGGAAGGTTGTTATAAGAGTTAACACTCTAAAAACACTTATGAAGGACTCTTTAATTACTGAGTTAATTACTCTTTCTAAATGACATGCTAGTAATGAACAGAGTAATCTAGTGTCTGATAAACCCAAAGACCCCATCTCCTAGGGAAAGAATTCACTATTTGACAAAAACTGATGGGAAAATTAGAAAACACTCTGACAGAAACTAAGTATAGACCAACATTTAAACTGTATATCAAGATGAGCTTCAAATGGATATATAAAATTGACACAAAGGGTGACATTATGAAGCATTAGAGAAGCCAGGGAAAAATTATCTTTTAGGTATACGGATAAATAGAGAGTTCATGACCAAACAAAATAAAGAGAGGATCAGAGAAAATACATTGGACAATTTTGATTACATAAAATTATAAAGTTTTTACATAAAACCAATGCCACTAAAATTAGGAGGGAAACAACTGGGAAAGAAAATCCCTGTAGCAAGTTTCTTTGATAAGGGTCACATTCCAAGTTATATAAGGAGCTGATTCAAATATATGACCAAAAGCTATCCTCCAGGTGATAGTAGAATTCGAAGTTTTCAAAGGAGAAAATCCAAGATAGCAACAATGATATGAAAAAGGCTCCAAATCACTAACATTTAGAGAAATGCAAATTAGAGCAGCCTTAAGGTATTACCTAATGCCTACCAGATTGACAAATTTGATAAAAAGGGAAAATTACAAATACTGGGGAAGTTTTGTGAAAACAGGCACAATAATGCACTATGTGTGGAGTTGTAAGCTGTTTAGCCATTCTGGAAAACAGTTTGGAACATTCTCCATACTCTTTGACATAAGATACTGCTACTATACCTATATCTCAAGGAGACTGGGGAAAGAATAAAAAGATCCATACGTACAAAAATATTTATAGCAGCTCCTTTTGTGGTGGCAATGAACAAAGTAACTGTGTGGAGGGACTTAGGGACATATCCCTTAATTGGGGAATGGCTGAACAAGATGTGGCATATAAATATAATGGAATCCTATTGTGATGCAAGAAATAATGAAGCAGATAGTTTCAGAGACCCCTGGAAAATTTGATCAACTGATGCAGAATGAGGTAAGCATAACCAGGAAATCAGTTTATACTATAACATCAATGTTGTAAAAGTGAACAACTTTGAAAAATTTAAGAATTCTGATCTTTGATCAATGATGATTCCAGAAACATGCTACACATATCCTGACAGAGAGGTGATGGACTCAAAGTGAAGATTGAGACTTTTTTTTTTCTTTTGGACATGGTCAATGCAGGAAATTGTATTACTTGACCATATATATTGTTAAAAGAGTTTTGTTTTTATTTTTCTTCTTTTTTTAAATTTATTTTTAATATGTTTAGTTTTCAGCATTGATTTTCACAGGCATTTGAATTACAAAATTTTCTCCCCATTTCCACCCCCCCACTCCAAGATGGCGTACACTATGGTTGCCCTGTTCCCCAGTC